>CM055127.1:271705621-272305621 GCA_029206835.1 Rana muscosa
GCTGGTGCCCTTAGGTAGCCAGTTATTTTTTTAGGTTCGCCGCCAGGTTTTTATAGCGTCAGGTACCCCCATATACAACCTAATAAAGGTTTTAACCCCCTGATTGCCCCTAGAGTTAACCCTTTCACCAGTGATCACCGTATAAATGTCACTGGTTAGTTATTTAGGTTACCGTCAGGTTTTTATATAGCGTCAGGTACCCCCATATATTACCTAATAAAGGTTTTAACCCCCTGATTGCCCCTAGGTAACCCTTTCACCAGTGATCACCGTATAAGTGTTATGGGTGACGCTGGTTGATTTGTTTGCTTTTTATAGCATCAGGGCACCCGCCATATATAACCCAATAAAGGTTTAACCCCCTGATCGCCCGGCGGGTGATATCAATTAGGTTTTAGTGTCAGTTAGGGTCTGCGTCGCCCCAGGCAGCGTCAGGTAAGTGCCAGTAACGCTAACACCCACGCGCAAAGCATACATCTCCCTTAGTGGTATAGTATCTGAACAGATCAATATATGATCAGCTCTATACTGGCGTCCCCAGCAGTTTAGGGTTCCCAAAAACACAGTGTTAGCGGAATCAGCCCAGATACCTGCCAGCACCTGCGTTTAGCCCCTCCGCCCAGCCCAGCCCAGCCCACCCAAGTGCAGTATCGATCGACCACTGTCACTTACAAAACACAACACACATAACTGCAGCTTTCGCAGAGACAGGTCTGATCCCTGCGATCACTAACAGTTTTTTTGGTAGCGTTTGATACAGTTGCTGACAATCAGGTGCTTTTTTACCTGTGAATCCTTACTAGTGTACCACTAAATTTAGAGCCCAAAATGGCAAATCAAAGGTACGCTAGTAAAGAGGCCTACGAGATTCTGAGCATGACAGTGAAGAGGAGGTCACGCATCTGTCAGATTCCGGCTCAGAATACAACCCCGTAGAAGACAGCGGCTCCATGTCAGATAGCACTGACGACGAAGATGAGGTCCCTGCTAAGGTCAGGCGTACCCGATCCCGATCTTCTGATGTTGTTGAGGAGCAAGAACCGCAGGGCTCTCGTATTATGGAGCAGAGTAGTACTAGCGCCGCTATTCCTTCTGGTGAACTGGCAAGCACCAGCGGCCTAGTACACCCTGGACGTACATCCAGCACTGCAGTATCACGTGGTGACGTGGCGAGTCCCATAAGTGCAGTTCAAGCTGGCGAGGTGGCAAGCACAAGTAGTGTCCCGCTGCCACCAAGAAGAAGACAAAGGCAGGCCCATCGCGCCCATAGTGCCCTTCCTGCAGAATTCAGCACTGCAGTATCACATGGTGACGTGGCGAGTCCCATAAATGCAGTTCAAGCTGGCGAGGTGGCAAGCACAAGTAGTGTCCCGCTGCCACCAAGAAGAAGACAAAGGCAGGCCCATCGTGCCCTTTAGTGCCCTTCCTGCAGAATTCGCCTATCCTGATTGGGTGCCCAACACTTCTGCAGAACCCGTACTTCCCCCCCCCCATTCACTGGCCAACCCGGTATTCAGGTGGAAACAGCTGATTTTACGCCACTTGATTTTTATTCGCTGTTTTTCACAGAAGATCTCTATAGATCTATTGTGGACCAGAGTGATTTATATGCTGGTCAATTCATCGCCGCTAATCCCCAGTTGCCTTCCATTGCCAGAAATTGGAAACAATTATGGTTTCCGAATTTAAAACCTTTCTGGGCTTTTCCCTCAACATGGGCACACATAAATTCTCGTCATTGCGCGCCTATTGGTCCACGCGCCCAATTGACCATATGCCGGTGTTCTCTGCCTCCATGTCCAGGAAACGATACGAGCAGATCTTGTGGTTCATGCACTTCAATGACAATGAACTTTGTCGTCCACGTGGAGACCCTGAATTTGATCGGCTCTACAAAATTCGGCCCCTCATAAACCACTTCAACAAACATTTTGCAGCCTTGTTTACTCCCGATCAAGTTGTCTGCGTTGATGAGTCCCTGATTACATTTTCTGGCCGCTTGTCTTTCAAACAGTAACTTGCCAGCAAGCGTGCCAGATATGGGGTCAAGCTCTATAAGTTCTGTGACAGGGCAACAGGCTATGTATGGAGCTTTATGGTTTATGAGGGAAAAGACAGTCACGTAGAGCCGGAGAACTGCCCAGATTACATAGGGAGCGCTGGCAAGATAGTGTGGAACTTGGTGTCACCCTTATTCAGAAAGGGGTACCACTTGTATGTTGACAATTATTACACGAGCATGCCACTGTTTAGTCACTTTATTTGATCATCAGATTGGAGCATGTGATACTGTGCGACCTAATCATCGGGGCTTTCCCCAGGGGCTTGTAAATTCTCGTCTTAGGCTGGGGGAGAGAGCCTGCTTGAAGTGTAATAATTTGCTCGCTTTGAAGTGGAGGGATAATAAGAATGTTTTCCTTCTTACCTCCCTTCATGCAGACACGACAGTCCAAATTCGTACGGCGACTGGTGTTGTGGAGAAACCCCTCTGTGTCCACGAATATAACCAAAATATGGGAGGGGTGGACCTCAACGACCAGTCGTTGGCGCCGTATCACATTGCCCGTAAGGCGAGACGCTGGTACAAAAAAAAAGTGTTTCTATCCTTATTTCAATTGGCTTTGCTGAACGCTCATGTGCTATACAGAGCTTCAGGCGGGACTTTATCCTTCCTTAAATTCCAGGATGAGATAGTCACAGACCTCCTGTATCCAGGCGGTTCTGCACCTCACCATCCCCAACCAAATGCAGTAAGCCGGCTGCATGAGAGGCATTTTCTGTATGTCCTCGAGAGTACCCCTACCCAACGAGCCCCCCAAAAAAGATGTCGTGTCTGTAGCAAACTTGGATTTAGGCGTGACACCCGTTATTCTTGTCTACTCTGTCCTGACAATCCTGGTCTGTGCATTGGTAAATGTTTTGAACGCTTCCACACACTAGTGAAGTTTTAGCCTAGGGTACAGCAATGCACAGGATAGGACACACTTACACAGGGTCTCCCAAAATGCCATCGCATTTTGAGAGACCCGAACTGTTACAGTTGTTACAGTTACAAAAAAAAGTGTAAAAAAAACACAAAAAATATATAAAAAAAAAAAAAAAAAATAGTTGTCGTTTTATTGTTCTGTCTCTCTCTATTTTCTCTCTGTTGTTCTGCTCTTTTTTACTGTATTCTATTCTGCAATGTTTTATCATGCTTGCTTTTCAGGTATGTAATTTTTTGTTTTCAGGTGCGCCATTCAGCTGCAGCGCGGATTTATTTATCTTGACAGCAACAGTGTTTGCTCCCACGATACATAAAGCCGTGACTCCAGTGCTGTAGGAGGTGATTTCACCACCACAGTTAAAAAAAGAGCATATATCCCGAAGCATGGGGGCAGCAGGGGCGGAGGATCGATTTTTCTCCTAATGCCGCGTACATTTGGTCAAAATTCCGACGGAGGCTTACCCGTGGAAAAGTCAGACCGTGTGTACGCGGCATAACTTTTTATGCTGCGTACATACGGTCGAAATTCCAACGGAGGCTTGCCTGTGGAAAAGTCTGACCATGTGTACGCGGCATAACTTTTTTGCGGGAGGATGCCCCCATGCTTCGGCATATATATATTTTAGGCACAGGTTGCGTTAATTTTTTATTTATTTTTTTACTATGTTTTTTTTTTTGGTATTTTCTTTGCAGGTATGGTATGGTAAGGTCTTACTGTTGTACTGTAATGTTACTTTGTTTTAATGTTGACCATCATTTGCTTAGCAGGTACGCCATTCAGTTGCAGCGCAGATTTATTTATCTTGACAGCAACAGCGTTTGCTCCCACGATACATAAAGCCGTGACTCCAACGCTGTAGGAGGTGATTTCACCACCACAGTTAAAAAAAAAAGAGCATATATGCCGAAGCATGGGGGCAGCAGGGGCGGAGGTGTGATTTTGCTCCTAATGCCGCGTACATACAGTCGAAATTCCGACGGAGGCTTACCCGTGGGAAAAGTCCGACCGTGTGTACACAGCATAACCTTTTATGCCGCATACATACGGTCCGAAATTCCAGCAACACCCACCATTTTAATCTGTAGGGCCTTTGCATTAAAAAAATATATAATGTTTGGGGGTTTAACGTAATTTTCTTGCAAAAAAATAAATATGTTTTCATGTGTAGCGGGTATACACTTTTCTGTGTATTTAAAACTGGCAGAGACACCAGTGATGTGCAGTTCCCTGCAGCCCCGCGGGTGGCGCTGTCGCCTTGGGCTGGGGTTGAACCATTGCTGTGTGCTGTGCTCCCTTTTGTCCTCCCTCGGCAGCGGTATAGTGGGGCGGGGAACCCGCCGTGCTTGCTGGGAGAGGGTATAAAGGGGCTGGCCATCTTTGTCACGGGGTTCGAGTCCCAGGCACCTTCAGCCTGTGGGCGGTGGTTCGTGACGGTCCTTGGCCTAGAGGACGTTCGGAGGTCGTGTTCCATCCCAGGCACCTTTAGCCTGGGGTGAGGTACTCGGATGGAGGTCTGGAGCTCAGTGCCCAACACTGAGTTCCGCGAGGGAAGGAGATCCTAGGGGACCCTGGGAGAGGGCGTAATGGACCGGTGGGAGATACTTGCTTGAAGACCCGGTGCAGCATATTGCCGGTGACAGGTGAGCCTTCCATCGGAGACCGCCTGGAAGGAAATTCCCCTTCGCTCGGAGACCGCAACCCACTTTCAGGAAGGAAAGTGGAGAATTCATTGTGCCTGGGCCTACTCGCATCCACACCCCCCCCCCCGTCTGTTCTGTTCGTTGAGGGAGTCCAACTGTCTGTGCATTACTCTGTCATTGGAAGAATAAAAGAGTGTTGGACTTTTATTGGTGTGGGGCTCATTTACTGGCAGACACTGTTCCACAGAAGAAGCGGAGGCTCCAAACACCGAACACCGACCCGAAGGTAAAGAAACTTTGCTCACACCAGACAAACATCTGCGGTGAAAGCTTGGCGTGGTGACCCCGCACTCTCTCCTTCAGAGTACCCCTAGACAAAAGCCAGAGCAAGAAGAATAGAGAGGAGAGAGTGGAGGCCGCTACACATGTAAGCAAAAAGTGTCAGAAAGGGCTTTGTCTTCAAGTGGTTAGAAGAGTGGGTGATGTGTGACATAAGCTTCCTAATGTGCATAAAATGCCAGGACAGTTCAAAACCCCCCCCCCCCCCAAATGACCCCATTTTGGAAAGTAGACACCCCAAGCTATTTGCTGAGAGGCATTTCGAGTCCATGGAATATTTTATATTTTGACACAAGTTGCGGGAAAAAGACAATTTTTTATTTATTTTTTACAAAGTTGTCACTAAATGATATATTGCTCAAACATGCCATGGGCATATGTGGAATTACACCCCAAAATACATTCTGTTGCTTCTCCTGAGTACGGAGATACCACATGTGTGAGACTTTTTGGGAGCCTAGCCGCGTACGGGACCCCAAAAACCAAGCACCGCCTTCAGGCTTTCTAAGGGTGTCAATTTTTGATTTCACTCCTCACTGCCTATCACAGTTTCGGAGGCCATGGAATGCCCAGATGGCACAAACCCCCCCAAATGACCCCATTTTGGAAAGTAGACACCCCAAGCTATTTGCTGAGAGGTATTGTGAGTATTTTGCAGATCTCGCTTTTTGTCACAAAGTGGTGAAAATTGAAAATTATTTTCTTTCTTCATTTTCAAAAACAAATGAGAGCTATAAAATACTCACCATACCTCTCAGCAAATAGCTTGGGGTGTATACTTTCCAAAATGGGGTCATTTTCGGGGGGTTTGTGCTATTTTGGCATTTTATGGCCTTCAAAACTGTGATAGGTAGTGAGGAGTGAAATCAAAAATTTGCGCCCTTAGAAATCCTGAAGGCGGTGCTTGGTTTTCGGGGCCCGTACGTGTTTAGGCTCACAAAAAGTCCCACACATGTGGTATCTCCGTACTCAGGAGAAGTAGCAGAATGTATTTTGGGGTGTAATTTCACATATGCCCATGGCATGTGTGAGCAATATATCATTTAGTGACAACCTTGTGCAAAAGAAAAAAAAGTTTGTAATTTTCCCGCAACTTGTGGCAAAATATAAAATATTCCATGGACTCAACATGCCTCTCAGCAAATAGCTTGGGGTGTCTACTTTACAAAATGGGGTCATTTGGGGGGGGGGGGGGGTTTGTGCTATTTTGGCATTTTATGGCCTTCGAAACTGTGATAGGTAGTGAGGAGTGAAATCAAAAATTTGCGCCCTTATGCCGCGTACACACGATCATTTTTCCCGTCGGGAAAAATGACATTTTTTTTTTTCGCAGAGAAAAACGATCGTCTGTGGGCTTTATGCCGTTTTTCTCGTTGAGAAAAACGGCAGGAAAAACGACGAGAAAAATTAGAACATGTTCTAAATTTTCTCATCGTTTTTTCCATCATTTTTTTCCGCGGCAGTTTTCCCATCGGGAGACACTGCCGCGGAGCCCACAGACGGTCGTTTTTCTCGTCAAAGAAAAAAATGACGGGAAAAACGGTCGTGTGTGGGGGAACATGGCGTTCCCTCGTTTCTCATTTTTTTTCATGCCGTGATTCACGGCGGTGTTTTCACCGCCGTGAATCACGATCGTGTGTACGCGGCATTAGAAATCCTGAAGGCGGTGATTGGTTTTCGGGGCCCCGTACGTGGCTAGGCTCCCAAAAAGTCCCACACATGTGGTATCCCCGTACTCGGGAGAAGCAGCAAAATTTATTTTGTGGTGCAATTCCACATATAACCATGGCATGTGTGAGCAATATATAATTTAGTGACAACTTTTTGTAAAAATGTTTTTATTCCAAAAATTGGGTCATTTGGGGGAGTTTTGTACTGCCCTGCCATTTTAGCACCTCAAGAAATTAAAAGCTGTGTAAATTCCAGAAAATGTACCCTAGTTTGTAGACGCTATAACTTTTGCGCAAACCATTAAATATATGCTTATTGAATTTTGTTTTACTAAAGACATGTGGCTGAATACATTTTGCCCTAAATGTGTGACTAAAATTGAGTTTATAAAATTTCTCTTATAAAAAAAAGGAGAAAATATCTTTTTTTTTTCAAAATTTTCGGTCTTTTTCCGTTTATATCGCAAAAAATTAAAATCGCAGAGGCAATCAAATGCCATCAAAAGAAAGCTCTATTTGTGGGAGGAAAAGGACGCAAATTGCGTTTGGGTACAATATTGCATGACCGCGCAATTATCAGTTAAAGCAGCACAGTGCCAAATTGTAAAAACACCTCTGGTCTTTAAGCTGCATAATGGTCCGGGGCTTAAGTGCTTAATATTAGTTTTGGGATGACAAAACAAATGCACCTACCCTGCTAAACCTTGGTGTTTATGTAACAGTTAACTTCTATACCATGCAAAGTATTGTACTGCCTTAAATATATATATATATATATATATATATATATATATATATATATATTATTATTATATTTTTTTTTAAAGGGTAGCATTTCATTTCAATAAAAATTATTTGGGAAAAAATTGCCACCACCACCATTTTATTTTCAAGGTTGCCTGCTTTCAGGACATACAGTGGGTACGGAAAGTATTCAGACCCTCTTAAATTTTTCACTCTTTGTTATATTGCAGCCATTTGGTAAAATCATTTAAGTTCATTTTTTTCCTGGTGGTAGGCACTTTTGTAGTTCAGAAGGCAGGCTCAGTAAATTCTATGACACAGCAGTATCACGGAATTAAAGGAAGTAAATGCATACTAGCACATTATGTGAAACTTACCTAAAAAAGAAGCCCTCCAGGTGGTGCGCTGTCACCGCAGTAGGCGTTTTCCATCTTCACCCGGTCTTCCTTACAGGTTCACGGGCTTCAGCCGTATGAATGGCCAAGCCGCGATGACATCACTCCTGTGGCACAGAGTTCTAAACGGGCATGGTCCATTCAGAGCCCAATACACATGTGCCAGGGACGTCACCGGCTGCTTCCAAAGTAAATATCTCCTAAATGGTGCACGTTTGAGATATTTACTGTACCTATAGGTAAGCCTTATTATAGGCTTACCTATAGCTAAAAATCAACAAATGGAGTTTAAAAATATTGAAAGTGTGAACCACTTCAAACAGTAGCGCTGTGCTCTAATCTAAATCAAAAATACAATTTGTTAACATGTATTGTGTTAATCAAAATATTAGAGCACTACCCAATGCTAAATGTTAAAGTGGTTGTAAACCCGGTTCTAAAAAAAAACAAAAAAAACACCTGCAAGACAAAGCCATAATGAGCTAGTATGACTAGCATACTAGCTCATTATGCATCACTTACCTTAGATCGGGGCCCCCGAAGCTGTCCTCGTCTCCCCCTCCAGCCGCAGCCATCGCTCCACAGATACCCGGAAGGTTAATTCCGGGTATCGCCGCTCCGGGCCAATCACAGCGCCGCTCCGCATGCGCGTGGGAGCCGGCAAAGCCGTATTTGTGAATGGGGATTAACCCTGTGAATGCACCATTGTCTATGGCGCGCATGCGCCGTAGACAACGTTGTAAAACTTTTTGGCAAATATTTCCTAAACCGTGTAGGTTTAGGAGATATTTCTGGTACCTACAGGTAAGCCTTAATCTAGGTTTACCTGTAGGTGCAAGTTGTAATGGAGGGTTTACAACCACTTTAACACATCATTACCACAGTGCAATAAATTGATGTAAATAATAATAATCCATAACCAATTAAAGTCCATAAAAAGTTTATAAATCCTTATAAAGTTCAGAAGTTTTATAATCTTCCAGTGTAGCTACAGATTTTCTATTGTGCCGCATAAAGTGGCAAGTGTTGAAAAAAAACAAACAATCTGTGCAGTCTGTGCTTCCCTCTGTGTGCCCTCTCACTCACCGGATATCTATGACTCCCATGACAGAAGTCACAAGCGCTTGTATGCATGGCTGGGCTCTGTTGTCCCACGGGCTGTGTCTCAAACTGTAGCATAGGTTGCTCTCAGTATACTGTAAACACTGTAACAAGTGTTAAAAAACCCGGAACTGGAAGTAACCAACAACTTGCGTCTCACCGGCCAGAAATTGCTTCACCACCCGCGGTCAACTGACGCGTTTCGTACCTCCCACGAGACGTTATCAAAGGATATCCCCGGGTGGTGTTGTATGCCAATATATAGAATAAACCTCCTCCCTGACACATCTAATCTAAGTAAACAGTTCAATGGCAGCAAAGTGATTTCATAACTTCACCTCTTCTGAATCCTCTATCTTAGTACACTCAAATATCACAAAACTAGATAAATGTCTTTAGCAGCTGCATATATCCTTTTGGCTTGGGGAGGATGATTTGATAAAGGGGCTAATTAACCGCTTGCCGACCAGCCGCCGCCGTTATACAGCGGCAGGTCGGCGCGTTCCCACGAGCCGTCGTAGCTGTATGTCGGCCCTTTAAGCAGGGATAGCAGGCACGTGCGCGCGCCCACTGCACTGCGGGGGAACCAATGCGCATGGCCAGCGGTCGCAATGACCACCGGCCACCCGCGATCATGGGCACGTGAGCCAGAACAGGGAAGTGTGTGTGTAAACACACAAATCCCTGTTCTGAGAGGAGAGACAGATCGTGTGTTCCTACTAGCTAGGAACAACGATCTGTCTTCTCCTCTAGTCAGTTCCTTCCCCCTACAGTTAGAACACACACTGAGGGAACAATGTGTCAAAACGTGTCCGATCTGTCCGACACAATGTCGCAGTCCCTATAAAAATCGCAGATCACCGCCATTACTAGTAAATGCCATAAATCTTTCCCATAATTTATAGACGCTATAACGTTTTCGCAAACCAATCAATATACGCTTATTGCGATTTTTATTACCAAAAATATGTAGAAAAATATATATTGACCAAAACTGATGAAGAAATTTTGATTTTTAAAAACATTTTTGGGGCTAACCAATCAATATACACTTATTGGTCTTTTTTTTTTTTTTACCAAAGACGTAGCAGGGATACATTTTGGCCCAATAATAGGATTTTTTACTCACCGTAAAATCCTTTTTTCTGAGTCCATGGACCGACACAGCCTCTCTATTGACAAAGTGGGTATTATCCGTTAATTAGGAGTGACTAGGCAGAAAACTTGTAAAAAGTGTTGCATCACACCTTCTACAGTACCGCCCAGGGGGCGGACCCTCCGGGTATATCACCTCAGTCTGCATCTCGCAGATCAGTTCGTCAAAAAGCAGTACAAACTTAAAAAGGAGGGGTGGGTGCTGTGTCGGTCCATGGACTCAGAGAAAAGGATTTTACGGTGAGTAAAAAATCCTATTTACTCTTTCGTCCATGGACCGACACAGCCTCTCTATTGACAAAGTGGGATGTCCCAAAGCAGTGTCAGAGAAAAAAACGAGGGGTGGTAACAGCATAAAAATAAACTTCACCCCAAACACAAAACAGCACTCCACCAACGGAGGAGTTGCAATTCTAAACAGCCGCTTGCAAAACCTTGCGGCCGAAAGAGGCATCCGAAGATGCACCTACATCAACTTTGTAGAATTTTGTAAAAGTGTGAGCGGACGACCAAGTCGCCGCTTTACATAATTGGGAAACAGACGCTTGATGTCGGAAAGCCCAAGAGGCACCTATTGCCCTGGTCGAATGCGCCGTGACCGGAAAGGGGGGCGCTTGACCCTTTAAGGCGTAAGCCTGGATTACTATCTGTCGGATTCACCTAGAGATGGTGGCCGACGAGACTGCTTGGCCCTTCTTGGGACCAGCCACCGAAACAAACAGTGAGTCTGACTTCCGGAACAGGGAAGTAGCAGATAGGTATGAAGAAAGGAAGACTGCGGCCGCAGCACCACCTTATCCTTGTGGAAAATCAAATAGGGAGCCTTGCAGGACAAGGCTGCCAGCTCATAGACTCATCTAACTGACGTAACAGCCACCATAAAGACCACTTTCTGAGAAAGTGTCAACAGGGGAATATCTCTAATATTCTCAAACGGTGCCTTCTGAAGCACCGAGGACCAGGTTCAAGTCCCACGGAGGTAGCGGGGGACGGACCGGAGGGGCCACATGTCAAACCCCCTGCACAAATGTACTCACGAGAGAGTGAGTCGCCAGGGGTCGCTGAAAAAAGACAGCTAGGGCAGATATCTGTCCCTTAATCATACTTAAGGCAAGCCTTTGGTCCACCCCATGCTGTAAAAACAGCAGGATTCTGAAAACCAAATAAGTACGCGGATGCCATTTCATTTCCTCACACCTGGAGATGTAGGCCTTCCAAGTGCGGTGATAAACCTTCGTAGAGGATGGTTTCCGAGCACTTCTCATAGTAGAGATTACTGAATCTGATAGGCCCCGGTCTCTCAGTACCTGGTTCTCAACAGCCATGCCGTTAAAGCCAGTGACTGTAAAGCAGGATGGAGTATGGGACCTTGCGATAGCAGGTCCTTCCGTAGTGGTAGGCGCCAGGGGACGTCTGCTACCAGACGTACTAAATCGGCGTACCAAGGACGCTGAGGCCAATCTGGAGCGATTAGGATCATTGGAATTCCTTCTGCCTCCACTGCGGAGCAGAAGAGGAAGAAGCCTTAAGGGAGGGAAGGCATAGATTAGCCGATACTGACCCCACGATGCCACCAACGCGTCCGTTGCGTCTGCCCATGGGTCTCTTGACCGGGCCACAACCTCAATACCTTCCGATTGAGTCGGGAAGCCAGAAGATCAACGTCTGGTGTGCCCCATCTTTGGCAGAGGAGTTGGAACACCTCCGGGTGTAAGGACCATTCTCCCTGGTCCAGCATCTGGCGGCTCAGGTAGTCCGCCTGCCAGTTTTCCACACCCGGAATGTACCCGGCCGACAGTGCCGGTACGCTCCTCTCTGCCCACTTCAGGATGCAAGCGACCTCTGATGCTGCAGCTGAGCTTCTTGTTCCTCCCTGATGATTGACATATGCCACTGCTGTGGCGTTGTCTGACTGGATCCTGACTGGACGCCCTTGCAGCCTCTGAGACCATTTGAAGAGGCACAGCCTGATCGCCCGGATTTCCAGGACATTGATCGGCAGGAGGGCTTCCTCTGGGGTCCAGCGACCTTGAGCCGACTGAACACCCCAGACTCCCCCACAACCTGTAAGGCTGGCGTCCGTCGTGATCACTATCCAGTAAACCGGAAGAAATTACTTCCCGGCCATTAGAGCCGGTGCTGTCAGCCACCATACCAGGGATCTCCTGACTAGGTGGCTCACTCGGATTTGATAATCCAGAGATGAAGGGCATCTGTTCCATCTGGACAGAACTTCCTTCTGTAACACTCGAGTGTGGTATTGAGCATATGGGACCGCCTCGAAGGAGGCTACCATGAGGCCTAACACTCGCATGCAAAAACGGAGTGACGACCAATTCCTGGAAGTCAGCTGCCGTACTGCAGCCCGGAGGGTCTGCAACTTCTCCACAGGGAGGAATACTTTTGCCTCTGAGGAATCCAGAATCAACCCCAGGTACACTAGGCGTTGAGTGGGCACCATACTGACCTTTGCGTGTTTAGTATCCAACCACAGTCTCGAAGAGTCTGACAGGTAATGGACACGCTTACCTCTAAATTCTGAGCTTGAAGGCGCCTTCAGTAGAAGGTCGTCCAAGTAGCCCATGATAGCGATACCCCGCTGTCTTAGAAGTGCCAGAATCGGAGCGAGCACCTTGGTGAACATCCTGGGTGCTGAGGTAAGGCCAAACGGGAGGGCCACAAACTGGTAGTGGTTCTTCCCGACAGCAAATCACAGAGACTTCTGGTGTCTGGAGTATATGGGGACATGCAGGTATGCGTCCTTGATGTCCAAGGAGGCCAGAAAGTCCCCCAGATGGAGAGCCGTGACTACAGATCAAACCGACTCCATCCGAAATCTTTGTACCTTCACAAAGCAATTGAGGGCTCTGAGATCCAAGATTGGATGAACCCCATCCTTCTTCGGCACAATGAACAGATTTGAGTAAAAACCCTGACCCCGTTCCTGTTCTGGAACTGGAATAACTACCTCACGTTCCAGTAGACCCTGGACCGCCCCATACAGGGCCTCCCGACGGGTCGGTAGTAGCTGGAGATTGGAGGTGATGAATCTGTCCGGTTGACGAGAGAGAAATTCTATCTTGTAGCCTGAGGAGATTACTTTGCAAACCCACCTGTCGGAGACTAGAGCTGTCCACTGAGTCGCGAATTTACGAAGACGTACCCCCACCCGAGAGCTGGGTGGGGGCGGACCTTCATGCGGACGCAGATTAGTCCGCAGGCTTGTTGGGTCTGCGGGACCAAGGACGCTTTTGTCCTTGGGCAGGCGCCTTATCGGCCTGGGGTCTTTTCGCTGTCACCCTAAGGGGACGAAAAAACCGCTTGCGTGCAGTAAAGGAGGGCCCTTGCCCTTGGCGTGGCCCCTACCCTTGCTAGTTTGAGGAAGCAAAGTGCTTTTACCTCCTGTGGCATCCTTGATGATGTCATCCATAGAGGCCCCAAAAAGTCTGTCGCCTTTAAAAGGCAGATCCAACAGGGCTTTCTTGGAGGTCTGGTCCGCAGACCAGCCCTTTAGCCAGATCAGGCGGCGTATTGCTACTGCATAAACCAAAGCTTTAGACAGCAGGGGAATAGTATCCATGTCTGACTCGCAGACAAACCTAAGGCCCTGGACCAACTGGTCGGCCAATGTTATCTCATCAGGAGAAGCATCTCGCTCCTTAACCCCTGGAGTAGCAATCTTGCCCATTCAGTAAGTGTCTGAGACACTAGGGCCCCCGCCAATGCCGGGCGTACTGCCGAGCCTACCACTGAGTATAGGTAGCAAGCGAGTGCTTCAGCCTTCTTATCCACAGGGTCCTTGAAAACAGGAGCCCCTTCTACTGGAATTGTGGTGGCTCTATTAAGTCTGGACACCGGAGGGTCCACTATAGGGGGAGAGGTCCATTTCTTCAGAAAACTCTCCTCAAAGGGGTACCGTACCGCAAACCTCTTTGGGGCTGTAAAGACCCTCAGTGGGTTCTCCCATTCCTTGTATAAGAGTTTATCAAAATAAGACACACAAGGGAACACCTTAGTAGTGCGGGCAGGTTTATGAAACCCAAGTGGACCGGAGTCTCTGCTGCTTCTGCAGTATTTTCCAACTTTAGCGTATCCCGCACTGCAGTAATAAGGTCAGATACCAAGCCGTCTCGCGTACTGACCTGGACCTGGAGTCATCCTCACTGTCCGGTCACGGTCTGCAGTCTCTGATGCGTCAGAATCTGGGCCCTGAGCCGTAGCTGGACCTGGTTCTGCATCAGAACTATACCTAGAAGCTTGCAGGGGACGGGGGCGTTTACTACCCCCTGTATTCCCGTGTGCTGCTTCCACCCTGGCAGCAAACGCCTCTAGGATTGCCAACATAGCGTTCATAGACACCTCAGGGGCACCAGCTGCTAAATCTGGTGTTTCAGGGGAGAAGACATCTGGCTCAGATGCCATGCTGACCACACGCTGACACCCATAGGGCTCCAGGCAAGATATCAATAGGCCACCCTCCTGTGCTGCAGAGATGCTGGATCACCCAGAGGACTCACCACCCTGGACCGGTACCGCTATGCTGCCGTGTGCTGCGCCTGTGCTGCTGTCCCACTGCTGCTGTGTCAGTCTGCTTCTTTTCTCAGCGCTCCCTGTGTGAATTTTCGCGCCAGTGTAATGCACCCTAGAGGCCGGAGCTCTCGCAAAATGGCCGCCAAAAACGTCTGTATGGAAGAAAATGTGGGCTCTAAGAAAATGGCCGCCGAGCCGAAGATAGAGGTCAAGCAGCCGTAGCCCACAAAAAGATGGCCGCCGAACGGCAATATATACATACAGGGTGGACAAACATGGCCGCCGATCAGTTGATAGGGGCCAGTGGGTGTGGACTACAAGAAAATGGCGCCGAAACCACAGGAAGATGGCCGCCGGGCAGTCACTAGAGGCCGAACCCGGCATGGACCACCCCAAAATGGCCGCCGACAGCATGGAGGAGGAAGCACACACACAGGTAAGCAGAAATGACATTTCTTTTAAATGTTAGTTACAGCCAGCCCCGCTCCAGTGGAACCCCTTAGGTGACCCCCAGCACCCAGCAACCTTTAGCTAGAAGCCCAGGGAGGAGGGAGAGAGGGAAGAAAGGGGCCACAACCACTTACTTGATCTCTCCAGGAATGTCCAGCTAAATCACCCAGCCGAGGCAGGGGAGTTTTACTTACCTATCCTGCATGTATTATGCTGGAAGACATTCCAAACAGATCATCGTCCGCGCACGGAAGGTGACTGTTGGCCAGGCATGCTGTGATTGGACCCAAAAGGGACGATCATATGTATGCCCTGGAGCGCGACGCTCACCGGACAGGCTGCTGCGACTCGGCCGTAAGGTCAGCTGAAGCTGAGCGGTCCGATGCAAGCCTTGGAGCGTAAGCTCACCGGCCAGGCTGCTGCGACTCGGCCGTAAGGTCAGCCGAAGCTGAGCGGTCTGATGCAGGCCCTGAAGCGTAGGCTCACCGGCCACCCGTGGAGCAACGGGCATGTCGTGGAAAACCCAGCGCGTAGCTAGGGTCGGCACACGCTCGATGGCCGAACTGGGGAGACTACAAGGATCGAGGATCCAGCCTGTCACCCAGTCGGCAGTTGATCGAAGATCGCAGGAAACAAAAAATTTAGCAAAAAACAAAATTATATCTTTTTCCCCCGGACCAATGGGCCCGTAGGGAGCCATGTCCTACTCCTTGCTAGACAGAAAAAAACTGATCTGCGAGATGCAGACTGAGGTGATATACCCGGAGGATCCGCCCCATGGGCGGTACTGTAGAAGGTGTGATGCAACACTTTTTACAAGTTTTCTGCCTAGTCACTCCTAATTAACGGATAATACCCACTTTGTCAATAGAGAGGCTGTGTCAGTCCATGGACGAAAGAGTAATCATTTTTTTTAATATGTTTTATAGCAAAAAGTAAAAAATATATACCTTTTTTTTGTTTATAGCGCAAAAAATAAAAACCGCAGAGGTGATCAAATACCATAGCGATTTCCCAGAATGAATCGAGATGGATATACCAGATGGGTACATCTGGTATACATTTAACCCCAGGGGTTAAATGTAGAGATGTATGTTAATTGTTAATCTCAAATTATTAACAGTTTTTTATTTTATATATATGTTTTATATTTTTAATTTAAATAATTTTTTTGTCTAAATCAATAGGGTTATTATATACCTCCACAAATATAATAATCTATGAGCCCGTTAGGATAGCTATATACTGTGTGTGTGTGTGTGTGTGTATATGTATGTATATGTATGTGTATATATATATATATATATATATATATATATATATATATATAATGAATTAGATCCAACCATTACTGACAGTAGTGCCTTATAATATAAAATATAAAATTCCCTTTGAAGTTAGTATATACATAGCCCTTATATTTTTAGAATATCTTGTAAGTTATATATAGTAGGGATAAATTTAGTACTTACCACTTCGTGCGGTAGAATGGGTATTAGTAGTATGTAAAACTCTTACATTTAAATTTAAATTATTTAGTACTAATCACATTTGAAGTGAAAAATAACATTTTATTTACATCTTAAAACCATATAGGTAAACATAGAATTTAATATTGGGGTGATGGATTCTCTATTTGGCCGCTAGATGGTGCTAGTTGTGAATATTCGGTTTACTAAACCTGAATCATATATACAGTATCTCACAAAAGTGAGCACACCCCTCACATTTTTGTTTACCTTCACCATCACAGGAGGGAGCTCTCAAATGCTGAGCTCAGAGTCACTGCATCAGGGTAGAGAAAGTACATGTGAGAGGGTTGTAAACAGAGAAAGAGACTTCCCTGATCTGCATAGGCATTTTTTTTGTAAAAGTGAAATATTGAAAAAAAAAAATATATATATATATATATTGTGACAGCAGGAAGGTAAAGTCACCTGGTTGTATCCAGGGGGGTAGATATATTTCTCCCAGATTCAGGCTTTATGCCGACTTATACAACTAGGGAGTTGATGAAGCCCAGCTGAGGCTAGTGGGCTCATGAATGACTCATACCTCTAGGGAGAGTGCTGGGCGTCGTGAGACAGGGAGTTGATGAGACCAGCTGAAGCTTGTCAGCTCATTTAGGCCTCTATAAGAACTCCCAGCTTCATTAGATGTTAGCTCATGCCTGGAACCAGACCTGTGTGGACTGTCTAGGGAGAGTGAACCCCTGTGCGGTGAGGCAAAGCCTGTGTGGCTATTTGTTTGGACTTTTACTAAACCAGGGACTTAGGGACTAGGACAGCACCAGGCTGATCCCAGTTGTTAGTTTAGCAAACCTGCATGTTTAGTCAGAGGTCAAACTGACCAGGATTTATTTTGTTTGTTTCTTTTTGGCTTTGCTGTGTTTTTGTCACTGTACATAGATAAATAAACCGCACCTTTTGATTTTGAAAACCACAACCTCCGTCTGCTGGCCCTGTTTTGTGTGGGGAGCCCAACCAGGGGGTCACACACACCCGCTACCGAGTTAACCCCCTCACAGTTGGTGGAGAACCAGTGGCAGTTTTTTTTAAGCCAGCATGGAGGAGATACTGAAACAGCTGGCTCTAGCAAATGCCAATCAACAGCAGACAAATGCAGGTTTGCAAAGGAGCCTTGCAGCCCAGCAGCAAGCTCATCAACAAGCCCAGCAGCAATCTGAGGCCCGCTTCATAGACCTGTTACAGAAGCAAGAGCAGAGACTACAACAAATGGAAGCAGTAATGCAGCAACGTCCGCAGACCAGTGAGGAAAGCCGTCCCACTAATACCGCGTCCTTTGGGGTGAGTCGTTTATTGACAAAAATGACTGGAGAGGATGATCCAGAGGTATTTTTGACCACATTTGAAAGGACTGCTGAAAGAGAAAAGTGGCCTGAGGAGCAGTGGGCTGGACTGGTGGCTCCTCTGTTAACTGGTGAATCGCAGAAGGCTTACTATGACCTAGAGCCTGACCAAGCAAAAGACTATGTGATGCTAAAAGCTGAAATATTGGCAAGGCTGGGTGTCACCCTGGCTGTCCGGGCTCAGCGTGTGCATAACTGGACTTTCCAGCTTGGAAAACCCCCCAGGTCTCAAATGTATGATCTCATTCACCTGAGCAGGAAGTGGCTACAGCCAGAGACTTTGTCCGCACCAGAGATTGTGGAACGTGTTGTAATGGATCGGTTTTTGAGAGCTCTTCCTACTGCCATCCAAAAGTGGGTAAGCCATGGAGACCCAGAGACGGCCGGTGGTCTTGTGGATCGTGTAGAGAAATACTTGGCTACAGAGAACCTGACGGCCTCTTCCAGAGACACTCGGACTTTCCACCCTAAGACCAGACCATCCCCAGGGGCGGATAAGAGGATTCCAAGGGGTGAGGGTGGAGAGAGTGAGAGG
Source organism: Rana muscosa (assembly GCA_029206835.1). Classification (NCBI taxonomy): domain Eukaryota; kingdom Metazoa; phylum Chordata; class Amphibia; order Anura; family Ranidae; genus Rana; species Rana muscosa. The sequence goes on from CM055127.1 coordinate 271,724,037, forward strand.
GTGGGAGCTCTACCCCAAGTTTGGCGAGAACAGCCTGGGAAATCAGCGGCTCAAGAGGCCGCAAGAAGGATCGTTTGCTACCGCTGCCGGCAAGCGGGACATATTGCAGCCAATTGCCCGGTTGTGGAGGAACCCATGCAGTGTGACTTTCTGACGGGCAGACGTCAGTCGCTGTGTGCGACAGTCGCATGCACTGCCATTCGAGGAACTGAGAAACATTTATGCAAAATGTGTATTAATGGTAGAAATGTTGTGGTATTACTGGATTCAGGTAGCCTTGTGACCCTGATAAAGGCTGAATTAGTTAAAACAGAGGTCTCTGGGAATAGCAAGGTAGCTGTTATTTGTGTGCATGGGGACACCCGAGAGTATCCAGTGACTACAGTGTGTTTCGAGACCCCCAAAGGTACCCTCTCTCATCCAGTGGGCTTAGTATCTCAGTTACCGCATGACGCCATTGTGGGAAGGGATTTTCCGAAGTTCTGGGAACTGTGGGATGATCCTGAGCCCCCCACTGGTGCCCCTATGTACCAGGAATGTGATAGCCAGAACTCCTCTGAGAGTGGTGAGGACTCTCCAGAATTTCCCTTGTCAGTATTTGCAGGGGAGACTCAAGAAACTGGAGAGGAGCCCACCTCCTCAGACGAAAACCTACCGTCTGTGGAGTTTTCTGATCTGGAGGTTCACAGGGAAAATTTTGCCACAGAACAGTTAAAAGACCCCGCCCTAATAAAGGCACGGGAAAACGTAGTGGAAATAGATGGCGAGTTAGTGAACCCAGATAATACCTGCACTTACCCATACTTCAGCGTAGAGAAGGACCTACTGTATCGGGTGGCAAAAAGGGCAGAAGAAACCGTTGAGCAGCTGGTGGTGCCCAAACCTTACAGGAAGTTAGTGTTGGAGTTGGCCCATGGGCACATTCTTGGAGGTCATCTGGGGACAGAGAAAACCCGAGAGAGGGTATTACAGAGATTCTATTGGCCTGGGGTGATGAAGGACATAGAAAATTATTGTTCCTCCTGCCCTGTGTGTCAGAGGTCGGCCCCGATGCCACATTTCCGTAGCCCGCTGGTCCCTCTACCCATCATTGAGGTCCCGTTTGAGAGAATCGCAATGGATTTGGTAGGTCCTATAATCAAGTCCGCTAGGGGGCACCAGTACATATTGGTTATAATGGACTATGCCACCCGTTATCCAGAAGCGATCCCTCTCAGAAATACCTCGGCCAAAACCATAGCCAAAGAGCTATCTCTTGTTTTTAGCCGGGTGGGTATTTGTAAAGAACTGCTTACGGACCAAGGTACACCCTTTATGTCCCGGGTTATGAAAGAGCTGTGTAAATTGCTCAAAGTGACGCAATTGCGTACATCTGTGTATCACCCCCAAACCGATGGGCTGGTTGAAAGATTCAACAAAACCCTAAAACAAATGTTGAAGAAAGTGGTGGATAGAGATGGAAAGGATTGGGACTGTCTACTTCCTTATTTGATGTTTGCTATTAGGGAGGTGCCCCAATCCTCTACGGGATTCTCCCCCTTTGAGTTACTGTATGGGAGACACCCAAGAGGGCTGTTGGATATTGCCAAGGAAACTTGGGAAAGTGAGAGTTCTCCCCACAGGAGTGTGATTGAGCATGTCGCCCTGATGCAAGATCGAATTGCACAGGTAATGCCCATCGTGAAGGAACATTTGGCCCAAGCGCAGTTGGCACAGCAGAGAGTGTACAACCGTGGAGCAAAGACCCGTACCTTTTCCCCGGGGGATAGGATATTGGTACTTGTCCCTACGGTTGAAAGTAAATTCCTTGCCAAATGGCAAGGCCCCTACGAGATAATGGAAAAAGTGAGCGAAGTGAATTACAAGGTCAGACAACCAGGAAGGCGAAAGCCCGAACAGATATATCACGTTAATCTGTTGAAAGCCTGGAGGGATAGAGAGTCCCTAGTCGCAGAAACTTGGTCACCAGCTCAAACTGGTTGCGTGATTCCGTAGGTTGGAATAGCAGCCACCTTGTCACAACCCCAACAACAGGAGGTTAAGGAGTTTGTGCTTCGCAACAAGGAGGTGTTCTCTGAGCTGCCGGGACAAACATCTGGGGTAGAGCATGATATTATTACCCCGCCCGGTGAAAGGGTGAAGTTAAAACCCTATCGGATCCCAGAGGCCCGACGGGAGGCAATACGGGAGGAAGTACAGAAAATGCTGAACTTAGGGGTGATAGAGGAGTCCCAAAGTGATTGGTCTAGTCCCATTGTGTTGGTGCCTAAACCGGATGGGAGCTGGCGATTTTGTAACGATTTTCGTCAGTTGAACAAAGTTACAAAATTTGACACCTACCCCATGCCACGTATAGATGAGTTGATCGACCGGCTGGGAACAGCCCGATACATGACGACTCTTGACCTCACAAAAGGGTATTGGCAAATTCCCCTGGCCAAGTCGGCCAAAGAGAAAACCGCATTTGTAACCCCAGACGGGGCGTTCCAATATAAGAGAATGCCGTTCGGGTTACAGAATGCGCCGGCCACATTCCAGCGGAAAATGGACCAGATACTGAGGCCCCATCGGAAGTATGCTGCGGCTTACCTGGATGACGTAATTGTCCATAGCACAGATTGGGCCTCACATCTGCCAAAAGTGCAAGCAGTCCTAGACTCTATCCGGGAAGCGGGGTTTACGGCTAACCCCAAGAAGTGTACCATTGGGCAGGAGGAGGCCAAATATCTTGGGTACACCATTGGCAGGGGAGTAATAAAACCCCAACTCAACAAAGTCGAGGCCATCCAGAGTTGGCCACGTCCCAACAGCAAGAAGCAGGTACGAGCCTTTCTGGGAATCGCGGGTTATTATCGGCGCTTCATTCCCCACTTTGCTTCTAAGGCTGTGCCCCTAACCAACCTGACGAAAGGGAAAGGGTCGGTCATGATTAAATGGACCCCCGAGGCTGAGGCAGCATTCCAATTCTTGAAACAAGCCTTATGTAGCCAGCCAGTGTTGTACTCACCCGACTTCTCTAAAGACTTTGTCGTACAAAGTGATGCGTCAGATGTGGGGTTAGGAGCAGTATTGTCCCAGGTCTGGAACGGGGAAGAGCACCCAGTCATTTACCTCAGCAGGAAGTTGAAGTCCCATGAGGTAAATTACGCCACGGTTGAAAAGGAGTGTTTAGCGGTGAAGTGGGCTCTAGATTCCCTTCGGTACTATCTGCTAGGTAGGCACTTTGACATGGTTACGGATCACGCTCCGTTAAAGTGGATGGCTCAAAACAAGGAGACAAATAGAAGAGTGAATAGGTGGTTCCTGGCCCTACAGGAATTCAACTTCACAGTAAAGCATCGCCCTGGCGTTCAAATGGGGAATGTGGATGCTTTGTCTCGAGTACATGAATGCCTGATTGCTGGTGTTCCAACCCCGAGGTTAAAACAAGAGGGGGGGGTATGTGACAGCAGGAAGGTAAAGTCACCTGGTTGTATCCAGGGGGGTAGATATATTTCTCCCAGATTCAGGCTTTATGCCGACTTATACAACTAGGGAGTTGATGAAGCCCAGCTGAGGCTAGTGGGCTCATGAATGACTCATACCTCTAGGGAGAGTGCTGGGCGTCGTGAGACAGGGAGTTGATGAGACCAGCTGAAGCTTGTCAGCTCATTTAGGCCTCTATAAGAACTCCCAGCTTCATTAGATGTTAGCTCATGCCTGGAACCAGACCTGTGTGGACTGTCTAGGGAGAGTGAACCCCTGTGCGGTGAGGCAAAGCCTGTGTGGCTATTTGTTTGGACTTTTACTAAACCAGGGACTTAGGGACTAGGACAGCACCAGGCTGATCCCAGTTGTTAGTTTAGGAAACCTGCATGTTTAGTCAGAGGTCAAACTGACCAGGATTTATTTTGTTTGTTTCTTTTTGGCTTTGCTGTGTTTTTGTCACTGTACATAGAGAAATAAACCGCACCTTTTGATTTTGAAAACCACAACCTCCGTCTGCTGGCCCTGTTTTGTGTGGGGAGCCCAACCAGGGGGTCACACACACCCGCTACCGAGTTAACCCCCTCACAATATATATATATATATATATACACACACACAGTGGGGCTGATTTACAAAACGTTTGCGCCATGAGTATCGGCGCATCTGCGCGCGCAATGGCTGTTTTGGTATTTACAAAACATTAGCGCCGGTAGCGCAGCCCTATTTCCCATTTACTATAGTGTTGTCGGCGGACGGGAGGAGGCACTCAGTGCGCCAATCACCCGCGGCTATAATGAATTGTCGGCTCGCGGCAATATAGAGAAAAGTCATTGAAAGTCAATGATAAAAAAAAAAAAAAGCGTGGGGGTCCCCCCAAATTCCATTACCAGGCCCTTCAGGTCTGGAATGGATATTAAGGGGAACTCCGCCGCAAATTAAAAAAAAAAAATGCGTGCGGTTCCCCCAAATATCCATACCAGGCCCTTCAGATCTGGAATGGATTTTAAGGGGAACTCCACCCCAAATTTAAAAAAAAAATGGCGTGGAGTCCCCCCAAAAATCCACACCAGACCCTTATCTGAGCACGTAACCTGGCAGGCCGCAGGAAAAGAGGGGGGGACGAGGGAGCGGCCCCCCTCCCTCCTGAACCGTACCAGGCCACATGCCCTCAACATGGGGAGGATGTCCCCATGTTTATGGGGACAAGGGCCTCATCCCCACAACCCTTGCCCGGTGGTTGTGGGGGTCTGCGGGCGGGGGGCTTATCGGAATCTGGAAGACCCCTTTAACCCCCAGATCCCGGCCCCCCCCTGTGTGAATTGGTAAGGGGTACATTGTACCCCTACCATTTCACAAAGAAAGTGTCAAAAATGTAAAAATGACAAGAGACGGTTTTTGACAATTCCTTTATTAATGTCTTCTCTTTTCTTCCATCTTCTTCCATCTTCTTCTTTTCTCCATTCGGGTTTCTTCCTCATCTTCCTCTTCCTCTTCCTCTTCCTCTTCCTCTTCCTCTTCCTCTTCCTCTTCCTCTTCCTCTTCCTCTTCCTCTTCCTCTTCCTCTTCCTCTTCCTCTTCCTCTTCCTCTTCCTCTTCCTCTTTATCTTCATCTTTATCTTCCTTCTTCCTTCGGTCTTCTCGTCCGCATCTTGCTCCGGCTTCTTCTTTCTTCTTCGGCCGCTCCGTTTGAAGTGAAGGTTCCCGCTGTGTGACGATTCAGTTCTCCTCTTGGCCTGCTGTCACCGGGTGGCTCCGCCCCCCTCTGACACCACGGGGAAAATCCCCGTGAAATCCATGTGCGTCAGAGGGAGGTGGGGTCACCGGGTGGCAGCAGACCCAGAGGAGAACTGAAGTGTCGCAGAGCGGGAACCTCCAATTCAAACGGAGCGGCCGAAGAAGAAAGAAGAAGCCGGAGCAAGATGCGGACGAGAAGACAGAAGGAAGAGGAAGAGGAAGAGGAAGATGAAGAACAAGATGGAGGAAGAAACCCGAATGGAGAAAAGAAGAAGCTGGAAGAAGAAGCTGGAAGAAGAAGCTGGAAGAAGAAGCTGGAAGAAGAAGCTGGAAGAAGAAAATGGAAGAAGAAAATGGAAGAAGAAGATGGAAGAGAAGACATTAATAAAGGAATTGTCAAAAACCGGCTATTGTCATTTAAAATTTTTGGACACTTTCTTTGTGAAATGGTAGGAGTACATTTGTACCCCATTACCATTTCATACAGGGGGGGCCGGGATCTGGGGGTCCCCTTTGTTAAAGGGGTCTTCCAGATTCCGATAAGCCCCCCGCAGACCCCCACAACCACCGGGCAAGGGTTGTGGGGATGAGGCCCTTGTCCCCATCAACATGGGGACATCCTCCCCATGTTGAGGGCATGTGGCCTGGTATGGTTCAGGAGGGAGGGGGCCGCTCTCTCGTCCCCCCCTCTTTTCCTGCGGCCTGCCAGGTTGCGTGCTCGGATAAGGGTCTGGTGTGGATTTTTGGGGGGACTCCACGCCATTTTTTTAAAAATTTGCGGCAGAGTTCCCCTTAATATCCATTCCAGACCTGAAGGGCCTGGTAATGGAATTTGGGGGGACCCCCACACTTTTTTTTTTGTTATCAAAGACTTTCAATGACTTTTATCTGTATTGACAGGAACCAGCAATTCATTACAGCCGTGAGTACTTTTAAATGACTATTATTTTACTTTAGAATTGTAATTTTGCTCTCGAACTGTTATAAACATGGAAAACATGCGCTACTTTACAGGCATACTATAGACACCCCCCAGGTATGATATTTATGGCCATTTCAATACCGGATGCAGTGCAGTGCGTTTTTTTGATGCATGAAAAACACAAAGAAAGTTGATCACATTAATGCCAATGGCATAGTTCACACCACTGCAGTCCGTTCCAGTGCGTTTCAGAAAGGCAAAAAAAAATTGGTCATGCTGCATTTTTTTATGTACAGAACTGTACTGGACCGCAGTAAAACACATCAAAAACGCAACGGAACGCACTGCACCAAAGACGCACTGCAACACACTTGTCCTAAGTGAAAAGAGGGGGGAAAAACACCGGACTGCACAAAAACGCATCAAAAATGCACTGAAACGTGTCAAAAACGCGCATGCAGAAAAGCACCCGGAACGCATCCAGACTGCGTTTCTATGGTGTGAACTAGGGCCAGTTCACACCATAGAGACGTAATCCGGATGCGTTCCAGGTGCTTTTATGCATGCACGTTTTTGATGCGTTCCAGTGCATTTTTGGTACGTTTTTGATGCAGTCTAGTGTTTTTTTTTTCACCCCTCTTTTTTATTAATCATAGATAAGGACAAGTGTGTTCCAGTGCATTTTTGGTGCATTTAGGTGTGTTTCTGTGCGTTCCAGTGCGTTTATGATGCGTTTTGCTGCGTTCCAGTACAGTCCAGTGCAGGTAAAATGCAGCATGTTCTACTTTTTTTGTGGAACTGGAACGCACTGGAACAAATACTGCCATTTAGAACCATTAACCAACTTTCCATGCATTTTTATGCATAAAAAACGCAATGGACTGCATGTGGTGTGAAATGGCCCTTAAGCAATTTGGCATATTTAAAGGCACTTCTCCTTGTTTTGTTTTTGGTGTTGTCCAAATTGGTGACATTGATATATGTCCCTTAGGGTGGGACCTGGGCCCCCATTTTAAGGCCAATAACTAGAAGATAAGCCAACCAAGTGGGGACTAGCAAAATTAACATGTCAGTTCCCATAGACTGCAATGGTATCTGTTGGTAGGGGGGGGGGTGATTGTCCCATCTCTAATTTTGTAGCATGCTGGATGATGTGCTTAATTTTGGACAGGGGGGGGTTCTGCTAGCTGCATTTGAGTTCTTCTGAGCATGCCCAGCCTGTTAGATTTTTTTGTTGGTGCTTTTTGTGTGTGAACAGCACCTGGACATTTCTGGGCATGCTCAGAGAGTGTTTTTATGGGTTAGTAATTGAAGGACATCCTTAACAGGTGTACCCACTGTGAAGTTCAGTCTCTACATTAGGTGAACTTGCATTTTGGGTGTTTCATGGACTGTGCATGTGTTTTCAATTGCCTCATTAGCTCACAAACCTATGTTATATAAAGCTAGCAGATAGCATCGTCTCCCTTGCCCTGAAAAGAGGCGTGTGTGTGTGTGTGTGTGTGTGTGTGTGTGTGTGTGTGTGTGTGTGTGTGTGTGTGTGTGTGTGTGTGTGTGTGTGTGTGTGTGTGTGTGTGTGTGTGGGGGGGGGGGGGGGGGGGGGGGCAAAATGTACATTTTGGTGTCCTTATCGAGTTTGTAACACATGCATTTTATTTGTTATGTCTTTGCAAAACAGGATGTTTGGTTTACTTTTGTGGATTGTATTTTTTTTGTGTGGGGGAAATGTTCCCCTGAAATAATTTTGATGTTGTTGATGTTTGTCCACTTTGATTTAATTGTCTGTGCTGCATTACTTTGCCAAATCTTTCAAGATGTTGTTAGTCTGTAACTGTTTCAAATTGACCCTGTTTTTTTCTTTTTTTCTTTTTATTATTCTTTGTTTTGTTGACCAATAAAATTTGATGCAAAGTTTTGAGGTTTGTTTTGCGTTTTCTTTGCAACAAATGTGACAGCTGATTGGCATGTAAAAACAACAAGTGTGATTTGTCTACCCTGGTGCCTTCATGCTAGCATATGCATGTATTGTGTGCTGCCATGGAAAATCACCAGGAAATGAAAAATACAGAGCGGTAAGTATTAAATTTTCCTTTTTTACTGCAGTGGTTCTCAGCCTCAGTCCTCAAGTACCCCCAACAGGACATGTTTTGTGAATGAATTTATCTTATGGAGAATTGCTGTCCAAAATACCAAACCATTGACTGTGATTTTAAGCACATGTGCAAGATGAAGGAAAACCTACAAACATGGCCTGTTGGGGGTACTTGAGAAGCACGGATTTAGAGCACTGCACTTAAAAATAGCTCAAGGCAATACAATTCTAATTGGCCATTTTGAGGGAAACCAAGTAAGTGTTAGAACCCCTGCTTGTGTTTTATTTTTTGTGTAGGTTGGGCTTTGTGTCCCCTTTTAGTAAAATTGGCTTCACTTCCTGTCACACAGCTAAACAGGAAGTGAAGGTAAAACCCTACCAATGTCTTTTCTTGGGGACACACAGATCAATCTAGTGTCCCCATTAAGCAAATTGCACTCTAGCACTTTGTTGTGTACACCCCAAATCATTGGGTAGTTTGGGGTTTAGTAAAGACAAATCCACTCTGCAGTAAAAGTGTAGCTGCTGAAAATCTGAGGGATCACTGGTGATTGTAACATCCAATCATGTAAAAGCAAAGATGGTGTTTTTTTGGTTTGCTTGCATGTCCCCCTCGGATATCCAGCAAGTGCACTTGTAGTGCAAAGTAGATTTGCCTTTAGTAAATAAACCCCAAAGTCCAAAATACCTAATAATTTGGGGTGTACCCCCCAAAATGCTGGAGTGCAATGTACATAATGGGGAAAGTATTTAGATTGACCTGTGTGTCCCCAAGGAAAGAAATTGGTAGGGATTTCCCCTCACTTCCTGTGTGGCTATGTGACAGGAAGTGAATTATTTGGAAGGATAAAGTGGCCAAATTTGGGAGTTGTCTTCACCCTATCAGGGGTGAAGACATCCCCAAAAACTGTCCAGACTTGTAATCCCTCTGCACTCTATCCCCAAGCAAAAATAAGAAAGGATTTCATTTAGTTTAACTTTGCAAAGACACATTCCTAAGTTGAATTGTGATGCATGTCAATGGCCCATTTAGACCCTCTTTAATCACTTGAGATCAGCGCTATAACTGATCGACGGCCACAGCATGGTCCTCAATTGCTGGGAATCCGTCAATAAACGTCCTCCCCTTTGCGCGCGCTGTGGTCACCGAGTCACTGAGACTCGGGTGATGACAGATCCAAGTAAGGGGCCGATACTTGCCCTTTACCATGTGATCAGCTGTCAGCCAATGACAGCTGATCACGTGATGTAAACAAAAGCTGGGTAATGGTTTTTGTTTTCTCTTTGTGCTGACAGCGTGAGCAAAAAAAAAAGGCAATCACCGGCTTATGTGCAAGGGGCATCGGGCCCGAAGAGGAAGAGGCAATTCTGCGTCATCTGTGACAATCAGTAGCCCCTGCCAGTGCCACCTATCAATGCCCACCACTGGTGCCAATCAGTGCCCATCACTGCCAACTATCATTGCCACCTAGCAGTGCCACTTCTCAATGCCCACCAGTGCCAACTAGTAATGCCACCTCTCAGTGCCCACCCTTGCCACCTTATCAGTGCAGCCCATCAGTGCAGTCTCATCAGTGTACATCAATGAAGGAGAAAAATTACCTTTTGTCAAAATTTTCGAAATATTAACCACTTTCCTACCGCCCACCGTCAAATGACGTCCTCGGCTTTGTGCGGTGACATCTGAATGATGCCTGCAGTTGCAGGCATCATTCAGATATCATTATTTTCAGCCGGCGATTCTGTGCACGCTAAAAACGATCATAGCGGCAGTTCCGCCGCTTGATTGTTCTTATAGGTGGCGGGAGGGGACGTTCCCCCCCTTCCGCCGCCATCCGGTGCTTCTCCGGGCTCTCCCATGCCATCTTGGGCTCAGAGAACGATTTGGCCGGCGCCGGATGGGAAGCATAGAGATGACTGGTCTCTATGACCGTCGGAGGCCCGGGCGCGACGTTATGACATCACGCCGGGTTCCCGTATGTAAACCAAGCTGTGATCTCGGCTGTCAGCATGAGATTGGTGAATTTTTTTGACCGATCTCAAGCTTTCCAGCCTGGAGAAGAGATGTGGGGTCTTATTGACCCTGCATCTCTCCATAAAGAGGACCTGTCACAATAGATTCCTAATACAAGGGATGTTTAAATTCCTTGTAATAGGAATAAAAGTGATCCAAAAAACAAAAAAGTTAAAAAAAGAGTAAGAAATAAAAAAAAGTAAAAAAAAAAAAATAAAAAAAAATAAAGAAAAAACGCCCATGTCCACGGTAGCTCGCGCTCAGAAGCGAACACACACGCAAGTCCCGCCCACATATGTAAACGCCGTTCAAACCACACATGTGAGGTATTGCTGCGTGCGTTAGAATGAGTGCAACAATTCTAGCACTAGACCTCCTCTGTAATGAGAAAATGGTAACGTGTAAAAAATTTTAAAGCATCGCCTAGGGAGATTTTTAAGTACTGAAGTTTGGTGTCATTCCATGAGTGTGCGCATTTTTAAAGCGTGACATGTTAGGTATCTATTTACTCATCATAACAACATCTTTCACATTATCCCCAAAAATTGGGCTAACTTTACTGTTTTGTAATTTTTTTCCATTCATGAAACCATTTTTTTACTCAAAAAAGGCTTTTGAAAATTTATTGCGCAAATACCGAGCGAGATAAAAAATTTGCAATGACCGCCATCTTATTCCCTAGGGTGTCTGCTAAAAATACATATATAATGTTTGGGGTTTTGAATTAATTTTATAGTCATAAATGTATGATTTTTACAAGAAGAAGAGAAGTGCCAGAATAGGCCCAGTGCTGAAGTGGTTAAAATATCCATTTTTCTTTTTTAACCCGGTCTTTTGTATTTATAGAAAACAAAAAACCGCAGAGGTGATCAAATAGCACCAAAAGAAAGCTTTATTTGTGTGCCAAAAAAAAATACATTTTCATTGGGTTACAGTGTTGTATGAGCGCGCAATTGTCATTCAAAGTGCATCAGCGCTGAAATGTGAAAATTGGTCTGGGCAGGAAGGGGGTTTAAGTGGCCAGTGCGCAAGTGGTTAATATAATATATGTTTGAGCGTTTTTTGCAGCTTAAAAACACCTCTCAATGTTAGCCTATGGCCTCGTTTTTGAGCTGTAAATGGCATAGGCATTTTTAGGCCCCATGTACACGGGACGCTGGTGCAAAGTGTTCAGAACTAAGGTTGAAAGCGGCGTTTAGAAAGGCACGTTTTGTCGCGTTTGCATGCCGCGTTTTACCACATTTGCGTCTATATGCGTTTAGTTAGGAAACATGATAAGGAGCCGCCCTAAGCTCCAAAAACAGTATTATTAACGATTTCAGCTATTTTGTGAGACCAGAGTGAGTATCAGCAGCTGAGAGAGCAGCAGTGTAGTTGTATTTAGCGTGTCACTTGCCACGTCAGCTGCCCCAAGTTGTGGATTGTCCACTTGCCACATCAGCTGCCCCAAGTTGTGGATTGTTCACTTGCCACGTCAGCTGCCCCAAGTTGTGGATTGTTCACTTGCCACGTCAGCTGCCCCAAGTTGTGGATTGTCCACAATGCAAAGGAAGCAATTTCATTTATTTTTTGATAGATATATATATATATTTTTAATGTCTTTTCCTAAATTGCTATAATTTTTGAGTTTATCAATGTAAAAAAATAGGTCACCTTTAAAAACGCTTCTAAACTAAAATGCGGCTAAACACCGGGACCGCGTCTGAAACGTGGAAATCTTTGGCGTCTGAAGGCATTTTTAGGCTTTGTGAAAAACGAGTTTAAACGCAACTGCAGATTTTTTTGTAAGAGAATTCAATGGACCCGCATCCAAAACGCAAGTACCACGAATTTGTGGCAATTTTTTTTAACCTGTTTATAGCTGGTTGTTAAAGGAAATGTAATAAAAATAAACATTGCCGGCTCTAAAAAAAAAAAAACGAGAAAAAAAACAGCGTGGGGTCACCCCCCAGGTCCATACCAGGCCCTTGAGTCTAGTATGGATTCAAAGGTGACCCCCCCACCAAACTTAAAAAAAAAATGGCGTGGGGGTCCCCCCAAAATCCATACCAGGCCCTTCAGGTCTGGTATGGATTTTAAAGGGAACCCCGCGCCAAACTTAAAAAAAAAAAAAGTGTGGGGGTCCCCCTAAAAATCCATACCAGGCCCTTCAGGTCTGGTATGGATTTTAAGGGGAACCCCGCGCCAAACGTAAAAAAAAAATAGCGTGGGGTCCCCCTAAAAATCCATACCAGGCCCTTCAGGTCTGGTATGGATTTTAAGGGGAACCCCGCGCCAAACGGGAAAAAAAAAGCGTGGGGTTCCCTAAAAGTTCACACCAAACCCTTTATCTAAACATGCAACCTGGCAGGCCGCAGGGGAAGAGAGGGGGACGAGAGCGTCCCCACCTCCCTCCTGAACCGTACCAGGCCACATGCCCTCAACATGGGGAGGATGTCCCTATGTTGATGGGGACAAGGACCTCTTCCCGACAACCCTGGCCGTTGGTTGTCGGGGTCTGCGGGCGGGGGGCTTATCGGAATCCGGGAGCCCCCTTTAATAAGGGGGCCCCCAGATACCGGCCCCCCACCCTATGTGAATGAGTATGGGGTACATTGTACCCCTACCCATTCACCTGGTGGCCAAAAAAGTTAATAAAAAACACAATACAGGTTTTTAAAGTAATTTATTAGGCAGCTCCGGGGGTCTTCCTGCCGGGCGCCCCGCTATCTTCTTCCAGCTCTTTTGCTAGCGGGGTCCCGGGCTTCAGCATCGTCTTCTTCCGACTTCGGGGGTCTTCCTGCCGGGCACCCCGCTATCTTCTTCCAGCTCTTTTGCTAGCGGGGTCCCGGGCTTCAGCGTCGTCTTCTTCCGACTTCGGGGGTCTTCCTGCCGGGCGCCCTGCTATCTTCTTACAGCTCTGTTGCTAGCGGGGTCCCGGGCTTCAGCGTCGTCTTCTTCCGACTTTGGGGGTCTTCCTGCCGCCCGCAGACCCCGACAACCAACGGCCAGGGTTGTCGGGAAGAGGCCCTTGTCCCCACCCCCCCATGTTGATGGCATGCGGCCTGGTACGGTTCAGGAGGGAGGGGGGCCGCTCTCATCCCCCCCTCTTCCCCTGCGGCCTGCCAGGTTGTGTGCTCGGATAAGGGTCTGGTATGGATTTTGGGGGAACCCCCACGCCGTTTTTTCGGCTTAGGGTTTCCCATTGAAATCCATACTAGACCTAAGGGCCTGGTATGCTCCTGGAGGGGAACCCATGCCGGTTTTTTCATTAAAATTTGGCCTGGAGTTCCCCTTCATGATTCATACCAAACACGGGACAGCGAGGCTGCCGAGAACCAGCGCGATGCCATCGCGCTGGAGACATTCTCGGCCAGCTAGTCGCCTCTAGGACACGACTTGAGCGACTGCTTCACGCTCAGGTCGTGTCCAAGTTGCCTCGCAAAGTCGCGCTGTCCCTGTGTCAGCCGGCACACGAGTCGCCCCGCGAGTCGGATCGGCTTCATCCGACTTCCCGGGCGACCTCTATTCAAATCAATGGGCTCCCATAGGGAACCATTCATTTTCAATAGAGCGCCGCTGACATTTGTATTTACTATAACAGTGCGCCGCTGTGCGCCGCTGGTTCCTGCGCCCAATGAAGGAGTTATCCGGCGCACCAATTAAGGGATCAACCAGCGCAGCGCAATGTTATTAGTAAATCACAACCAGTATCTCACAAAAGTGAATACACCCCTTACATTTTTGTAAATATTTTATTATATCTTTTCATGTGACAGCACTGAAGAAATGACACTTTGCTACAATGTAAAGTAGTGAGTATTATTATACAGCATTTATATAGAACCAACAGTTTGCAGAGCGCTTAACAAAATAAATGCAGACATTATAGTTACATTACAATTTGGTACAAGAGGAATCAGAGGGCCCTGCTCATTAGAGCTTACTATACCACTTGTATAACAGTGTAAATTTGCTGTTCTCTCAAAATATCTCAACACAGAGCCATTAATGTGTAAACCGCTGGCAACAAAAGTTAGTAAGTGAAAATGTCCAAATTGGGCCCAAAGTGTCAATATTTTGTGTGGCCACTATTATTTTCCAGCACTGCCTTAACCCTCTTGGGCATGGAGTTCACCAGAGCTTCACAGGTTGCCACTGGAGTCCTCTTCCATTCCTCCATAACAACATCATGGAGCTGGTGGATGTTAGAGACCTTCAACTCCTCCACCTTCCATTTGAAGATGCCCCGCAGATGCTCAATAGGGTTAAGGTCTGGAGACATGCTTGGTCAGTTCATCACCTTTACCCTCAGCTTCATTAGCAAGGCAGTGGTTGTCTTGGAGGTGTGTTTGGGGTCGTTATCATGTTGGAATACTGCCCTGCGGCCCAGTCTCCGAAGGGAGTGGATCATGCTCTGCTTCAGTATGTCACAGTACATCTTGGCATTCATAGTTCCCTCAATGAACTGTAGCTCCCCAGTGCCGGCAGCACTCATGCAGCCCCAGACCAGTACACTCACACCACCATGCTTGACTGTAGGCAAGACACTTGTCTTTGTACTGCTCACCTGGTTGCCACCACACACGCACTTGACACCATCTGAACCAAATGCATTTATCTTGGTCTCAGACCACAGGACATGGTTCCAGTAATCCATGTCCTTAGTCTGCTTGTCTTCAGCAAACTTCTTGTGCATCATCTTTAGAAGTGGCTTCCTTCTTGGATGACAGCCATGCAGACCAATTTGATGCAGTGTGCGGCGTAGGGTCTAAGCACTAACAGGCTGACACGGGCTGTGTCTCAAACTGTAGCGTGATGTGTTAGCATTTAGCATATTTCGATTTCCACCTTTAAAGGCACATGCACTTTTGAGAGCAACAACCCATTTATTAATTTATTGTAATATTTAATATTTGTTTATATATTATACCTATCCCCTAGCACAGGAGTATATATATATATATATATATACTGGTGTGTCACACACATCTATATACACACCAACTCATTGTAAACGTGTATTATTCATAACAAATGTGCTAATATATATATATATATATATATATATATATATATATATATATATATATATAATATAAACAAAAAAGGGAAAAATATTCTTCATAAAAACAACAATAATAAGAAAAAAAGAACAAAGCCAAGGAAACTCTCAATTGGTTTCAAAGTAAGAAAATAAAGCTGCTAGAATCACCTGACTTTAATCCAATAGAAAATTTATGAAAAGAACTAAAGATCAGAGTTCATAGAAGAGGCACATGGAACCCTCAATATTTGAAGACGGTTTGTGTGGAAGAATGGGCCAAAATTACACCTGATCAATGCATGCGACTAGTTTCTCCATACAGGAGGCATCTTGAAGCTGTCATTACCAAAAAAGGATTTTGTATGAAATATTAAAGGGGTTGTAAACCCTCGTTAGGGATGGGCCCGGTGCTCGATTCGAACCCATGTTCGAATCGAGCATCGGGCGTTCGCTCGCTCGTCGAGCCCAGAACTATTTGGGCCGTTCGCATCACATTCGTGTGATGCGAGCGGCCCCACAATGCATTGCGGCCGGCGCGGCCGGCGCAGTGCATTGCTGGCTGATGATTGGCCAAGCATGCACTGTGACCCCGCATGCTTGGCCAATCACAGCGCCCGAAACTCGGAGAGCAATAATTGGCTACAGGCAGGACGCCTGTAGCCAATTACAGCTCAGGGGCTTTAGTACACGCCCCACCATTTAAAAGGCCGCCACGCCATCGGCCCCGGTCACATGAGTTCCGGCTTTAGGAGAGATTAGTCTGCTGATTCTGTCTTTGCTTGATACTGAAAGATTTGCTCTTCTTTGCTAAACCATTGGCTATTTCTTTGCTAAACCATTGCTACCTAAGTCATTGATCGTTCATTGCTGCTGATTGCACAGTTAGTGTGTTATTAGCTGCTGCTGGGGATTAGTCTGGTGCGTGCTTACTGTTAGTACAGTATTGCAGTAGTACCAACCGCAGTGCTGTTAGCACAGCATTGCACCCCAACAGCACCCATAGGACTTCTAGTGTGTTAGTGGCAGCAAACAGAGCTCCTATATTTTCTTCTCAGCAGCACCCATAGGACTTCTAGTGTGTTAGTGGCAGCAAACAGAGCTCCTATATTTTCTTCTCAGCAGCACCCATAGGACTTCTAGTGTGTTAGTGGCATCACACAGAGCTCCTATATTTTCTTCTCAGCAGCACCCATAGGACTTCTAGTGTGTTAGTGGCATCACACAGAGCTCCTATATTTTCTTCTCAGCAGCACCCATAGGACTTCTAGTGTGTTAGTGGCATCACACAGAGCTCCTATATTTTCTTCTCAGCAGCACCCATAGGACTTCTAGTGTGTTAGTGGCAGCAAACAGAGCTCCTATATTTTCTTCTCAGCAGCACCCATAGGACTTCTAATGTGTTAGTGGCATCACACAGAGTTCCTATATTTTCATCTCAGCAGCACCCATAGGACTTCTAGTGTGTTAGTGGCATCACACAGAGCTCCTATATTTTCTTCTCAGCAGCACCCATAGGACTTCTAGTGTGTTAGTGGCAGCAAACAGAGCTCCTATATTTTCTTCTCAGCAGCACCCATAGGACTTCTAGTGTGTTAGTGGCAGCAAACAGAGCTCCTATATTTTCTTCTCAGCAGCACCCATAGGACTTCTAGTGTGTTAGTGGCATCACACAGAGCTCCTATATTTTCTTCTCAGCAGCACCCATAGGACTTCTAGTGTGTTAGTGGCAGCAAACAGAGCTCCTATATTTTCATCTCAGAAGCACCCATAGGACTTCTAGTGTGTTAGTGGCATCACACAGAGCTCCTATATTTTCATCTCAGAAGCACCCATAGGACTTCTAGTGTGTTAGTGGCATCACACAGAGCTCCTATATTTTCTTCTCAGCAGCACCCATAGGACTTCTAGTGTGTTAGTGGCAGCAAACAGAGCTCCTATATTTTCTTCTCAGCAGCACCCATAGGACTTCTAGTGTGTTAGTGGCATCACACAGAGCTCCTATATTTTCTTCTCAGCAGCACCCATAGGACTTCTAGTGTGTTAGTGGCAGCAAACAGAGCTCCTATATTTTCTTCTCAGCAGCACCCATAGGACTTCTAGTGTGTTAGTGGCATCACACAGAGCTCCTATATTTTCTTCTCAGCAGCACCCATAGGACTTCTAGTGTGTTAGTGGCAGCAAACAGAGCTCCTATATTTTCTTCTCAGCAGCACCCATAGGACTTCTAATGTGTTAGTGGCATCACACAGAGTTCCTATATTTTCATCTCAGCAGCACCCATAGGACTTCTAGTGTGTTAGTGGCATCACACAGAGCTCCTATATTTTCTTCTCAGCAGCACCCATAGGACTTCTAGTGTGTTAGTGGCAGCAAACAGAGCTCCTATATTTTCTTCTCAGCAGCACCCATAGGACTTCTAGTGTGTTAGTGGCATCACACAGAGCTCCTATATTTTCTTCTCAGCAGCACCCATAGGACTTCTAGTGTGTTAGTGGCAGCAAACAGAGCTCCTATATTTTCTTCTCAGCAGCACCCATAGGACTTCTAGTGTGTTAGTGGCAGCAAACAGAGCTCCTATATTTTCTTCTCAGCAGCACCCATAGGACTTCTAGTGTGTTAGTGGCAGCAAACAGAGCTCCTATATTTTCTTCTCAGCAGCACCCATAGGACTTCTAGTGTGTTAGTGGCATCACACAGAGCTCCTATATTTTCTTCTCAGCAGCACCCATAGGACTTCTAGTGTGTTAGTGGCAGCAAACAGAGCTCCTATATTTTCTTCTCAGCAGCACCCATAGGACTTCTAGTGTGTTAGTGGCAGCAAACAGAGCTCCTATATTTTCTTCTCAGCAGCACCCATAGGACTTCTAGTGTGTTAGTGGCAGCAAACAGAGCTCCTATATTTTCTTCTCAGCAGCACCCATAGGACTTCTAGTGTGTTAGTGGCAGCAAACAGAGCTCCTATATTTTCTTCTCAGCAGCACCCATAGGACTTCTAATGTGTTAGTGGCATCACACAGAGTTCCTATATTTTCATCTCAGCAGCACCCATAGGACTTCTAGTGTGTTAGTGGCAGCAAACAGAGCTCCTATATTTTCTTGTCAGCAGCACACATAGTACCTATAGTGTGTTAGTGTCAGCACCCATAGGACCTACAGTGTGTTGTGAGCACACATAGGAGTTCTATTTTTTATACTATATACACTACCGACTACAATGGCTGGAAGACCGCCAAGGAGAGGCAGAGCGTGCCGAGGCAAGAACACAGGGCAGGCAGGCTCTGTTTCTAGAGACAACAGTGCTGGCCGTGGACGTGGTCGTGCATCGTCATCAGCACGTGGCCATGGGACACGCTTGTCTTTGTTTTCGGCAGCTGGACATGTGGAGCCGCATCATGCCGAAGGCTTGGTAGAATGGATGACCAAGCCCTCCTCATCCTCCTCATCCTCTCTCACCCAGGCTCAGGGTACTGGCAGAGCAGCTGCCAACGCGTACTCAATGGCATCATCAGCCACCCCTTCCCTAGACCCACCATGTCCTCCTGAGGAGTCCCCCGAACTGTTTGAGCACAGTGTTGGGTACATGCTCCAGGAGGATGCCCAACGATTCGAAGGCTCGGATGATGATACCCAGCTTGAGGAAGTCAGTAGTGTGCGCGCAGAGAGAGGGGATGCTGAAGGACAGCAATCTGGCAGTAGTGTTCCACCAGCTGCAGCTTACTGCCAGGTTTGCTCTAGTGGTGAAGAGGGAGGGGATGATGAGGTCACTGACTCCACGTGGGTGCCTGAAGGGAGAGAGGAGGAGGAGGAGGAGGATGCAGCGTCACATGTCCAACGAGGCAGGATGCCCCCTGGAGGCCAGCTAGAGGCCAGCACAGCAACTGTACCACACCGCAGAGCTCCGCCTGTGCAGGGCGCTGCCTCTGCACGTTATCACAAAAGTTCTTTGGTGTGGGCCTTTTTTGAGACGAGTGCATCAGATCGCACCACTGCTATTTGCAATATTTGTCTCAAGCGTATCTCGCGTGGCCAAAACATCAGCCGCTTGGGCACCACAAGCATGAGCAGACATATGTCGACCTGCCATGCAGCTCGTTGGCAAGCACACATAAAAGACCCACACCAAAGAACAAAGCGGACCTCTCCTTGCTCCTCATCAGCTGGGATCTCCATCCCCACTATATCTTCAGTCCTCTCTGAAAGCTGCTCTGAGAGGACTGAAGGTGTAGAATTAGGTGTGTCACAACCAAGTACTTGCAGTACACCGACGTCCGATTGTAGCAGGCAAATTTCCCTGCCCCAGCTGCTGGACCGTCGAAAGAAGTATACTCCCAGCCATCCACATGCCCAGCGGTTGAATGCTAGCTTGGCTAAATTGCTAGCACTTCAACTGCTGCCTTTTCAGTTGATAGACTCGGCCCCCTTCCGTGAGTTTGTTCAATGTGCGGTTCCTCAGTGGCAGGTTCCCAAACGCCACTTTTTCTCACGGAAGGCGATTCCGTCTCTCTACTGGCATGTGGAAGGCAATGTCCATGCCTCGCTGGACAGGGCGGTCAGCGGTAAGGTGCATATTACCGCTGACTCATGGTCCAGCAGGCATGGACAGGGACGTTATCTTTCTTTCACGGCCCATTGGGTCACTCTATTGGTAGCTGGGAGGGATGCAGGACAAGGTGCAGTAGTGTTGGAGGTTGTTCCGCCACCACGCCTCCAAAATGCTACTACTGGTTGTGACACACCTCTCTCCTCCACCCCCTCCTCTTCTTCTTCCTCCATGTCCTCTTCGAGTGCTCTGTCCTCGGAACCAGCGGTGCTCCGTAGGCGTACAAGGGGCTACGCGAGTACGCAGGCAAAAAGATGCCATGCCGTGCTTGCGCTGGTGTGTTTGGGGGACAGGAGCCACACTGGGCCAGAGGTTCTGGCAGCTCTGCAGGGGCAGGCCGAGAGGTGGTTGACGCCACGCCAGCTTAAGCCAGGAATGGTCGTTTCTGATAATGGCACCAACCTCCTCTCCGCCCTGCGACAGGGGCAGCTCACCCATGTGCCCTGTATGGCTCACGTCCTCAACCTGGTGGTGCAGCGGTTCTTGGGCAGGTTCCCAGGCTTACAGGATGTCCTGAGGCAGGCCAGGAAAGTCTGTGTGCATTTCCGCCGATCTTATAATGCCAGTGCTCGGCTGACTGAGCTGCAAAAGGAGCTGAACCTGCCCAAGAACCGCCTAATATGTGACATGCCCACCAGGTGGAACTCAACGTTGGCCATGCTGCAGCGACTGCACATGCAGCAGAGGGCCATCAATGAGTACCTTTGCGACTACGGCACCAGGACAGGGTCAGGGGAGCTTGGCTTTTTTTTCCCCACGCCAGTGGAGCATGATCAGGGATGCATGCACTGTCCTCTCACCATTTGAGGAGGCCACGAGGATGGTGAGCAGTGACAGTGCATGCATCAGTGACACTGTACCTCTTGTCCACCTGTTGGAGCATACGCTGCGTGGGATAATGGACAGGGCACTTGAGGCAGAACAGAGGCAGGAAGAGGAGGACTTCCTTGTCTCTCAAGGCCCCCTTTATCCAGACAATGTTCCTTCTGTCCCACCCATCACACAGGAAGAGGAGGAGGAGGAGGAGGAGGAGGAGGATTGTGTGAGCATGGAGGTGGAGCCTGGCACTCAGCATCAGCAGCAGCAGTCTTTTAGGGATGATGTACAGTCCCAACAAACCAGTGGACTTGTACGTGGCTGGGAGGAGGTGGCTGGCGATCATGTCATCCTCAGTGACCCAGAAGACTCCGGACCGAATGCCTCAGCTAACCTACGCTGCATGGCCTCCCTGATCCTGCAAAGCCTGCGGAAGGATCCTCGTGTTCTTCGGATCAAGGAGAGTGACCATTACTGGCTGGCCACTCTCCTTGATCCATGGTACAAGGGTAAGGTTGCGGACCTTATCTTGCCGTCGCAGAGGGAGCAGAGGATGAGACATCTCAGGGAGGCCTTGCAGAAAGGTCTGTGCAACGCGTTCCCAGAAACTGGGAGGTTACAAACTCCTGGTCCTGGACGACGAGTTGCTGAGGCTTCGGTCAGTAGCAGAAGGAGCGGTGGGGAAGGTGGACGTCTGACCGATGCGTTCAGACAATTTTTTAGTCCGCAGCCCCAAGGTATGATCGGTTCCAGCAACCATCGCCAGCGTCTGATATACATGGTGCAGGAATACCTAGGGGCAAGGTCAGACTTGGACACCTTTCCCACCGAAAATCCTCTGGCTTACTGGGTCCTGAGGATGGATCACTGGCCAGAGCTTGCACAGTATGCAATTGAGCTACTGGCCTGTCCTGCATCCAGCGTTCTTTCCGAACGCACATTCAGTGCTGCTGGAGGATTTGTCACCGATCATAGGGTGCGCCTGTCCACCGACTCGGTTGATCGACTGACCTTCATAAAAATGAATCAGTCTTGGATCACCACCAGCTACCAGACACCTGAAGCGGATATAACGGAATAATTTATAATGTCACATCCCTTCAAGACTGCCTATGCTGATGCTGAGTGACTGTCCTGTTATGTTCACTGACTATCCTCTTCCTCCTCCTCAATGATCCATGCCACCACACCAGTGCCTAAGGCACAATTTTTCAGCCCCTGTATAACAGGTGCGTGTAATTACAATTTTTTAAAAAGATGCTTCGCAACAGGTGTGACTGCTGTGCTCAGAGTACAGTATCTGTGAGGGGTTGCAGTGTTGTGGCACCAGCACCAGTGCCTAAGGCACAATTTTTCAGCCCCTGTTGGGGCGTGTAATTACAATTTTTAGGCAATGCTTTGCAACAGGTCTCATTGCTGTGCTCAGAGTACAGTATCTGTGAGGGGTTGCAGTGTTGTGGCACCAGCACCAGTGCCTAAGGCACAATTTTTCAGCCCCTGTATAACAGGGGCGTGTAATTACAATTTTTTAAAAAGATGCTTCGCAACAGGTGTGACTGCTGTGCTCCAAGTACAGTATCTGTGAGGGGTTGCAGTGTTGTGGCACCAGCACCAATGCCTAAGGCACAATTTTTCAGCCCCTGTTTAACAGGGGCGTGTAATTACAAATCTTGATCTAATAGTTCACAGCAGGGCCCATTCCTGCGCCCACCAAGAGTAACTATGAGGGCCTACAGTCTTGTGGCAACACCGTCCACCACCACCACCACCACCAAAGGCCCAATTTTTCTGCCCTGTTCAACAGGTGCATGCAATTACAAATCTTGATCTAATAACTCACAGCAGGGCCCATTCCTGCACCCACCAAGAGTAACTGTGAGGGCTTACAGTCTTGTGGCAACACCGTCCACCACCACCACCACCAAAGGCCCAATTTTTCTGCCCGGTTCAACAGGTGCATGCAAGTACAAATCTTGATCTATTAACTCACAGCAGGGCCCATTCCTGTGCCCACCAGTCTTGTGGCTACACCAACATCTAATAGGGCAAATTTCTGCAGAGTATATACGGCAGGCCCCTACTTTCAAACATCCAACTTACAAACAACTCCTACTTGCAAACGGCAAGAGAAAACAGGAAGTGAGAGGAAATCTACCCCTAGGAAGGAAAATTCTATCCTGTTAGATTTAATTTGGGAAAAAGGTATCTCCTCTCTACTGATGCTTTATCACCAATCCTTGTTTCAATTAAAACCCCACTTTTCCAAAAACATTTGTCATTGGGACGGAAAGTGAGGTGACATGTTCTGAACAGATGTGCAAAGACAGCAAATGTTACAGGGGTGATAACCCCTCCCTATGTTCTCCAAAAAGCTTAAAAATTGATTTTTTTGGGATGTAGCTACACTTCATAATGTACCTGTTCAGATTCTACTTAAGAACAAACCTACAGTCCATGTCTTGTTTGCACCACCTATATACTGCTGTTCAGAGTATATAGGGTTGTAGGTATAGGGTTTTATTTTGGGTGCGGGGTCCCCCTTAGTATCCATACAAGACCCAAAGGGGCTGGGGTGGGGGGGGGGGGTGATGGGGTAGCCATGCCATTTTTCTCAAGGATTTTCAGCCATATGGCGGCCAGGACAAGACATGACATTAAAGCCGCAAGTGGTTTTAAATGGCTTCTTTTTTTCCTTTACAAATGTCATTTTGTGCAAGGACAGTTCTAAACACGGGAAACACATGCCACTTCACAGGCATACTTTAGACACCCCCCAGGTACCATATTTAAAGGAAAATTTCACTTTTTTTTTTTTCACTTTATGCATCATTAAAATGACTGCTCCCGAAAAAACTTTAGTTTTTAAAATTTCTTTTTGCATTGATATATGTCCCCTGGGGCAGGACCCGGGTCCCCAAACCTGTTTTATAACATTAACATGCATATTGGCCGTTGTAATTAGCAATTTTGATTTCGAACGTTCGCGTCCATTATAACGAATAGGGTTCGAAAATTCGCGCGAACTTTCGGTCCGTTCGAAGGTTCTGGTGCGAACCGAACCCGGGGGTGTTCGGCTCATCCCTAACCCTCGTGTTTTCTCTTATCATCCATGGACTGACACGGCGTCTCTTATTCACTGTACATGTGGGTTATGTCCCTGCTTGCAGGAGAAGACCTAGGCAGAATGTGAGATGTTATACATACATTCTAAAAGCCAGAGTTGAACAGCCCCGCACAGGGGGGCGGTCCCTCCAGACATAACCCACCCCCTGCAGTCAGCAGACCTCAGTTTTTTTCTGCCTAGCAGAAGGAGAAGACGTGGCTCTCTCAGGAGCCAGTCTCCTGGAAGATTTTACTTTAATTTTTATTCCTTTGGGAATTTTATTATTTTATTTTTAAGACCTTCAATCAACTGTCGGCTGGGCAACAGGTTGGGTACACTAGTATCCTCGTAGTCTTCCCTGTCCGACCATCGAGCGTGCTGATCCTCGCCTTGTGTGTGTGAGACTCAGTTCACGACATGCCCCATGACTCCAGGGGTGGCCGGGTTGCTTTCATGCTCCCGCGGTCCTCTTAAGATTGAACAGTACCCGACGGACTGTTTCTCTCGCGGTGGACCGGGCCGACAGCTACGCAGTACGACTCTGTGATAGGTCTGTCAGAAACACACCAGTGGGTCCCTCAGGGGACGGGTAAGTAGTCTCTCCTGCCTGCAGGTGAGTACAAAATGCTGTGTGTGTTTCTCTGTGGGGGATTTTCCCTGTCTCCCCCTGTGTTTTATTGTCACTCTCTGTCACCATTGCTTGCGCTATGCTGTGGGGGCTGCCTGGGGGTCATACTGTCCTGGGGGGGGCTCATGTTGGTGTGCATATCGCTGGGGGCCTTTTGTGTAATTTTGGGGCCTGGGCGCTGTTTGGCGCTGTGTGTGTGCTGTTTTGAATTTTTTAATTTTATCTGCGCATGGCGGCCATTTTCCCGCGGATCGCCTCAGTGAAGTGCGGCGGCCATTTTCTTGTAGCCCGCGCACTTTTCAGCACTAGTTTGGCCTCTATCGCAGCTGTAAACAGCGCAAATCTCCTCACAATCTCCTCACAGCTCACTCGCGCTGACACAGCGCGGTACAGACAGACGTATCTGAGCGGTCCTGGTCTGGTCTGGTGAGTCCCCTGGGCGCCCCCTCCTCAGTCAGCACAGCATGTGGGTGGACTTTTTTTATCTGAGGAGTCTCAGAGAGGGGCAATATGGAGTCAGTGTCACAGCTTCCCCATGTTTGAGGCAACAGGCAGTGCTCCAGAACCTGCGGTCCCTATGGACCAGTTGTCGGCAGTCCTGGAATAATTAATCTGACCAGGAGGGAAGCAGTGTGTGAGCGCAAGGGAGCAAAAAAGCCCCTCTCCCCACTTTATTTCCATTAAAAAAAAAAAATGGGGTGTGCGCTGATTCAGATATGGGCCTAGCCACTACCGCTCAGGACCCTAGCTCTGAATATTTGATGGTTTTGAACAGGAAATTCCTTGCAAGGAAGACTCCAGTTCTGAGTCAGTAAATGACAGGGCCCTTGTTAGTGAACTCATTGCTGCGGTGAGGGACACTCTCAAGCTGAATGCTGCGGATGCAGAACCTCAGGCGGACAGTCTCCTTTGGTTCTTTAAGGCCGGGCCTTCTAAAAAGGTTTTTCCATATGTACCTTTCTTTGACCAGCTCATTGATAAGGTCTGGAAAAAAGCCACAGAAGACTTTTATGGTCCCGCAGCGTTTGTCTATCAGATACCCCTTGAAGATGCCCTACTTAAAACGTGGGCTTCTCCCCCAGTGGTCGACCCTCCAGTCGCCCGGTTGAACAAGGCCACCACTCTCCCGATGGAGGGGACTCCTGCATTTAAGGACCCCGCTGACAGGAGCTCAGAAGTGGTGAGCAGAGCCATGTTTGCCTTGTTGGGGTTGGGGTTGGGGTTGGGGTAGCGGCGACCCTTGTGTCTCAGACACTTACGGGATGGGCAAAAAATTTGCACCAGACTGTACAGGAGCATATTCTTCCTCCAGACACTATTGCTCTGGCCCTCCAAATGGTGCAGGGCCTGGTTTAGGTTGCGACGCCACGTTAGACGCGCCCCCTAATATTCAAGGCCTCTGTCTCGGCGGTGGTATTGCGTCATCTTATCTGGTTGAAATGCTGGTCTGCTGACCTAGCCTCTAAGAAGCTTCTGACGGATCTACCATTTAAAGGTGGTAGCCTTTTAGGTGCTGCGCTGGATGACATCATCAAGGATGTCACGAGAGGTAAAAGCACTCTTCTTCCTCAATCTAGCTAGGGTGAGGAGGCCCGCCGCAAGCAGGGTCCTTCCTTTCCAGCAAAAATTTTTTTTTCGTCAGTCAGAGTCCACGGGTAGGCCCTCCCAGACTGACAGCAGTGCGGCTGGTGGACACATGCGCCCCTGGGTGCGTAAGCCAAACAAGCTGGCTCCCAAGTCCGCCTCCACGTGAAGTCTTGCCCCCACCCATCTCTGGGGTGGGGGGACGACTTCGCAAGTTCACGGATCGATGGACCTCCCGGATCTCCTACCGGTGGGTGTGCGAGGTGATCACCTCAGGTTACAGGATAGAGTTCCGTTCCTGATCCCAGACAGATTCTTCCCTCGAATCTTCCTCTCCTTCCTGCCCGTCGGGCAGCCCTATGGGGGCTATTCAGGATTTGATCAGGTCCGGAGTGATTGTGCCGGTTCCGTCACAGGAGAGGTTTTAGGGATTTCTACTCTAATCCGTTTGTCGTCCCAAAAAAGGACAAGGTTAGGCCTATCCTGGACCTCAAGGCCCTGAATGCCTTTGTGAAGGTGCAAAAGTTCTGCATGGAATCCATTCGCACGGTGATCGATACACTCCGTCAAGGGGATTTTCTGGCGGCCTTGGACATCAAGGACGCCTATTGGCATGTTCCGATCTGCGCAAGTCACCAGAAGTTTCTGCGCTTGCGATTGGCGAAGTCCACTATCAATTTGTAGCTCTTCCTTCGGCCTAGCCTTGGCACTGAGGGTGTTCACCAAGGTGCCTGCGCCCGTTCTAGCTTTGCTGAGACGGCGAGGCATCGCTGTCGTGGGCTATCTGGACGATCTTCTTCTAGGAGCAGAAAGTGGCTCAGAATTAGAAGACAGTGTGACTATCGTCAGTCAGACCCTCAGGGACTTTGGGTGGCTCCTGAACATTCAGGAGTCAGTCCTGGTCCCGACTCAGCGTCTGGAGTATCTAGGTCTGATCCTGGACTCCTTGGAGGCAAAGGTATTCCTACCTCCAGGGAAGTTACTGATACTTCAGTCTGCAGTGCAGGTGCTGACATCCCGAAAATGGTCGTCAATCTGTTTTGCATGATAGTCCTGGGACTCATGGTGGCCTCTTTCGAGGCCGTTCCGTATGCCCAATCACCCCAGGGCATTGCAAAAGGAGATCTTGTTCTCTTGGGACAAATCCCTGTTGTCTGTGGATCTTCCGATCCAGGTGAGTCACCTGGTCAGGGCGTCCCTGACATGGTGGTTGGGGTCCCCGGCTCTTCGGTCCGGGAAGTCGTTCCTCCCCGACCAATGGACGGTGTTCACGATGGACGCCAGCCTGACAGGCTGGGGTGGAGTCTGGGGAGTCCTGTCAGCCCAAGGGCTTTGGACTCCGGACGAAGCCCGCTTTCCGATCAATGTTCTGGAAATACGGGCCATCAGACTGTGCTTCTCCTCGTGGTCTGAGAGATTGCTCCATTAGGATCCAGTCGGACAACGTCACGGCGGTGGCGTATGTCAACCATTAGAGCCCATTCACACACGGGCAACACGACTTCCAGCGCGATTTTATGAGGCAACTCAGACACGACCTGAGTATGAATCACAGCGCGACCTGGAGCTATTTACAAGGCAACTCCAAGTTGCCTGCAGGACAGGAGACATTCCAGTGGCCAATCAAATAAGAATCAGCTCTGTGGGAGGGAGGGGGGAGAGAGAGTTTTGCCTGATAATTGTATGTTTTCTTCCAGGAGAGTTGCTCATATTAAGACAGTGAGAGGCGACTCCTATTGAAATGAATGGTTACAGGTCACCTAGGAGTCGGATTGAAGTAGTACAGGAACCTTTTTTGAAGTCGGAGCGACTGCAGTAGTGTGCATAAGGACAGCTCCATTAACTTACATTGATTTCTTCAGCCAGCGCGACCTGAGGCGACTAGGGGCGACCTGGGGCGATTTGGAGTCGGATCCAAAGACGCCCCTGTGTGAATGGGCTCTTAAGGGGGGACTCGGAGCGCAGCTGCGGCTTTCGAGGTCGCCCGTACCCTGAAGTGGGCTAAAATAAGCGTGCCGGCTCTGTCGGCCGTTTACATTCCGGGCATGGACAATTGGCTGGCGGACTATTTGAGTCGCCAGACGCTGGACCAGGGAGAGTGGTCCTTGCACCCGGAGGTATTTCAACTCCTTTGCCGAAGGTGGGGCACGTCGGATGTGGACCTGATGGCCTCTCCACTCAATCGCAAGGTTTCAAGGTTTGTGGCCAGATCCAGGGATCCTTGGCGGATGCCTTGGATGCGTTAGTGGCCCCATGGGGTCATTATCACCTGATATACGTTTATCCTCCGCTGCAGTTGCTCCCTCGCCTGCTGCGCAGGGTGGCAACCGAGGGAATTCCGGTGATCCTCATTGCTCCGGATTGGCCTCGGCGTCACTGGTACGCCGATCTGGTACGTCTCGTCACGGATGTTCCCTGGCGGTTGCCAATAAGGGAGGACCTTCTGTCTCAAGGTCCTATATTTCATCCTGCTTTACAGTCTCTGGCTTTTTTTTTTAATCCAGTATTCTTTATTTCTTTTCCATTTGATAAAAAAAAGAAACAACATACATCCATTTCCCCATATACAGTAATACATACATAACTTAACCATATATTCCTCACTTTGTCCCTCAT
The DNA here is from genome assembly GCA_029206835.1 of Rana muscosa. Lineage (NCBI taxonomy): Eukaryota > Metazoa > Chordata > Amphibia > Anura > Ranidae > Rana > Rana muscosa. The sequence goes on from CM055127.1 coordinate 271,752,640, forward strand.
TCATACCCACCCAGCCTCCTCCATCACCAACCTATTAACGTGTTTCCACTTCTAACCATTTTCCCCATATATTATTAAATTTCATTTTATTTCCTCTCTTAGTGTAAATATATTCTTCTTTTGTCACAGTGTCAACTATCACCCTCCTCCATTCTGTCACTGTAGGAGGTTTTTCCGCCTGCCACTTCTGCGCTATGAGTTTCCTTCCCTGGAACAGACATCTTGTTATTGCTGTTCGTACATCTCCCGAAAGTCCCCTTTTTTCCAGGAGACCCAATACACATAGCCTGACTACTGGTTGCAAAGAGGTCACAAACACTGTATTTATCTTTTCAACTATTTGCTTTCAGTATTGATATAACTTGGGACACTTCCAGATCATATGCATTAGGTCTCCCCTCTCATCCCCACATCTCTGACATCTCGAATCCGGTCTCATACCAAACTGAAACATCCTTTGGGGTGTATAATATACTCTATGTATTAGGTAAAGATGGGAGATGATTTGAGATGATGACAGTGACACATTGGGTCCTATTGCTAATATTCTCTTGCATTGTTCCTGTGACAGTGGGCCCACTTCTTTCTCCCATTTACTCTTATTTTTATTATCTGGTGTTTCCCTCCAATCAGCTTTTACTAAGGAGTTATACATCTCGGAGATTGCTCCTCTAGAGGCCTCTGTATTTACTAATTCTTGGAGAAGAGGCATGCTGTTCCACTCCGGTGTATTCTGTCCAAATTGTGCATGCAACGCATGCCTAATTTGTAAGTATCTGTAAAAGGATTTATTTGGGACCGCATAATCCTCCCTTATTTCTTGGAATGATTTTATTCTTCCTGCCTTAAAGAGTTGTGCTAATAGATGTATTCCTAATCCATCCCACTCCTCTACCTTCCCCAAAGCTTTAAGTTCCTGCAGGTTGCAGTTATGCCATATAGGAGAGAATTCAGAGAATCCCTTGTATCCTAGGATTCTCTTAACCTCTTTCCAACATTTAACCATTAATTGGGCCGTCATGCATCTAGAACTAAAGGAGTCTGCCTCCACTGCCTCCACCTCTGTATCATGGCATGTGTCGTTCAAAATAAGCCCTTCTTTTCCTGCTATTTGGTTACTACCCCTCATATACTGCACCTGAGCGGCTAAAAAATAGTATCTGGGATTCGGGAGGGCCAATCCTCCCTTCTCTTTAGGTTGTTGTAAGGCTCAGAGACTAATCCTTGCTGCTCCGTTCCTCCAAATTAATTCTCTAAACACCCCCTCTATTTTTTTAAACCACTGTTTTGGTATCCATACCGGGGAGTTATGGAGAATATATAAAATTTGTGGCATCTATATCATTTTTACCAGGTTACTCCTACCGGCCACTGAAAGAGGAAGCCTATTCCAGACCCGACATTTTTGTCTGAGTTTTGTCAACAATGGTACTAAGTTTCCGTCTATATACTGCCCTGGATCCCTTGTTATATTTACTCCCAGATATCTCATTTGAGCTACCACCTTCACTTGATCAATCTGTCCTATCAATGGGTCTATCGGCAAAAGCGCCAATTTATCCCAATTAATTGTCAGCCCTGAGAACTTACCAAATTCCCCTATCATATCTATTGCGTTCTCCAGCGAGGTTTGTGTATCCCCCAAAAAAAGCAGGACATCATCCGCGTACATGGCTACCTTCTCTTCCCTCAGTCTCCTCTTGAAACCCTTTATACCTGGGGATGCCCTTATAGAGATAGCCAATGGCTCCATAGCGAGGGCAAAGAGCAGGGGTGACAATGGACATCCCTGCCTTGTCCCTCTCGCCAGCTGAAACCAGTCTGAACATTCACCATTTATCCTTACCTTTGCTCTGGGACTTTCATACAATATTTTGATCCATTGGATAAATTTAGGCCCAAACTGAAACTCTACCAGAACTTTCCAAAGGTAGTGCCACTCCAGGCTGTCGAACGCCTTGGTTGCATCTAGGGATAAAATAGCCCTTGACCCTTCTACTTCTGTTGGCAGTTGAGTATTCAAAAATGCTCTCCTTATATTTGAGCTAGTAGATCTGCCTGGGATAAATCTCGTCTGGTCCGAGTGCACCAGTTTTGGAATTATTTTATTTAACCTCATTGCCAAAATTTTGGCCAGGATTTTTACATTGGCACACAGTAAAGATATCGGTCTGTACGAGGCCGTCTCCAACTGATCTTTCCCTTCTTTCAATAATACTATAATTGTTGCTTCCGTCATTGACACAGGTAGCTTTCCTTCCTCTACTGCCCAATTAACTACCTCCAGGAGTCCTGGAAGCAGCACCTCACTGTATTTTTTATATATTTCTGTTGGCAAGCCATCAGGCCCTGGAGCCTTTTGGCTTGCCATCTCCGTTGTTGCTTTTTGTATCTCTTCCAGTGTAAGTGGTGCCTCCAGGCCCTCCCTGTCTTCCCCTGACAACCTTGGAATCTGCAAACCTGAAAAAAATGTTCTCATGTCTCCCTCCTCATTACCATGTAGTGTACTGCTATACAGGTTCTGACAGTATTCCATAAAGACTTATTTTATTTCTGATGTGCCTCTCCTAATTTCCCTCTTCTCATCACGAACCACCGGAATGACAGGGGAGCGTTGGCCCTAGCTATTAGGGCCAAAATTCTTCCCACTCTCTCCCCCTTCCCATAGAAGGTCTGTTTCTGAAATAATTTTTTATTTTCTGCTTTCCTTAATACAATTTTTTTATAATCTTCCTGTGTCTCCGAACCACTCCTTGTATTTCTCTGTATTTGGGTTTCTTATGTAATTCATCTCTGACCTTTTCACGTTTTCCCTTGCTGCAGTTTCTTTAGCACTTGATTGTTTTTTAATAAATTATATTTTTTTTAATTAAGATTCCCCTTAGGAACGCCTTCAAAGCGTCCCAAATCACTCCCATTGAGGCTGATCCCTTGTTTGTTGTTAAAATTCCTTCAGACTGGTCTCTATTCCCCCCGGGTCCTCAATTACTTCCAGCCAAAATGGATTTATTTTCCAATCCCCTTTCCTATATCCTTCATTCATCTTTATTTCAAAATTAACTGGGGAATGGTCTGATATACATCTTGGTTCGTATACCACCTCCCCCACTTCACCCAGCGCCTCCTCATTGCAAAGTATAATGTCTATCCGTGACAGGGTCGCATGTGAAGCCTGGGCCCACTCTATCTCACAGAAATGGCCCCCCATTACACACCAATTAGAGCATTGCGGTCAGGGCTTCAAAATAGGATAATCCAAGCACCCGCCCGACTCCAGTCCTTGGAAGGTCGACGAATGCAGACTATGGGTGCGGCCCTTTGGAACCAACTCCCCGACCATCTCCGGCTCCCAATGCCCCAAGCTCTTTTTAAGAGGCAATTAAAAACCCACCTTTTTAAAAACGCTTTTTCCTAACTACGGATGTAGAGACACCTAACTCTGTAATAATTAACGTCAACTTTGTTTTTCGACTCCCCTCGTGAGCCTTCCTTCCTCTTTTTTTTTTCTCCCCTCCCTTTTTCTCAAATGTTTTTTTCTTTTCCCAAGGCTGATTGGTGAATTTATGGTACAGCGCGCTTAGTTGCAGTCCTCCAAGACAGTATTTGGCGCGATATAAATTTACATATCAATCAATCAATCATGTGTCCTTGAGTGGCAAGAGAATTGTCTCTCTCCCGGGTGCCTCCTTCTCCACACGTCTACCAGACCCACCTCCTCACAAAATTGGCGGAGAGGGCTGCCGGGCGTATGTCCCCTGGAGCCACCCTCTGGGAGTCTATCCATGTTATTATCCATAGTCATGTTAAAATCCCCTGCCACTATTACGGGCACACCCTCCCTGTCCATGACAAACTCCATTAGTTCCCAAAGCACCTCAGTATCAAACGGGGGGGGGGGGAATATATACATTCGCCACCACATATTCCTTTGTTTCTATCCAGCAATGGAGAAACACATAGCGTCCCATAACATCTATCTTGCTCTGTCTGCAGGAGAACACCACCCGGGAATCTATCAGGATACTCACACCCCTTGAATAGTGATGAGCCGAACACCCCCGGGTTCGGTTCGCACCAGAACCCGCGAACGGACCGAAAGTTCGTACGAACATTAGAACCCTATTAAATACAATGGATGCGAACGTTCGAATTCTAAAGTGCTAATTATAACAACTATTATGCATGTTATTGTCCTAAAAAGGGTTTGGGAACCCGGGTTGTGCACCAGGGGACATGTATCAATGCAAAAAGAAGTTTTAAAAACGGTCGTTTTTCGGGAGCAGTCATTTTAATGATGCATAAAGTGAAAAAAAAAAAGTCAAATATTCCTTTAAATATCGTACCTGGGGGGTGTCTAAAGTATGCCTGTGAAGTGCCACGTGTTTCCCGTGTTTAGAACTGTCCCTGCACAAAATGACACTTCTAAAGGAAAAAAAAGCCATTTAAAACTGCTTGCGGCTTTAATGTAATGTCTGGTCCCGGTAATATGGATGAAAATCTTTAAGAAAAATGGCATAGCTACCCCATGACCCCCCCCCCTACCCCAGCCCATTACCAGCCCCTTTGGGTCTTGTATGGATATTAAGGGGAACCCCGCACATAAAATAAAAAAGGCCCTATATACTCTGAACAGCCGTATACAGGCGGTGCATACAAGACAGGGACTGTAGGTTTGTTCTTATGTAGAATCTGTTTGTAATTTTGAACAGGTACATTGTTTAAGTGTAGCTCCAGCCCAAAAATCTATTTTTAAACTTTTTGGAAAACATAGGTAAGGGTTATCACCCCTGTAACATTTGTTTTGCTGTCTGTGCCCCTGTTCAGAACATTTCACCTCACTTTCCGTCCCAATGACAACTGTTTTTGAAATGTGGTGTTTTTCTTGAAACAAGGATTGCTGATAAAGCATCAGTACAGAGGAGACACCTTTCTCCCATATTAATTCTTACAGGAGAGAATTTTCCTTCCAAGGGGTAGATTTCCTCTCACTTCCTGTTGTCTTCTTGCGTTTGCAAGTAGGAGTCGTTTGTAAGTTGGATGTTTGAAAGTAGGGACCTGCCGTATATACTCTGCAGAAATAGGCCCCTTAGTTGTTGGTGTTGGCACAACACTGTAAGCACTCACAGTTACTCTTGGTTGGTGCTGGAACGCCCTGCTGTCAACTATTATATCAGGAATTTTAATTACATATAATTGTTGAACAGTGGTAGTAAAAATTGGGCCTTTGATGGTGGTGCTGGTGCCACAACACTGTAAGCCCTGACAGTTACTCTTGGTGGGTGCAGGAATGGGCCCTGCTGTGAATTATTAGATCAAGAATTGTAATTACATGCCCCTTTTGAACAGGGGCTGAAAAATTGGGCCTTTCGTGGTGGTGGTGGTGGTGGTGGCGGCGTTGCCACAACACTGTAAGCCCTCAGAGTTACTCTTGGTGGGTGCAGGAATGGGCCCTGCTGTGAATTATTAGATCAAGAATTGTAATTACATGCCCCTTTTGAACAGGGGCTGAAAAATTGGGCCTTTCGTGGTGGTGGTGGTGGTGGTGGTGGCGTTGCCACAACACTGTAAGCCCTCAGAGTTACTCTTGGTGGGTGCAGCAATGGGCCCTGCTGTGAATTATTAGATCAAGAATTGTAATTACATGCCCCTGTTGTACAGGGGCTGAAAAATTGGGCCTTAGGCACTGGTGGCACAACACTACAACCCCTCACAGATACTGTACTTGGAGCACAGCAATGAGCCCTGTTGCAAAGTATTGCTTCAAAAATTGTAATGACACGCCCCTGTTAAACAGGGGCTGAAAAATTGGGCCTTAGGCACTGGTGCCACAACACTCCAACCCCTCACAGATACTGTACTTGGAGCACAGCAATGAGCCCTATGGCAAATTATTGCTAAAAAAATTGTAATTACACGCCCCTGTAAAACAGGGGCTGAAAAATTGGGCCTTAGCCACTGGTGGCGGCACCCATAAACAAAAATGATCTTCCAAGCTATCATCATCAATCGTATCATTGAGGACTCGAAGGAGGAGGATAGCCAGTCAACATAACAGCACAGGCACTCAGCATCAGCATCAGTCTTGAAGGGATGTGACATGTTAAAATCAATTAGTCTGTTATATCAGCATCAGGTGTGTGGTAGCTGGTGGTGATCCAAGACTGGTTCATCTTGATGAAAGTCAGTCGATCAACCGAGTCGGTGGACAGGCGCACCCTGTGATCCGTGACAAATCCTCCAGCAGCACTGAATGTGCGTTCCGAAAGAACGCTGGATGCAGGACAGGCCAGTAGCTCAATTGCATACTGTGCAAGCTCTGGCCAGTGATCCATCCTCAAGACCCAGTAAGCCAGAGGATTTTCGGTGGGGAAGGTGTCCAAGTCTGACCTTGCCCCTAGATATTCCTGCACCATGTTTATCAGACGCTGGCGATGGTTGCTGGAACCGATCATACTTTGGGGCTGCGGACTAAAGAATTGTCTGAACGCATCGGTCAGACGGCCACCTTCCCCACCGCTCCTTCTTTGACTGGCCGAAGCCTCAGCAACTCGTTGTCCAGGACCAGGAGTTTGTAACCTCCCAGTCTCTGGGAACGCGTTGCACAGACCTTTCTGCAAGGCCTCCCGGAGTTGTCTCATTCTCTGCTCCCTCTGCGACGGTAACATAAGGTCCGCAACCTTACCCTTGTACCGTGGATCAAGGAGAGTGGCCAGCCAGTAATGGTCCCTCTCCTTGATCCGAAGAATACGAGGATCCTTCCGCAGACTTTGCAGGATCAGGGAGGCCATGCAGCGTAGGTTTGCTGAGGCATTCGCTCCGGAGTCCTCTGGGTCACTAAGGACGACATGATCCGCAGCCACCTCCTCCCAGCCACGTACAAGTCCACTGGTTTCTTGGGACTGTAAATCATCCCTAAAAGACTGCTGCTGATGATGCTGAGTGCCAGCCTCCACCTCCATGCTGACACAATCCTCCTCCTCCTCCTCCTCCTCCTCCTCCTCTTCCTGTGCGATGGGTGGGACAGAAGGAACACTGTCTGGGTAAAGGGGGCCTTGAGAGGCAAGGAAGTCCTCCTCTTCCTGCCTCTGTTCTGCCTCAAGTGCCCTGTCCATTATTCCACGCAGCGTGTGCTCCAACAGGTGGACAAGAGGTACAGTGTCACTGATGCATGCACTGTCACTGCTCACCATCCTCGTGGCCTCCTCAAATGGTGCCAGGACAGTGCATGCATCCCTGATCATGCCCCACTGGCGTGGAGAAAAAAAACCAAGCTCCCCTGACCCTGTCCTGGTGCCGTAGTCGCACAGGTACTCATTGATGGCCCTCTGCTGCGTGTGCAGCCGCTGCAGCATGGCCAACGTTGAGTTCCACCTGGTGGGCATGTCACATATAAGGCGGTTCTTGGGCAGGTTCAACTCCTTTTGCAGCTCAGCCAGGCGAGCACTGGCATTATAAGATCTGCGGAAATGCACACAGACTTTCCTGGCCTGCCTCAGGACATCCTGTAAGCCCGGGTACCTGCCCAAGAACCGCTGCACCACCAGGTTAAGGATGTGAGCCACACAGGGCACATGGGTCAGTTGTCCCTGTCGGAGGGCGGAGAGGAGGTTGGTGCCATTGTCGCAAACCACCATTCCTGGCTTAAGCTGGCGTGGCGTCAACCACCTCTCGGCCTGGCCCTGCAGAGCAGACAGGACCTCTGCCCCAGTGTGGCTTCTGTCCCCCAAACACACCAGCGCAAGCATGGCATGGCATCTTTTTGCCTGCGTACTTGCGTAGCCCCTTGAACGGCTACGGAGCACCGCTGGTTCAGAGGACAAAGCACAGGAAGAGGCCATGGAGGAAGAAGAGGAGGGGGTGGAGGAGAGAGGTGTGTCACAACCAGTAGTAGCATTTTGGAGGCGTGGCGGTGGAACAACCTCCAACACTACTGCACCTTGTCCTGCATCCTTCCCAGCTGCCAAAAGAGTGACCCAATGGGCCGTGAAAGAAAGGTAACGTCCCTGTCCATGCCTGCTGGACCATGAGTCAGCGGTAATATGCACCTTACCGCTGACCGCCCTGTCCAGCGAGGCCAAGACATTGCCTTCCACATGCCGGTAGAGAGCCGGAATAGCCTTCCGTGAGAAAAAGTGGCGTTTGGGAACCTGCCACTGAGGAACCGCACATTGCACAAACTCACGGAAGGGGGCCGAGGCTACCAACTGAAAAGGCAGCAGTTGAAGCGCTAGCAATTTAGCCAAGCTAGCATTCAACTGCTGGGCATGTGGATGGCTGGGAGTGAACTTCTTTCGACGGTCCAGCAGCTGGGGCAGGGAAATTTGCCTGCTAGAATCGGACGTCGGTGTACTGCTAGCAGAGTGGCCGCAAGTACTTGGCTGTGACACCTAATTCTACACCTTCATTCCTCTCAGTGCATGTTTCAGAGAGGACTGAAGTTATAGTGGGGTTGGAGATCCCAGCTGATGCGGTGCAAGGAGAGGTCCGCTTTGTTCTTTGGTGTGGGTCTTTGAGGTAGGCTTGCCAACGAGCTGCATGGCAGGTCAACATATGTCTGGTCAGGCATGTGGTACCCAAGCGGCTGATGTTTTGGCCACGCGATATACGCTTGAGACATATGTTGCAAACAGCAGCTGTGCGATCTGATGCACTAGCCTCAAAAAAGGCCCACACCAAAGAACTTTTTGAATGACGGGCAGAGGCAGCGCCCTGCACAGGCGGAGCTCTGCGGTGTGATTCCGTCGGTGTACTGCCCTTACGCTGGCCACCAAAGGGCATCCTGCCTCGTTGGAGATGTGCCTCCTCCTCATCCTCCTCCTCCTCCTCTCTCCTATTAGGCACCCACGTGGAGTCAGTGACCTCATCATCCCCTCCCTCCTCATCACTGGAGCCAATCTGGCAGTATGCTGCAGCTGCTGGAACATGACTGCCAGATTGGTGTCCTTCTTGAGCATCCCCTCTGTCTGCTCTCACGCTACTGCCTTCCTGTAGCTGGGTTTCATCATCAGACCCTTCGAAACGCTGGGCATCCTCCTGGAGCATGTACCCAACACTGTGCTCAAACAGTTCGGGGGACTCCTCAGGAGGAGGACATGGTGGGTCTAGGGAAGGAGTGACTGATGATGAGTCTGACATTGATACCAGGGAAGAGGACGCTTTGGCAGCTGCTTTGCCAGTACCCTGAGCCTGGGTGAGAGAGGATGAGGAGGAGGAGGAGGGCTTGGTCATCCACTCTACCAAGTCTTCGGCATGATGTGGCTCAACATGTCCAGCTGCCGAAAAGAAGGACAAGCGTGTCCCATGGCCATGTGCTGATGACAATGCACCGCGTCCACGACCAGCACTGTTGCCCCCAGACACAGAGCCTGCTTGCCCTCTTTTATTGCCTCCTGACTGTCTGCCTCTCCTTGTTTGCCTTCCAGACATTCTAATAGATGGCCTGCAGGGAGATGGGAAAAAAGCAATAAGGGCTACCTTCAGGTGTCCTTCTCTGTCCCTTTACTTAAGGATTTCTAAATATGGTTGAGGATGATTGCTTTTGCACAGAATAGCACAACGACAATTTCCCTGACTGTCCAAAAAACAAGGATTTCAAAGATGGTTGATGAGGAATGCTTTAGCACACTATAGCACAAGGAGAATTCCCCTCACTGTCCTTCCCTGTCCCTAGAAACAAGGATTATCACAGTGAAAGAAACTGACACTCTTCCTACCTATAGTTTTCTGTCCCTAGAAAAAATGTTTTTTTAAAGCACACTATAGCACAAGGAGAATTTCCCTCACTGTCCTTCCCTGTCCCTAGAAACAAGGATTATCACAGTGAAAGAAACTGACACTCTTCCTACCTATAGTTTTCTGTCCCTAGAAAAAATGTTTTTTTAAAGCACACTATAGCACAAGGAGAATTTCCCTCACTGTCCTTCCCTGTCCCTAGAAACAAGGATTATCACAGTGAAAGAAACTGACACTCTTCCTACCTATAGTTTTCTGTCCCTAGAAAAAATGTTTTTTTAAAGCACACTATAGCACAAGGAGAATTTCCCTCACTGTCCTTCCCTGTCCCTAGAAACAAGGATTATCACAGTGAAAGAAACTGACACTCTTCCTACCTATAGTTTTCTGTCCCTAGGAAAAATGTTTTTTTAAAGCACACTATAGCACAAGGAGAATTTCCCTCACTGTCCTTCCCTGTCCCTAGAAACAAGGATTATCACAGTGAAAGAAACTGACACTCTTCCTACCTATAGTTTTCTGTCCCTAGAAAAAATGTTTTTTTAAAGCACACTATAGCACAAGGAGAATTTCCCTCACTGTCCTTCCCTGTCCCTAGAAACAAGGATTCGCACAGTAAAACACACTGACACTCTCCCTACCTATCCTTCTCTTTCCCTAAACTAAAGGAATCCAAGTTAAGCAAGAAAAAATAAATGTCACTGTCCCTGCCTATGCTTCTCTTTCCCTGCTCCGGAACACACTACACTAGGCCGCCGTGCTGGCGGCCTTTTATAGTGTGGGGCGTGTACTAAACACCCTCAGCAATAATTGGCCACAGGCATCCTGCCTGTGGCCAATCATTGCTCTCCTCGCTGCCGGCGCTGTGATTGGCCAAGCATGCGGGGTCACAGTGCATGCTTGGCCAATCACAGCGCCTGGATGACACTGCGATGGCGTAGTGCATTGTGGGCCGTTCGCGTCACTCGAATTAGGCGCGAACGGCCCAAATCGTTCGATCTTCGTCGAACGATCGAACAGCCGATGTTCGAGTCGAACGTATGTTCGACTCGAACACCGAGCTCATCCCTACCCTTGAATAAGAAGTGTGGGTGGAGTGATATTGTACTTTGTATTTCTTATTTCTTAATATTTTACTAGTTTCTTTATCCAGATGCATCTCCTGCAGACACAGCACTTTTATATTTCTTATTTCTGCTGTTGAGAAGATTGACTGTCTTTTACTTGGGTCCTTTACCCCTCGCACATTCCATGAGCTCACCTTTATGCTTTTACCTTGATTTGGCATCCCCCTCCCATTTTCTCTATTCTCCATCATCTACCCCCATTTGATTTAATCGTTTCAGTGTACTTCCCACCTTGACAAACTGTGCATTAATAATATCTGATCATGAAAACATATTTTGTGTGGATATTCTTCTTCTAGTGTCCCATACACACATTCCTGCCCCCCCACTACTCCCATCCCATCCCCCTCCCTCTCACCCCCCCCCTGTATCCCTCCCCTTCTCTTGCCCTGTTTGGGGCTCATATAGAGGGCTTCTAAAGTGACCGTTTCCTACTCTTAAGGTGGACATTCCCCCTTTCACTCCTACCATTTTTTGTTTTAGTGTTTTAACTGTTTTACATATACCCTTCCCTTTCACACATCTCTTCCTTATACTTTGATGCATCTTTTTTCCCTTTTTCTTCCACCTTTGTGCCATTTCCACAAAAAATACAAAAAACACATTTCCCACCCCCTCCCTTCTCCCCCCCCTCCCATATCAAAAGAGTTCATTTCTTTGTGAGAGAAAAAAAAAAAAAAAAGAAGGCCCCCCTCCACCCCCAAAAAGGAAGGAAAAAAGAAGAGAACCCCCCCCCCTCAAATAACACAAATAATACAACCCCCAAAAAAAAAAGTTTAAAATATATATATATTTTTTTCCTTCTTTCTTCCCCCCCCCCCCTCCTCCCCCTCCAGGGGATGGAGAGAGAACCCCGGTGTCTCTGGTTTTTGGAATGTTTACTTCTCTTTTCCATCTTGCTATGTCTCCCCTTCTTTTGTATTCATCCAAAGTGTCAATTCCGCAGGCGTGTTGAAAAACTTGTTTTCCCCGTTTACGGTTATCCGTAAACGTGCCGGATAGAACATTGCATATTTTATCCCTTTTTGTTGTAGTCTGTTTTAGCATTCATTAAATTTGGCCCTTTGCCTCTGCAATTCAGGGGAAAAATCTGGATAGATTGAGATTCTTGCTCCCTTAACTTGTATGTCTTTCATCTCTCTTGCTTTCTGAAGGATAGTAGTTTTGTCCGTGAAATGTAGCAGTTTAACCACTTCAATACAGGGCTTTTTGTACCTATTCAATACCGGGCCTATTTTGGCACTTCTCTCCTACATGTACAAATCATCATTCTTTTGCTAGAAAATTACTCAGAACCCCCAAACATTATACATGTTTTTTTAGCAGACACCCTAGGGAATAAAATGACGGTCATTGCAACATTTTTTCTTGCACAATATTTGCGCAATAATTTTTCAAACGCCTTTTTTAAAAAAAAAAATGGTTTCATGAATTAAAAAATAACAAAACAGTAAAGTTAGCCCAATTTTTTGGGAAAATATGAAAGATAATGTTACGCCGAGTAAATAGATACCTAACATGTCACGCTTTAAAATTGCGCACACTCATGGAATGGCGCCAAACTTCGGTACTTAAAAATCTCCATGAGACAAAAGAAAAAAGAAGGGTCTGGTGTCACCAGTGACACACCTCCATCCCTGAATTTCATGAAAAAAAGAAGAGAGATTCGCCCTTGGGACTTTGAGTGAGGTGAGCACTGTTAGGCCAATAAAAAAATCGCAAGAATAATTGCAGTGTATATTTATTCAGGTAAAAAGCAGTACATACATTAATGTCATGAACATGGGCCAATTCATACAAAATACAAGACCAATATAAATTAGGTAAAATGATATTGCGAGTATCTGACAGTAATTATGTAAACACATAGGCATCAAAAGTAACCCGACGCGTTTCGCGAGGCTTGGCTCGCTCTTCAGGGGTGGATGCACGTAGTGTACCTAAAATGAGAGTGATATAGTATAAAGCATGATATGAAGGCACAGGGGGGGGGCCTTGAATATGGAAAACCCCATACTCACCACTGGACATTGCCAAAGGACAGCGGGGGTGAAGCTCAAACGGCGGCAGCGACTGTCTCACCAGGGAGCTGAGGAGGCGGAGCCAAACAAAGCTCCAAATCGGAGTCAAACGGAAGGAAGGCCCAGCATGGATGGAATAGGTGTAACCCCAAGAGTGTCAGTGAATCCAAGAGGAATATTGGCTCTAAATATAAATATGTATATTGAATAATTAAAATATGGGAGTATACGAGTATATGGTAACATATGTGTCTTTGCATGTATAAAAGACATGAGCCAAGAATGGTTAGAGTATGGAGACTGAGGGGGAGAGTGAAAAAATACCAGATTGACTAGTATGATTAAGGAAAGTTCAGAGAGGAAAGTGATGAGTGAAAGAGAGTGTAAATGGAATGAAATACAGGTGTGTGATGAGGACTGTGATGAGAAAACAAGTTGCATGTAAATGCTTGCAGCGAGTAATATATAAACATATAAAAGTATACCTTGGTGAAGTAGGTCTAAGAGTAGTAAATTCCAAGGGAAGGACCTGCACTTATGTGTCTGTCCTCAGTGAAAGAAAGCAAACAATGAGATCCATGCTGTGCAAACCTCCAATATATACCCCTGAAGGGGCCCGAGAGGCTCCGCCCCCAACACCATGTGCAAATGACCAGCAAACGAGTGCCTAAACCCACCAACCATCAAGAAGGCGGTGTGTGAGCCAAGACACTCCCAGGACCATCTTGATGGTAGTAATGCCTGCAGCCACAGCGATGCTGCAAAATCGCAGACATCGCGCGGCCGACGCATTAACATGGTGCCGATGTGCAAGTGGCCCCGTCCGCTCAAAAAGGGGGCAGGCGGGGACAGCAGGGGACAAAGGTCCCCCTTATAATGCACATCGCAGCTCCCAGGGAGAAATGAAGTAGCACCGCCGCCAACAGAGAACACCACACCAGCTGGATTGGGATAAAAGTCCAATGCGAGATGTTATTGGATATGTTGGAATAACAAATGGCTAGTGCATGATAAAAATGTAAAATCCATACATATATGTATGTTTTTGTTTTTATTGGCGAGTGTGACCACAGACCAGTTTTGGGCTATTGGGTGTCTTCCACCCGGGTATCCTTGAGACAAAAGAAAAAAGAAGGGTCTGGTGTCACCAGTGACACACCTCCATCCCTGAATTTCATGAAAAAAAGAAGAGAGATTCGCCCTTGGGACTTTGAGTGAGGTGAGCACTGTTAGGCCAATAAAAAATCGCAAGAATAATTGCAGTGTATATTTATTCAGGTAAAAAGCAGTACATACATTAATGTCATGAACATGGGCCAATTCATACAAAATACAAGACCAATATAAATTAGGTAAAATGATATTGCGAGTATCTGACAGTAATTATGTAAACACATAGGCATCAAAAGTAACCCGACGCGTTTCGCGAGGCTTGGCTCGCTCTTCAGGGGTGGATGCACGTAGTGTACCTAAAATGAGAGTGATATAGTATAAAGCATGATATGAAGGCACAGGGGGGGGGCCTTGAATATGGAAAACCCCATACTCACCACTGGACATTGCCAAAGGCCAGCGGGGGTGAAGCTCAAACGGCGGCAGCGACTGTCTCACCAGGGAGCTGAGGAGGCGGAGCCAAACAAAGCTCCAAATCGGAGTCAAACGGAAGGAAGGCCCAGCATGGATGGAATAGGTGTAACCCCAAGAGTGTCAGTGAATCCAAGAGGAATATTGGCTCTAAATATAAATATGTATATTGAATAATTAAAATATGGGAGTATACGAGTATATGGTAACATATGTGTCTTTGCATGTATAAAAGACATGAGCCAAGAATGGTTAGAGTATGGAGACTGAGGGGGAGAGTGAAAAAATACCAGATTGACTAGTATGATTAAGGAAAGTTCAGAGAGGAAAGTGATGAGTGAAAGAGAGTGTAAATGGAATGAAATACAGGTGTGTGATGAGGACTGTGATGAGAAAACAAGTTGCATGTAAATGCTTGCAGCGAGTAATATATAAACATATAAAAGTATACCTTGGTGAAGTAGGTCTAAGAGTAGTAAATTCCAAGGGAAGGACCTGCACTTGTGTGTCTGTCCTCAGTGAAAGAAAGCAAACAATGAGATCCATGCTGTGCAAACCTCCAATATATACCCCTGAAGGGGCCCGAGAGGCTCCGCCCCCAACACCATGTGCAAATGACCAGCAAACGAGTGCCTAAACCCACCAACCATCAAGAAGGCGGTGTGTGAGCCAAGACACTCCCAGGACCATCTTGATGGTAGTAATGCCTGCAGCCACAGCGATGCTGCAAAATCGCAGACATCGCGCGGCCGACGCATTAACATGGTGCCGATGTGCAAGTGGCCCCGTCCGCTCAAAAAGGGGGCAGGCGGGGACAGCAGGGGACAAAGGTCCCCCTTATAATGCACATCGCAGCTCCCAGGGAGAAATGAAGTAGCACCGCCGCCAACAGAGAACACCACACCAGCTGGATTGGGATAAAAGTCCAATGCGAGATGTTATTGGATATGTTGGAATAACAAATGGCTAGTGCATGATAAAAATGTAAAATCCATACATATATGTATGTTTTTGTTTTTATTGGCGAGTGTGACCACAGACCAGTTTTAGGTACACTACGTGCATCCACCCCTGAAGAGCGAGCCAAGCCTCGCGAAACGCGTCGGGTTACTTTTGATGCCTATGTGTTTACATAATTACTGTCAGATACTCGCAATATCATTTTACCTAATTTATATTGGTCTTGTATTTTGTATGAATTGGCCCATGTTCATGACATTAATGTATGTACTGCTTTTTACCTGAATAAATATACACTGCAATTATTCTTGCGATTTTTTATTGGCCTAACAGTGCTCACCTCACTCAAAGTCCCAAGGGCGAATCTCTCTTCTTTTTTTCATGAAATTCAGGGATGGAGGTGTGTCACTGGTGACACCAGACCCTTCTTTTTTCTTTTGTCTCAAGGATACCCGGGTGGAAGACACCCAATAGCCCAAAACTGGTCTGTGGTCACACTCGCCAATAAAAACAAAAACATACATATATGTATGGATTTTACATTTTTATCATGCACTAGCCATTTGTTATTCCAACATATCCAATAACATCTCGCATTGGACTTTTATCCCAATCCAGCTGGTGTGGTGTTCTCTGTTGGCGGCGGTGCTACTTCATTTCTCCCTGGGAGCTGCGATGTGCATTATAAGGGGGACCTTTGTCCCCTGCTGTCCCCGCCTGCCCCCTTTTTGAGCGGACGGGGCCACTTGCACATCGGCACCATGTTAATGCGTCGGCCGCGCGATGTCTGCGATTTTGCAGCATCGCTGTGGCTGCAGGCATTACTACCATCAAGATGGTCCTGGGAGTGTCTTGGCTCACACACCGCCTTCTTGATGGTTGGTGGGTTTAGGCACTCGTTTGCTGGTCATTTGCACATGGTGTTGGGGGCGGAGCCTCTCGGGCCCCTTCAGGGGTATATATTGGAGGTTTGCACAGCATGGATCTCATTGTTTGCTTTCTTTCACTGAGGACAGACACACAAGTGCAGGTCCTTCCCTTGGAATTTACTACTCTTAGACCTACTTCACCAAGGTATACTTTTATATGTTTATATATTACTCGCTGCAAGCATTTACATGCAACTTGTTTTCTCATCACAGTCCTCATCACACACCTGTATTTCATTCCATTTACACTCTCTTTCACTCATCACTTTCCTCTCTGAACTTTCCTTAATCATACTAGTCAATCTGGTATTTTTTCACTCTCCCCCTCAGTCTCCATACTCTAACCATTCTTGGCTCATGTCTTTTATACATGCAAAGACACATATGTTACCATATACTCGTATACTCCCATATTTTAATTATTCAATATACATATTTATATTTAGAGCCAATATTCCTCTTGGATTCACTGACACTCTTGGGGTTACACCTATTCCATCCATGCTGGGCCTTCCTTCCGTTTGACTCCGATTTGGAGCTTTGTTTGGCTCCGCCTCCTCAGCTCCCTGGTGAGACAGTCGCTGCCGCCGTTTGAGCTTCACCCCCGCTGTCCTTTGGCAATGTCCAGTGGTGAGTATGGGGTTTTCCATATTCAAGGCCCCCCCCCCTGTGCCTTCATATCATGCTTTATACTATATCACTCTCATTTTAGGTACACTACGTGCATCCACCCCTGAAGAGCGAGCCAAGCCTCGCGAAACGCGTCGGGTTACTTTTGATGCCTATGTGTTTACATAATTACTGTCAGATACTCGCAATATCATTTTACCTAATTTATATTGGTCTTGTATTTTGTATGAATTGGCCCATGTTCATGACATTAATATATGTACTGCTTTTTACCTGAATAAATATACACTGCAATTATTCTTGCGATTTTTTATTGGCCTAACAGTGCTCACCTCACTCAAAGTCCCAAGGGCGAATCTCTCTTCTTTTTTTCTTAAAAATCTCCATAGGCGACGCTTTAATTTTTTTTACAGGTTACCAGGTTAGAATTACAGAGGAGGTCTAGTTCTAGAATTGTTGCACGCGCTCTAACGCACGCGGCGATACCTCACATGCGTGGTTTGAACGGCGTTTACATATGTGGGCGACTTACGTGTGCATTCGCTTCTGATCGCGAGCTACCGGGGACAGGGGCGTTTTAATTTTTTTTTATTATTATTTATTTATTTATTTTACTTATTTATTTATTTTTTTACAATGATTTTACTTTTTTTTTTTTTTTTTTTATCACTTTTATTCCTATTACAAGGAATGTAAACATCCCTTGTAATAGGAATGTGTGTGACAGGTTCTCTTTATTGAGAGATGCGGGGTCAATAAGACCCCACATCTCTCCTCCAGGCTGGAAAGCATGAGATCAGTGAAAAAATTTTCACTGATTTCATGCTTACAGCCGCAATGGCGGCTTTGTTTACATTTGAGACCCAGGCGTGACGTCATCACATCGCGCCCGGGCCTCCGGCGATCATAGAGATGACTGGTGACCATCTGGTCACCAGTCATCTCTATGCTCATCACGTGACTCCACCAACGATGCCGAAAGATTCGCTCCGGGTCCCCGATCGCACGGGGGAGCCCGGAGAAGCACCGGATGGCGGCGGGAGGGGGGGGGTGTCCCCTCCCACCGCCTATAAGAACGATCAAGCGGTGGAACCGCCGCTATGATCATTCTTATGGTGCACAGAATCGCTGGCACTTCAAAAGGATATCTGAATGATGCCTCTAGCTGCAGGCATCATTCAGATATCCCCCTACAAAGCCGAGGACGTCATATGACGTCCACCCAGGATGGGAGATCCCATCTGTGGACGTCATTTGTCTATGGCTGGGTAGGGAAGTGGTTAACAAGAATTGGTCTCGGCTGACCTCCCTCCGCAGGTGCTCTAAAGGGGATTCTGTGGGCCCGTTCCATTGAAAAAAATTTTGATAGACAGTCCTTGCCAAATACTTCTATTAACCACTTTTCCATAAATTCCGTGGGGCGGTTACCTTTTCTCGGGGAGACCCAGTACCCTTCTATTTTTCCTTCGTAATCTATTCTACATGTCATCAATTTTATTAACGCACATGTTCAGCTGTTCTCTCATTGCTTTCATCTCATTTATCATAAGGTTGACATCATCCTCGACCTGACTTAGTCTCTCCTCTAAAGCAGAGGTCCTCACCCCAATCCCCTGAACATCATGTTTTAGCACTGTCATATCCTCTTTTATCTCCTTTAGTTGGTCAAATATTTCAGTCAATGAGGATTTGCAATTATTAATTGCAAAATAATCTCTCTCATAGAAGGCTCCTCCTCCGATATTAACCCGGTCATTGTCCCTGTTGGTTTTCCCTGTGCTTTTTCCTGTACTTTCTCCTTTAGTCCTTGATCGCCTGAAGTCTTTCCCGCTGTCCCGCTGTCCCTGTCCCGCTGTCCCTGTAGTTGTTGTCTGTCCCTGGCTCCTTCTCTGAGTGTTCGCTTGTTGAGCTCCTTGCCCTTTTGTGGGTGTTATGCCTGCTATTTGTGCTGGTACATGTGTGTATATTTCCAGTTTGGCTGCAGCCGCAGTCTGGCTTGCTTTAGCCCCCCGTGCGGACTGTGTCTGTGGCTGGGGCTGGGGGTGGGACTGTGGCTGTGTTCCCGGACTAGGCCCCTCTTTAGAAGCGTTCCTCGTCATCACTGATAGTATGCCCGTCATTTTCCAGTGGATATGTGATTATAAGAGATCAACTATCAAAAATTACAGTATATTATATATTATATATTATACTGCTAGTTAATCAGGGGTTTCATCAGAGTCCCCGTACTCTGCTACCGAACGGATATGCTAACCAAACTTTTGTTCAGCACAACTCGCCTCAAACCCCGTAATACTGTCCTAGTATGTTTTTAGCAGCTGTTCCGGCTTTAATCACAGGGGAATGTCAGATACCAGGATATCTGTCATGGAGATCCTGCCAGAAACAGGCTCCCTGGACTTCCTGGGTCCCGTCCGCGTGTGCGAACGCGCATGCGCGCACGTGCACGCGCGCTCCCCGCGGTCAACGTCAGAAGGACTACTTAAACCCCTCACTTGCAGACAGTCCCTGCTGTCTGCTCTACAGCGTAGTACCTGTGTAACCCGACCTGAGATACCCATCTGCATCTGACCCGGCTTCCCTGTGACCTGTCTGCTATCCGCCTGCATCTGACCTCCGGCCTGTTTCTGACCTCCGCTCTGCTTTGTCCTTTGGTACCTCACTGTCTGCCAGTGTTCCCGACCCGGCTGGTCCGACTATCCTGCCTGACCCAGGCCCCGGTCCGGTCCATTCAGCTGTTCCAGTTAACCTGCTGTGCTTCCTGGCTTCCTGGTTCCTGTGATCCTGCTGTGCTTCCTGGCTTCCTGGTTCCAGTTAACCTGCTGTGCTTCCTGGCTTCCTGGTTCCTGTGATCCTGCTGTGCTTCCTGGCTTCCTGGTTCCAGTTAATCTGCTGTGCTTCCTGGTTCCTGTGATCCTGCTGTGCTTCCTTGCTTCCTGGTTCCAGTTAACCTGCTGTACTTCCTGGCTTCCTGGTTCCTGTAATCCTGCTGTGCTCCCTGGCTTCCTGATTCCAGTTAACCTGCTGTGCTTCCTGGCTTCCTGATCCCAGCTAACCTGCTGTGTATCCAGAGTCCTGGGCCCTGTCTACTTGCTCTGTGTTGATCCTGCCAGGCACTCGTACCCCTTCTACCTCCGTGCCTCCTGTTAACACTACCAGGGGCCGCTGGTGGGAGCCATAAGGGAGGCCTCCCTCTGCTAAACCGGGCTCGTCACCGTCAGGTACGTGACAGCAGCAGACAGCCATGTCCGAGCCCGAGCAGGGAGCCTCACCTATGGAGGAACTATGCCGGCACCTGGCGGGATTGACTGAAGCAGTCAAAAGTCTCCAGCAAGGCTACACCCATCTGGAAGGACAAGTGCGGGCCCTCACCAACCCTTCTGGAACCCAAGAACGTCCACTTGCCTCTACTTCCTCTGCCGGTACAGGGTCCACGCCCACGGTGGTCATGCTTCCTCCTGAACCCAGGGTTTCTACACCTGAAAGGTTCTCGGGGGATCGGAGCAAGTTCAGAGCTTTCCGTAACTCCTGCGAGTTGTACTTTGCCTTACAGCCCTGCACCTTCTCCTTGGAAGCCACCAAGGTGGGCTTTGTGATCTCCTTGCTCTCTGGAGACCCACAGAACTGGGCCCACCGCCTGCTGGAACGGAAGGATGTGGCTTTGGACAATCTTATAGTTTTCTTTGATGCCATGGCCTAACTGTATGAGGACCCTCAGCTTTCAGTGACCGCAGAAAACGCCTTGCGGACCCTTCAGCAGGGACGCAGAGCGGCTGAGGACTATGTAGCTAAATTTAAGCGCTGGAGCGCGGATACCAGTTGGAATGACGCCGCCCTCCGTCACCAATTCCACATAGGTCTTTCGGACCCCCTGAAAGACGAACTGGCTAGGGTCGGAATACCAGAGACTCTGAATCTGTTGATCGAGTTGACTATTCAGATTGACCGACGCCTGAGGGAACGGAGGGCTGAGAGGGCCGCGGGCTTCTCCCGTCCGACCTGGACGCTTCCACTGGTCCCCAGCGGCTCAAAAGGCCTTCGAGGTCCTGAAGGGCCTCTTCACCTCCGCTTCTATTTTGAAACACCCAGATTCCTCACTGCCATTTGTACTTGAGGTAGATGCCTCTGAGGTCGCGGTAGGAGCAATACTGTCACAGAGACAAGGAACTCAGGCTTTGCTTCACCCAGTAGCCTTCTTTTCTCGCAAACTATCTGCAGCAGAGAGAAACTACGATGTAGGGGACCGGGAACTACTGGCGATCAAGTCTGCCTTGGAAGAATGGCGATACTTACTTGAAGGAGCTGCTCACCCGATTCTAATATTCACCGACCATAAGAATCTGGAGTACCTGAAAGCTGCAAAAAGATTAAAACCACGACAAGCCAGATGGGCACTGTTCTTTTCCCGGTTTTCCTTTCATGTCACTTATCGCCCTGGTGCCAAGAACACTAAACCAGACGCCTTGTCCCGAATGTTTCATGGATCAAAGGAAACCTCCCCGCCCGATACCATCCTCGCCCCTGGGAATTTTCTTCTTCTTCAGGAAGACTTACTCACTCGGATCAGACAAGCCACCTCTGGACAGGAACCCTCCTCTGAGCTGGACTTGCAGACTAAGGATGGATTACTATGGCACCAGAACAGGATATTCGTACCAGAAGAACTAAAAATAACCGTGTTGGAACTCTGCCACGATCATGCCCTTGCCGGGCACTTTGGTGTTGCCAAGACCACTGATTTGGTACAACGTACCTTCTGGTGGCCCCGATTACGCGAGGATTGCAGGAAGTTCGTGGAGTCCTGTATTACTTGTACCCGAAACAAGGGTTCCAGATCCAAGGCCTGGGGACTACTGAGGCCTTTACCTGTCCCAGACAGGCCTTGGAAGATGCTTTCCATTGACTTTATAGTTGAACTGCCTCCAGCGGAAAACCATACCACTATCTTTGTGATAGTGGACCGTCTGTCCAAGATGGCACATTTCGTCCCTATGAGGGGGACCCCCTCAGCCCTGGAAACTGCACAAATGTTCATCAAAGAGGTCGTCAGGCTCCACGGGGTGCCTGCCAATATTGTCTCTGATCGGGGGGTACAATTTACCTCTCGGTTCTGGAGATCCCTCTGCAAGACCCTGGGGATAGAACTATCGTTTTCTTCAGCTTACCACCCTCAGACCAACGGACAGACGGAGAGGACTAACCAGACCCTCGAGTAATACCTGCGTTGTTTCTCCTCTTTTGCTCAGAACGACTGGCTCTCCCTGCTTCCACTAGCCGAATTCGCCTATAATAACTCCATCCACTCTGCAACTAACCAGACCCCATTCTTCGCGAACTATGGTTTTCACCCTGCATTTCTGCCCAACTCCCTCCCGGAGTGCTCGGTGCCTGCAGTCCAGGAAAGGGTGAACTTCTTCTCATCTAACAATCAGCTTTTACGCGAGACCATGGCGAAGACTCAGGAGTATAACAAGATGGTCTACGACAAGAGAAGGCGGGGTGAACTAGTGCTGGTACCCGGCGACCAAGTATGGCTCTCTACCATTAACCTAAGGTTGGCATGCCCTTCCAGGAAGTTGGGTCCCAAGTTCCTAGGGCCATTTCCTGTCAAAAGGAAAATTAACGAAGTGGCCTACGAGCTGGAGCTCCCCGACTCCCTTAGAGTCCACCCTGTCTTTCATGTTTCCCTGTTTAAACCATCGGTCTCCAACCCTTTCCCAGGCCGAACTTCGGCTCGCCCTGACCCCGTCACCATAGACGGGGAGCAGGAATTCGAAGTAGAGGCTATTATGGACGTGAGGAGAAGAGGTAACCGGAACCAATTCTTAATTAAATGGAAGGGTTACGGACCAGAAGAGAACTCTTGGGAACCGGAGGAGAACATCCATGCCAGGAATCTGATACAGGCCTTCAGGAGATCTCACCCCGAAAGGTTTACCCTTATGGGCATCCGGAGGCTGCCCCTTGGGGGGGGCAATGTCATGGAGATCCTGCCAGAAACAGGCTCCCTGGACTTCCTGAGTCCCGTCTGTGTGCGCGAACGCGCTCCCCGCGGTCGGCGTCAAAAGGACTACTTAAACCCCTCACTTGCAGACAGTCCCTGCTGTCTGCTCTACAGCGTAGTACCTGTGTAACCCGACCTGAGATACCCATCTGCATCTGACCCAGCTTCCCTGTGACCTGTCTGCTATCCGCCTGCATCTGACCTCCGGCCTGTTTCTGACCTCCGCTCTGCTTTGTCCTTTGGTACCTCGCTGTCTGCCAGTGTTCCCGACCCGGCTTGTCCGACTATCCTGCCTGACCCAGGCCCCGGTCCGGTCCATTCAGCTGTTCCAGTTAACCTGCTGTGCTTCCTGGTTCCTGTGATCCTGCTGTGCTTCCTGGCTTCCTGGTTCCAGTTAACCTGCTGTGCTTCCTGGCTTCCTGTGATCCTGCTGTGCTTCCTGGTTCCAGTTAACCTGCTGTGCTTCCTGGCTTCCTGGTTCCTGTGATCCTGCTGTGCTTCCTTGCTTCCTGGTTCCAGTTAACCTGCTGTGCTTCCTGGCTTCCTGGTTCCTGTAATCCTGCTGTGCTTCCTGGCTTCCTGATTCCAGTTAACCTGCTGTGCTTCCTGGCTTCCTGATCCCAGCTAACCTGCTGTGCTTCCAGAGTCCTGGGCCCTGTCTACTTGCTCTGTGTTGATCCTGCCAGGCACTCGTACCCCTTCTACCTCCGTGCCTCCTGTTAACACTACCAGGGGCCGCTGGTGGGAGCCGTAAGGGAGGCCTCCCTCTGCTAAACCGGGCTCGTCAACGTCAGGTACGTGACAATATCACATCAGTTATAGCGACCTCCCCCTTACCGTAGTAAGGACAGTGGTATTGGCAAAATATGGCAAAGTATTAGCAGGTCCTTTTAATAATACCGTATTTCTGGATGTCTCCACAGAGCCAATGTATTCAGCCGTCTAATACCGGCAGCTGGCAGCTAGTAGATGGGCTGTCACAAATTTGCCTCAGGGACAACTCCCCTGGTTTATTTCATAGTACCTGTTTCACAGCCCTCTGCCCTGTTGCTCAGACCACCCAGATTACCACACAAACCATACGAACTGTCTTGTATGTCAGGTTGCCTCAATAATCAGACCTGTTTAATCAAGTTAAGCAGGTTTGTTTGGCTAATGCGGCTGCTGCTACTGCTCTATTACTCATAAGCCCCCTTCATGCGTGTCACAGACTGTCTTTTGTCCATTCACTTCACAGCACATACCGGTTGTTCTATCACTTCCTGCAGTAAGTGTCCGTCTGTCCATCTATAGTGATCCCGGTGCCTTGGGGTCTCCTCCACTCCTGCCGTGCAAGTAGCCCTGTAGACAGCGTTTATTCCCAGCCCGCTGTCCTCCTCTCCTTCCTCCGCTCGTAGATCCCGCTAAGCTGCACAAGATCTTGCGAGACCGCGAGACCGTCCAACGCACAGAGGGGTACTGCCACCGTCAGTGCCCGGCGCTCATTGCAGGGATCCCAGCGCCTAACTCCCCCACATATGCAGGAGAGAGACTGCCGACTGCAGGAAAGAAAACTGCCAAGGTAGAGTCTGGTCTAATGACATAGATGGGAGCTAAGCCGTGGGGGGGGGGATAAACCAGGTGAAGGTCACACAGGCATCCTCTCTCTCCTTCCTCATCACTCCACGCTCCTCACACCCTCGACCTCCATCTGTGTCCGGTCACGCCCCCAGTCTCTGGCTTTAACGGCATGGCTGTTGAAAGCCAGGTGTTGAGAGACCGAGGTCTCTCGGGCTCGGTCATTTCGACCATATTAAGGGCACGGAAGTCTTCCTCCAGAATGATCTATCACCGTACCTGGAAAGCTTACATCGCCATGTGCGAAGAGCTGGACTGATGTCCTCGGACATATTCCGTCCCTAGAATCCTGCGTTTCCTGCAGCATGGAGTGGCCCAAAAGCTTGCTTTGAGTACCATTAAGGGTCAGATTTCGGCCTTGGCCGTCTTCTTTCAGCGACCACTAGCGGGTCATTCCTTGGTTAGCACCTTTGTGCAGGGGATTCGCCATGTGCTCCCTCCTGTCAAGCCTCCTCTCCCCCCGTGGGATCTGAATTGGTACTCTCGGTTCTCCAGGAACCCCCTTTTGAGAATATCAGAGATATTCCCCTCTTGACTTTGTTTCAGAAAGTGGCCCTTTTAGTGGCAATTACTTCTGTTAGACGAGTGTCTGAGTTGGCGGCTTTGTCCTGCAAGTCGCCATATTGGGTCATCCATAAGGATAGGGCGGTGTTGCGTCCGCGACCTTCTTTTTTGCCAAAGGTGGTCTCGGCCTTTCACCTAAATGAGGACATTGTCCTCCTGTCCTTGTGTCGTCACCCATCGTATCCCAGAGAGTTTGTGCTTCACACATTGGACGTGGTACGAGCCTTGCGGGTGTACCTGTCTGCTACTGCTTCTATTCGGAAGACTGACTGACTGTTTGTGACTGCCTCTGGTCCGAAGCAGGGCCAAGCGGCTTCGTCTGCCACCATTTCTAGGTGGATCAGACAAACCGTCATTCAAGCCTATGCTCTCAAGGGGCGGGCGCCTCCCTTTCCGGGCACGGCGCATTCCACCAGGGCAATTGGTACTTCCTGGGCTTTCCGACATCAAGCGTCGGTTGCACAAGTGTGCAAGGTGGCGACCTGGTCGTCTGTTCATACCTTTTGTAAGTTTTATAAGGTTAATGTGGCTGCATCTTCGGATGCTTCCTTCGGCCGCAAGGTGTTGCAGGCCACTGTTTAGAGTTGCACCTCCTCCGTTGAGGAGCTCTGCCTTGTTTGGAGTGAAGTTTTTTGGTTTTTCCATTTATACTGCTCCCATCCCTCTTGACACT
The DNA here is from genome assembly GCA_029206835.1 of Rana muscosa. Classification (NCBI taxonomy): domain Eukaryota; kingdom Metazoa; phylum Chordata; class Amphibia; order Anura; family Ranidae; genus Rana; species Rana muscosa. The sequence goes on from CM055127.1 coordinate 271,778,481, forward strand.
GCTTTGGGACATCCCACGTGTACAGTAAATAAGAGACGCCATGTCAGTTCATGGATGATAAGAGAAAATAGGATTTTTGCACTCACCGTAAAATCCTTTTCTCTGACATCCATGGACTGACACGGCACCCACCCTTCCTTTTAAAGTTTGTACTGCTTTTGTTACGAACTGAGGTCTGCTGACTGCAGGGGGTGGGTTATGTCCGGAGGGACCGCCCCCCTGGGCGGGGCTGTTCAACTCTGGCTTTTAGAATGTATGTATAACATCTCACATTCTGCCTAGGTCTTCTCCTGCAAGCAGGGACATAACCCACGTGTACAGTGAATAAGAGACGCCGTGTCAGTCCATGGATGTCAGAGAAAAGGATTCTACGATGAGTACAAAATTCCTATTTTTTCACCTTAATGCATCCTATGCATTAGGTGAAAAAACACCTTGCAGTGTCCGGCCCCCCGTTTTACTTATCTGAGCCCCAAATTTTTTTGCTATTCGGCACTGCGTCGCTTTAACTGACAATTGCGCAGTCGTGCGACGTGGCTCCCAAACAAAATTGATGTCCTTTTTTTCCCCACAAATAGAACTTTCTTTTGGTGGTATTTGATCACCTCTGCGGTTTTTATTTTTTGCGCTATAAACAAAAATAGAGCGACAATTTTGAAAAAAATTCAATATTTTTTAGTTTTTGCTATAATAAATATCCCCAAAAAATATTTTAAAAAAACCTTTTTTTTTCTCCTCAGTTTAGGCCGATACGTATTCTTCTACATATTTTTGGTAAAAAAAATGCAATAAGCGTTTATTGATTGGTTTGCACAAAAGTTATAGCGTCTACAAAATAGGGGCTAGTTTTATGGCATTTTTATTAATAATTTGTTTTACTAGTAATGGCGGCGATCAGTGATTTTTATCGTGACTGCGACATTATGGCGGACACATCGGACACTTTTGACACCATTTTGAGACCATTGTCATTTTTACAGCGATCAGTACTATAAAAATACACTGATTACTGTAAAAATTACACTGGCAGTGAAGGAGTTAACCTGTAGGGGGCGCTGAAGCGGTTAAGTGTGTCCTAGGGAGTGATTCTAACTGTTAAGGGGCGTGGCTAGCACGCCCCCTAACCAAATTGACAGTACAGAACAGAACTTTTTTTTTATTTTTTTATTGAGCAAACTTGCATGGTGCCTCAATGACCACACATATCTGGATTGTAGCTCAACCCCATGGCTACTAGATATCTACCTTTTAATTTTGTTCAAATTATGGGCGGTTTCAAATTATGGAATCTACATTTTATTTTCCTTTACTCAACCAATGTTCAACCATGTAAGTTTAGTCTCCTCTGGAATGCCTTTTTTCTTTGAATAGGCTCCAATCTGCTAACTCTGGGTCCAAAGTACTTCCCTTGGATTATACAGTGCCTCTGGGAAGTATTCACAGCGCATCACATTTTCCACATTTTGTTATGTTACAGCCTTATTCCTAAATTGATTAAATTAATTATTTTCCTCAAAATTCTACAAATAACACCCCATAATGACGTGAAATAAATTTGTTTGAAATCTGTACAAATTTATTAAAAAATAAAAAAACGAAAAAAATCCCTTGTACATAAATATTCACAGCCTTTGCCATGACGCTCAAAATTGAGATCAGGTGCATCCTGTTTCCACTGATCATCCTTGAGATGTTTCTACAACTTAATTGGACTCCACCTGTGGTAATTTCAGTTGATTGGACATAATTTGGAAAGGCACACACCTGTCTATATAAGGTCCCACAGTTAACAGTGCATGTCAGAGCACAAACCAAGCCATAAAGTCCAAGGAATTGTCTGTAAACCTCCGAGACAGGATTGTATCGAGGCCCAGATCTGGGGAAGGGTACAGAAAAATGTCTGCAGCATTGAAGGTCCCAATGAGCACAGTGGCCCCCATCATCCATAAAGGGAAGAAGTTTGTAACCACCAGGACTCTTCCTAGAGTGGGCCGCCTGGCCAAACTGAGCGATCGGGGGAGAAGGGCCTTAATCAGGGAGATGACCAAGAACCCGATGGTCACCGTGACAGAGGTCCAGCGTTTCTCTGTGAAGAGAGGAGAATCTGCCAGAAGAACAACCATCTCTGCAGCACTCCTTAATGAAAACCTGCTCCAGAACGCTCTGGACCTAAGACTGGAGTGAAGGTTCATCTTCCAACAGGACAACAAACATAAGCACACAGCCAAGATAATAAAAGAACTCTGTAAATGTCCTCGAGTGGCCCAGCTAGAGCCCAGCCCAGACTAACCCAATTATACATCTCTGAAAATGGTTGTGCACCAACGCTCCCCATCCAACCTGATGGAGCTTGAGAGGTCCTGCAAAGAAGAATGGGAGAAACTGCCCAAAAATAGGTGTGCCAAGCTTGTAGAAAACAGGTCATATCCCTCTGGTAAGTGGAATCTACTTACGGAGCACTTTGGGTGTATGATTCACAGTCGGTGATGGTTTATTTATTTGATGTCACATTGAAGTTGAAAAGCACTGAAGATGTTTACTAAAAGGACTCTTTATTGACTCACTATGGTTTTTATATGAATACACTATTTGATGATTTGTACCAACTGCTGATGGACTTTTAACTTTTTATGGCACATTGCAAATTATTATTGAATAAGGGTAGTTATCATAGTTTTCTATGTTGCACATTTTTTATCAATTCGTATACACTCATATAGAGTCGGGTCCATAAATATTGGGACATCGACATGATTCTAATCTTTTTGGCTCTATACACCACCACAATGGATTTGAAATGAAACGAACAAGATGTGCTTTAACTGCAGACTTTCAGCTTTGATAAGGTCCAGAGTTCATTTCAAGTGTGCTATTTGCATTTGGAATCTGTTGCTGTCAACTCTCAATATGAGATCCAAAGAGCTGTCACTATCAGTGAAGCAAGCCATCATTAGGCTGAAAAAACAAAACAAACCCATCAGAGAGATAGCAAAATCATTAGGTGTGGCCAAATCAACTGTTTGGAACATCCTCTAAAAAAGCCTTCACAGTTCTGGAACAACATCCTATGGACAGATGAGACCAAGATCAACTTGTACCAGAGTGATGGGAAGAGAAGAGTATAGATAAGGAAAGGAATTGCTCATGATCCAAAGCATACCACCTCATCAGTGAAGCATGGTGGTGGTAGTGTCATGGCGTGGGCATGTATGGCTGCCAATGGAACTGGTTCTCTTGTATTTATTGGTGATGTGACTGCTGACAAAAGCAGGATGAATTCTGAAGTGTTTCGGGCAATATTATCTGCTCATATTCAGCCAAATGCTTCAGAACTCATTGGACGGCGCTTCACAGTGCAGATGGACAATGACCCAAAGCATACTGCGAAAGCAACCAAAGAGTTTTTTAAGGGAAAGAAGTGGAATGTTATGCAATGGCCAAGTCAATCACCTGACCTGAATCCGATTGAGCATGCATTTCACTTGCTGAAGACAGAACTGAAGGGAAAATGCCCCAAGAACAAGCAGGAACTGAAGACAGTTGCAGTAGAGGCCTGGCAGAGCATCACCAGGGATGAAACCCAGCGTCTGATGTCTATGCGTTCCAGACTTCAGGCTGTAATTGACTGCAAAGGATTTGCAACCAAGTATTAAAAAGTTAAAGTTTGATTTATGATTGTTAATCTGTCCCATTACTTTTGGTCCCTTAAAAAGTGGGAGGCACATGTACAAACTGCTGTAATTCCTACACCGTTCACCTGATTTGAATGTAAATACCCTCAAATTAAAGCTGCAAGTCTACAGTTAAAGCACATCTTGTTCGTTTCATTTCAAATCGTTGTGGTGGTGTATAGAGACAAAAATATTAGAATTGTGTTGATGTCCCAATATTTATGGACCTGACTGTACTTGTATTCAGCAGAATGCACTTTGTTTAATTGGGCCATAGCCCACCAATAGTGCCCCCTCACGTTAAATATATTTATACCTAAAGTAGCATTTTTCTACCTTAGCTAGGGGAGCAGCAGCTTTTTTAATTGATATATATTGGCGCGAGGTATTGATAATTTTTCTACATTATGGGGTATTGTTTGTAGAATTTTAAGGAAAATAATGAATTTGATCCATTTTGGAATAAGGCTGTAACATAACAAAATGTGTAAAAAGTATAGCGCTGGGAATACTTTCCGGATGCACTGTACTTCTGCATCAAGCCTCTAGTTCCAATTGGAGTTTGCTGTTAATTGCACATGTGTGCTGTTACAAAGATTGTGTGAAATATTCAAATATCACTAACTAAATAATCCAGATTCATATTACCACATATGCCACTGATCTAATCTACCCTGTGTGTTCATTATTGTGTCTTTTTTTTTGTTACAGTGCCTTGAAAAAGTATTCATACCACTTGAAATTTTCCACATTTTGTCACGTTACAACCAAAAATGTAAATGTATTTTATTGGGATTTTATGTGATAGACCAACACAAAGTGGCAAATAATGTGAAGTGGAAGGAAAATGATAAATGGTTTTCAAACATTTTTACAAATAAATATGTGAAAAATGTGGCGTGCATTTGTATTCAGCCCCCCTGAGTCATTACTTTGTAGAACCACCTTTCACTGCAATTACAGCTGCAAGTCTTTTTGGGGATGCCTCTTCCAGCTTTGCACATCTAGAGAGTGAAATTTTTGCCCATTCTTCTTTGCAAAATAGCTCAAGCTCTGTCAGTTTGGATGGAGAGTGTCTGTGAACAGCAATTTTCATGTCTTGCCACAGATCCTCAATTGGATTTAGGTCTGGACTTTGACTGGACCATTCTAACACATGAATATGCTTTGATCTAAACCATTCCATTGTAGCTCTGGCTGTATGTTTAGGGTCATTGTCCTGCTGGAAGGTGAACCTACACCTCAGTCTTAAGTCTTTTGCAGACTCTAATGCCCTGTACACACGATCGGATTTCCGATGGGATAAAATCCGATGGATTTCTCCGTCGGAATTCCGATGAAGCTGACTTTCATCAGTCTTGCCTACACACCATCAGACAAAATTCTGACCGTCCAAAACGCTGTGACGTACGACGGCACTATAAAGGGGAAGTTTAAATCCAATGGCGCCACCCTTTGGGCTGCTTTTGCTGATTTTGTGTTACCGCGTGTTAGTAAAAGTTTGGTGTTGGCCGATTCGCGCTTTTCATTCTCCGTGCTTTTCAGTCCGTTACAGCATGACGAATGTGCTATCTCCATTACGAACGCTATTTTTACCAGAACGAGTGCTCCCGTCTTGTAATTTAGTCTGAGCATGCGTAGATTTTTCTCAGATGGAGTTCCCCACAGACGATCGGAATTTACTATTGTTTTTTTTTCCATCGGTAAAATTTAAAACATGTTCTATTTTTTTACACCGATGGAAAAACCTATCGTGTGTACGCGGCATTACAGTTTTTCTTCTAACATTGCCCTGTATTTGGCTCCCTCCATCTTCCCATTAACTCTGACCAGCTTTCCTGTCCCTGCTGAAGAAAAGCATCCCCACAACATGATGCTGCCACCACCATGTTTCACGGTGGGGATGGTGTCTTCAGAGTAATGTGCAGCGTTAGTTTTCCGCCACACATAGCGTTTTGCTTTTAGGCCAAAAAGTTACATTTTGGTCTCATCTGACCAGAGCACCTTTTTCCACATGTTTGCTGTGTTCCCCCCCATGGCTTCTCGCAAACTGCAAACAGGACTTCTTATGGCTTTCTTTCAACAATGGCTTTCTTCTTGTCACTCTTCCATAAAGGCCAGATTTGTGGAGTGCACGACTAATAGTTGTCCTGTGGACAAATTCTCCCACCTGAGCTGTGGATCTCTGCAGCTCCTCCAGAGTTATCATGGGCCTCTTGGCTGCTTCTCTGATTAATGCTCTCCTTGCCAAGCCTGTCAGTTTAGGTCGACGGCCATGTCTTGGTAGGTTTGAAGTTGTGCCATTTTTTTTATAACCTAACCCTGCTTTAAACTTCTCTCCAACTTTATCACTGACCTGATGCACGCTGGACGTTTTTACAGCAGCTGTTTTTGGCAGTAGACATTTTCTTCTACAGTCAATAAACTCTCCATGTTATCCTATGTGTCCATGCACACATAGGCTGTTATCAGCAGTTTTGGGCAGTGGCGTTTTTAAGCAGTAAAAAACCCCCAAAACTAGTGGCTTCTGAGAGACGTTTTTCAGCTGTAAAAACGCTTAACGCTGATAAACGCTCAAAAACGCCGCTCACCATTGTTTTTTAAAATTTTTGATCCATTGAAAAAAAAATCCCCCAAAAAAACAAAACAAAACATTTCTTAAAAATAAAAAACGCTAAAAACGCTAATGGAAAAACTTTGAAAAAAGTTGAAAAACTCACTGCAAAGCTACTGGCGTTTTTATAACGTAGTTGTCCTGTGGACAGTTTCTAACACCAACTGTGGATCTCTGCAGCTCTTCCAGAGTTACCATGGGCCTCTTGGCTGCTTCCCTGAATAATGCTCTCCTTGCTCGGCCTGTCAGTTTAGGTGGACGGTCATGTCTTGGTAGATTTGCAGTTGTGCCATACTCTTTCCATTTTGGGATATTTTTTTATAACCTAACCCTGCTTTAATCTTCTCCACAATTTTATCCCTGTTCTGTCTGGTGTGTTCTTGGCATTCATGATGCTGTTTGTTCACTAAGGTTCTCTAACAAACATCTGAGGGCTTTACAGAACAGCTGTATTTATACTGAGATTAAATCACACACAGGTGAACTCTATTTACTAATTAGGTGACTCCTGAAGGCAATTGGTTCCACTAGATTTTAGTTAGGGGTATCAGCGTAAAGGGGGCTGAATACAAATGCACGCCACACTTTTCAGATATTTAGTTGTAGAAATTTTTAAAAACCATTTATCATTTTCATTCTACTGCATAATTATAAGCCACTATGTGTTGGTCTGTCACAAAAAAATCTCAATAAAATAAATTTACATTGTTGGTTGTAACATGACAAAATGTGGAAAATTTCAAGGGGTATGAATACTTTTTCAAGTCACTGTACATACTAATCTAAATGGGCCTTCTTTTTACATGTGTTTCTCCACCCATTTCCAATCACTTTTGTTAACTAAAAGGAAATACTTTAATTCAACATACCCTATTGGGTAATTCTGAGGGAAGATGTTTTCCCACCCGTCATGGGTCTTCCAATTGCACTGCTGCAGTTTTAGTTTAGATAAATTGATGCATTAAACTGGTGGCATGCTTCTCAGCATAATTATCTAATAGAAAATGTTTTAATTGCTTGTTTCCTTTTACATGATAATTATAATAATGAAAAATGGGGTGAAAAAAGGTTTTCTATAGTGAATTAGGTAAATTTTTAACCTGTTACAACAACCTGCTTATGTTTTCCTACTGGGGACACCAGATGAGAGATTGTACACAGCAAGGGACTTTCCTCCTTTTTTCCAAGCTGCAGTAGTAGTTTACTATTGTAGCATCTTCAGATGTCTGTACATTTTTTAACAATTTTTTTTTTTTTATTTAGCTTCAAGACTAATGAAATGCTACAACAGTCATGTAAATAAAGCAGTACAATATACAGAGCAGGTGATTAAAAGCAACAAACAATTACTACATGTCAAGCCTCGTACACACGGCCGAGAATCTCGTCGTTAAAAACATGTCGTTTTTTACGACGAGATCCTTGGACAAGAAACTTGTCCCGGCCGAGTGTACACACGCTCATTTCAAAGAACCCGCGGTTCTTTGAATGGAGCGAACGCGGTGACGTCATCGAATACGACGAGCATGCGCTTGTCACATTCGATGCCGTCGCCACCATCTTGGTTCACTCTACCTATGCCTAGGAAGCTTCCGCGCATGCGTCAAAGTCATTTCGAGCATGCGCGGGCTTCCCGGCGAACAGGTAAGTGTACACACACTCAATTTTCTCGTCGAGAAACAGGCTGACGAGAATATCGACGAGAAAATAGAGAGCAAGTTCTCTATTTTCTCGTCGAGATTCTTGTCGCTTTTCTTGACGAGAAACCATACACACGAACGAATTTCTCGGCAAGAAATCTCTGCCAGCAAGTTTCTTGCTGGTTCTTGCCGAGAAACTCGGTCGTGTGTACGAGACTTCAGAGTGGGTCCTAAAAATGTGGCTTAAATCCAGGGAATGGTAAGACATGCCTACATTTGTTAGCTTGTAAATTCATGTTAGAGGGTAAAAATACAACAAAAAACATTTACAGTACCACTATATAAAGTTTCTACATTAAAGCTGATGTGTATAACCTTTTGATAGTAAAAAATAAATAAATAAACTTGTAAAGCAGGAAAGGAACTCTAACTATGAAACTTTTTTTTTTTTCACTTTATATGTATACCAATCAGAGAGGACCCAACTGATAAAAGTGAACTAAATCTTACAAGGGTTCTAACCCAGCAGAATACTAGGGGAATAACTATCACTGAAATTATAATGCAAAAGTGTAATTGGGCTATAGGGGTTAGAAGGTTGCAGGTCACAGAAGACTTTAAAGTGACCCTATACCCATCATGTACACTATAAAGTATTTACATATTCTAAACAAACAATAAAACACTTTAACCACTTGCCGACCAGCCGCCGCAGTTTTACTGCGGCAACATGGCTCGGCTGGGAGAAACAACGTTATGTTATGACGCTGCTCCCTGTGGCCACTAGGGATGCTCGCCCCCGGAGCCGATGCGAGTGCCTAGCGGGCGCGATGACCGCCCGGGCACCCGAAATCGCTCGTGACACAGCGAGAACCGGGAGCTGTGTGTGTAAACACACAGCTCCCGGTTCTCTGAGGGGAGAAATGACTGATCGTCTGTTCATACAATGCATGAACAGCGATCTGTCATTTCCCCTAGTAAGTCCCATCTCCCCTTCCGTTAGAACATACAGAGGGAACACAGTTAACCCCTTGATCGCCCCCTAGTGTTAACCCCTTCCCGGCCAGTGACATTTTTACAGTAATCAGTGCATTTTTATAGCACTAATCGCTGTAAAATTGTCAGTGGTTCCAAAAATGTGTCAAAAGTGTCCGATCTGTCCGTTCTAATATCACAGTCCCGATTAAAAATCGCAGATCACCGCCATTACTAGTAAAAAAAGAAATAATATTAAAAATGCTATAATTCTATCCCCTATTTTGTAGACGCTATAACTTTTGCGCAAACCAATCAATATACGCTTATTGCGTTTTTTTTTTTTTACCAAAAATATGTAGAATACATATCGGCCTAAACTGAGGAAATGTTTTTTTCTTAAATTTAAAAATGTGGGGTATTTATTACAGAAAAAAGTAAAAGATATTGTGTTTTTTTCAAAATTGTCGCTATTCTTTTGTTTATAGTGCAAAAAAAAAAAAAAAACACAGAGGTGATCAAATACCACCAAAAGAGAGCTCTATTTGTGGGGGAAAAAAAGGATGTCAATTTTGTTTGGGTACAACGTTGCATGAACGCGCAATTGTCAGTTAAAGCGACGCAGTGCCAAATTGTAAAAAGTGCTCTGGTCAGGAAGGGGGTAAAATCTTCCGAGGCTGAAGCGGTTAAAACAAGCCCTTGTTCATCTATGTATCTATAAGTGTAGAGACATTTATTTTCAAGTGTCTCAACACAGGCAATTGTAGCCTTTTTCTATTGGAACAGATCTTGACAGCCTGCCAGCCCTCTAATGTAAGTAAACAGATGTCCTAAGCTGTTAGAAACCTGACTTTAGAGTTTTTGTTGTGATCTTTGAGGATCGTTGAGAATGAATAACTTCACATTCAAAGCAGTCTGGCATGGTTTGTTTTAATGTAAAACTATGGGAAAAACCAAAAATGCCATAAATGATACAGTTTGTCCCTAGCTTAACACAGCAGCCTTTGTTTTTCTTGAGGTCCCCCTGTAATGGTCTTATTACCTTGCTGACCCAGCCAGTAAGTCTGTTATTTTCCAACTTTAACAGATAAAGCTGTCCAGCAAAGGTGGCAGTAAGACCTTGTTTATACGAGTGGCCAAGGAGAGGTAAAAACAGGTGGTTTAACCACTTCCCGACTGCGAAACTGCAAGTTAACATGGCACATTTCCACAATTGTGGTGTGGTGCAAGTTATACCACCTCTTACTTTTGGCAGTTGGAATGTCCACCAAACACAACCTATTCAAGTGTATAGGTCCATGCTGCAACCGCTCTGCAACAGTGTGAGATGCAGGCATTCCATAGTTAACAATTGGTGAGGCTGTGACATATCACCTCCAAGCTTCCTTTTAAAGTCTCTGAAAACTATCCACAACAAGTTGCTTTTCACAAGCACATTACTGTATACGTAGATGCATGTCTAAATGAGGCCTTAGAGCAGGGGTCTCCAAACTATGGCTCTCCAGTTGTTCAGAAACTACAATTCCCATCATGCCTAGTCATGTCTGTGAATGTCAGAGTTTTACAATGCATCATGGGATATGTAGTTCGGATATTCCTGCCTGAGAGGGTTGATGCAATTTGTTTAACACTGAAATGGGGGCCTACAATGATCAGCTTTACTTTAGCCAAACCTGAGTGTTGGCTGCAGTTAGGCTTTAATTAGTTATTCACTTAGGGCTTATCACATCCGGTGCCAATGCAAGCCAAGTAAAATGCCTCATTCTCTATGAGGGCAGTTCACACCACAAACCACCACAATGTTGCTGCAGTGAATAGAACTGTTTTGAAATGTCACTTTTACGGAGTATGACATCACCGCCCATGCTTCCCCCATTTTCCATTCAGAGAATGCTTTGCATTCATCCAGAGAATACGAAGTATTCTCTGAATGGCACCTGTGCCAATCAGCCAACATCCTGTGTTTACAATGCATCAGGCTGACTGCTCAGCAAGGGACCCGGAAGCAACTGGAAATCACTGAATTAGTGATTTCCAGCTTCCATGGGTATCATCTAGATATGGTTCACTACACCAAGGAAAAAAAATCCAAATTCTCCTGCAAAGTGAAAATTTACCTTGCTTAAAGCAGACCTCTTGGAAAACCATTTTTCCTATGCAGTGGGGCTGTGCCCACACTGCAGTTGTTAACCGCTTGTTTTGTCCAGGGGCACACAGAAAGGCTATACTCACCCGATTCTCAGATCCTCCCGAAAACAGCTTTCCCCGCGTCCAGTGGTGGACTGTTCCTGCCGTCCTATGGGTGTGATGATACCAGGAACAGTCCACTGGACGAGACTGCTAGCATGTGGGAGGAGCAGGAGCAGCAGGGACCGGTCTTGCGATCGGAGAATCAGCGTATTAGGTAAGTATGTCTCCTCACCCCTAGACAAAAACGAGCAGCTAACAAAAAAATCATGCACCTTTTCTGTTTGATTTCTTTTGCTATTTAACTATGTTCATGATGCTATTAAGGCACAAGGAAAATTGAAAATGTTTTCACTACATCCCTTTATTTTCCTTTCTTGGTGTATCTCCATGGCAGCATACATACTTTGCAATGTGTGTGTGATGTGCAGCACTAACCACATATGACAAAAAAATAATAGATAGGATCTCTATTGTGCACAGAGTACAAAAAAAACAGTGCAAACAATAAATAGTTAATCACAGTGCAAAATGATCCAAACATAAATAATAAAGCATATACAAAATATTACAGTGCGTGACAATATCAGCGCTAGTGAAAAAAATATTTGCATGGAAGAATATAGTAAATATATACCATAAAAGTGATCTCAACTTCACAACTTGTGACAATACAATGATCTATGTGAACAAAATACAAAGAATGGAAAATTGTATTAAGAAAAAGTCCTTATATCTTCATGTGCTGTCAAACACAGAGTGGTCAAATGTGCTTGTGATGTCAGAAAGCACACACTGAATTGGGTATAATGCTTCTTCAGAAGACAGAGGATTTCCTCCAGCATTCCCGCACTGTATGAACATGCCTATACATTCAAACAGACAAGAAACACTCCATAATCTAAAACGGCAATGTAAATCTATTAAAAATTTGTAAAATGCTCATATTTTGTAAAATAAGACTAAGTTAATTACTGGGATTCTGCATTTTAATAAATTTATGGAGTGTCTATTATCTGTTTGAATTCATGGGCATGTTCTCTCTTCGTGGGAATGCTGGAGGAAATACTCTGTGACCTGAAGGAGCAGTATACCCAATCAGTGGAGTCGATTTACTAAAACTGGAGCGTGCAAAATTTGGTGGAACTCTGCATAGAAACCAAACAGCTTTCAGGTTTTGTTGTCAAAGCTTAAAAGTGATGCTAAAGTCTTGTTTTTTTCTTCTTTAAAAATAACAAGCATGTCATACTTACCTGCTCTGTGAAATGGTTTCCCACAGGGCAGCCCAGATCCTCCTCTTCTCGGATCCCTTTTCAGTGCTCCTGGCCCATCCCTTCTGCCGAGTGCTCCCACAGCAAGCAGCTCTCTATGGGGGCACCCGAGCCGCAGCTCTGTGTATCCATTCAGACATGGAGCCACGTTTCGGCCCCGCCCCCTCTCTCTCCTCATTGGCTCACTGACTTTGATTGACAGTAGCGGAAGCCAATGGCGCTGCTGCTGTGTCTCAGCCAATCAGGAGAGAGAGTCCCAGACGGCCGAAGGCACTCTTGCACATCGCTGGACCGAGAGGGTGCTCAGGTAAGTATTAGGGGGGCTGCTGCACAGAGAAGGTTTTTTTAACTTAATGCATAGCACGCATTAAGATAAAAAAAAAAGCCTTCTGCCTTTACAACCACTTTAATTAAACAAGCTGAAGTTAGAAGCTGGTTGGCTACCATGCATAGCTGCACTAGATTTTACACTCTCCGGTTTGAGTAAATGTGTGCTTTCTGATATCACAAGCACTTTTGACCACTCTGTGTATGAGGGTCATGTAGATTTGGTAAGCTGCTTCAGTTGGCACAGTAGTGGGGTTTGGCATGAAATCCTCTTTACACCGGTACTAAATCACAAAATATACAGCACTTGTGAAGATTTAAGGGCTTTTTCTTGATACTATTTTCCATTCATTGGATTTTGTTCCTGTGTATCATTGTATTGTCACAAGTTGTGGAGTTGATATCACTTTTATGCTATAAATTTAGTTCATTCCTCAATGCAAATAAAACATTTTTTCACTGCCACTGATATTGTCACTATGAAGTGCTCACAAATATTGAAAATCAGTATATTAACACACATAAAACATGAAAAATAGTGACATTGGTAAACTCAAAAATTGTGAATAATTATAATCATGAACAAGTGACTATTCACACATGCTCACAAGATGTGTGGGCTGAAAAAGTGCAGTTCAAATGTAAAAGATAATAAAGTGAACAAGTCCAATTAGGCGTGTGAGGTGGATGATCAAAAAAAAGGCAGGAGTTTAATTTAAAATAATGTAGAACACTCACATTTCAGCAGATATAAAAGCGCATATCGGAATATTCCTTTTGGACAACAAGACAGGATGTAATGGCATAAACAGGACCAGGATCCGACGCATTTTGTCTTAAACAGACATCATCTGGGGTGTCAAACTGTCTGTGTCATTGCATTTAAATATGAAATATGATCATCCACTTCCTGGATGTCAGCAAAATGGCGCGGATGCGTGTGGGTCAAGCCTCACTTTGGTACAGAAACTGGACAACACACGACCACTATGTCATATGTGTGGATCAAGCCTCGCTATGATATTGAGGCGGATAACACGCTACCGCCACTTCATGCTTGCGGTTCAAGCTTCGCCATGATACCGGGGCGGACAACACACCACTGCTACGTCATCGCTACACTTTCAAAGAGTCAGCGAATGAAGCGGGTATTTGCCGCTCAAACCTCGTCTTAACAACGAAGTTGGTCACATGACTTCACTACATTTGTCACTATAATACATCTCAAACACCTAAATTGTGAAGACATGTGACCATATACCCGCTTCATTCGCTGATGCTTTGAAAGTGTGGCAATGACGTAGCGGTAGTGTGTTGTCCGCCCCGGTATCATGGTGAGGCTTGACACGCACGACGTGGTGGTAGTGTGTTGCCTGCCTCGATATCATAACAAGGCTTTGCCCGCACATATGACATAGCGGTCGCGTGTTGTCCAGCCTCAGTACCAAAGTAATGCTTGACCAGCACGCATCCGTGCCATTTTGCTGACATCCAAGAAGTGGATGAGAATACACGCATGTAGTGTCCCTGGCCGGTTATCCACTTTGGGGTCATATTTCCTATTTAAACGCAATGACAGAGACAGTTTGACACCCCAGATGATGTCTGTTTACGACTAAACGTGTTGGATCCTGGTCCTGTTTATGCCATTGCGTCCTGTCTTGTTGTCCAAAAGGAATATTCCGATGTGCGCTTTTATATCTGCTGAAATGTGAGTGTTCTACATTATTATAAATTAAACTCCTGCCTTATGGTTTTACACTATGTCGAGTCTTCTGTTTTACCTCCTTGGATTTATGTGGTAATGGAGCGATGGTGAGAGGATACTACCTCTGAACTAACCTTGGTGGTCCCGCATAGCTGTGTGCAATTGCTGCAGAAATTGCAGTGGATGCCGATCATCCCCCTAAGCGGTTTGAAGTTTGTCCGGTGACATGTGGAGTGGTGATTCTTTACCAAGCGTTTAACACCACCGCCTGTTTGGACCCATTTGGTATAAGCTGACTGGGTCCAAATGTTCTGGTAAGCCCCCTTATGTCTTATTGGTGGTAGACCCTTCCACTGTGGTGACTCTTTATCTTCGGGACTTATTCATCATTTCACTTTATTATCTTTTACAACTGGACTGCACTTTTTCAGCCCACACATCTTGTGAGAATGTGTGAATTAGTCACTTGATTATAATATATTCACAATTTTTGAGTTTACCATTCACATGAATGTCCCTATTTTTCATGTTTTATGTGTGTTGTACTGACTTTCAATATTTGTGAGCACTTCATAGTCACTATTTACTGTGTGTACATATATATATATATATATTTATTCACGTGATTAGCGCTGCACTGTTTTTTATTTATCTATATATACAAGTTCTCCATTGTAGTGCTGGCCACTTCCTATTAGGATGCTAGCGCGGTATTTTCATTTACTGATATTTTTATGCACTATAATATTTTGAATATGCAATGAATATCTAGTATCAGGATATATAGTAATAGCAGCATTCCTCTGTTTTTCACTTTTATTTTATATTTTTTAATTGTAATTTTTGTGACCCAAGCACAGATTTTTATGCATATTATATATATATATATATATATATATATATATATATATATATATATATATACACATACATATACATATACATATACATAGGTGAAGTTAGTTGAGGCTCTTGTTTGAAGGAAAAAGAAGAAAAAAAAAAAGCAGCATGGATGTATATTGCCATGGAGATGCATCAAGAAAGAGACATTTCAGTAGATAGTGAAATGATTTTTCAGTATTAGTTTGCATTTAATAAGCCAAAAGCTCATATAGCAATCCCCTAACCTTCCTTTAATCTCATTTTTTTCTCAGTCTTTTTTCTTTAATGTCAACAATAAAACACTGCAATTCGTACATTCTATCACACACTATACATATAATTAACTTATTAATAAACCTTTCTTATTTATATAAACATGCAAAATACAATGTTATGGTTGGGGGTATGAATATGACAAGTGTTCATTTCATTTAAATAAGTTAATCGTCTATCCAGATGGTTTTACGCTGCTCTTCTGAAATTTTTTCTTTGATTACTCTTATAAAATCATCAACGGTGTTCCATGCATCTGCCTCTATTGTTGCATAGAGACAAGGAAGAGCTTCAAGTTCCTTCTCCTTTTGGCGACATGTACGTAGAAACTCCTCTTCATTCTCTTGTTTTGAAAGTAGCCTCCTGCAGTAGAAGATTTCTTTGTGAAATTTCATATTGTAAGAAAAAAATGTTTTTACTTTAGGTACAATAAAATTGTAGGCAACAGTTCCAAAAGCTACGAGTGAGTTTTTTTGGGGGGGGGCTAATAATATTGTGATGGTTTATGCCGGGCATCACTAAGTGGCGGAACGCCTCACTCTCCTATGCGGCCCGCCACGGTACCGCCATTTAGCAGCTTTTTCTTCCGGGACAGTTCTGGATGGAGGGCGGAGCTGCCAGAGGTTAACAGGCTGGTGATTGGCTGCTAGGATGAAGGGCGGTCTAAGCAACCAATTACCATCTTGCAACACCCGCCCTCCATCCGAGACATGCCGTGCCTCCCTCCGATCTTCGGTCTGTGCAAGGTAAGTGAGAGAGGGGGCGAAATTATCAGGAGTGAGGACACTAGTCTGAAAAGTTGAAAAGAGGAAAGTGTGTGCTGACTCGCTGAAGACATTAAAGTGAAAGTGGAGTTGTTGAGGACATCAGGGTGGGGGGCTGAGCGGACTGTGATGTATGGGGGAGATGTGGACATTACAGTGGGGGAGGTGTGGACATTACAGTGGGGGAGGTGTGGACATTACAGTGGGGGAATTGGGGACATTACAGTGGGGGAGATGTGGACATTACAGTGGGGGAGATGTGGACATTACAGTGGGGGAAATGTGGACATTACAGTGGGGGAAATGTGGACATTACAGTGGGGGAAATGTGGACATTACAGTGGGGGAAATGTGGACATTACAGTGGGGGAGATGTGGACATTACAGTGGGGGAGATGTGGACATTACAGTGGGGGAGATGTGGACATTACAGTGGGGGAGATGTGGACATTACAGTGGGGGAGATGTGGACATTACAGTGGGGGAGATGTGGACATTACAGTGGGGGAGATGTGGACATTACAGTGGGGGAGTTGTGGACATTACAGTGGGGGAAATGTGGACATTACAGTGGGGGAGATGTGGATATTACAGTGGGGGAGATGTGGACATAAAAACAAAAAAATTCTCCTGCGCTTGGAAGCTTGATCTCTTAGTGGCACAACCAGAGTCTTCTGTTGGAAAGGGAATGACCAGGGATCTTGCTGCCCTTCTCAGAATAATTGGTATTCTTAGGACTAAAATGTAAAAAAGAAAGAGAAGGGCGCACCGACCTAGTGCATTACCAATGGCTAGGTTTATTAAAATAGATTAAAAGTCTATTTTAATAAACCTAGCCGTTGGTAAGGCACTAGGTCGAGGTGCCCTTCTCTTTCTTTTTTACATTGGAGATGTGGACATTACAGTGGGGGAGGTGTGGACATTACAGAGGGGGAATTGGGGACATTACAGTGGGGGAGATGTGGACATTACAGTGGGGGAGATGTGGACATTACAGTGGGGGAGATGTGGGCATTACAGTGGGGGAGATGTGGACATTACAGTGGGGGAGATGTGGACATTACAGTGGGGGAGATGTGGACATTACAGTGGGGGAGATGTGGACATTACAGTGGGGGAGTTGTGGACATTACAGTGGGGGAGTTGTGGACATTACAGTGGGGGAGATGTGGATATTACAGTGGGGGAGATGTGGACATAAAAACAAAAAAATTCTCCTGCGCTTGGAAGCTTGATCTCTTAGTGGCACAACCAGAGTCTTCTGTTGGAAAGGGAATGACCAGGGATCTTGCTGCCCTTCTCAGAATAATTGGTATTCTTAGGACTAAAATGTAAAAAAGAAAGAGAAGGGCGCACCGACCTAGTGCATTACCAATGGCTAGGTTTATTAAAATAGATTAAAAGTCTATTTTAATAAACCTAGCCGTTGGTAAGGCACTAGGTCGGTGCGCCCTTCTCTTTCTTTTTTACATTGGAGATGTGGACATTACAGTGGGGGAGATGTGGACATTACAGGGGGGGGGGAGTTGTGGACATTACAGTGGGGCAGATGTGGATATTACCATGGGGGGAGATGAAACACAAAATAGTGTGGCAGCAACATGCGGTTTGGCACATGCGAAAAGGCGCCACGGGTAACGACATGATGTTCGGACCTTTGCTGGAAGAAAATTTTGCTGACCGGACCTCAGTGAATTTTAATTCATTACCCCTGGTCTATGCTGCTTCTCATGTACTACTGCCACATGCCTTTAGCACAATATGACAGTATTATTGGAAATATGCAATTTTTGTGCAGGATAGAGTAGGGGCAGCACACAGTGGCTAAGTGGTTAGCACTTCTGCCCCACAGCACTAGGGTCATCGGTTTGAATCCCAACCACAGCACTACCTGCCTGGAGTTTGCACATTCTCACTGTACCTGCGTTGTTTTTTTCCAGGTACTCTGGTTTCCTCCCACACTCCAAAGACATGCTGGTAGGTAAATTAGCCCTAGTGTATGAATGTGAGTTAGGGACCTTAGATTGTAAGCTCCTTGAGGCACGATTCGCAGGTTGCATATTGCAGGTGCATTTTGCGTTTTTCAATACATGCTTTTCATCCATTGAAGTCTATGGAACCAAAAACCAGAAAAAAGTCCCTGGCCCTTTCCATAAAATGCACAGATGTGAACTACATCCATAGGAAACCATGCAAAATTGACTGTAGTGTGTTTCTGCAAAACTGAAAACGTGCTAAAAAATGCATAGGTGTGAACCAGGCCTGAGGGCAGGGACTGATGTGAATGTGCGATAAAAAATGTAAAGCGCTGGATAAATTGATGGCGCTATTAAAGGAACCTGACGAAAATAAATAATAGTAGGAGGATAGAAAACTTGTTTGGCTTGTCATCTGCTGGGAAGATTAACCTGCTCTATTTTTCATGGTGACCTTTCCAAGACCAAAAGTTTGAGAAAATGCTAAATTATAGTCATTGGACCAGGAATAGCGGGGAAACCTTCTAATGGGGATGCTTATACCAGTAACAACTAAGAAAGCATTTCACTCACTTTAGAGAGAATTAATCTCTTGCTAATTTTTTACAGGACAGGAATTCTCTCCAATGGGACACAGACAGCAATGTATTTTAACAGTTCCCTACTCTAAAAATAAAATAACCACTGCAATTAGATACACTTTAAAGCTCAACTCCAGGCTCGCAAACTGCCCACTCATTTGCCCTCCCCTTTAACAACAACATAGGTAAAGAAAAAAGGGATTTTTATAACAGCTTACCTGTAAAATCCTTTTCTTGGAGTACATCACGGGACACAGAGCGACTTAGTCATTACTAATGGGTTATATAGATTACCTTCAGGTGTTGGCACTGGCCAATTCCAAACCAGAAGTACCCTCCCCTATATAAGCCCCTCCCATCCGGGAGCACCTCAGTTTTGTAGCCAAGCAATAAGTGTCCCAAAAAGAGGGGTGGGAGCTCTGTGTCCCGTGATGTACTCCAAGAAAAGGATTTTACAGGTAAGCTGTTATAAAAATCCCTTTTTCTTTTTCGTACATCATGGGACACAGAGCGACTTAGTCATTACTAATGGGACGTCCCAAAGCAATGCCAAATGAGGGGAGGGATACATAAGCTGGGCGCCATCAGGCATGAGGATCTTTTGCGGCCTGCAACACACTGCGCCCAAAGGCGACATCCTCCTGACTTCTAACGTCTACCTGGTAGAATCTAGTAAACGTGTGTACCGAAGACCATGTTGCGGCCTTACATACTTGAGCCAGGGAGGCCTGGTGATGCACTGCCCATGAAGTTCCAACTGCTCTTGTGGAGTGCGCCCTAACTTTGAACGGAGGCGGTCTCTTTCTCAAGCCATAGGCTTGTATTATGACCTGTCGAATCCACTTGGCTAAAGTGGATTTTGATGCTGCCTGACCCTTTTTAGGGCCTTCCGGCAGAATAAACAAAGTATCCGTTCTGCGAATCTGAGCAGTGGCTTTTAGATAAGCTTTAACTGCTCTTACTACATCCAAGGAATGTAATAACTTTTCCTCTACCGAGCTAGGTTTGGGGAAAAAAGAAGGAAGAACCACATCTTGGTTCAAATGAAACCTCGATACCACCTTAGGAAGAAAGGCTGGATGAGGACGTAATACTACTCTGTCCTTATGGACAACCAGATATGGCTCCTTACAGGACAAGGCGGCTAATTCCGATACTCTTTTAGCCGAACAAACGGCTACTAAGAAAATCAATTTCCTGGTGAGAAGAACCAAGGAAATGTGTTGCAATGGTTCAAACGGTTGTTTCTGTAGAACTGACAGAACCAGGTTTAAGTCCCAAGGACATATGGGAATACTAACCGGAGGGCTAATACGCATCACTCCTTGTATGAAAGCTTTGACTAGTGAATGCGAAGCCAAGGGCCTTTGAAAAAATATTGACAAGGCCGAAATCTGACCCTTGATAGTACTCAAGGCAAGCTTCCTATCTACAGCCCACTGTAGGAAGTCCAAAATCCTACCTATCACGTACTTACGTGGATGCCATTTCTTGGCCTCACACCATGTAATGTACGCTTTCCAGATCCTATAATAGATCTGCCTGGATACCGGCTTCCTGGCATTGATCATGGTAGATACCACAGAATTAGAGAGACCTCTCTTTTTCAGAATGTGGGCTTCAATAGCCAGGCCGTCAAACCTAGGGCTGGTAAGGAAGGGTGGTATATCGGTCCTTGCGAAAGCAGGTCCGGACGATGTGGGAGGGTCCAAGGACTCCTCACTGACATTTTTACAATCTCCGCGTACCATGCCCTTCGGGGCCACGCTGGAGCCACCAGAATCACTGGTTTCTTTTCTACCCTGATTCTGCGGAGTAATCGCGGTAACAATTGTGGCGGTGGGAATGCATATATCAGCTTGAACTGATCCCAAGGGAACACTAGGGCATCCGAGCCGCAAGCTAGAGGATCCCTTGTGCAAGACACAAATCTGTCCACCCTTGCGTTGAATCTGGATGCTAGCAGATCTACATCCGGTGTTCCCCACCGCTGGCATATTGCCTGGAAAGCCTCGGGGTGAAGAGACCATTCCCCCGGGCATAATTGTTGGCGACTTAAAAAGTCCGCTCTCCAATTTTCCACTCCTGGGATGAAAACCGCGGATATGGCTGGGACATATTTTTCTGCCCACTCCAGGATGCAATTTGCTTCCCTCTGGGCTGCACGACTCCTGGTGCCACCCTGGTGATTGATATATGCCACTGCTGTGGCATTGTCTGATTGAATTCTGACAGGGGACCCTTGGAGTTTGGATGTCCATGCTACTAGGGCATACCGGGCTGCTCGTATCTCTAAGAGATTGATGGGCAGGGCCTTTTCTGCTTCTGACCACTTGCCCTGGAGAGACCATTGCTCCAGTACTGCCCCCCAGCCTATGAGGCTGGCATCTGTAGTGACTACCTTCCAAGAAACCGGACTGAAGGGTTTCCCTTTTTCCAGATTCTGGGGCACCAACCACCAATGGAGGCTCTTGCGAACGGAAGGGGACAGGGACATTGGTAAGTCTAAAGCCTGAACTTTTTTGTTCCAGGCTGACAGTATGGCCCTTTGCAAATTCCTTGAATGGAATTGACCGTAGGGTACCGCTTCGAATGAAGCCACCATTTTTCCCAGCAGCCTCATGCAGAGGCGTATGGATGGTTTTCTTTTTGTACCCACTAAGTGGGTCAAATCTTTTAAAGACGACACCTTCTCTGGAGGTAAGAAAATCTTTCTCTGATTTGAATCCAGCCTTAGCCCTAAGTATTCCAGACTT
Source organism: Rana muscosa (assembly GCA_029206835.1). Taxonomy (NCBI): domain Eukaryota; kingdom Metazoa; phylum Chordata; class Amphibia; order Anura; family Ranidae; genus Rana; species Rana muscosa. The sequence goes on from CM055127.1 coordinate 271,800,106, forward strand.
TTGACTGGTCTTAGAGCTGACTTGTCCCGGTTGATAATCCAACCGTGATATTCCAGATACTTGATTGTCTTGTGAATAGCTACTTCCAGCTTTTCCACTGAGTGGTCTATTAGTAGCAGGTCGTCTAGATATGCCATTATCGTTACACCCTGTGTTCTTAGATTGGCCAATAATGGGGCCAGAATTTTTGTGAACACTCGTGGTGCTGTGGCCAGACCGAAAGGTAAGGCTCTGAACTGAAAATGGCGCCCTTCTACTGCAAAGCGTAGAAATTTCTGGTGGGCCGGAAAGATGGGAATATGCAGATAAGCATCCTTTATGTCGATCGAGGCTAACCATTCCTGCCCTTGTAGGGCGGTGGCCACCGATCGGATCGACTCCATCCGAAAAGTCCTGATATTTAGGAACTTGTTTAGCCCTTTTAGATTTAAAATGGGCCTCACGTCCCCATTTGGTTTGGGGACTGTGAAAAGGTTCGAGTAAAACCCGAATCCGCTTTCTTCCAGGGGAACCTTCATGATTACACCTTGGAGCAATAGTTGTTCTAGTGCCAGAAGGAGGGATCCTCTCTTCTGGGGATCTCTTGGCACGTTTGACCTCATAAATTGGGCAGGAGGAGTGCCTTTTAACTCCAGCTTGTATCCCAGACTTACTGCGGAGAGCACCCATCTGTCTCTGATGGTGTCCCGCCAGGTCTCTGTGAACAACTGAAGTCTTCCCCCCACCCGATTGAGTGGGGGCAACGCTTCATGCCTTGGGGGGAGGTTTTGTACCTCTCTTGATCCAGGGTTTCTTGTTACCCTGTGATTGTCCCTGATTTCTGCCCCCTGAATTTGACTGCGGAGGCCGTCGGAACTGCTTCACAGCCGATGTGCCCGGGACTGGAGAAGTAGGCCTCTTAAAAGAAGGACTTCTACCCTTGTTCTTAACCGGTAAGAGTGAACTTTTACCGGCAGAAATTTTCTGGATATATTTGTCCAGATCTTCTCCAAATAAGCGTTCTCCATGAAATGGGAAGCTAACCAGCAGTTTTTTACAGGGAGCTTCAGCAGACCAGTTTTTGAGCCACAGAAGCCTACGGATATGTACTATACACAGCGTAAAGCGGGAGGCCTGTTGGATTGTATCCTTTATGGCGTCCACCGCAAAACACAAGGCTCTAGGCAGGTCAGCTAGGGCAAGAGCCTGCTGATCTGGTAAGTCCCTTAAGACTTGTTTCAACTGATCTTTCACTGCTTGGCAGACTCCAATCGCTGCTACCGCAGGTTGTGTCACCATGCTTGCTGTAGAGAAAGCAGATTTTAGTAAAGACTCCAATTTTTTATCTATTGGGTCTTTGAACATTGGAACATTATCTACTGGACATGTCAGTGATTTGTTAACAGAAGAGATGGCTGCGTCCACTGTAGGGACCCTCCATTTTTTTATGAACTTATCCTCCATGGGATAGATCACCGGAAATCTCTTGGGGGGAGCAAATATTTTATCAGGATGCTCCCAATCCTGGTAAATAAGCCCTTCTAATAAAGGGTGGATTGGGAAGGAACAGACAGCCTGGGGAGCTTTTAGCGACCCCAGCGAGGAAACCGTAGTGGATGGTGGTTCCGCCAGAGGCATTTTAAATGCTGATCGGACCATGTTAGTCAGAGACTGAACCCATAATCTTTCAGCCTGAGATGCTGAGAAAGGTTCTTCCACTGTTGATTCCTCCATAACTGAATCAACCTCATCCTGATCCCCTTCAGGTAGGTCGATCTCTGTGTGGGGCTGTTCCTCCACTAACAGGCACTCTGAAGGAGGAGACGGAGATCGGACGCGCTTTTCCTGTGACAGGGAAGCAGCGATCAATGCTGTTAATCTCTCTTCCAATCCTCCCAGAGTTGAGGATAAAACCTCCTCTGTTATATATACAGGAGCAGGTGGACTGGGGACAGCCGCAGCACCAGGCACTCCTGCGGGGTTTCTACGGCTACTGACCTCTGAATTCTCAGGGGAGATTGGTGCAGTACAAGCATGCCCAATATCCTCAGAGCCCGATGGAGACCCCTTTGGCTTCCTGGAAGACCTATTTCCGGAGCGTCTGGACGACATATCCTTTAAGCACAAAGCTGAGGTATTCCCGTCGTCATACACCAATTTTTGCTGGTAATAGTCTAACACAGTTGCTGCTATATACCAGCCGGTGTCCACTAAAGTGCCTTTCTATGGGGATGCCTGCATCACCCGCCTCTGTGTGCCACTGTTTGTTGCTAGCTCTGTTTGCATCCAGCTGACACTTGTACTGTGTCTTTTATCCATGCTGGGACGCCTGCACATGCGCAGAAGCGCCGCGGCGCGCATCGAGCGTCATCCACCCGCCCCGCCCCTTCTTTTTCATAGGAGGCGCGTGCACACGCCCGCGCGCGCGCCCGTGCGCCATTTTCGAAATCAAACAGGGACTAGGAGCCAGGGCCCTTTTTGCCGGAGGGCCTGTGCGGTGGATGAGCGCAGCAACAGGGCAGAGGAAGTGGATTCCCACAGAGAAACTTACCAACTGCCTGGATCTTTTGACTTGAGAAAACCAAAGATCCACATGACAAGAAAAATGGACTACAGCGGCCTCTAGTGGTTTAACACAGGTGCCGCGGTCCCTTTTTTTTTTTTTCTTGACTACTATTAAAATTTTACATTTTCAGTAGTTACAGGCATACACAGATATTAGCGGGAATACCGTTAGGTAACAGACAGAAAGACAAATTAGGCTTGGGGGTCCCCCAATAGAACCAAGTTCCTGGGGGCCCCCACTTACCTGATCCCCGCCGCAGGACTTTGTTTGGTCCACAGAAGTCCAAACTTCACATATCACGGCAGGCATTGTAATTAAACCTTCAGGGACCGGGTTCCCAAGGATTCCACTCCCCTGGACCTGTATAGCACCCTGCACAGACAACATCTTGGTCGTGGGTATGACCAGAGCTCTGGATCCCAGGGTCCAGCCCTCCTAAGAGAGGCATTACAGGCAAAACCTTGCTCTTCTGCTGCAAGGCCCGGGTACCGACCGTTTAGCTATGAAGCTTTTTTGGTGGGATCCGGAACAGCTTACTAAGGCCCAAAAGAACCTGTACGCAAGCCCAGTGAAAACACATGTTACTCTTTGGCCAACACCTTAGACACTGGCAAAAAACTGAGGTGCTCCCGGATGGGAAGGGCTTATATAGGGGAGGGTACTTCCGGTTTGGAATTGGCCAGTGCCAACACCTGAAGGTAATCTATATAACCCATTAGTAATGACTAAGTCGCTCTGTGTCCCGTGATGTACGAAAAAGAAACTTACTTAGTAAATATATCAATCACCTGTGATCTGTACTTTAAACAAAAAAGTTTAAATTTACTTTCAGGGAAAAAGTTGAAAAGCTGCCCAAATCCAGCAGTAGTGGTAAGCAAAACATTCCATTAGCAGCCACCAATTCCAGTGATGCCGCAACGCTGTTTTCCTGGCCCACCTCACATCAGCACACAACGGGTTAACACCTCCTCTGGAGCCCCACAGAACCACCTGTTCCTAGCTAAATAAAAGACAGCCCCTTCCCCAACTAAAGTGTTAGTGACAGAGAAGACCAGCAAAGGTAGGAGGAGGCAACGTGGGACATGGTTTTTAAAAGAGTGCTCTAGGAATGCAAATTAAGGTGTATTGCATTATTTTAGGAGCAGAAACCCTGAACACAAACGCTCCAAAAAAACATAAAACCCGCCAACGATCATCTTATCCTGACCAGCCACGGAGCACTCCACAGGGCGGCTTTCAGGTTCCCCAAGCACCCCATATGGCACTGGCTCACATGCGTTTATGCCAGCATGATGGGAAATGCCTCGCCCAGCTCAGGGTGCATTTTGGGCTTGCATGCAGTCTGCAGTGAATGTGCAAAATTCTAAGCCCGATTAAGGCAGCTATAGCAGAAAGTATGCTGCAAATATCCACGCCACAAGCACCCATAATAACTGCTCTAGCCAATATCCTGGACATTTTACAGTCAGCGCTAGAGGTTGGTCTGGCATACAATTCCATCTAAGGTACAGATCTCTACCTGATCTTTCACAGGCTTCAGGTGGGTGGAAAAGCCAGTGACCAGATGCTTCTTGCAGGCGACAATCTATATATGACCTTGAAGGAGATCTTTGTTCCCTCTGTGGGACTTAGTCTTGGATCTGAGAGCACCCTTTGCTCCAATGGTTTCATTTCCATTGAAGTACCTCACGGTAAAACTAGTTCTTCTGAGAGCAACTACGTCAGACAGAAGGAGGTTGAAGATTGCAACACTTTCCTGCAAGATCCCTTTGGTGTCTTTTCTTTTGTGTACCAGAAATAGGGATACTAACGTCTATCGCCAAAGTTCAATTTTAAAGTGGTATCCAGTTTCTAGCAAAACTGGGAAGTAGTCCCTCCGAGTTTTCACACGAGAATCACTGAGTGCAGAGCAGGAAGACTTCAGTTCCTTATACATGGTCAAGTTACTAACAGTGTACTTGGTCAAAAGAGGAAAGTGGACAATCTTTTCATGTAGCCATCAGTTCCTCAAAGTCATCCACTGTTGGGTTACCAGAGTAATTAGATTGGCATGCAGGAAGTAGGCCTTTCTGCTCTGAAACAGTTGCAAGCTTATTTGACTAGAGGAGTGGCAGCCTTTGGGGCAGTTATGCCAGGATTGCTTGGAAGATATATGTAAGATGGCTAGCTTGAATTTCTTGTGCGGCCTTCATTCAACCTTACAAACTAGATGTGTGGTCAGCAAGTTTGGGATAAGAGAGATCAATTATTTTTGGCTTTAGAAGCTTTTCTTTGATTGTTAGTGTCTCTTTTCATTTGTTCTCTCCCACCAATTTGCCCACCAAGCTGACATGAGGTGGGCCAGGAAAATTGTTATCAAATACTGTAATTTTCCTTTCCTGGCCCATCCTCACGTCAGCACAGGACTCCCTCCCTATTGGTCTGTCACAGGCTAGGTTATTGAACACTTAAGTTGGGGGAGGGGCTGTTTTTTCTTTAGCTAGGAAAAGGTGGTCCTGTGGAGCTCCAAAAGAGGTGTTAACCAGTTGTGTGCTAACGTGAGGATGGGCCAGGAAAGGAAAATTACAGTAAGTATTTGATAACAATTTTCAGTTTTTCTCCATCTACCCAGAATTCCACTGTTTCATAAACTGTAGTGTTTTTTAAAGTACACCTTTTTTTTACCATATCCCTTGAACTACAGCCATGGCAAAAGGAACACTTTATTTTAGAGTGTGACTATGCTTAAAGTAGTTTTGTTTTGTTAGAATAGGAAAGCATTAGCACCTTATATCAAATATTTATTGCTGTCTGTGTTATTAGGAAGATTTCCATTCCATTTTTGTCCTAGAGACATCATGAGAAATTAGTAGAAATGCCACTGTACTCCTGATCTTGTGACAACAGTAATGTTTTGGATGTCCTCTAACTTTATGTCCTGGTGATAACCGTCATCATAACAAATATTGGTGGTGGTGATGGATGGTGATAAAATGCTTTAGAGGTTGCAACCATTCTAATAAATATGCAAAACTAGAAAACGATGGGCAGGGATCTACCCCCCTTTCCTTCCTTATCAAAATTGCCCATAGACTATTTTAGCTAGGATTAGTCATATTGTTCTTCTTGGAACTAGAATGCGTTGACTACGCCGTTCTGGGCAACATGGTAAGCATGCCCTGGATAGTCAAAGAAAAAAATAAAATAACTTGCACCATCCTGAGTTTAGTGCATTATGGCCTAGCACAGGATATGCGTGTCATATCGAACTTCCACCAGAACAGCAAAATCTGTAGAGACTGCCTGGCCCAGAGTAGTGCATATATAAAGCCAGTTTTGATTAAAGTAGGAAATGGTTAAAAACCAGTGGCGGCTGGCGCTCAAAATTTCTTGGGGGGGCAGTCAGCCATCCAACCACCTAAACACTCCTCCCCACGTCGCTCAATCGATCACCGCTACCCATACACCCCCCCTCCATTGATCGCTGCTTCGCTTGTTCGCCCATCGCCACATGCACCGCACCCCTGCGTCTCTCTCCCCAAGTCGTGGCAGTCTCCTCCCGGGCCAATCAGGATTCCTGGAATCCAGCCAATGGGGCTTTAGGACTCATGGCCAATCTGGTCTCAGGACCCGCTTCCTGACTGGCCGGGAGGAGAAACAGGAAGACATTAGCGAATATTAATTCGCTAATGAGCCCACCCTTTTTTGAAGCCAATCAGAACCTCAGGCTCTAATCATGTGCTTCCAAGAAAAAAAATACCCATTGAAATCCATGCGTCTGGCGCATGGATTAGGGGGGGTCCCTGTGCGCCCTGCATTAGCGGCCGCCACTGGTTTAAAGCCCCTGTAAAAAAAATTTGTTTGCAGGTCTGTGTCCTACTGGGGAGGTTTGCCATCACTTTCTGTTCCAGGAGCCACAGAAGTAAGGGGAATTCTCTCTTAGACTGTCATCAGAACAGATGTCTCCCATGGAAAATGTGCCCTCAATTCATGTTCTGGTGATAATTGTATCATTTTAGATTATCCTTTAGTTTCTGTCTTGTTGCCAGGTAAAAATAGAGAGGATGAATCTCTCCATTGTGAGCATGTGGGCAGGTCAGAGTGACAGAGTGGTCATCATGTCCTCTGTTTCCCTTCTCGTTGGGCACCAAGCAAGGGTCACATGAGAGGCCTACCCCAGGTGGGTTCTTCTCGGCTACGCTAGGTGCCTTGAACAGGATCAATTTGCTTTACACATGGGATACCTTTACTCTCGTGCCTTTTTCATCAATGCCCTGGAACCAAGCTAAAGCTGCTGTAAGGGACTACTCAACCTCAAGGCAGGCCTCTGCTTTTAGAGATGAACTTACATCGTATACACTTGCACTGTAACTGTTCTCAAGTTAAGTCTCGGGTCCCCATGACAATGTAAACCTCTATAACTTGCATTTAGGAGGGACATACTGAGCTTTGTCCACATCCACCTGTCCAGTGTATCACCGCTACCTCAACGGTATGGGGTCCTGCTGTGCACATAGTGTGGACTCCATGTGTGCACTTTACTCTTTTTTGCCTGGGCACAGGCCGGGGGACTTCTGCGGCGTGAGTCCGCTTCCATTGCTATGGGAGACAGACTACTCACGGAAAGAGTGTTGACAACAACTCCCTTCTGCAAGAGGCTATGCCACCTATCTCTGGCACACACTTAAAGACAGGCTGCTTAATGCGTTTCCTTTACCTTAGGTAACCACTTGCTTGCACTCCACATTGTAGTAACTCTTTTAGAGCTGTCTTCATACCCTAATGTGTTCAATGACCCAAAACTGTAAACTATATATGCCGGTTATTTGCTTTACACCCCTTGAATAACTTCAGACCAGGCTGGAACAAGGTTTCGAAAATTTACTTGAAGTGCAAAAGGCACAGCTTGCTATGGGGGCACTCGGGGAGGGGCCAGGAGCAATGGCGGGAGACCCAAGAAGAGGAGGATCGGGGCTGCTTTGTGCAAAACTATTGCACGGAGCAGGTAGATATGACATGCTTATTTTTTTTATTTTTTTATTGTATTGCATTTTTAGTACTTTTTTTTTTATTGAAGCGTATGCCGCATTGATGTGGGGGCTTCTAGGATAGATGCTTGTTTGGCATGAATTAAGTAGAACATGTTAATTCTGGAACTAACTAGTCTACATAAAAAGCATTTAGGGTTGCACCGATACCACTTTTTTAAGACCGATTACAAGTACCAATACTTTTTTTCAAGTACGGTACTCGCCGATTACCGATATATATCTATATCTATATATATCTATATATATATAGATATATATATAAATAAATTGTAAAAAAGAATAAAAAAAATTGTAAAAAATAAATAAAAAATTATATATATATATATATATATATACAGTGGAACCTTGGATTACGAGTATAATCCGTTCCAGGAGTATGCTCGTAATCCAAAGTACTCACATATCAAAGCGAGTTTTCCTATTGAAGTCAATGGAAACGAAAATTATTTGTTCTGCATTCACTTCAATGGGATGCAATACTGAATACGGCCAGATGTGGGGGCGCCAGAGAGCGCCGAAAAGGCCCGAGGACATGTCGGCTGGCCTCAGCAAACATCGGAAAGGCACGGAAATTGAGTATCTCCGTGTATTTCCTTGTCTTTCCGAGCATTGCCGAACGGCTCTGCTCGGCTCCTGCGCCCCCGTACCTCAGGCCAAATGCGGTACTGCAAAATTCAAATTGCTCTCAAACCAAGTTACTCTTAAACCGAGGTTCCACTGTGTCTATATATATATATATATATATATATATATATATATATATATTTATATATAATCGTTTTTTTAAAAGCTTTCTTTTTTGTTTGGGGGGGGGGGGAGTGGACTGTCAGTGTCAGTGTTTTCTTTATTTTTTATTATTTTTACAATTTTACTTTAAAATATTTATTTATTACAATGTTTCCTTTTTTTTATTTTGTTTTTTATTCAACCCTGTTGGGAGGTAGGGGGCTTTGGTGAAAATTTAGGGGTCTAAGCAGACCCCTGACATCTCCCCTTTGAGAAGTGGAAAGGGACTGAAGACACAGATTCCCCCGTCCCTTTCTCTGCAGCCTCAGCTGCACTGAAGATGAATGGAGAGGAGACAGAGGCTCCTCTCCATTCATGAACTGAAGCGCTAACTTATGAAGGGACAGAGTCAGTGATCACTGACTGTCCATTGAGAAAAGGAAGAAGCTGGTAAATTACATATTTACTGGCTCCTTCCTCAGCTTTCCATCCTGAAAGATCAGGGACGGGGGGGGGGGGGACCAGAGGAGCACACGGAGGGGGACCGGAGGAGGATAGGGGAGGGACCGAAGGTGCACAGAGGAGGACACAGAGGGCAGCCAGAGGAATATACAGGGGACACTCAGGAACGATCGGTAGCGGTGGGGAAAGTTATAATCACTGATCTCCCTGTGTGGCTTTCAATAAAGCAGCTGATGCCCACTGAGGGGAGAGGAGGAGAAGCAGCTGTCAGCTGCTTTATTGAAAGCCACACAGGGAGATTGGTGATTATAACTTCCACCGCCACCGCACTGATCATCCCTGAGTGTTCAGGTATCGGATTAAGCATCAGGAGCATTTTCAGGAGTACAATAACTCCTGCAAATGCTCAGTATCGGCACCAATACCGATACTAGTATCGGTTTCGGTGCAACCCTAATAGCATTGTTTGTTTTCTTAAGATTTCAGCATTACTTGTGGATCATACACTAGCATATCTTTTTTTTTATTTTATAAAATGACACATACTGACCATGTGGGCCTCAATAACACACAAAACCATGCAACTTTAACACAAAATAACTCAGGCCTCGTACACACGACCGATTTTCTCGGCAAGAACCAGCAAGAAACTTGCTGGCAGAGAGGTCTTGCCGAGTAAATCGGTCGTGTGTACGCTGCTATCGGGTTTCTCGTCGAGAAAACCGACAAGAAACCTCGACGAGAAAATAGAGAACCTGCTCTCTATTTTCTCGTCGAGATTCTCCTCGGCATGTTTCTCGACGAGAAAAGTGAGTGTGTGTACACTTACCTGTCCTCCCCGAAGCCCGCGCATGTTCGAAATGAATTCGACGCATGCGCGGTAGCTTCCTAGGCATACGTAGGGTATACCAAGATGGCGGCGACGGCATCGAATGTGACGAGCGCATGCTCGACGTAGTCGATGACGTCACCGCGTACGCTCCTTTCAAAGAACCGCGGGTTCTTTGAAACGAGCGTGTGTACACTCGGCCGGGACAAGTTTCTTGTCCAAGAATCTCGTCGAAAAAAACGACATGTTTTTTTCAACGAGAATCTCGGCCGTGTGTACGAGGCCATAGTCCCCTTGTGATATCTGATTTATTGCTAATTTGGCAAATGACAGCTACTGGTCAACACAATACACAAGAATGTAAGGAATCTGTCACGTGAGATATACAGTATGTGGCTGATATCATGGATCTTCTTTTTAGGACTAATACAGATGGCAGATTAGTGCTGTCCTCCGTGCAAAGCCACTGGCAGATGTGGGTACACCCACCTTGGAGCTGCATGCAGGCAGCCCATAGTAGTGGATGCACACACAGCACTGGCATGGACACAATTACATGTCAAAGTTTGATATGTGGACAGGAGCAGGTGCAGGGATGCAAACACAGAGCCTCTGTGTTCTAATTCATGCACCTGCTCCTGCCCGCATTTAAAACTTTGACATGTGATTATGTCCGCATGCAGCTCCAAGGTGGGTGCACCCGCATCTGCCAGCAGCTCTGCACGGAGGACAGCACTAATCTGCCATCTGTATGATCCCTAAGAATTCTAGTTGCTTGACTGTCCTTTGGTTCTTGAGTATCTGTCATGAAAAAAGTGTGCACCAATACAAGTTAAGAACATACTTGTTCTTGGGGGAGAGAGTTACCGCTTAGATGTGACTGGTGACTCATTCACAAGATCCAGAGCCGTGGGTGCAGGCAATGCATATGACAATGCAAAAAATCTGAGGAAAACGCTTGGACAGCCGCACTCCAAAAAAGGTTCTTTTATTTAAAACAAAAGCACAAACAACATGCCACAGCAAAAAAACAGCAAGTATGAGCTGACGTTTCGCACTGCGATTCAGTGCTTAATTATAGCTATGATTAAGCACTGAATCGCAGTGCGAAACGTCAGCTCATACTTGCTGTTTTTTTGCTGTGGCATGTTGTTTGTGCTTTTGTTTTAAATAAAAGAACCTTTTTTGGAGTGCGGCTGTCCAAGCGTTTTCCTCATACTTGTTCTTGGGAAGTAAGTCAGAAGATATTGATGCCAGCTCTGCGTGCCAGCCAGTGAACTAGCATTTTTAGTGGTAGGTCAACAAAGTGAGCCTCCTTTTTGAAGACAGGTATTCTTTAAAACTGCAGACCCAATCACCTTTACATAACCCTTTGCATGATATGCATTGCCATCTTTTTGTCAATTCTTAATTTTTACATTTGAAACTGGTTATAGACATCACAGAAACATTACCTAAACCTTTTCAAGTTTTTCTCAGAAACCCTGATGAAGAGGATGATGGGAAAAATTTTAGCCTTGATTAGTTCTTTTGCACATTTCAGTCCAACGTCCAGTAAGCAGTGTTTATTCTAAAAAACAAATAGACATTTTGTTTGCTAATTAAATGAAGTGACAAAATAGAATTAAGAGAACACAGAATAGGTATGAGTGAGAAGCCTTCCTATAACATTCACAAAAAGTTTAGTTGCATGCCAGAATTGCGTGGATAAAGCTCACCAAAAATGAAAATCATATTGTAGATGAACACAGTACTGAAGCTGGCCTGCAGCCTATTCCTAGAAACTCTGTGCTTTTAAATAACTATAAGTTTCATAGTACAGAAGTGTGTTGGTTAATATGGTGAAGAGAGTTTACCAATGGTCCCCAATTATCTTTACTAAGAGGTGTGGTTACACATTTATCATTAGATAACACACCTGGACCAAATAGAAAACTATTAATATCTTTAGAATTTTATAAAGAGCTCAAAACTGTTCTTGATAATAGCCCAGTGCAGAAGTTGAGGATGTATAGTATAAAAGCAAAGAACTGTTTAGCAAATAAAAATTGTACCTTTATACGCCTTATAGACCAGGGATTTTTTTACATTTCCTTATATGCAAAATATTTTTGTATTACATGTGTAGCGGGTATGTACTTTCCCGGGTGTAATTTTGAACTTGGCAGAGACATCAGTGATGTGTAATTCCCTGCAGCCCAGTGGGTGGCGCTGTCACCCTGGGCTGGGGTTGAATCATTGCTGTGTGCTGTGCCTCCTTTTTGTCCTCCCTCGGCAGCGGTATGGTGGGGCGGGGAACCCGCCGTGCTTGCTGGGAGAGGGTATAAAGGGGCCGGCCATCTTTGTCACGGGGTCGAGTCCCAGGCACCTTCAGCCTGTGGGCGGTGGTTCGTGTCGGTCCTCTAGGCGGCCTAGGCCTAGAGGACAACCGGAGGTCGTGTTCCATCTCAGGTACCTTTAGCCTGGGGTGAGGTACTCGGATGGAGGTCTGGAGCTCAGTGCCCAACACTGAGTTCCGCGTGGGAAGGAGATCCTAGGGAACCCCGGGAGTGGGTACCCGAATCCGGAAGGCGCAATGGACCGGGGGGAGCTCCTCGCTTGAAGACCTGGTGCAGCATATTGCCGGTGACAGGTGAGCCTCTCACCGGAGACCGCCTGGAAGGAAATTCCCCCTCGCTCGGAGACCGCAACCCACTTTCAGGGAAGAAAGTAGAGAACCAATTGTGTCTGGGCCTACTCGCATCCACACCTCCTTCCCTGTTCTGTTTCTACCAAGGGAGTTCAACTGATTGTGTTCATTCGCAGAAGAATAAAGGAGTGTTGGACTTTAATGGTGTGGGGCTCATTTCCTGACAGACATTGTTCAAGGTAACTCTTGGTGGAGGATCCAGGTGCACAGCACTGACCCGAAGGTAAAAGAAAATAACTTTGCTTATACCGCACTGACATCTGTGGTAAAGGCCAGGTGTAGTGTTCCCCGCTCCCTCCCCTCTAAGGTACCCCTAGACAAGAGACAGACGAGCTGATAGAAGAGAGAGGAGAGGGGTACACATAATTACCAATTTGGTAAGCCCTACTTGGGGGAACAAACCAGCATTTCTTTTAGTAATGTTGTTCTGCAAAAATTATTTTATTTTCTATGCAATCTATAATTAAAAAGACTAGTGTTTACATTTTTTTTTACTCTGCATAACAAGTACTGTATACATTTTATTTTTAATTTGTCCCATTTAAAATGACACTAATATAAGGTTTCTTGTACACAGCATGGCAAAGTTACTTGCACGTGATAAACAAGCATTTTTTCAACTTTGGGTATTTTTATGCAAGTGAAAAAAAACAAAGGGATGATTTGGGGTAATATGGCCTTCAATACATTTTATTTAAAAATAAAAATAAAACATTTTTAACTGATGTTATATGCAGATAAAAGGTCTCTGCTACAGTAGAGATGCCTGCAATACGGCCCCAGTAAAGTCTACTTACTGCACAAGCACTGCTAGCATCAGAGGACATTTCACCTAGGATGTAAACTACTGCACGACTGCTTTCAAAACGATTTCAGAAAGCTGGCTGACTACTATACTGTAGGTAGACCCGAACAGCATGTGCTTTTAGCTATAAGTAAATACCAGCATGTTGGATTATTTACACATGCATGAACACACAGCTGAACGGATCCCCCTTCCTATATAGTTAGCTAGAGTTGGACTACTAGGCTCCATGTACACAGAAGCTCAAAAACTGTCGTTTTTAAAGCAGCAGAAAAAGCTAGCTTTTATCAGCGTTTTTTTACTAGCTTTTATTAGCGTTTTTCAGTGTAGCTTTTTTTAGCTTTTAAAAAAAAAAAAAAATTTTTTTCAATGGACCAAAAAACGCTAAAAAACGCCCCCGGCCAGCGTTTTTGAGCGTTTTTCGGCGTTTTGCGTTTTTTTCTGCCGAAAAACGGCACTTTGAACGCAAATTTCTTGCGTTCAGAAAAAAGCCCATTAACTCCACTGCTCATTAAAGCTAAAAAACGTTATGTGTACATGAACACGTAGGCTAACATAGAGTGCAGTTAATGGGCTTTTTAAAAAAACGGCAAAACGCCCATTAACTGCAGTTTATCAGCTTCTGTGTACATGGAGCCCTAGTGTTGGGCTTTCTTATTAAAAAAAACATTGAATACTCTGAATAATACCCTCGCGGGAAAAGGAGGAGCAAAGGATTCATCCACATTTGTGAAAAATAAATTGACACTAGTCCTCTGAGGCTGCCAACAAGCTGTATACCCTGTAAAGGGGTTGTGCTGCATAGAGAAAAAGGAAAAATAGCTTATTGGTGTCAGTGGATGTCACCTTAGCTATTGAGATGTTTCTTGTGTCACCAGGGCTGGTGCTACCACTAGGCAAACTAGGCAGCCGCCTAGGGCGCCCTGTTACTGGTGTTCCTACTCTCTTCTCTTTACAGCAAGCAACGAAGTCTCAGCATCAGCAAGCAGCCGCTGCTCTGTTCGCACATAGTGTCAGAGGCGCAGCAGCAGCGGAGGACTATGTCTGTGTCCCGACTCCCGAATGAATGGAAGCAAGCAAACATTGATGGGCACTGGTAGGCTGTATTGATGGGCACTGGTAGGCTGCATTGATGGGCGCTGGTGAGGCTACATTTGATGGGCACTGGTGAGGCTACATTTGATGGGCGCTGGTGAGGCTGCATTTGATGGGCGCTGGTGAGGCTGCATTTGATGGGCGCTGGTGAGGCTGCATTTGATGGGCGCTGGTGAGGCTGCATTTGATGGGCACTGGTGAGGCTGCATTGATGGGCACTGGTGAGGCTGCATTGATGGGCACTGGTGAGGCTGCATTGATGGGCGCTGGTGAGGCTGCATTGATGGGCGCTGGTGAGGCTGCATTGATGGGCGCGGGTGAGGCTGCATTGATGGGCGCGGGTGAGGCTGCATTGATGGGTGCTGGTAGGCTGCATTTGATGGGCGCTTCATTAAAAAGTGGGGTTTATATGGGCAGGGAAAAGGGGGTGGGGTTAGGGGTGGAGCCAAGGGGGCAGCAAAATTAGGTTTTGTCTAGGGCAGTGGTTCTCAACTCCTGTCCTCAGGACCCACTAACAGGCCAGGTTTGCAAGATAACTGAAATGCATCACAGGTGATATAATTTGCTGCTCAGTGATTGCAGTATTCTAGTCTGCATCTCCCCAAGGTAATACTTAAAATCTGGCCTGTTAGTGGGTCCCGAGGACCGGAGTTGAGAACCACTGGTCTAGGGTGTCAAAAATCCTTGCACCAGCCCTGTGTGTCACTAAGGACTTATGAGTGAGGACAAACTTCTCATTGAGTACAGTAGGTAAGCTGTATGCAAGGGATTAAACCTACAAAGTGTTTTCTTGTCATATGAATATAGCAGACCTACACATTTTAAGATGCATTTCACAATGGCAGTCTTGGCTTTTTAAGCAGAAAGCTCTTCATGGTTGTGCAAACCCATCTAATAGCCGAAGTAGAGTGTGTCATGTTGGCCATCAACTAATGCAGAAAGTTTGGAGTTTAAATTATATCTTTTTTTTGGCGGGGGGGGGGGGGGTAACTTAAGGTATTTAAGATGCAAGGTTTTGGAATAACTTACATCCCTTTTTCAGGCTTTCTAAATAATTGTTCTGAATAACATATATTTATAGTGTTTCGAAGAGCAGTAAAATATGAACATTAATAAAATGCAACATTTTTTTCTTAAGGGACTCAAATGGTGAGGTTCACCGGAAAATATTTTTTTAAATCCAGCAGCTACAAATACTGCAGCTGCTGACTTTTAAAAAAATGGACACTATCCTGTCCAGGTCGGCAGCCGGCTCTCGGCTTCCCCCGCCGCCATCCTCGGTGAGGGAATCGGGAAGAGAAGCGCTGCGGCTTCACTGTCCGGTTCCCTACTGCACATGCGCGAGTCGCGCTGCACCGTCCTCACTGGTCCCCGCTGTGTCCTGGGAGCCGTGTGTTTCCCAGAACACAGCGGGGGGGGGGGGGAACGCGAAGGGGCGGGACTCCCGTGGGAGTCTATACCCGGAAGCGGTGCAAATACCTGTTTTATACAGGTATCTGCACCCCCTCCCCCCTGAAAGGGGCCAAATGTGACACCGGTGGGGGGGGGAGGGTTCCGAAAAGCGGAGGTTCCATTTTGGGTGAACCTCCGCTTTAAGTTAAGCAAAAGGTATCATTTAAACTGTGAACATTCTGCCTTTACCAAACACTTGTACATGACAAGCTTTCACAATCTGGAACGGGCCAACCAGAATGTATCCATTGGTTGAAGATTCCTGTTGCCAATTGTTCTTTCCTAATTGGTTTCTCACAATTCTCCTATCTAAGCTATAATAGAGCATGAAATGTAAGCATAGTACTAATATTATTGGTAATTCAGTTTTTTTTTTTTATGAGTCCTCTCTGTCTAAAAATCCCCTTTTAAGTATGGTTGGATGGAAATTTCTGATCTCCTGAAGGAGGAGGAGGGGTATTATTTTAAAGAGAGTTTGTCCCTGGGGTAAGTGAGGTTCTCGTGTCTATAACAACCTCGCAAACATTCAATACAAGGCAATTCTCACAAGCAAAGCACTTCCTGATAGTTTTGAAGCTTGTCTACCCCTTCCTATGACCCGCACATTCCTATTGGCCAACTATGTTGTTCATCATAAGGTTAGTAAAACTCTATGAAAGGACTGCGCTCACAAGCAAAGAAGTATTTGAGGGATAGAGCAGCTAACCATATGTTGTGGTAAGTAAATGTAGTGGGTAGGTACTTTTCAGTATGTTGATTCGGGTGGACAAATCAGGGATGTTCAGTTCCCTGCGGCCCAGCAGGTGGCGCTGTCACTTAGGGCCGGGGTTGAACCATCGCTGGAGTGCCGTACCCTCTTTGGTCTCTCACAGCGGTTGTACGGTGGGGCGGGAGCGGGAGAGGCTATAAAGGGGGCGGACATCTTCCCCACGAGGTCCAAGTCCCAGGCACCTTCAGCCTGAGGGCTGCTGTCCAGTGGTCGGTGTCCAGGCAGCCTAGGCCTGGACACGTGGAGTTCGGGAGTCACCCCAGACACCTTCAGTCTGGGTGAGGTGCATCATTCAGGCCTGGGGCCCAGCCTCTTTCATTGGGACCCGCCCGGGAGGAATCGTCCTAAGGCACCCACAGAATCAGGTGTCTGAATCCAGGCATAAGGGACTGCGCAGGTGACCTTCCCGTAGATCTGGTGCAGCAGATTGCCAGTCCCGGGACAGGGCCTCCGGAGACCGTCGGGAAGGATGTCCTCGCCAAACATTCACACGGAATGTGGTCCATGTTCTAAGGTCGGTGGCAGAGACCGTTACTCAGGTCGGTGCCAAAGACCGTTATTCAGGCCTGTGGCAGAGGCCCCAAACAGTTCACCCGGTAGGTGGCAGCTACCAGCTTCATGGTCAGTGGCAGAGACCGTGCGCCAGGCCTATCCGCACTAGAAAGGGATAGGAGAGTTCATTGTGCCTGGGCCTACTCGTATCCAGACCCCTGTCTGTCTGTTATGGAAGTTCAACGGATTATGTTCATTCTGGTATTGAAGAAATAAAGGAGTGTTGAACTTTTAATGGCGTGGGGCTCTATTACTGGCAGACACACCTCCACGGAAGAAGCGGAGGCTCCATATGCAGGATGCAAACCGGAAGGTAATTCAAAACAAAAAAAACTTTGCTCATACCTCACACACATAGAGGGTGAGAGCTTGGCGTAGTGTCCTGCACTCTCTCCTCCAGAGTACCCCTAGACAACAGCCACAAACAACCGATACAAGAGAGAGAGAGAGAGAGTGAGGCCGCTACATAAACAAACTTAAATCAACAAAATAAAGGCAGCACTACACCCCTCAACTATATACACTCATTTTCATTGAAAGAAATTAATCACATAAATAAAATTTAAAAAGTTGTATATCCGGTCTCAACTCGCCAAATGCAGCCGGTTTAATTTATTGAGAAGCACTTGATGCATTATTTTACTTGTAAGTGTTTTAAAAAAAATTATTACACTGTGTTTTGCAGAATCACACTATTGTGGCATATTTATATATTCTGTATTTATATACAGTACTGTGCAAAGGTTTTAGTCAGGTCTGAAGAAATGTGGTAAAGTCAGAATGCTTTCACAAATATATATTTGTATTGTTTATTTTTATCAATTTACAAAATGCAAAGTGAGCGTAGAGCCCAACCCCTGAAAAACAGCCCCTTACCACAATCCCCCCTCCACCAAATGATTGGACCAGTGCACAAAGCAAGGTCCATAAAGACATGGATGAGCGAGTTTGGGGCGGAAGAACTTGACTGACCTGCACAGAGTCCTGACCTTAACCCGATAGAACACCTTTGGGATAAATTAGAGTGAAGACTGCGAGCCAGGCCTTCTCGTCCAACATCAGTGCCTGACCTCACAAATGTGCTTCTGGAAGAATGGTCAAACATTCCAATAGACACACTCCTAAACCTTGTAGACAACCTTCCCAGAAGAGTTGAAGCTGTTATAGCTGCAAAGGGTGGGACAACTCAATATTGAACCCTATGGATTAATGACACTGGGATGCCATTAAACTTCATGTGCGTGTAAAGACAGGCGTCACAATACTTTTGTCAATATAGTGTATAATATATATATATATATATATATATATATATATATATATATGTGTGTATATATATATATATATATATATATATATATATATATATATATATGTGTGTGTGTGTGTATGTATGTAACGCTATTGGTAACCACTCCTGGTTGTTTTGCTCTACTGATACCCAATAGGTACATGTGAATGTCCCAGACCCACTTGGTGATAAATGCCCTAGGTGGTGGTGGATTAACTAAGGGCGCTAGTCACTTTGAATACATTTTAGATGTTTTAATAATGCACGTGCATGAAGAGTGGGAAGGAGGGTGGAGGGAACACAGGATACCCGAGGGTTCCATTAACAATACACAGTCTCTGGTCCCATACATGGTCTTCTCACTAATATCGATCCTTCTGTCACAGAACTCTGCTGGATGGAATACATCTCATAATGTGGCTCCTTGTCAACTGAGGTTCCTGTGTATTCTCAGCTCTTAACCACTTTAATACCAGGCACTTATACACTTTCCTGCCCAAGCCAATTTCAATGACGGGCACTGATATGGCTGCACTGACGGTCACTGATAAGGCGGCACTGATGGGCACAGATGAGGTGGCACTGATAATGGGCACTGATAGGCGGCACTTATGGGCACTGATAGGCAGCACTGATAGGCGGCACTGATGGGCACTCATAGGCGGCACTGATGGGCACTCATAGGCAGCACAGATAGGTGGCACGGACGGGCACTTATAGGTGGGCACAGATGGGCATGGATGGGCACTGATAGGTGGCACTGATGGACACTGGTGGGTGGCACTGATGACACTGGTGGGTGGAATTGCTGGGCATCACAAATTTTTTGTGCCATGATGGTGCCAGCCAGTGCCCATTTGTGGGCACTGATTGGCATATGTTGTGCATACTTTTTTACATGTGGATGGCCATGGGGGACTTACTTGACCATCCACATGTTGAAGGCTTCCCTGGTGGTCCTGGGCGGCATCCTGGTGGTCTAGTGTGGGCATCCGAGGGGGGGCTGCGCTGATAAACAATCAGCGCGAACCCCCCTGCCCCCCCTGTCAGAAAAGCCGCAGATCGGCTCTCCTCTACTCGCGTCTGTCAGATCAATGTTTACATCGTGATCAGCCGTGATTAGACACGGCTGATCACGTGGTAAAGAGCCTCCGCCAGAGGCTCTTTACTGAGATCGGTGTTGCGGTGTGTCAGACTGACACAACGCACCACCGATCACCGCAATGCGTGCCCCCACGGGCGCGAGGCGGCTGTTATCCTGCTGGATGTCATATGATGCCCAGTCAGGATAACTGAACCACCGTCCGGCCGTCATTCTGCTATAGGCTGGGCGGGAAGTGGTTAAGGTACAAGGCAGGACAGCAGTGGGAAGGTTCATGTTTTTCTTCCCAGCTTGGTCGGTCACTCACCATCCCTGTTGTAGGACAACCACAGCTTTGCTTCCCCAATGGCCAGTAGCACTTCACTTCAGCCAACAGCTTAAGGACACCTCCCACATGACAGGAGATCCCTCAACACTCCATACCTCTAGGCCCTGAGGCCTAGATAAGTGGATCACACAGACATCCTCTCAGGGAAAGTCACTGGAGGGGAAGAGAAAGAGCAGGAAGTGACTCATATATTTAATGGCTCTCCCAGCATGCACAACAGGCTCACTGGGCCTGCTGATTGGCCAGGTATTAAATATCTATAATGTACAGTAATATCTCTAGCACACCCTGCTGGAGAACACTCACACAGCATGTGACTGAGAATAAACACTGGACAATTAAGCCCTGTACACACGATCGGATTTCCTATGGTTTGTAAACCAATGGATTTTTCCATCAGAAAACCGATGAAGCTGACTTCCATCAGTCTTGCCTACACACCATCAGTCAAAAAGCCGACCTTTCCAAACGCGGTGACGTAAAACACTCCGATGAGCCGAGAAAAATGAAGTTCAATGCTTCTGAGCATGCGTCGACTTGATTCTGAGCATGCGTGGGTTTTTTAACCAATGAACTTGCTATCGTTTTTTTATCCATCGGAAAAATTTAAAACATGTTCTATTTTTTGACACTGATGGAAAAAAGACCGATGGGGCCCATACACGATCGGTTTGTCCGATGAAAGAAATCCATCAGACTGTTTTCATCTGTAAAACCGTTCGTGTGTACGCGGCTTTAGAGTGCACAGCCAGCACACAGCTAAGCTGACTGACACTACTAACAGATCACAATACATACACAGCAAAAATAATTTAGGAAATCACTACATCCCTATATATATATATATCAGTGTTGCCAACCGTACGTAGATTTACGTACAGCCCGCGATTTAACCCCTTTTTCGGGCTGTGCGTAAAAGTCCGTTTATGGGCACCGGCGCCCATAAAAAAGGATGGCCGCGAGCCGGCCATACAACTGCGCATGCGCCGTTCCGAATGCGCCGGCCGAGCGCATTCGGAACTCAGCCGGGCGGCGGCGGCGCACACGCAGTAACGTGATGGCGCCGCTGGCGCCATTTTTGAAAAGGCCACAGTGGCTGGCGGCAGTGGCGGGACACCTGCAGTGAGTGCATGCCATGCACTCATCATAGGTGGTCGGTGGAGGACTCGGAGCAGAGCACTGACAGGGCCCAGCCAGGGGTGAGGAGGACGGACTCAAGGTCAGTGAAACAGGGGGGGATACAAGGGGACAGCGTCATCAGTGTGCTGTATCCTCCTCTGGTTCCTGTGTCCCTTTCACCTCTTCACAGGTCAGGGCAGCACAGTGCTGCCCTGACCTGTGGAGTGGTGAAAGGGGCACAGGAGGAGGACACAGCACACTGATGATGTGCAGAAGTAATATGGTGGTGTCCGCAGCCTCTGTCCCCCTCCTGTAGTATGTCCGCAGCCTCTGTCCCCCTCCTGTAGTATGTCCGCAGCCTCTGTCCCCCTCCTGTAGTGTGTCCGCAGCCTCTGTCCCCCTCCTGTAGTGTGTCCGCAGCCTCTGTCCCCCTCCTGTAGTATGTCCGCAGCCTCTGTCCCCCTCCTGTAGTGTGTCCGCAGCCTCTGTCCCCCTCCTGTAGTGTGTCCGCAGCCTCTGTCCCCCTCCTGTAGTGTGTCCGCAGCCTCTGTCCCCCTCCTGTAGTGTGTCCGCAGCCTCTGTCCCCCTCCTGTAGTGTGTCCGCAGCCTCTGTCCCCCTCCTGTAGTGTGTCCGCAGCCTCTGTCCCCCTCCTGTAGTGTGTCCGCAGCCTCTGTCCCCCTCCTGTAGTGTGTCCGCAGCCTCTGTCCCCCTCCTGTAGTGTGTCCGCAGCCTCTGTCCCCCTCCTGTAGTGTGTCCGCAGCCTCTGTCCACCTCCTGTAGTGTGTCCGCAGCCTCTGTCCCCCTCCTGTAGTGTGTCCGTAGCCTCTGTCCACCTTCTGTAGTGTGTCCGCAGCCTCTGTCCCCCTCCTGTAGTATGTCCGCAGCCTCTGTCCCCCTCCTGTAGTATGTCCGTAGCCTCTGTCCACCTCCTGTAGTGTGTCCGCAGCCTCTGTCCCCCTCCTGTAGTATGTCTGCAGTCTCTGTCCCCCTCCTGTATCGTCTGTCCACAGCCTCTGACCATCTCTTGTCATGTCTACAGTCTCTGAGGGGATCCTAGAAAGGAGTCAAGAGTGGGAGTGCCGCCGGGATAGGGGTTACGGCCCAGGAAGAAACAGACGTGTGGACTGGGAAGAGGAGATCAGAGCCACCAAGCTGGAGCCGTCTGACTGAGCCCCACACTGTGCACCCGAGAGGAGGTAAGTGACAGCGCCGCCAGGCCATTCTGAGGGGGGGGGGGGTCACTGATGTAAGGAGGTGAATGAATACAATAATGTAAGGGGGCACTGATATAAAGGTTTCCCCCTTATATTAGTACCCCCCCTTACCTTAGTGTATTCACTCTGTGGAAGGTGGTCTCTATTCACCAGAGCCCCCCTCCACATCAGAGTTCCCCCTTACATCATGATCTGCAGCGTTCCCTTGCACTGTAAGGGGGCATCCTGCAGACTCTGATGTAAGAGGGAACTCTGTGCTGGCTGGGTTATAGTATCCTAACCTTCATGTGAATTGAGAAATATGTTTTTTTACTTTTGTTTAACTTAAACACATTGATATTAGCATTAGCTGTGTGTTTATAGTTGAAATATTGATATTTGCACTGTTTAGTACTAAAAACCGTAATTTTAGGTACTTTTTTGCAGCATCAGTAAAAAATGCGGCTCTGCCAGTAATCTTCATTCTTTTTGCCAGTAAGAAATTGGTGCCGTACAGAAATTTTGGCATCCTTGCCAGTAAATTTCACTTCAGGGGATTGGCAACACTGATATATATATATATATATACATATACATATATATATATATATATATTTATGGTCGGAGCCCTCTGTCCGAAGAGATATGGATCACATAAACACGTCACAAGACTAACAACACAAATAAGACCTGAAGTGTGGCCTGGCCTTTTGTACGGTATGCCAAAGAAAGGGGCCATACCTGAATAGAAGTGATAGATAAATCTGCTGAGAATTGTTGTAGAGGAGTGCCCTAGAAAAGGGAGATATGGGTGGGTGGGTACCGCGCACTACAGCCGACGCTGACCCTCGTGGATGGTCTGTATAAGTACCCCTCGAACTCCTCCCATAATTTCAGGCTAGCATACTAGCCTTCCTATTTATGGTCGGAGCCCTCTGTCCGAAGAGATATGGATCACATAAACACGTCACAAGACTAACAACACAAATAAGACCTGAAGTGTGGCCTGGCCTTTTGTACGGTATGCCAAAGAAAGGGGCCAAAAGTCACACAAGGTTAGGAAGGAATTGATCTATTATGTCAGGTAAACCACTATAGAGCGAGACTGTTAAAGGCTCGTGATATTTCTGACTGAGGATCGGGGACGTGTCGGGCGAAACACGAGGATTTCCACCTGCCTATCTTCCTTATTGCGTGGTCAGGAACTCTGTTTCGTGATGTTGCTGGGGCTGCTCTAATGCGAAAGCGAGTCCTGAGTAACATCCTGGGTCAAGGCCCGAGATGCTCAGGAGTGTTCTGACGTGGCTGACGAACTGGTTCCCGCTTAGGGGTTCAGTTGGGAAAGGTAGTAGAGGGCTGTCCTCAGATGGCTCGGACAGCAGAGTTTACCAATTACCGTAGAACGGCCATGGCGTTGTGTGTCTGGAAAGGTTTAATGTCTACTCCGGGACCGGGTTGTATCATTTCCGACACCGTCGGGTGTAGGATGAAATGACTTCGGTGGCAAGTCGGGTGGTGCCCGAGTAGTACTCGGCATTTAGGGCTGGTGATAGTAATTCGCCGGCCGTAAAATCGTAAAAGGCTAGGTAAATGGCTGCTTGAACTACCAGGCTGGGCCATAGACCGAAGGGAGAACGTGAAAGGATAGCAGACATGTCCCGGAGTATGGCGCTGGTCACTGGTAAGCGTTTGGTACTAGAGTGTGGTTGCCGCCACCTGTAGTGTGTTGGCGGATCAGGATGCATTGACGAGGGAGGTAGCACCATGGAGGTGCTATCCGATTCCAGAGTTGGTTGCGACTAATGTGGGACGCCGGACATGGTCGAGTCGGCTCCGGCTTCTGTGAAAGGATGTGGCATGGTCAAGCGGGATAGCGCGTCGGCCGAGGTGTTGCATTGACCGGGGATGTGGACACTGAGGCTACTGAGCTGATGTTGTAGGGAAAGTAGCAACAGCCTGCGTGGGAAGGACATGACGGACAACGATTTATTGACCTATATATATATATATATATATATATATATATATTTTTTTTATTATATATATATATATTTTTTTTTTTATTTATTTATTTATTTATTTATATATTTTTTTATTATTATATATATATATATATTTTTTTTTGTAGGCCTGAAGAGTTGTGGGAGCGGTAGGTAGCTCCGGGTGAAGAAGTGTGTAAGACCCCCTGCCCCTTTTTTATTTATTTTTTTATTTTTTTATTTTTTTTTATCGGGAAATATCGTCCGACCTGGATTGCAGGGTGGACGGGATGGAAACTCAATCTAAACTGACGTGTGTGGTGGAAAGGGATAGAAAAATCGGTGAGTAGCCGTTTGACTACTGGAGGAGGTGAGTGGCTGGTGTGCAACCACTCGTCGAACGCTCGCAGCGCTTGCGAGGAACAAATGCCTTAAGGAGACGAAAGAAGAAGAGTTTGTGACTTTCGAGTGTGTGGGGATGGCCGTTTCGTGATGAAACGGGAGTGGTAAGTAATGCGTGTGTATAGCGGCTTGGGGTTCGAATCATTGTGGCCGATGCTACGGCTGGATTCGTATTGTTCTGAGACGTTCGACGTTGTATCGGAGGTATGGGTCGGAGCTGTTTAGAGCCGGGTATGGGCCGCAAACGAATTGGTTGTTTCAGCCGAGGATCCGAAACTTGGAGCCGATGCTACGACTGGATTCGGATCGGTTAAAGAAGTTTACTGCTGAAGATCGGAGCGGTATGCGCCGGTGGTGCGACTGTGACTCGACCGATTGAAAATGCCATAGAGGGGAAAATTTGAGCCGCTGCTACGACTGAATTCGGATCAGCTCGAAAGTTTGATGTTTGTGGACCCGAGACGACGAGCCAGTGGTGCGACTGAGCCCAGATCGGCCATGTTAGCGGAGGATCCGAACCTTTGAGCCGATGCTACGACTGGGTTCGGATCGGATAGGAGGGTCAGTTGCTAGAGGTCCGAGTCGATTGAGCCGGTGAAGCGACTGGACTCGGATCGCTTGGGAATGCCATTGTTTCGAAAGTTTGAGCCTATGCTATGACTGAATTCGGATGGTTTAGCGGTTCGATGTTTGTAGGTCCGAGCCGATGAGCCGGTGGTGCGACTATGCTCGGAACCAACGTGGATGCCAGAGATCCAAATCTCTAAGCCGATGCTGTGCCTGTATACGGGCTGATAACGGGTGCAAGGCGGGGATTTGAATTTCCCGGGTCCGAATCGTAGCGCCGGAGATACGGCTGGACTCGGACGGGTGTTCGTTGTTTCGAAGTTGAAGGGGCTTGTGATTGTCGAGGGTCCGGCCTGTGGTGCCGATTGTTAGCGACAAGAGCCGGCCCAGACTGTTTGGTGTATGGTGTAAGTAGGAGGTGTGGGGCATCAGTAAGGTGAAGGGAGAGTATCGTAGGAGGTGTAGGGCATCAGTGACTAAGGATAAGGAAGTGCAGTGTGGGATACCAGTCCGACGACTGGGTATCGGATGTGCGACTGAGGCGAGAGCCTTGCGAGCTGTGAGTAATTCGTACAACAGCTCTGAGAGCCGTAGTGTCTGGACGGACCGTTACCGGTAGCAACGTGGGTGTGACAGGGTACGAAAGACAACTGGACTAGTCGATAAACATACGATGCAGACGGAAAACACGGGGTTATGAACCGTGTGATTTTGAAAAGAAGAAACGTGTACCGGCGCTACGATTCGTACGAACGGTAACGGCCGGTCCTACCTGCGACCACGAGCGGGGATACGATCAACTGCGAGCGAAGCTGGAAGGTACGAAAGCAACTACACGGCCGTTGCGAGTCGTAAGGCGTCGGCTGATGACGACGAATACCGCGCACTACAGCCGACGCTGACCCTCGTGGATGGTCTGTATAAGTACCCCTCGAACTCCTCCCATAATTTCAGGCTAGCATACTAGCCTTCCTATATATATATAAAAAATTATTTATATGAATAATTTCTTTCAATGATTTAACATATATGAGTTTTAAGTCTATGAGTGTATATATAATCACCTTTAGTTAAATGTAGCGCTGTGCCTTCATCATAGGTGTGGGCCAATAGAAATACCTGGGGGTCGGAGAAAATAAAAACTAAAGGACAATAACTTTTCTGTTGGGCCACGAATAACATCTGAACAGCAGGAGCACTGTTCCTACACTAGGGTGACCAGACATCCCCGGTTTCAGGGGACAGTCCCCGGATTGAGGATACTGTCCCCGGACCAAGTCTGTCCCCGGTTTTGTCCCCGGATTGGATTTGAACAGGGGCTGGGGCAATTTCAAAGACAGTCAGTGCAGAATTTTAAAAATTCTGAATTACACACCCCTGCCGCTCCTACTAGCTTAGGGGGTGTATTTTTTTCATTATCTGTACCCCTTTCTGATGACCATGTGCTGGTCGGAGCGGAGGGAATGTGAGGAAAAGGGGATAAGGCTGTTTTAAGGCTCCCCTTTTCCTTATGGGATTGTTGGCAGGAGCAGTTTCAAGTTTCCCCCCTTTTGAGTTTAAGAGGGAAGGATAAGGATAGGTCAGGCAGATTGTTGCTGGGGAAAAAAGTCCTGAGTCCAGGATAGGTCAGTTAGGTCAGTCAGGCGGGAAAGTTAGGGATTGGTTGAACTGACCAGTTACTGGGGAAAAAATTCAGGGTACCCTGGTTTCATGATTGGTCAATTGGGGTCATCTGACCCATAGATCTTTCTAGAAGCCTTCGGGGTCCCTATTTAAAGGGCTAGTCCGGGAGGTCCGGGGCCAGTCGTCCTGAAGAGGATTAACAGCGGAACTTGAGCTACAATACTGGGCAAAGAGCTGTAATACATCCGCTGTTTGATCCTCTTCGGCGGCATGAAGACACTGATTCGGCAGCTGCTGGAACGGGTGGAAGCGGAGGGAGAAGATTGGATACGGCAGTGCTTGGACTTACCTGCGGGTCAAGAAGCCGGAGCGTTCGAGGAGGAGATCGGGGAGCAGCATGAAGGGGATATCGCCGCCATCAGAGCGGAAGAAGAAGAGGCGGAGTTGAGGTCGGAACTTCCGCTTCCAGGTCGGGCCTCAGAAGCAGCGGCAGTGATGGACGGGGAGGCGGAGCTGCCAAGCAAGAGGAAGCGCAAGTTGCGGAGGAGATTCAGCCCGCCCCCGAATCAGAGCGACGTACAGCGGAAGGCGGAGCCAGCGCAGAAAGCAAGGAAGCGTCTCTCCCATTCTGAAGAGAGAGATAGAGCGGCAGTGTCAGCGAACGTCGAGGCACGCCCCCCAGTGAGGTCATCATCTCCACGGCAACATTCAGCGTCCTTTCAGAATGGTTCTGCCAGGCGGCGGGGCGGTTTTCCAGCAGCCACAGACAGCGCAGCGGTGCCGGTTCTTCAAAATGCAGAAGCAGCTGGTACAATTCCAGTGCTTTGTGCATCACAGCAGCCAATGTCTATGGGCATGGGTGAGTCTACAGGTGAGCTTTTAAATGTACATTTAATTGATCGTTTTTCAGATGTGTTAGCCAAATTTATGGAGAGTTTTAAGAAAGATATGTTATTACATCAAACTAAGGTGAATACTCTTTCTGTTTCTAATGATCATGGCTTAGGGTCACAGGAACCTGCTGCTCTGGTTTGGTCTGCTGAAAAGATTTCAGGGATAGCTCCGGAGGTAATACAGGCTACTGATCCGGTTTCCATGGTAGCAACAAGCTCTGTTAAGCATTCCATTCCTATAGCAGTGTCTGACAACCATGTGAAAGAATCAATGCCTTGTTTTTTATCACCTCTAGGTTTTCATCTATCTTCCACAGTGAAGGAAAAAATTTGGAATGGTGACTTTATTGATATTTTAACATTGTTACCATCCTTGAAGGAGCCTTTTTCTAAAGCTGAAAAAGGTGACAAATTAGATGAAGATAGACGCAAAAGTGTACCTTTTAAGTCATTCTCCAACTGGTTGCAAGGATTTTGCATATTTTCAAGTGTTTTGTGTGAAAGATTTCCGGATAAAAGTCCGGGACTTTTTCAACACATTGATATCATACAGGAAGCCTACAGGTGCTTTTCAGGTTTTTCCTGGTTTACATATGATGAGGCTTTCCGACATAAAATGTCCCTTTACCCGGGTTTGCAGTGGGGGTCAAAAGATGTGGGCCTGTGGCTTAACCTTTTTCTTCCACAGAAACCATCTTTGCCCAGGGTAACCTCAGGTAATCCCACACCAATGCCAACGGGTTCGTACAAGAAGGGCTTATGCTTTTCTTTTAATGACAGCCAATGCAGATGGCCTGCTACATGCAGATACAAGCACGAGTGTGCTTTCTGTGGGGGGTCGCACCCGGTGGCTAAATGCTTTCGCAAAATGTCAGCTGCTAATCAGCAGCAGCCGCAGAAGGAATTTTTTCTTAAAAGCAACATCACCGGTGATAGTGGAAAACATGCTTCCTTGGCTACAGCAGTACCCAAATCGTCAGAAGGCGGAGCTTCTCACTAGAGGTTTTCAGGAAGGTTTTTTAATTCCTCAGTTTTACGGAACAGGTTGCACGATGGTGGATAATCTGAAATCTGTTTCGGATTTTCCAGTTATAGTTAAAAGAAAATTGGAAGCAGAAATTGCTTTGGGTAGAATATCAGGCCCTTTTGATGAACCTCCTTTTCGGGATTTTCGTTTGTCCCCGTTGGGTGTTGTACCAAAGAAAGAACCAAATTTATTTTCGCATAATACATCATCTGTCTTTTCCAGTGGGATCTTCATTAAACGATCAGATAGATGATGGGCTATCGGCAGTCTCTTATGCTTTTTGAGCAGGCTATCCAAAAACTTAGGGTGCTAGGAGGCTCAGCTCTTCTAGCAAAGGCAGATATAAAAGCAGCATTTCGGTTACTTCCGATTCACCCTAGCTGTTTTAATTCTTTGGGTTTTCAATTTCAAGGAAAGTTTTATTTTGATCGTTGTCTGCCAATGGGTTGTTCACTATCATGCTCATATTTTGAAGAGTTCTCTACATTTTTGGAATGGGTGGTATCGTGTAAGTCAGGATCCCCTTTCCTGATGCACTATTTAGACGATTTTTTGTTTATGGGTTCTTCTGATTCCAGTGCTTGCATGTCATTATTGCAACATTTTATAGCCATTTGCGAAGATTTTGGTATTCCATTAGCGCATGAGAAAACGGTTTTTCCTTCTACATGCATTGAATTTTTAGGTATCACAATTGACACCGTTCAAAAGGAGTTTAGGTTGCCTGTAGAGAAAGTTGAAAAGTTGAAGAATCTTCTTCTGTCTTTTATCAAGAAGAAGAAGATTCTTTTAAAAGAATTACAGTCTTTACTGGGTTTGTTAGCTTTTGCTACACGCATTTTACCGGTAGGTAGAATTTTCTCTAGGCGTTTATATTTAGCTATATCAGGAATCAAGAACCCTCATGCACATATTCGATTGACAGTAGATTTAAAAGAAGATTTATTAGTTTGGTATAATTTTTTAATACACTTTAATGGGAGAACTTTTTGGCAGGATGAGTTTGTTAGGGATAGTGATTTCTGCTTATCCACTGATTCGGCTGGATCAGTGGGTTTTGCAGCCGTTTGGAAAAACCAGTGGTGCTCCGCTACTTGGCCTCAGAGTTGGGTAAGTAGGGGTTTGTGCAAGAATATTGTACTTTTGGAACTTTTTCCTATTATAGTTGCGTTGGAGATTTGGGGTGATATGTTTGCAAACAGGAGAATCCTTTTCAGTACTGATAATAGGGGTGTTTTGTTTGCAGTCAACTGTTTGACTTCCAAATCTCCTCCTGTGATAGCCCTGTTACGTTATCTAGTGTATAAATGCCTGTGTCACAACATTTGGATTAAAGCTAAATACATCCCAGGTAGGGTGAATGAGACGGCTGACGCACTCTCTCGTTTACAGATGGAGCGTTTTTTCTCCCTGTTACCCACAGCGGACCTTGTCGGGACTCCTTGTCCATCACGTTTATGGGATATCGTTTAATTTCAGACAATATAGAGAAATCTTTGGCTACCACTTCTTGGTCCAGTTATCGGTCCTCGTGGTTGCTATGGTTGCAATTTTTAAATTCCAAGAGGGCCCAATTTTCGGATGTGTCCGAAATATTGGTTTTGTCCTTTTTGGAATGTCTTATGAATAAAGAATATTCTTGGTCTTATGTGTATAAGACGCTGTCAGGTATATCCTTTTTTCAGAAATTGAACAGTTTGACCTCTTGTTTATCCTATTTTTCAGTGCAACAAGCACTTAAAGGTTATAAAAAGTCTCATTGCAATATTGATAATAGACAACCCATTACTCCCGAGATATTGGAATCCCTTTGTGCTATAACTGCTTCAGTTTGTTCTTCTTATTTCGAGGCTACTCTATTTAATGCAGTTTTTACTATGGCCTTTTTTGCAGCACTCCGAGTATCTGAAATAGTGTCGATGAGCAAAAGAAATCCGTCTGGGTTGCTACTTAAGCACATAATCCTGAATGATTCGAATTTGAAAATATTCATTCGAGGTAGTAAAACCGACCAGATGGGGAAAGGCAATTGGATACATTTGCTGTCTTCCCCTGGGTCGGTGATTTGCCCGGTGGCAAGTTTATCGGCTTATTTGAAACTTCGGCCTCATTCGGACGGTGTGCTGTTCATTCATATGGATTCTTCTCCTTTGACTAAGTTTCAATTTAATAAAATATTGTCCAGGTGCTGCAAGTTATTGAATCTAGCTAACGTCAGGATTTCTTCGCACTCTTTCAGAATCGGAGCTGCCACGGAAGCTGCAAGGTTGGGGTTTATTGATAGCAGAATTAAGAGCTTGGGGAGATGGAAGTCTAATTCTTTTCAGTTATATGTACGTCCTAATCTTGTTGTTTGATTATTTTAGGTGTGCCTGGAGTGGTCTGGATTATTGGACACTCCTTCGTGTTTTGGGCGCATCATCGGGCTAATGCTCGTTATTACACTTCGAATTTAGGCCTGGATCCATCACAATTTCAAGTCTTATGGTTCGGTAGGAGGGGAATGCTTTGGGAGGAGTTACTTTTTGAATTCAGTTCATTATTATCATATTGGCCTGAACCTGATGTGTTAATTTTACATTTGGGAGGGAATGACGTTGGTCAGATGAGAACTTTAGATCTTATTTTTAGTATTAAGGATACACTCCAAGTTTTGAAACAATCCTATCCAAATATGGTGATTGTTTTCTCTGAAATTATCCCTAGGTTGAGATGGCTGGAGTCTATGGTTTTTAAACCCTTTGAAAAAGTCAGGAAAAGGATAAATAGGGCTATTGAGAAATTCATGGCCCCGGACATGGGTTTCTCTTTTCGTCATGTAGATCTAGAGGGTGGAATTTCGGGCCTTTATAGGGCAGATGGGGTTCATCTTTCGGAAATTGGCCTGGACATACTTAATGTTTCTTTCCAATCTTGCATTGAAAGAGCCGCGTGCTGGGGTTTGGGTGACAGTCGGGGTTGTAACAACCCGTCCTGTCTTTTGGGGAAATTTTAAAGGATGATTCCTTTCAGCTTGAGTCGTAGTGGCTGAGCTGGTTTCTTATTTCATTTATGTGATTTGAATTATTTATTGATATGGTTATGATGATATATTTTAAATGAAAAAACCAATAGTATAAGCCGCGGCCGAATTTTATCCAAAAAAAAAATATATATATAAGTAATAAAATTATATATATATATGTTATGGTTATTTATTTGAATAAACTATTTAAATAATAAAGAAATAATAATAATAATAATAATTTGTTGTTTGTAGTTTTTTTGGGTATGTCCAGGCATCCTGCCTAAAATCCCATGTGAGGAAAAGGGGATAAGGCTGTTTTAAGGCTCCCCTTTTCCTTATGGGATTGTTGGCAGGAGCAGTTTCAAGTTTCCCCCCTTTTGAGTTTAAGAGGGAAGGATAAGGATAGGTCAGGCAGATTGTTGCTGGGGAAAAAAGTCCTGAGTCCAGGATAGGTCAGTTAGGTCAGTCAGGCGGGAAAGTTAGGGATTGGTTGAACTGACCAGTTACTGGGGAAAAAATTCAGGGTACCCTGGTTTCATGATTGGTCAATTGGGGTCATCTGACCCATAGATCTTTCTAGAAGCCTTCGGGGTCCCTATTTAAAGGGCTAGTCCGGGAGGTCCGGGGCCAGTCGTCCTGAAGAGGATTAACAGCGGAACTTCCCACCCCCCCTTCCCTTTGTCGCGGCTAAAAACTATGTGGTGTGGTTCTTTTGTAATATTTCTAAAAAGAACAAATGTTGTGGGGAAATTTTAAAGGATGATTCCTTTCAGCTTGAGTCGTAGTGGCTGAGCTGGTTTCTTATTTCATTTATGTGATTTGAATTATTTATTGATATGGTTATGATGATATATTTTAAATGAAAAAACCAATAGTATAAGCCGCGGCCGAATTTTATCCAAAAAAAAAAAAATATATAAGTAATAAAATTATATATATATATATGTTATGGTTATTTATTTGAATAAACTATTTAAATAATAAAGAAATAATAATAATAAGAATAATTTGTTGTTTGTAGTTTTTTTGGGTATGTCCAGGCATCCTGCCTAAAATCCCATATTTCTTCCGTTTTGGGTGCATGCCCATTTAGCTCCGCTTGCATGTTCCTCTGCCTTGGCTCAAGTCCCGGCCAGCCGCCTGCCTGCTTATCTCCTTGCCTTCCCTGGTGGAGTGATCTTCCTCCGCTTCCCACCCAGTAGTAGCCGGGGCCCGGAGAGTAAGACTTGACAGGCTGTGAGGCAAGCGGCAGCGGCAACGACGGGCAGAGAGTCGCTGATTGCTGGCTTTACTAGATAAAAAAAAAATATGTCCCCGGATTTCATTTTAAAAATCTGGTCACCTTATCCTACACTGCATTCACAAGAACACAACTCACTCTTTTAATTTCCCTTAAAAATATGTAAAAAATATATACAAATTTGAAAAAGGCTGCAGGCTTGTATAGAAGAATCAATAGTCATGATAGCAGATCTTAAATGGGTAGAATGTTCTCCTGGTATTGCAAAGTTAAAACGGCCTTCTCTTCCACAGCTTGGCATGATGCAACAAGGAACTCACTCCCCTCAGCCTCTACAAGCAACACAAAGCTGTCCGTGGATACCTTATGCATTACAGCACTAAAACATGCAGCACTTGGATCTTTGAGGTCAGGCAACAGCAGCTGATCAGAAATAAGTGTTACCTATTCAGGCCCTGCAGATTTGCCAGTGTGAAGTGCAGCATGAAATGTGTTACCCCCACACCTCATGATTACGGACATTTTTCCAGCGAAAGCCACCATTGATTACTTTACCTTAGCAACAACAGCTTCAATATTAGCAGATGTAATACATTCATAGGTACTTGTGTTTCTCTCTCTGGAGTAGATAATAAGCTCACATTCATGTTTCCTCTGAAATTCAGCCTTTGTTGTGATTTCTAGGATGAAACACATTTATAATTAACATACAAATGTTAAGAATCAAAGTGTATCTATAGCAAAATGTTTTTTTTAATTTTGGATGGACTAGCAAATACAGGCGGACCCCTACTTACAAACATCCGACTTACAAACGACTCCTACTTACAAACGAAAGGAGACAACAGGAAGTGAGAGGAAATCTACCCCTAGGAAGGGAAATTCTCTCCTGTAATGCCCTGTTCACACGATCAGAATTTCCTATGGGATAAAATCTGATGGAATTTTCTATCAGAATTCCGTTCAAGCTGTCTTGCATACACACTGTCAGACCAAATTCCGACCGTCCAAAACGCGGTGACGTAAAACACTACAACGAGCCGAGAAAAAATAAAGTTCAATGCTTCCAAGAATGCGTCGACTTGATTCTGAGCATGTGTGGTTTTTTCTCCGTCGGAGTTCCACACAGACGATCGGAATTTCCCTATGGAAAAAAGTCTGATGGGCCCACACACGGTCGGCATATCCGATGAAAAAATTCCGTCAGACTTTTTTCATAGGAAATTCTGATCGTGTGTACAAGGCATAAGAGTTAATATGGGAAAAAGGTGTCTCTTCTCCACTGATGCTTTATCACCAATCCTTGTTTCCCTAATAACCCCAAATTTTCTAAATCCAATTGTCATTGGGACAGAAAGTGAGGTGAAATGTTCTGAACAGGGGCACAGACAGCAAAACAAATGTTACCGGGGTGTTAACCCTTCCCTATGTTTTCCAAAAAACGTAAAAATAGATTTTTTTGTCTGGAGCTACACTTAAAAAATTTACCTGTTCAAAATTACAAACAGATTGTACTTAAGAACAAACCTACAGTCCCTGTCTTGTTTGTAACCCGGGGACCGCCTGTAGTTGAAACCAAAGGAAGAGACATGAAGAAACTGTATGATTTTTATATTTTCCCATCACTTTCTGTCTTTATGATGATGTAAAGAGATCATTGCTTCTTCACAGAGAGCAAAGGTCCCACCAGGGGCATAACTAGCTTTAGGCATGTGCCCCACATGTAATTTTGATAACAGAAAACAACCACCCCTGCGCACAAGTGGATTGTCAGGTAGTCAATATTTTGTGACGGTGACACTGGCTTTGCTGCCCTTCATGGATAGGGGTATCCTAGTAACAAACGAGAAAAAAGGGCGCACCAGCCTAGTGTATTATCGTTTGGATAGATTTTATTTAAAAGAAAGTATAAACAGTAGCAAGTGTAGCAGAAAGGTTTGCAGTAAAAAAGTTATTTCCATAGGTGGCTGTAACATGTAGAACCCAAACCACCCGGCTGGGCTCTGAGGAAGAAGCTTTGCGCTTCGAAATGTGTCAGTCGGCAGTGGCCCTCATCACATCCTCTATGACCATTTGGAGTGCGGTTTGGGTTTTATACTTTCTTTTAAATAAAATCTATCCAAACGATAATACAATAGGCTGGTGCGCCCCTTTTTTTTTTTTCTCGCCCCACATGTAATGCTGGACTTCTCTAGTCCCAACACCACACAGAAATTCTGCTGCCTATCAGATGTGCATTCTTTACTCCTGTACCCTCTACTCACTTCTGACCCCTGCACTCTGTGCATACTTACACTTGACCTAGAGCAAAGTAGGCTTAGGTTATATTTAACCATACCCCTTCAAGCCCCTGCCACTGTAAGTGCTACACGCAACACATTATTACTTTCCTTAGGGTGACCAAGGGTGCCTTAGGTCTTTCACAATCCCAGTTATGCCCCTGGGTCCCACTCTGCAGCTGCTGGCAGGGGACAGGGTTTCTGTTCAGGCTGTGGCTGCTTTAGAAATAAAATTATAAAGACATTATCCACCTTTTGTTTTTATTTTCCTGGAATGTAGATATATGATTTAAACTAAAGGTACAGTAAGGTTTTAAAGTGGATGCAAATCCAATTCAT
The DNA here is from genome assembly GCA_029206835.1 of Rana muscosa. Lineage (NCBI taxonomy): Eukaryota > Metazoa > Chordata > Amphibia > Anura > Ranidae > Rana > Rana muscosa. The sequence continues at coordinate 271,835,450 of CM055127.1, forward strand.
GAAATTTAAGCTGGGCACATATATCTGCAGTATTTTGTTATCTCTCTTCATAGAGCTAAGTCCCATAGCTCTTTCCTGACCCGTTCCTCTGTTATAAGCCTGATAACTCCTGACAAATTCTCTGACACATCAGATAAAAGCAGCCTGAAATTTCTGTCAGGGGAGGTTGCTAAAATAGATTAGCAAGGAGCTGGCCCTGTTACAAAACACCTCTGAGAGTCTCTGCCTATGTGGAGAGGGGGTGTGTGCCTTTCCTCCAATCAGCAATTTTTTTTTATCTTGGCTGTATGCCCAGACATCACACTCTGTGTTAAACAGGGAGAGAAAATTTCCTAACACGAGCTCAGCTCAACTTTCTAAACAGTATATAAATGTGGAGACAGATATACATGTAAAACTTATATAGGGAGATTTGGTTCATCTCTGTGTATCATCTGAGGCTGTTCACTCCACTGGGTGTTTGGAGGATTTACATCCACTTTAAGTTGGAGCCCCTCTACTGAACCTGTATGATTTATTATCTAAATGTTATTTACCTGGCTTACACATGTTGAAGTCCACTGCACCAGGACTGTTTATAAGCTTTTGAATGATAGGCTTTGCCATTGTGCAAGGTGCAAACAGGACTGGTCTCTTTTTTTCAATGTGGATGGGGTGTACCAAACTGTAGGGCACCAAGTTGAAATTTTTTTTTATCTCATGATCAGCATCCAAATCTAGAAAATAAAATCATTTGACAAGCGATTTCAGGGTTGGAATGATTTAAATAGCCATTTCTTTTTTCATGATTGATTAGCGCAATGCCATTAACTGGTAACATGTAAACTTAAAAAAAAAAAAGTTAGTTAGAGCTGGATTAATGTGTGTGTGTGTGTGTGTATATATATATATATATACACACACACACACACATACACAGTATACAGCGGGTAAAATATTGAACACTTCATCATTTTTCTAGGTAAATATATTTCTAAAGGTGCTATTGACATGAAATAGTCACCACATGTCGGTAACAACCCATGCAATCCCTAAATACAAAGAAACCAAAACAAATATGTTCAGAAATTAGATTATGTGTAATAAAATGGAATGACACAGGGAAAATGTATTGAACACATGAAGAAAGGGAGGTGCAAAAAAGCATGGAAAGCCAAGACAACAGCTGAAATCTATCAGTCATTAGAAAGCAATCCTGCCCCTTGCCAATGCAAAATAATATTAGCTGGTTCAGTCTCAACTGATGGCCTATAAAAAGGTGCTTCATTACCAAGGTGTCACATAAGAAACATCTCATGATGGGTAAAAGCAAAGCCCTTTGCAAACCTTATTGTTGCAAAACATACTGATGGCATTGGTTACAGAAGGATTTCAAAATTTTTGAATGTTCCATTGAGCACTGTTGGGGCCATAATCCGGAAGTGGAAAGAACATAATTTCACCATAAACCGGCCACGACCAGGTGCTCCTTGCAAGATTTCTGACAGAGGAGTGAAAATAATTGTCAAAAGAGTTGTCCAAGAGCCAAGGACCACTTGTGGGGAGCTTCAGAAAGACATGGAATTAGCAGGTACAATTGTTTCAAAGAAAACAATAAGTATTACACTCAACCACCATGGCCCCCTTCCTGGGGTGTAGGAAATTGACTGGCCTGCACAAAGTCCTTACCTCAACCAGATAGAACATCTTTGGGATGAATTAGAGCAGGGACTGCGAGCCAGGCCTTCTCGTTCAACATCAGTGCTTGACCTCACAAATGTGCTTCTGGAAGAATGGTCAAACATTCCCATAGACACACTCCTAAACCTTGTGGACAGCCTTCCCAGAGGAGTTGAAGCTGTTATAGCTGCAAAGGGTGGGTCAACTCAATATTGAACCCTACGGACTAAGACTGGGGTGCCATTAAAGATTAATGTGGGTGTAAAGACTGGGTTGAGGTCAGGTCTCTGTGCAGGCCAGTCAAGTTCCTCCACCCCAAACTTGCTCACCCATGCCTTTATGGACCTTGCTTTGTGCAGTGGTCCAAATCATTTGGTGGAGGGGGAGTTTATTGTGCAGGATTGTTTTTCTGGGGTTGGGCTTGGCCCCTTAGTTCCAGTGAAGGGAACGCTTAAGGGGTCACAATACAGTACCAAGACATTTTGCACAATTTCATGCTCCCAAAACATGGATGAGCGAGTTTGGGGTGGAGGAACTTGACTGGCCTGCACAGAGTCCTGACCTCAATCCAATAGAAGACCTTAGGTATGAATTAGAGAGGAGACTGCAAGCCAGGCCTTCTCGCCTACATCAGTGCCTGACCCCACAAATGCACTTTTGGAAAAATGGTCAAACATTCCCATAGACACATTCTTAAACCTTGTAGACAACCTTCCCAGAAGAGTTGAAGCTGCTATAGCTGCAAAAGGTGGGCCAAATCAATATTGAACCCTACGGACTAAGACTGGGATGCCATTAAAGTTAATATGCGTGTAAAGGCAGGTGTCACAATACTTTTGGTAATATAATGTATATGTAGCGGGGTGCTAAATTTAGGGGAAGTGTTTGGGTGGTAATTATACCCAAACACCCTAATTGTTAGAGTTCTTGCAACCATTTTTGTCTGCAGGGAGAGTATTGGTGTATAGTTCCCTGTGGCCTGCAGGTGGTGCTGCCATAGTAGGCCAGGGTGGAACCGCTAATCCAGTGCTGAACCTTGTGTGTCCCCTCTCAGCAGCCGTACGGTGGGTGTGGTAGGCCTGCTGTGCATGCTGGGAGAGGATATAAAAGGGGCAGATGCTGCCTGTTCAGGGTTCGTTTTCAGGGGTCCTACCCCAGGGAGTGTGTGTTCCTGTCCGTCCTGGGCACCTTTGGCCCAGGGGCGGAGGTCAGTGGATCAGTCCCAGGGACCTTTAGCCCTTCGGCTGGAGCCCACCGGGGATCGAGGAGTCTCAGGGTGCCGCCTTGCGAGAGGACCCGTATCCTAGATGAGGAGGCCGGGGGAGGAACCGTTCTGAGGGACTGGTGCAGAAGTCACGGTGAAGGAAGGATCCCAGTAACTCTCTGGAGGGATATCTTCTCCTTAACAGAGGCCAAGTTCACCAGGTCTGTGGCAGAGACCAAGTTCACCAGGTCTGTGGCAGAGACTTTGGGTAAAGTTCGAGCACCATATCGGCTGCTAGTCCCAAGCTAGGGAGACTATCCGAATGGGCTGAGTCTGCTTGAGAATTGGAGCAGTGAATTGAGTTACGTTTGTGCCTGGACCTTTTCCACACCTTAAGCTGTCCTGTTCTCCCCCCAACCTTTCCTGTCAGAGACTGTGTCTTACAAGAAAATAAACTCTACGTTGGAGTTGCAGCTGGTGTGGACATTCAAGTTACTGTGGGGATACAAGGACTTGTCTTTATTTTATATAGAGGTGAGAAACATTCTCTGGCTGTCTGACTGTGGAAGACCCATCAACAACACCGCTCAACCTCTTCACACAGGATTGTACGGGCTTGTGGTGCGGTGTGCCCCTCTATTGATGCGAGCAGCCGAACAAGGCAGGTAAAGAGAGGGGTGGGTGCGCTACATGTGGGGGCTCGAGTCCAGGATTTCCACAGCAGAAGAAGCCCAGAGTTTGGACTTTGTTCCCCCTGTGAAGCTCCGTGGAGGTCGGCCATCTTTGAAGAAAGTAACTGCGCCACGAGGAGAGCTCAAGCTGCGTAGTTTGTGGGCCGGCCCAAGGTGAGAAAGCCCGCGAACATTGCAGAAAAATGGGAGGAGCCTCGCCATGTGAAGAGTTGCACGTGGTGACTTTGGCGCCAGAGAGACAGGGCGCAATGGATCGGCGAGCAGGTAACATGGCGTCTAATGCCGCATGGGTTCCGAGTTCAACTACCATGAACATTACCTCCTTTGCTGCTTCTGTGACCGATACGGGGATCCGACTGAAGCCTCGGGGTCGCTTTGCTCTCTACGTCTGCAGAGAGGCGGAGGCCCTTGGAGTGGTTTGTCCCGGATGTCAGGGACTGGTGGTGCATCTTAGGCCCTTTGGAAGATGTGAGCAGTGCAAGGAGTTTTTATTCAAGATGGAGCAGCCTACTGAAAAGCCTCGGGCCTTGTGTCTGAACTGCCTTTCAGGCGCCACCACTTTGGAAGAAGGAACCAGAGCTTCCACAGTCACCCCTACGCGCCTGTCGAGACTTCGGAGGAAGTCGCGGTTGAAAGTGTTCCGGTCATCGAGGAACAAGAGTCGGAGAGACCGGAGGATGCTGCCTCCGTCTTTCGGAGTCCTCGCTCCCACCGCCCAAGAGGAAGGTCGGCTATGTTACAGCTTCCTGCGGCCATGGTAGAGTCACACCCCAGCGCTTGCCCAGATCGGATTCATCCATAGGAAAAAGTTCCGGACATCCTGCTTCAGCTACAAGCCAAGGTAAGCCGGGGAAAGGGACCTTGACTAAGGTCCGAAGTGTCGGGTATGCGTGGGTCAGGGACCCAGGGCCCTTGAACTTGTCAGAGGCAGTGATTCGTCATCCACCCGGAGTTACCTGCCGGCGGAGGAATGTGATACCTCCGACCTGGAGTCAGTCTCCGACCCAGGGGATGATGTGGCCATAGACGAACTGTTTGAGCGGAAGGGTTGGGATAAGATGCCACTGTCCTCGTCCCATAGAAAAAGGGACCCACCCATAGTCACTGGGGATGCTACACCCCGAGGCCCAGGAGCTTGAGGAGAAATCTGTCCCGTTGTCTGCCCTTCCACCATTAGAGATACCTGCACCTGTTGCTGGGATGGGGCGAGTGTAATTGCGGGCCCCTATGTCTGATCCGGAGGCAGTGAAAGTGCCTCGACACCCGGATACCATAATTCTACCAGGAATGTGAGATCGTGCAACCATGCCTCCGGTGTTCAGGATGCAGCGGTTGTTCAACCAGAAAGTTGCGGCTGAGTATGTGTGGGAATACCCGTACTTGCCAAAGGAGTTGTTGTTTGAAGTGGAGGCCTATAGAAATCGGTGGTACGTAGACATGGGCGCCGTCAAAAAATTTGTTTCGTTCCGTTCTGTTCCGTTCCGTATTAAAAAAAAATTGTATTTCGTAATTCGTGTACGAAATTTAATTCAGATTCGTACGAAATAACGAATTTCGTACGAATCGTAAATTTTAAACGTCGCGCATGTTTCCCGTTCTTAGAACTGTCTCTGCACAAAATGTAATTTTTGACAGAAAAAAGTCATTTAAAACTCACTCGCGGCTATTAACGAATTGTCGGCTTTTATCAATACATAGAAAAGTCATTGATAAAAATAAAAAAAAAGGGTGAGGGTTCCCCCAAATTCAATTACCAGGCCCTTCAGGTCTGGAATGGATATTAAGGGGAACCCTGCCGCAAATAAAAAAAAATGGCGTGCGGTTCCCCCTAAATATCCATACCAGGCCCTTCAGATCTGGCATGGATTTTAAGGGGAACTCCACCCCAAATTAAAAAAAAAATGTCGTGGAGTCCCCCCAAAAATCCATACCAGACCCTTATCCGAGCACGCAACCTGGCCGGCCGCAGGAAAAGAGGGGGGGACGAGAGAGCGCCCCCCCTCCTGAACCGTACCAGGCCACATGCCCTCAACATGGGGAGGATGTCCCCATGTTGATGGGGGCAAGGGCCTCATCCCCACAACCCTTGCCCGGTGGTTGTGGGGGTCTGCGGGCAGGGGGCTTATCGGAATCTGGAAGACCCCTTTAACAAAGGGGACCCCCAGATCCCGACCCCCCTATGTGAATTGGTAAGGGGTATATTGTACCCCTACCATTTCACAAAGAAAGTGTAAAAAAATGTAAATAAAAACACACAAACACCTTGGAAAAGTCCTTTATTAAAAAAAAACAAAAAACATTCCAGCGATGAAATCCAGTGTCCCGCGGCGATCCCGATGTCCAGCGCTGTCCGTCATTGGTTGAGCCTGAGCGGACCTGATGGGGAACTTCCTCCGCAGTGTTTTAAATGTATAGACCCACCCCTTCTAAAGTTCCCCATCAGGTCCGCTAAGCGGACCAGATGCGGAATGTGAGAAGGGGCGGGTCTATTCATGTAATACACAGTGAAGGAAGTTCCCCATCAGGTCCGCTCTACGAGGGGGCGGACCTGATGGGAACTTCCTTCACTGTGTAATACATGAATAGACCCGCCCCTTCTAAAGTTCCCCATCAGGTCCGCTAAGCGGACCAGATGCGGAACGTGAGAAGGAGGCGGGTCTATTCATGTATTACACAGCGAAGAGTTCCCATCAGGTCCGCCCCCTCGGTATGTCAGACCCCGCCTACGTCATTGGCCTGAGCGGACCTGATGGGGAACTTCCTTTACTGTGTAATACATGAATAGACCCGCCCCTTCTCATGTTCCGCATCTGGTCCGATGTGCAGCGCTGTCCGTCTTTGGTTGAGCCTGAGCTAAGCGGACCAGATGCGGAACGTGAGAAGGGGCGGGTCTATTCATGTAATACACAGTGAAGGAAGTTCCCCATCAGGTCCGCTCTACGAGGGGGCGGACCTGATGGAAACTTCCTTCACTGTGTAATACATGAATAGACCCGCCCCTTCTAAAGTTCCCCATCAGGTCCGCTAAGCGGACCAGATGTGGAACGTGAGAAGGGGCGGGTCTATTCATGTATTACACAGTGAAGGAAGTTCCCATCAGGTCCGCCCCCTCGGTATGTCAGACCCCGCCTACGTCATTGGCCTGAGCGGACCTGATGGGGAACTTCCTTCACTGTGTAATACATGAATAGACCCGCCCCTTCTCACGTTCCGCATCTGGTCCGCTTAGCCTTACACCTAGTCATTTGCTAAGCGGACCTGATGGGGAACTTTAGAAGGGGCGGGTCTATACATTTAAAACACTGCGGAGGAAGTTCCCCATCAGGTCCGCTCAGGCTCAACCAATGACAGACAGCGCTGGACATCGGGATCGCCGCGGGACACTGTCTTTCATCGCTGGAATGTTTTTGTTTTGTTTTGTTTTTTAATAAAGGACTAAAGCACTAAACTTTCACAAAATAGTTAATTCTATAGAACACTGTAAATAAAATAACATTGTGTGATTCTAACCACTTCAGCCCCGGACCATTATGCAGCTAAAGGACCAGGCCACTTTTTGCGATTCGCCACTGCGTCGCTTTAACTGAAAATTGCGCGGTCGTGCGATGTGGCTCCCAAACAAAATTGGCGTCCTTTTTTCCCCACAAATAGAGCTTTATTTTGGTGGTATTTGATCACCTCTGCGGTTTTTATTTTTTACGCTATAAACAAAATTAGAGCGACAATTTTGAAAAAAATGCAATATTTTTTACTTTTTGCTATAATAAATATCCCCCACATCACTGATCGTCTGTTCCGATGACAGGGAACAGACGATCACTGACATGCCACGGAGAAGAATGGAGAAAGGTTTGTTTACACTCACCTCTCCAGGTTCTTCAGCTCTGTGACCCGACCGGGGGACACCGGTGGCGATCGGGTCCATGGGTCCCTTTAGCCAAGGCTGGACTGGGACAAAAATTTGGCCCTGGACTTCATCCAGACCGGCCCACTTTAATTCAATAAAATGCTGAGAGACAGAGGAGGGGTCTGAGAGACAGAGGGGAGCTGAGAGACAGAGGGGAGCTGAGAGACAGAAGGAGGGAGCTGAGAGACAGAAGGAGGGAGCTGAGAGACAGAGGGGGGAGCTGAGAGACAGAGGGGGAGCTGAGAGACAGAGGGGGAGCTGAGAGACAGAGGGGGAGCTGAGAGACAGAGGGGGAGCTGAGAGACAGAGGAGGGGTCTGAGAGACAGAGGGGAGCTGAGAGACAGAGGGGAGCTGAGAGACAGAGGAGGGGCTAAAAGAGGGGGGGCTGAGAGACACAGGAACTGAGAGACAGAGGGGGGGACTGAGAGATAGAGGGGAGCTGAGAGACAGAGGAGGGGCTAAAAGAGGGGGGACTGAGAGACACAGGAACTGAGAGACAGTGGGGGGGACTGAGAGACAGAGGGGGGTCTAAGAGACAGAGGGGGAGCTGAGAGACAGAGGGGGAGCTGAGAAACAGGGGAGCTGAGAGACAGAGGAGGGGTCTAAGAGACAGTGGAGGGGTCTGAGAGACAGAGGGGGAGCTGAGAGACAGAGGAGGAGAGTTGAGAGACAGAGGAGGAGAGTTGAGAGACAGAGGAGGAGAGCTGAAAGATAGAGGAGGAGAGCTGAGAGACAGAGGAGGAGAGCTGAGAGACAGAGGAGGAGAGCTGAGAGACAGAGGAGGAGAGCTGAGAGACAGAAGAGGAGAGCTGAGAGACAGAGGGGGGGTCTGAGAGACAGAGGGGGGTCTGAGATATAGAGGGGAGCTGAGAGACAGAAGAGGGGCTAAAAGAGGGGGGACTGAGAGACACAGGAACTGAGAGACAGAGGGGGGGACTGAGAGGGGTCTGAGAGACAGAGGGGGGTCTAAGAGACAGGGGGGTCTGAGAGACAGAGGGGGGAGCTGAGAGACAGAGGAAGAGCTGAGAGACAGAGGGGGGGCTGAGAGACAGGGGGATCTGAGAGACAGAAGGGGGCTGAGAGACAGAGGGAGGGAGCTGAGAGACAGAGGAGGAGAGCTGACAGACAGAGGAGGAGAGCTGAGAGACAGAGGAGGAGAGCTGAGAGACAGAGGAGGAGAGCTGAGAGACAGAGGAGGAGAGCTGAGAGACAGAGGAGGAGAGCTGAGAGACAGAGGATGAGAGCTGAGAGACAGAGGATGAGAGCTGAGAGACAGAGGATGAGAGCTGAGACACAGAAGAGGGGTCTGAGAGACAGAGGAGGGGTCTAAGAGACAGAGGAGGGGTCTGAGAGACAGAGGAGGGGTCTGAGAGACAGAGGGGGGTCTGAGAGACAGAGGGGGGTCTGAGAGACAGAGGAGGGGGCAAAAAGAGGGGGGGACTGAGAGACACGGGGACTGAGAGACAGAGGGGGGGGTCTGAGAGACTGAGGAGAGCGCTGAAAGAGGGGGGACTGAGAGACAGAGGGGGCAGAGAGACAGAGGGGAGGGCTGAGACAGACCACATAGCACTGTCCCTTTCTGCAGTCCCTCCTCTGCTCACTTCCCCACTGTCTCAGTGTTCTGGCATGTTTGTGTAGGATGCCAGGTACCTGATGGCCAGCAGCGGCAGCGCCGAGTCTCCCTCTTGATCCGGGGGGTACTCTCGCTGCTCTGCTCCTTACAGTGGCGCATGTTTTCTTCCTCCGGGCTCCCAGACAGCCTGCTCTCCGGCCCAGGCCGAATGGTTCCTGGAGCAGAGAGGAGGTGGAAGAAATCGAGGTTCTTGGAGCGCCGGGGTGGCCGCGCTCGCTACTGTTTGCCTCTTCGGTGGTCAGGGAGGGGGTGGAGCTCTTCTCCCTCCTCAGAATTTTACATCCAACTACCCTCCTCACTGGCCACCTTCCCCGAATCCCTGCCGCTGTTTGCTGCCACGCTCCCGCTGCCGCCCAACTGCATAAAAAAACGGGCCCCAAAAAAAAATAATTGTGGGCCGCTGTTTGCTGCCACGCTCCCGCTGCCGCCGAACTGCATAAAAAAAAGGGCCAAAAAATATATATATATATATTTTTTTAAAACAGCCCACTGAGCCATCGGCCTACTGGGAAACTCCCGGTAATCCCTATGGCCAGTCCATCCCTGCCTTTAGCTATTAGGTGAACTTCGAGAATATACAGAATATCAAATATATCAGCTACATCTCCTATAGCAGGGGTAGATAACCTTAAAGAGGTGGAGATCTATCTGAACAACATGGGAGAAATCAAAGTTTACTGGTCCCAGTGTCGCCTCCTAACACCTGAATGAAACCTCTAATTGCCATACTACCATGTCGCAATCACCTGCATTGCACGGTCGATCATGGGTTTAAATCAGGTGGTAAGGAGGTACCATATAACCTTCTCACCACCTGTCAAACACACTTGGATCGCTTTTCAGAGGCGCAGTAGTAGCTTTGCTACTGCTCTGCCATCCTTGCGGTTTACTCCAGGGAGTTGACAGGTCGGCAGATTAGTCCTGGCTGAGTTGACAGGTCGGCAGATTAGTCCCGGAATGTGAAGAGAGATAGCCCGATTTCCTACAGCCCTTTGTTATGCTGGGTTCTCAGTGTTCAGCCTGGGCCAGTGAGACAGCATCAGCTTTAACCCCTGTCTCTCTGAGCAGTAATTAGTGCAACATCTGTACAAATGTACAGGAGAGGGGGGGGTGTAACATGTACATGAAGGGGGGGGGGGTAAAATGTAACGGAATGGGAAGGAATATGTACAGGGAGGGGGATAATATGTACAGGAGGGGGGGTAATATGTACAGGAGGGGGGGAAATGTGTGTAGGAAGGGGGGGGTAACATGTACAGAGAGGGGGGGAACATGTACAGGAGATCCATGAAGTCAGCACAGCGATGATGGGAACCCCTCATAATGGGCACAGTGGGTGTACAGACCCGGACTCAGCATAGGGATGGTGGGAACCCCTCATAATGGGCACAGCAGGTGTACAGACCTGGGAACTCAGCACAGCGATGATGGGAACCCCTCATAATGTGCACAGCGGGTGTACAGACCCGGACTCAGCATAGGGATGGTGGGAACCCCTCATAATGGGCACAGCAGGTGTACAGACCTGGGAACTCAGCACAGCGATGATGGGAACCCCTCATAATGGGCACAGCGGGTGTACAGACCCGGACTCAGCATAGGGATGGTGGGAACCCCTCATAATGGGCACAGCAGGTGTACAGACCTGGGAACTCAGCACAGCGATGATGGGAACCCCTCATAATGGGCACAGCGGGTGTACAGACCCGGACTCAGCACAGGGATGGTGGGAACCCCTCATAATTGGCACAGCAGATGAACAGACCAGGCCTGCATTACCAACAGTTAAATTTTTCAGTTTGTTTGTGCCCCCCCAAAAAATTTTGAGCACCAGTCGCCACTGGCGGAAACGCGTGCTGTGTATAAGGCTGCCTTAGATTACTACCCCTTCTAAGGCTGAAGGGAACCTGTGTAGGCTGTTCTTCTTCAAGTCATCCCAGTGGCTCATTCTCCCAATTAGGGAGTGAACACTGATTTGATGTACTCAGACCCAAGAAAGATTACCTGGTCTTTTACATTGATGTTTCACTTATTAAGTCTTGCACTTGCACTTTCACTTTACATTGTTATCAGCTTGTAACTGAAACAATTTTTTAGCTAAAGTGATGTGTAAACCTTGGTCAGCCAGTCATTTTAGTATGATGAATGTCTATCAGTAACATACAGTATTTATACTATACAGTATCCATTTTTATCAAATGTTCACATTATTGTACACATTACACATGATGCCACCAAAAGGTAATGACAGAATGCCCCAAAAACACAATGCATACCCTCTTGTCTGTCTAATAAAAGTTTCACGGTCTCAATCGACGGTGAGTTAGATGACACCACACGCAGACGTTCATTACTGTTCATCCTTTTGTATTTGTTCTCAGACCGATAAACAAACTGGAAAAACAAGCAAAGCATGTAACAATATTTCCATTCAGTACAAGGTAGACCGACTTTGCCCGCTGTGTAGTTGAGAAAATGCTTCATTTTACAAAAACCCTACACAATGATTGGTGTACCTATCAGGTGCCGATACTGTAATGGTACCCAGTATGGTTATCCAGTAATAGGTGACACTTAGTCATCAGGGAACCATCTGGGAGTTTTTCAACCACAAACTTTAGGCTGCAACAAGGTTCTTCCATAATAATCAAGAAAGGTGCACCAAATAAGCATTTTTTTCTGAAACTTGTGATGTTGTGCAAAGGTAGAGCTATGGCATGACATAAGCAATCTTTAGGGGAACCTATTCCAGCTAGAGTGTTTCAGCAAACAAAATATGGCCATGGTCTGGATTGCACCCTTGGGTATCAAATGATCAAAACAGCACTTCACTCTTGGAATTAATTCCTCCCAGGTGACAAGTCAGAATGAAGCAGTTACCTGGGAAAAAACAAAGCCAAGAGGGAATGACTGGGTTAAACCTCTATGTTGAAGAAATAGTTTCTGAATGTTTTCTCAAAAGCTTGTTTATCTACTGCCCAAATCCAGGTCCACATGGAGGCCCTGCACAGAAATAATGCATCACAGAAAAGGCAATTACGGTATGCTTTTCAAACAAATGTATCTCTAGCTTGGCATACAATCCAGTGGCGGTGCGTCCATAGAGGGCGAAGCACCATCCCCTCTCGCTCCTGTACCGCCACTGAAAAACAATACATACATTCATGCATTGCATGAATGTATGTATTGTCGCCGCTGCCGCCCACTATTCAGATAGCTGGCCCCCTGGCCCCCTGGCGAGCGCCGGCCATCTGAATAACGGCAGCTGGTTGGCTGTGGAAGTGTCTATCAGAGCCAGTGGCTCTGATAGGCTTTCCGATTACAGCCTGAGGGCTGTAATCGTCTTTCAAATAATTAATCAGGGGACGCACGGGGTGTGCGTTCCTTGGTTAACACTGACACGCATCTCAGCCAATCGGGTTCACCGGATCTGGTTACCGGTAACCTGATTGGCTGAAGCGACATCGAGGGCGGGACTATATCGAGGGATCGTGGAGGAGGATCCGAGGATGGCTGACGTAGAAAGGTAAGCGCCAGGCGGGGGGGGGGGGAATCTGGCGGCATTTTAGGGGCAAACTGGTGACAATGGCATGGCACAGTGGTTGCGTTTGACATGGCACAGTGGTGACAATTGATGGGCACAGTGGCGACAATGGCATGGCACAGTGGCTGTGTTTGGCATGGCACAGTGGCAACAATTGATGGGCACAGTGGCGACAATGCCATGGCACAGTGGCTTCATTTGGCATGGCACAGTGGCGACAATTGATGGGCACAGTGGCGACAATGGAATGGCACAGTGGCGACAATTGATGGGCACAGTGGCGACAATGGCATGGCACAGTGGCTGCGTTTGGCATGGCACAGTAGCGACAATTGATGGCACAGTGGCTGCGTTTGGCATGGCACAGTGGCGACAATTGATGGCATGGCACAGTGGCTGCGTTTGGCATGGCACAATGGCGGCAATTGATGGCATGGCACAGTGGCTGCGTTTGATGGCATGGCACAGTGGCTGCGTTAGATGACATGGCACAGTGGCGACAATTTTATGGCACAGTGGCGACAATTTTATGGCACAGTGGCTGCGTTTGATGGGCACAGTGGCGGCAATTGATGGGCACAGTGAGGCTGCAATTGATGTTTTTTGTTTTTTTTCGTTTGTTTGCGCCCCCCCAAAAAATTTTGAGCACCAGCCGCCACTGATACAATCCATGAAACTGACCACTGAAGAATCATAATATCACTTGCAGTGAGTTTCCGGGTGAGAAGAAAAGATTAGGCTATCATCAGGGGACACCACCAAAACACATGTAGATCAAGGTAGATACAATTGTAGTAAAGACACACAATCATGTACAAAGTAAAAAAAGAATAACCATGTATCCTCAGAACCCATAACCTTTAGCTCAGTGGTTCAGAAAAAAGCCCATTAACTCCACTGCTCATTAAGGCTCCATGTACACAGAAGCTCAAAAACGGTTGTTTTTAAAGCAGCAGAAAAATCTAGCTTTTATCAGCGTTTTTTTACTAGCTTTTATTAGCGTTTTTCAGTGTAGCGTTTTTTCGTTTTTTAAATTTTTTTTTTCAATGGACCAAAAAACGCAAAAAAAACGCTCGCGGCCAGCGTTTTTGAGCGTTTATGAGCGTTTTGCGTTTTTTTCTGCCGAAAAACGGCACTTTGAACGCAAATTTCTTGCGTTCAGAAAAAAGCTCATTAACTCCACTGCTCATTAAAGCTAAAAAACGTTATGTGTACATGAACACATAGGCTAACATAGAGTGCAGTTAATGGGCTTTTTAAAAAAACGCCAAAACGCCAATAAACTGCAGTTTATCAGCTTCTGTGTGCATGGAGCCTAATAGGCGAAAATTGCCAGGATATGCTTGTGTATATAATAATAAAAAGTGTTCATAAGTAAATATCTAAACACCTTAAATAATTACATAGTTAGTCAGGTTGAAAAAAGACACAAGTTCATCTAGTTCAAGCAATTATAGGGGGAAAAAAATCATACAATCCCATAAACACAATCCTATACTCAAGCCTTGTACACACGACCGAGTTTCTCGGCAAGAACCAGCAAGAAACTTGCTGGCAGAGCTTTCTTGCCGAGTAAATCGGCCATGTGTACGCGGCTATCATGTTTCTCGTCAAGAAAACCGACAAGAATCTCGACGAGAAAAATAGAGAACCTTCTCTCTATTTTCTCGTCGAGATTCTCGTCAGCATGTTTCTCGACGAGAAAAGTGTGTGTGTGTGTACACTTACCTGTCCTCTGGGAAGCCCGCGCATGCTCGAAATGACTTTGACGCATGCGCGGTAGCTTCCTAGGCATAGGTAGGGTGTAGCAAGATGGCGGCGACGGCATCGAATGTGACGAGCGCACGCTCGTCGTAGTCGATTACGTCACCGCGTTCGCTCCATTCAAAGAACCGCGGGTTCTTTGAATGGAGCGTCTGTACACTCGGCCGGGACAAGTTTCTTGTCTAAGAATCTCGTCAAGAAAAACGACGTGTTTTTTCTTGACGAGATTCTCAGTCGTGTGTACGAGGCTTCACAGTTGAGCCAGAGAAAGGCAAAAAAAAAACCCAGCAAAGCATGATCCAATTTTCTCCAGCAGGGGGAAAAAATCCTTCTTGATCCCCCGAGAGGCAATCGGATATTCCCTGGATCAACTTTACCTATAAATGTCAGTACCCAGTTATATTATGTACATTTAGGAAAGAATCCAGGCCTTTTTTAAAGCAAGCTGCTGAGCTGGCAGAACCAGCTCTTGAGGGAGTCTATTCCACATTTTCACAGCTCTAAAGCCCCGTACACACGATCGGATAACCTATGGATTTTCGTCCGATGGATTTGTCCATCAGAAATCCGATGAAACTGTTTTTCATCAGTCTTGGCCACACACCATCAGTCAAAAAACCGACCGTTCCAAACGCGGTGACGTAAAACACTCAGATGAGCCGAGAACAATGAAGTTTAATGCTTCTGAGCATGCGTCGACTTGATTCTGAGCATGCGTGGGTTTTTTAACCGATGGACTTGCCCATAGCCGATCGGAAATTCCCATCGGTTTTTTATCCATCAGAAAATTTTAAAACAAGTTCTATTTTTTACAACCGATGGAAAAAAGACCGATGGGTACCATACACGATCGGTTGGTCTGATGAAAACCATCCATCGGACGGTTTTCATCAGTCAAACCGATCGTGTGTACGGGGCTTAACTGTGAAGAAACCTTTCCGTATTTGGAGATTAAAGTAGTTCTCTTACCACTCTTACGTACAGTAAATAATAATGTAGAAATATTTGAAAAATGTACCGGAAATATTTGTCCAAAAAGGAAACTTGCTCTTGAAAGACGAGGACTGCTCTTGGAATCAGATTGTGGTGACTCTTCTGGCTGAAGGGTGTTCTGCAATAAAATTGTGAAATATTTATTACAGATTGTCATGTTATTTATAGTGGATTGATCTAGTCCATCTATCCAACTCTAACCAATTTCTACACATAATATGCATTATCTTTGCACTCTGTCTTCAACATGCAAATTCAGGACTTTAATGCATATTCTGTACGGCCAACAAGCTTAAAGTAAAACTTTGACTGGCTGCCATACACACGGCCCGGGTGAACCGGCCGATGGCGCTCTATATTGTGCCCTTGTGTACGGCCCTTGAGTGTGCAGAATTTTTGTTAGAAAGGGGCTTTGTGTAAACATGAGATAGGAGATAGGAAGAAGAAGCTGGTGTGAAGTGTTAGTGTAGGTTAGTTCAGGAAGAGCAGCAATGTATTGGAAAAGTTTTTATTACAGTTATCCTTTAGTACCTAATTAAGTGAGGTAGTGCGGTTGTCTGTGTGATCCAAATGTGTTTTCTATATCTTGTAGAGAAGATGATATAAAAAAAGAAAATTGGATTAGTATTTAATTAGAGGGAGCTTCAAGATGGAGCTAAAAGAATTCACTAGTTGAAAGGGGTTAGAATAGACATAAGGGATGTTTTAGGTAATTATTATAGGTGGCCAGCAAATAGATTTACTTTACATCTATTGCTAGCAACTGTCACTTGTGTAATGTCAGTGGTTTTTGCAAAAGAGTACTGGTGAGAGTGAACACCTCTGCCTTGTTCCCCATTGAAAGAAAGGTTGAGATGTAGGTAATTGCTATATCACTGGAATTGAGGCTGCATTCACACCTGAGCGTTTTGTAGCCCTAAGCCTGAAGCTACAAAACGCTAGAGGGGAAAAAAATACATTATTCTCTATGGAGATGGTTCACATCTCCGCTCAAAAACGTCTGAAGCCGAACGCCTGAAGCCGAACGCCTGAAGCTCAAACAAGTTCCGGACCCTTTTTTGTCGCGCGAATCGGGCAGATTGGGCGTTTTATGATTCATATAATGTAATGGAAACGCCCGATTCAAGCGTCTAGTGCGACAACGAGCGTTTCGACGGGCGCAAATTCGCGCGACAAAACAATGGTAAAAACGACGGTAAAAACGCCCGAATCACTACGCTCAGGTGTGAATGCAGCCTTAGAAAAGTTTTGGCTTGCATGAATGTTCCTGAAGGAAAAAAACTTTTTGAGCTCTGGAATAAACGTTCAAAAGAGGCTTTTGTGGACATGTCTTACATCTAGGGCAAAGACAGGTAAAACGGAAAATTTATATCAAATACTTACCGTAATTTTCCTTTCCTGATGGACTCCATGGCAGCCTACGTGTGGGTTAATCCCACCCCTCATACCTCATAGGACCCTTCTCCCATAAATCTTTGCTCTGGGCCAGAGGCCGTGTTCCATAATTTAGCCTACTCCAGCCACTGGGAGGGAACTCCTGCTGCCATGGAGTCCATCAGGAAAGGAAAATTACGGTAAGTATTTGATATAAATTTTCCGTTTTCCTGACAGACTCCATGGCAGCCTACGTGTGGGAAATAACTAGCCATACACACCCGGGTGGGCAGAGTGCTGGACAAAAAAAAAAAGGTTTAATTGGCACCATCAACAGACAAGATACGTAAACCAAAATTTAACAGAACATAATGAGGCTGGCTCTACGCAGTAGTGTGCCACGAACTTGTTAATTGAAGACCACAAGGCCACCTTGCAAATAACTTTTGGAGGCACGTGACGTGATGCCGCCCATGATGAAGACACTTCTAGTTGAGTGAGCAGTCACCGCTTCTGGAGGCGCCAAGCCCTTGGCTTTATAGGCCCACTGAATGGCCTGTACAATCCATGCTCCGATAGATCTGGAAGAGGCACGCATTCCCTTATACTTCCTGTGAAAAGAACGAGCAGGTGGTCGGTCTGACGGAAAGAAGCTGTAGCTTCAGGATACTGACTCAGAGCTTTTTCAACATCTAAGGGATAAACACTGGAATCCTCGGTAGATCTGAACGTTGGAAGAGCAATCTCCTGATTGTCATGAAACACAGATGCCACTTTGGGGTTTGAACCCAACATAGGAATTAAAAAGTTTAGAAATGGCTCCTTGCATCCCTGAGAGCTGATTTCAGAGACCCTCTTGGCCGATGTTATAGCCACCAAGAAGACAACTATTAGAGAGAGTCATTTGACAGAAGATTGATCTTCATGTTCCAACTCTCTACCTAAGAAAAAATCCAGGACAAGGGGAAGATCCCAATTAGAAAAACTTGGCTCTGAGGTCTGAGCCTTATTGCTCCTCTGAAAAACTACTGAGTAAGAGGGTGTCTAGCCCAGGAAACACCCGTAAAGGCAGAGATTACAGCGATTTGGACTCGCAGCGAGCTGACTGACAATGAGAGATCAAATCCTGATTGTAAGAAGCCCAGGATATCATGTATCTTTGGGTTATTGCAAGAACCTGCAGTGGAAGAGGTGTAGTCTGAAAACTTTTTCCAAATCCTCTGGTAGACCCTATTGGTGCCTGTTCTCCTGTTCTTCTGGCATTTAATATTGTGGAGATGGCCCTACTTGGACAGCCTAGGGCCTCCAACCTTCCCCTCTCAAGAACCAGATCATCAGATGTAGATGGGCCGGGCATGGATGTAGAAATGCCCCTTGTGATAGGAGATCTGGTCTGGAGGGTAGAGGAACTGGGTCCCGGAAGCTGAGTTGTATCAGCAGAGGAAACCATGGCTTGTTTGGCCAGTACGGGACTATTGCCACTATCTCTGCTTCTTCCATCCTGAGCCTCGACAAAAAACGGAGAATGACCGGAACCGGGGGAAAGGCATAGGCCCTGTGGAACCGCCAATGGTCTGTCAGAGCATCTACTCAAAAGCCTGGGGATACCAAGACCTCGTATAGTATCTCTCTAGTCTGAAGTTGCATGGGGAGGCGAACAAGTCTACTTCCGGAATGACTCCCAGGGACAGGACCCACCTGAAGACTTCGGGGGGGAAGTCCACTCGTTGTCCAGAGAAACTCTCAACAGAAAATCTGCCTGAACGTTCGGGACTCCAGGGAGATAGACAGCTGTCAGGTTGGCCAGGTTTTTCTGGGCCCAGATCATGATGGGCTCTATTTCCTTTGACAGGGAGAGACTGTGAGTACCCCCCTGTCTCTTGATGTATGCGACTGCCATTGTGTTGTCCAGTCTTAGGAGGACTGAGTCTCCTGCTGTTAAGTGGTGAAAGGCCTGCAGAGCGCAGAACGCTGCCCGGAGTTCCAGAACATTGGAGACTATCCTGTGAGAAGGGAAAATTCCATATGCCTTGGGCTACTTCTGTCAGCCCCTGTTGCTGGCATCTGTAGTGATGATGACCCAAGACACAGGTGCGATGGAGTGACAATTGAGGAGGTTCCTCTGTTGTAGCCACCAAGGAAAGCTCTCCCGCATGGATGAGGTTATTTGGATAAAGTGATCCCGAAGCCCTGGATTATACTGCTGGAGGAAACCCTTCTGGAAGGGCCGCATTTTCCACTGAGCCCACTTTACCATGGGTGTTGTTGCCACCATGGTGCCAATGATCTTTAGGCATTGAGAGGCTTGGAGATGAGGACGACATTGCAAGCCAAACTCTGTCCCGGATCACTGGGATTTTTCCAGGGGTAACAAGATGGTGCTCTTGATAGCGTTGAAGTGTGCCCCGAGGAATACCAGGGACTGCGTAGGATCCAGATGGCTCTTTTCCAGATTCGGAAGCCAACCAAACTCGAGTAGAGTGGAGATGACCTGGGATCTGTGGATTAGCAACTGCTCCTTGTCCCGAGACAACAGCAGGTCGTGTAGATAGTGATACAGACGGATACCTCTGGTCCTGATCAGAGCCACGACAGCCAACAAGTTTTGAAAACACACGAGGCGATGTTGTAAGCCCGAAGGGGAGACAGGTGAACTGCAGACGGATTTGATCGACAGCAAAGCGAAGGTATTTCTGGAATTCTGACGCTATCGGAACATGGAAGTAGGCGTCTTTCAGGTCTACAGAGACAAGCCAATCGCCTGGTTGGATTGCTTGACTGATCATGAGTAGTGTCTCCATCTTGAACTTCTCCTTCTAGATAAAATAATTCAAGTGGGTTAGGTCTATAACTGGCCTCCAGGAGACGTTTTTCTTCAACACCATGAAGAGGGGCGAGTAGACCCCTTAAAACCTTTTGTCGTCTGGAACTGGAACTGCAGAGCCCTGAGCCACAAGAGAGACAGGAGAATTTTCTTTTTCTCTTCCGAGAGAGGCAAGGATGCCGACTCGCTCTGTTTTAGGCAGGACGCAATATCATAAAGACTTAGGGGAGTCTTGTCCACCGGAAGATGCCCCTTTTGAAAACTTCTGGCCTGAAGGCTGTTTTTTCTTCCAGGTCTTCTTGAACTCACGGCCAGGCCTATAGTAGCGAGCATTCCTTGCTCGATCTGAACTTTGCCTGGGCTGTGTTCTCTTCTGGTTTAGCAGACGGCGATCCTGGGGAAGGAACCCCGACTTGCCCCCTGTGGCACGGGTGATGGCACTGTCCGATATGTTCCCAAAGAGGGACGAACCCCCAAATGGAATCCTGCACCATGCCTGCTTGGAGGCAGGGTCAGCTACCCATAGGCGCAGCCACAAGGCATGCTTAGCCGTGACAGATGTTAGCATGATCCGAGCCACCAGGCGAATTTTGTCTAGGGAAGCCCCACGAGAAAAGCCAACGTCAACCTTAGCCCATTAATAGGTGAGCTCCTGGCCAGTTCTTCCAAGATGCTCCTCAGAGAAGCATCTACGTCGTCTGCCCAGACTTCCATCGCTTTAGAAACGGCTGCGAGAGCTAGAGCTGGTTTGCAGGTCATACCCGCTGTAATATAGATCCGCTTGAGGGCGGTATAAAATTTTCCACTCCAGGCAATCCCTAAAGGAAACAGTATCCTCCAATGGGAGTGTGACGTGCCTCACCATCCTCATTAGGGCTGAGTCAATGAGAGGAGCCGACTCCAGGTGTTTTACATCCTTGCTTTTAAATGGGTACATTTTTGATACCTTCATTAACAGGCAATTCTTCCTTTCAACACCACCCCATTCGTCGGTAATTATTGCGCTGAGTTCACCCAAAAAGGAGAAATTAGGGCGTTCTTTTTTGAGGTGTTTAAAATATTTCCTCTGTTTGGAGGGTGCCTCCACTGGCTCTTCCATCTCAAAGCTTCTTTGACAGCTTTTGACCAGCTGTGGTACTAGGGCAAATTCAAAACCTGCACCAGGGTCATCTACCTCCACCTCACTGTCTAAGGCTTCAATTGAGGAATGGCTCGGCTGTGAAGGGCCTGGAGCCTTGAGATCATCCCTAATAGGGACTGACATAGTGTCGCCAGCAGGGTTGTGGGTATGACCAGAATCCCCTTTACTCAGGGACTCACGGACCACCTTTCTGACCAGTGCTTCCACTTGTTGGTCTCCACCCTCTCTTTCTTATGCGACTTTAGAAAAGCATCGCTCGCAGAGCGATTTGCCTTCAGGAACCTGGGCCCCGCATACCCAGCAGGCCTTCCTCACAGAGCGGCTGGAGTGGCGGTGAGAGTGACGCCCAGAGGTGGTTTTAGACTCCTATCTGTGGTACCTAGATCTAAAGGAAGATCTGACGTCTGGACCTTGAAGAGGAGTGACAACGTTGAGACCTAGGACGGTCTTTGCCGTGCTTTGGTGTTCAGACCTCAGACCTAGAAGAGCTGAGTGAAAAAGAAAAGGTTAAGAGCTCCTGAATGAGTGAACCCAAGCATCACAGGTAGAAAATAAATAAATCCTACCTGCAGCGCAAGGGTTGGCCACAAGAGGGCGGTGACAGATCCATGGCAAGGCAGTTTGAAAGTGAAATGAATCATTAAAGCCTTATGAGAAACAGGAGTGACAACAGGCATGAGAGGGCACATAACAAAACATAGCCAGCACCCAGGGAGCCTGCAGCAAACAATTTACCTTGTAAACCAGAGCCCAGTGCCTGGGTAAACACTGCATAAGCCTGCAAGTCATCCCAAGTAATAGCTGCTTTGACAGCTATTTAAATCTGCCACCGTTAACGATGTCACCGCCCCACAGCGCACTTGCGCCGGAAAAAGTTGCTATCTGGTGGCGGCCAATCGCATGCGCGACCGCCGCCATTTTGGCGAAACTGCGCCTGCACGAACCAAGCACGGAATCTTCGTTCGCGGCTTGCGGATGCGCAGCGACTTCCTGAAACGGCGAGCTGGAAAGCAGCTGCGCTCCAGCCACCGTGGCCACTCACTGGAGCTTGATAGAAAATAAGGAGACACACAAAACACAGGAGATACGGCTGCCATATAAAAGGAATATCTTTGTACATTACCACCACCATGACACGATCCGGACCAGAACCTGGGACTGGGGAGCTGTTCGCTCGACCCACCGCACGATCGGTGTTTACAAAGCCTCCCGCTAATAGCTGGGACGTTTGGCCATATTGCCGCTTGCCTGCCAATGGCCAGGTTAGTAAGCTCTTCATGGTATCACATCATATCGCCCATGTCCACCTGCTAATAGCTAGGATTGCTGGACTGCAGAGAGGATCACCGCTAACCACCAACGTATCGCCGTGCACACCGCCAGGCCTGGATTACAGAAAAACTTCATGAAAAGGTAAGACTATATCTTGGTCCTAGGAGGAGGACAAAAAAAGGAACACGGCCTCTGGCCCAGAGCAAAGATTTATGGGAGAAGGGTCCTATGAGGTATGAGGGGCGGGATTAACCCACACGTAGGCTGCCATGGAGTCTGTCAGGAAAGGTAGTTTATAGAGTTATTAATTATCTAATGATGTTGAGGTTTGCTATTAAAATATACTAAATTCTGAATGGTTCTTGTAAACCAAGGGGCGGAGAAATTTGTATACACATACCTCACAACTTTTTGAGATGGGAATGAGGGACACCTATTAGCAAAAGTATGTAGGCATAGGATATACTCCTTGCCACTACTTTTTTACCACTACTATTCCTTTATACTAGCCTTTGAAATGTACAAATGCAGCAATTTAGAATTTGGATGAAAGGTTTAGCACTGGGAAACACTTTTTGAAAGAAAAAAAGTGCATTTTATATACAACTATATAGATCAGATCAAAATGAGGGATAAATGAGGAGGGAAGAGGGACAGAGGGAATTTGTTCCAAATCAGGGACAGTCCCTCAAAATCAGGGACAGTTGGGGACTATGTATACAGGATTAGCCAAAATTAGAGTGAGTATATTGAGGTCTATAATTTCTACAGAGATTGGTTGGTAGTTCATGGGAGTAATGCCGCGTACACACGACCGAGTTTCTCGGCGGTGAAAACACCGCCGTGAAACATGACGGGAAAAACGAGGACCGGCTTGATCTCCTTTTCCCAGTCTACACACAGCCGTTTATCACGACATGTTTTCTCTTGGTCGAGAAAACCGGACGTGTTTAGGCTCCCTAGCAGTGTTTCCCTATGGGAAAACTGCCGAGGAACAAAATGCCGCGATTCGCGACGAGAAAAATTAGTGCATGTTCTAATTTTTCTCGTCGTGATTCTCAGCGTTTTTCTCATCGGGAAAACTGCTAGAGAGCCTACACACGGCAGTTTTTCTCGTCCAAGTAACAAAAATGACAGTTTTCCCGACGAGAAAAATTGTCGTGTGTACGTGGCATCAGGGTTTGACCAGTCAGCTTTAGATCACTGCTGTTGAGCCATGTACCAATTCAGAGAAGATGACTTTCTCCTGTAAAATGTGATCATATTTAGTTCCAGTGTAGATGATGTATTGAACCTCTGTTTTATTTTTGCTTTCTGAGTTCAATTTGGGAGTCTTCCCATGACTTCCCATCCTGGAAACACAACAGGAAGGGAAAAACAGCAACGTGGCAGAAAATCCCCACTATGATGTGCATACTTGGAAACAAATATTCTGGGTGTAGCCAGTTGTTTGGCTAAGAATGAGAGTGAGAGAAACCCTGGCTACAGCTGCTCTCTGTAGGTGCTGCCCTGTGGTGCTAAACATGTTAACAGCTATCTCAGCAAGAAAGGGGAGCTGCTGAGCAGGAAGAGTTTAATAGACTGAGTCAGGAAGCACTGCACTGTGGGAACTGTAGTCCAGAGAAGGGAGTCTACTGTGTAATCAAGAGCTTTTAAACTGCATTCCCCAGAGAGAGATTGCCAGGAGAAGAGGGAAAGAGCTACATTGTCTCAAGCTGTACAGGACACAGCTTCCTCCTGCTGTGAGGGTGATGGAAGGATGCACATTGCTGTCCAGTGTGCACAATCACTGCTGTATATCAGCAGCCTGAGCAGGATCCAGAGCTCTGAGTTTTGGGGTGCCAACAGTCAGAGTCATCTGTGTGCGAAACAGAAGGTGAACTAATAGCTGTGTGTGGATGGTGAGCTGCAGTATTGCTGCAACTGGTGAGCTGCTGCTACTGTTCGGATTTACTATCTACTGCCAGAGAGACTGAACCCTTTAGGAACTGACTATACAGCTATCTAGTAGCTTTATTGCTGCCTGCAGGCTAGACTGGGACCATTCTCATGTGCACCAATGGTACCATTGGTCCCCAATGTTAGCTGGCTGAAGAGATAGGACTAAAGACTGAACCTTACGGCTGCTACACAGAGACCTTTACCTATTGCTTATGTTAAGAGGTACCTTTCAGGGGACATTGCACTATATTCTAATAATTCTCCTATAGTGCACTAGAGTAGACTAGTTATAGCATTATTATTTACATTGCAGTTAAGGCTTATAGTCACTGTTTGGGCCTCATGCACACTGGACGTTATAAAAAACGCCAGTAGGGCTAGCTGTATTTTTGAATTAGCGTTTTGTTGCATTTTCTTTTTAAAGCAAAACAATACTCTGACAAAAGCTTGAGGCTCAAAAATGCTCATAAACACAGGATAGCTGCATTTTGCAACGTTTTTCAATGTTAGAGCAGTTTTACAGCTGAAAAACTCCTCTTCAAACATAGTAGTTCTGGAGTTTTTTTCCAGCCTGAAAATGCCTTTACCAAAAAGCGCTGATAAAGGCCTATTTGTCCATAGAGTAACATGCTGAGGAGTTTACTGGCCTTATTGCTGACTGTGCTGATTTATGTCTTGATTCCAGTTTAGTGATACAGAAAATAGGATTTTTATAACAGCTTACCTGTAAAATCCTTTTCTTGGAGTACATCACGGGACACAGAGCGACATAGTCATTACTAATGGGTTATATAGTTACCGTCAGGTGCTGGCACTGGCAACTTCCAAAACCGGAAGTACCCTCCCCTATATAAGCCCCTCCCATCCGGGAGCACCTCAGTTTTGTAGCAAAGCAATAAGTGTCCCCAAAAGAGGGGTGGGAGCTCTGTGTCCCGTGATGTACTCCAAGAAAAGGATTTTACAGGTAAGCTGTTATAAAAATCCTATTTTCTTTTTCGTACATCACGGGACACAGAGCGACATAGTCATTACTAATGGGATGTCCTAAAGCAATGCCAAATGAGGGGGGGGATACACCATATATAAGCTGAGCGCTATCAGACATGAGGATCTTTTGCGGCCTGCAACACACTGCGCCCAAAGGCGACATCCTCCTGACTTCTAACGTCCACCTGGTAGAACCTAGTAAACGTGTGAACTGAAGACCACGTTGCGGCCTTACAGATTTGAGCCAGGGAGGCCTGGTGATGCACTGCCCATGAAGTTCCAACTGCTCTCGTGGAGTGCGCTCTAACTTTGAACGGAGGCGGTCTCCTTCTCAAGCCATAAGCTTGCATAATGACCTGTCGAATCCACTTGGCTAAAGTAGATTTTGACGCTGCCTGACCCTTTCTGGGGCCTTCCGGCAGAATAAACAAAGTATCCGTTCTGCGAATCTGAGCAGTGGCTTTTAGATAAGCTTTAACTGCTCTTACTACATCCAAATAATGCAATAACTTTTCCTCCACCGAAGTAGGTTTGGGGAAAAAAGAAGGAAGAACCACATCTTGGTTCAAATGAAACCTCGATACCACCTTAGGAAGAAAGGCTGGATGAGGACGTAACACTACTCTGTCCTTATGGATAACCAGATATGGCTCCCTACAGGACATAGCTGCTAATTCCGATACTCTTTTAGCCGAACAAATGGCTACTAGAAAAATCAATTTCCTGGTGAGAAGCACCAAGGAAATATGCTGTAATGGTTCAAGTGGTTGTTTCTGTAGAACCGACAGAACCAAGTTTAGATCCCATGGACATATGGGAATATTAACCGGAGGACTAATACGCATCACTCCTTGTATAAAGGCTTTGACTAGTGAATGCGAAGCCAAGGGCCTTTGAAAAAATATTGACAAGGCCGAAATCTGACCCTTGATAGTACTCAAGGCAAGCTTCCTATCTACAGCCCACTGTAGGAAGTCCAGAATCCTACCTATTACGTACTTATGTGGATGCCATTTCTTGGCCTCACACCACGCGATGTACGCCTTCCAGATTCTATAGTAGATCTGCCTGGATACCGGCTTCCTGGCATTGATCATGGTAGATACCACAGCATTAGAGAGCCCTCTCTTTTTTAGAATGTGGGCTTCAATAGCCAGGCCGTCAAACCTAGGGCTGGTAAGGAAGGGTGGCACATCGGTCCTTGCGAAAGCCGGACGACGTGGGAGAGTCCAAGGACTCCCCACTGAAATTTTACAATCTCCGCGTACCACGCTCTTCGGGGCCACGCTGGAGCCACCGGAATCACTGGTTTCTTTTCTACCCTGATTCTGCGGAGTAATCGAGGTAACCATTGGCGGTGTGAATGCATATATCAGCTTGAACTGATCCCAAGGGAACACTAGGGCATCCGAGCCGCAAGCTAGGGGATCCCTTGTGCGAGAGACAACCCTGTCCCCCTTTGCGTTGAATCTGGATGCTAGAAGATCTACATCCGATGTTCCCCACCGCTGACATATTGTCCAGAAAACCTCGGGGTGAAGGGACCCTTCCTCTGGGCCTAATTGCTGGCGACTTAGAAAGTCCGCCTTCCAATTCTCCACTCCTGGAATGAATACCGCAGATATGGCTGGGACATATTTTTCTGCCCATTTCAGGATGTAATTTACTTCCCTCTGGGCTGCACGACTCCTGGTGCCCCCCTGATGATTGATATATGCCACTGCTGTGGCATTGTCTGATTGAAATCTGACAGGGGACCCTTGGAGTTTGGATGTCCATGCTACTAGGGCATACCGGGCTGCTCGTATCTCTAAGAGATTGATGGGCAGGGCCTTTTCTGCATCCGACCATCTGCCCTGGAGAGACTATTGCTCCAGTACTGCTCCCCAGCCTATAAGGCTGGCATCTGTAGTGACCACCTTCCAAGAAACCGGACTGAAGGATTTCCTTTTTTCCAGATTCTGGGGAACCAACCACCAACGGAGGCTCTTGCGAACGGAAGGGGACAAGGACATTGTAAGTCTAGGGCCTGAACTTTTTTTTTTTTGTTCCAGGCTGACAGTATGGCCCCTTGCAAATTCCTTGAATGGAATTGACCGTAGGGTACTGCTTCGAATGATGCCACCATTTTTCCCAGCAGCCTCATATACAGGCGTATGGACGGCTGTCTTTTTTGTACCCACTAAGTGGATCAAATCTTTCAAAGACAACACCTTTCCTCGAGGCAAGAATATTTTTCTCTGGCCTGAATCCAACCTTAGCCCCAAGTATTCCAGACTTTTGACTGGTTTTTAGGGCTGACTTGTCTCGGTTGATAATCCAACCGTGAGATTCCAGATACTTGATCGTCTTGTGAACGACCACGTCTAGTTTTTTCACTGAGTGGTCTATCAGCAACAAGTCATCCAGATATGCCATTATCATTACACCTTGTGTTCTTAGATTGGCCAATAAAGGGCCAGAATTTTTGTGAACACTCTTGGTGCTGTGGCCAAACCGAAGGGTAAGGCTCTGAACTGAAAATGGCGCCCTTCTACTGCAAAGCGTAGAAATTTTTGGTGGACTGGAAAGATGGGAATGTGCAAATAAGCATTTTTGATGTCGATCGTGGCTAACCAATCCTCCCCTTGTAGGGCAGTGGCCACCGATCGGATCGACTCCATCGGAAAGTCCTGATATACAGGAATTTGTATAGCCCTTTTTAGAATTAATATGGGCCTCCCGTCCGCGTTTGCTTCGGGACTGTAAAGAGGTTTGAGTAAAACCCGAACCCTCATTCTTCCAGGGGAACCTCCATAATTACTCCTTGGAGCAATAGTTGTTCTAGTGCCAACAGGAGGGACTCTCTCTTCCGGGGATCCCTTGGCACGTTTGACCTCAAAATGGGAAGGAGGGGAGTCTTTTAACTCCAAACTGTATCCCAAACCTACTGCGGAGAGCACCTATCTGTCTTGATCGTGTCCCGCCAGGTCTCTTTGCGAACAACTGGAGTCCTCCCCCCACCCGACTGAGTGGGGGCTTCAATGAATTTAACTTTGGGGGAGGTTTTGTACCTCCCCTGACCCAGGGTTTCTCATTACCCTGCTACTGTCCCTGTTTTTTACCCCCGGGATTTAACCGAGGAGGCCGTCGGAACTGTTACACAGCCGATGCCCCAGGGACTGGAGAAGCAGGCCTCTTAAAGAGGGACCTCCAACTCTGCTTTTAACCGGCAAGAGCGTATTTTTACCGCTGGAAATTTTCTGGATATATTTGTCCAGGTTTTCCCTGAATAAGCGTTCACCATGAAATGGGACGCTAACCAGCCATTCTTTACAGGGAGCTTCAGCAGACCAGTTTCTGAGCCATAGGAGCCTACGCATATGTACTATAGACAGCGTAAGGCGGGAGGCCTGATGGACTGAATCCTCTATGGCGTCAACCGCAAAGCCTAAGGCTCTAGGTAGATCAGCTAGGGCAAAGCCTGCTGATCTGTCAAGTCCCTCAAGACCTGTTTCAACTGATCCTTCACTGCTTAGCAGACCCCAATAGCTGCTACTGCTGGTTGTATCACCAAGCAGATTTTCATAAGGACTCCAATCTTTTATCTATTGGGTTCTTGAACATTTGGACATTATCCACTGGACATGTCAGTGATTTATACATACAAGAGATGGCTGCGTCCACTGTAGGGACCTTCCATTTTTTTTTTTTTTTGATGAACTTATCCTCCATGGGATAGACCACCGGAAATCTCTTGGGGGAATAAATATTTTCTCAGGACGTTCCCAATCCTGGTAAATGAGCCCTTTCAGTAAAGGGTGAAGTGGAAAAGAACAAACAGTCTGGGGGCTTCTAGCGACCCCAACGAGGATACAGTAGTGGTTGATGGTTCCGCAAGGTGCATTTTTAAATGCTGATCGGACCATGTTAGTCAGAGACTGAACCCATAATCTTTCAGCTTGAGATGCTGAGAAAAGGTTCCCCCACTGTTGATTCCTCTATAACAGAATCAACCTTATCCTGATCCCCTTCAGGCAGGTCGATCCCTGTATGGGACTGTTGCTCTGCTAACAGGCACTCTGAAGGAGGAGACGGAGATCGGGCGTGCTTTCCCTGACAGGGAGGCAGCGATAAATTTTGACAATCTCTCTCTAATCCTCCCAGAGCTGAGGAAAAAACCTCATCTGTTACATACACAGGAGCAGGTGACTGAGGACAGCCACAGTACCAAGTACCCCTGCGGGGTCTCTACGGTCACTTACCTCTGAACTTCAGGGGAGACTGGTGCAGCAGGAGTATGCCCAAGATCCTCAGAGCCCGATGAGACCCCCTTCGCTTCCTGGAAGATTCAGTTCCGGAGCTACTGGACGGCATATTCCTAAGCCTAAAGCTGAGGTATTCCAGCCGTAATACACCACTTTTACTGAGAATAGTCTAGCACAATTGCTGCTATATAACAGTTGGTGTCTACTAATGTGCCTTTCTAGGGGATGCCTGTATCAACCGCTTGCTGTATGCCTTTAAATGTTGCCAGCTCTGTCTCTGTACTTCATAGCCAGCTTACTGCAATAATGTGGCTTTTTAAAAACCTGCTGGGACGCCCGCACATGCGCAGAAGCGCTGCGGCGCGCACAGAGCGTCATCCCCCAGGCCCCGCCCCTTTTTCCGGCCACCTCTATATATAGAGGCGCGTGCACGCGCACGCGCGCGGCCACGTGCGCCTCGGCGCTAATTTTCAAACATGGAAACCAGGGACAGGAGCCAGGGCCCCCTTTGCCGCAGGCCGGGGGATAGACGAACACTGCAACATGGCAGAGGAAACAGTTTCCTGTAGGAGAACTCACCAGCTGCCTGGACTTTGTTCTCTGAGAAGAAACTAGTCCATATGACAAGAAAAACATTCCACAGCGGCCTCTAGTGGACAAACACAGGTACCGCAGTTTAATATACTAAACATATATAAAAAAACATTCCTTTTTTTTTTTTTTTTTTTTTTCTTGACCACCATTAAAAATTATTACATTTTTTTAGTAGTTACAGGCATGCACAGATATTAGCGGGAATACCGTTAGGTAACAGACAGAAAGACAAATTAGGCTTGGGGGTCCCCCAATAGAACCAAGTTCCTGGGGGCCCCCACTTACCTGTTCCCCGCCGCAGGACTTTGTTTGGTCCACAAAAGCCCAAACTTCACCTATCACGGCAGGCATTGTAATCAAACCTTCAGGGACCGGGTTCCCAAGGATTCCACTCCCCTGGACCTGTATAGCACCCTGCACAGAAAACATCTTGGTCGTGGGTATGACCAGAGCTCTGGATCCCAGGGTCCAGCTCTCCTAAGAGAAGCATTACAGGCAGAACCTTGCTCTTCTCTGCAAGGCCCGGGTACCGACCGTTTAGCTATGAAGCTTTTTTGGTCGGATCCGGAATAGCTTACTGAGGCCCAAAAGAACCTGTACGCAAGCTCAGTGAAAAACACATGTTTCTTCTTGGCCAACACCTTAGACACTGGCAAAAAACTGAGGTGCTCCCGGATGGGAGGGGCTTATATAGGGGAGGGTACTTCCGGTTTTGGAAGTTGCCAGTGCCAGCACCTGACGGTAACTATATAACCCATTAGTAATGACTATGTCGCTCTGTGTCCCGTGATGTACGAAAAAGAAATCTATTCTATGTTATCTTGGCATAGTGAATTTATTGTTTAGAAGATTGTGTCTGAGCCTACCTCCTGTGTGTTCATTTTGCTCAAACCACCATTTATTCTAACCTGTATCAATACATTAAATAAATTTACCACTAAAAGGTCTTGTGTCTATTTTCATGGTGCTAATTCACAGCCGAGCTGAAGGTATCTCTCTAGTAGGGATGAGCTTCGAGTTCTAGTCGAACATGAGTTCGACTCGAACATCGGCTGTTCGATCGTTCGAACATTATGGGCCATTCGCGCTAAATTTGAGTGGCGCGTCATTGCAGTGCATTGCTGGCTGATGATTGGCCAAGCATGCACTATGACCCGCATGCTTAGGCCATTAACAGCACCGTCAGCACAGAGGGCCATAATTGGCCAAAGTCAGGCGCGTCGGCCTTGTGAGAGAGATAGAGAGAGAGTCAGAGTGTCATTTTATTTCAATTAGATAGAGCAGGCAGGCGATTCAGGTAGCTGCAGTCAGTGTATTTAGTATATATATGCATCCTAGGCGTTGTATGTATATATATATATATATATATACCGTATTTATCAGCGTATAACACGCACCGGCGTATAACAGGCACCCCAAGTTTAGGAGGGAAATTCAAGGAAAAAAAAACTTACATTTAAATGCAGCATGCAGCCTTGCCCAGTGTCCATCTGCAGCCTTGCCCAGTGTCCATCTGTCCATCTGCAGCCGTGCCCAGTGTCCATCTGTCCATCTGCAGCCTTGCCCAGTGTCCATCTGTCCATCTGCAGCCTTGCCCAGTGTCCATCTGTCCATCTGCAGCCTTTCCCAGTGTCCATCTGTCCATCTGCAGCCGTGCCCAGTGTCCATCTGTCCATCTGCAGCCATGCCCAGTGTCCATCTGTCCATCTGCAGCCGTGCCCAGTGTTCATCTGTCCATCTGCAGCCTTGCCCAGTGCCTTTGAGATCGTGTCAGTCCCGGCGGTTTTTAAAATTTGGCGCCGATTTCTGTGGAGAGGAGCGAGCGGGGCCGAGTGTACTTCGGCTGGACTCGGCTCCTCTCGCAGTTCCGCCCATCTCCACTGACTGCGCCGCTGACGGAGAAAGCCGAGTGTACTTCGGCTAGACTCGGCTCTGCTCACAGTCACAGGCAGGACTGCGAGAGGAGCCGAGACTAGGCGAAGTACACTCGGCTTTCTCTATGTCAGCGGCGCAGTCAGAGATGGGCGGGACTGCGAGAGGAGCCGAGTAAAGACGATTGTACTTTGGCTTCGGCTCCGCTCGCTCCTCTCGCTCGTTGTCAGCAGGGGAATTCGACGGAGTATCGGCGTATAACACGCACCCACGATTTCCCCCTGATTTTAAGGGGAAAAAAGTGCGTGTTATACGCCGATAAATACGGTATATACACACACACACACACTGTATTTAGTTTAGCTAGATCTCACTTCAGAGTGTTCCTGTTTTTCTCGCTGCAGTATATTAAGTCAGTGTACTGTATAATGGGCACAGTGTGCAGGTAAAGCTGACTGCAGATCACCCCTGTTCTCTTCCTAATAATACAGGCAGGCAGTTGATTGAGCTAAGCTGCAGTATATTAAGTCAGTGTACTGTATACTGGGCACAGTGTGCAGGTAAAGCTGACTGCAGATCACCCCTGTTCTCTTCCTAATAATACAGGCAAGCAGTTGATTGAGCTAAGCTGCAGTATATTAAGTCAGTGTACTGTATACTGGGCACAGTGTGCAGGTAAAGCTTACTGCAGACCATCCCTGTTCTCTTCCTAATAATACAGGCAGGCAGTTGATTGAGCTAAGCTGCAGTATATTAAGTCAGTGTACTGTATACTGGGCACAGTGTGCAGGTAAAGCTGACTGCAGACCGTCCCTCTTCTTTTCCTAACAATACAAGCAGGCAGGCAGTTGATTGAGCTAAGCTGCAGTATATTACGTCAGTGTACTGTATACTGGGCACAGTGTGCAGGTAAAGCTGACTGCAGACCGTCCCTCTTCTTTTCCTAACAATACAAGCAGGCAGGCAGTTGATTGAGCTAAGCTGCAGTATATTACGTCAGTGTACTGTATACTGGGCACAGTATGCAGGTAAAGCTGACTGCAGACCATCCATGTTCTCTTCCTAATAATACAGGCAGGCAGTTGATTGAGCTAAGCTGCAGTATATTAAGTCACTGTACTGTATACTAGGCACAGTGTGCAGGTAAAGCTGACTGCAGACCATCCTTGTTCTCTTCCTAATAATACAGGCAGGCAGTTGATTGAGCTAAGCTGCAGTACTGTATATTAAGTCAGTGTACTATATACTGGGTACAGTGTGCAGGTAAAGCTGACTGCAGACCATTCCTGTTCTCTTCTTAATAATACAGGCAGGCAGTTGATTGAGCTAAGCTGCAGTATTTTAAGTAAGTGTACTGTATACTGGGCACAGTGTTCAGGTAAAGCTGACTGCAGACCATCCCTGTTCTCTTCCTAATAATACAGGCAGGCAGTTGATTGAGCTAAGCTGCAGTATATTAAGTCAGGGTACTGTATACTGGGCACAGTGTGCAGGTAAAGCTGACTGCAGATCACCCCTGTTCTCTTCCTAATAATACAGGCAGGCAGTTGATTGAGCTAAGCTGCAGTATATTAAGTCAGTGTACTGTATACTGGGCACAGTGTGCAGGTAAAGCTGACTGCAGACCATCCCTGTTCTCTTCCTAATAATACAGGCAGGCAGTTGATTGAGCTAAGCTGCAGTATATTAGGTCAGTGTACTATATACTGGGTACAGTGTGCAGGTAAAGCTGACTGCAGACCATTCCTGTTCTCTTCCTAATAATACAGGCAGGCAGTTGATTGAGCTAAGCTGCAGTATATTAAGTCAGTGTACTGTATACTGGGCACAGACGTGTGCAGCAGATCACACCGGTGCTATTTGCAACATATGTCTGAAGTGTATCAAGCGTGGCCAAAACAGCAGCCGCTTGGGCACCACATGCTTGACCAGACATATGTCGACCTACCATGCAGTCCGTTGGCAAGCGGACATAAAAGACCCATACCAAAGAACAAAGCGGACCTCTCCTTGCTCCTCATCAGCTGGGATCTCCAACCCCACTAAACCTTCAGTCCTCTCAGAAACCTGCACTGAGAGGCATGAAGGTGTAGAATTAGGTGTGCCACTGCCTTGCGGCAATCTGCTATCGGTACACCAACATCCGATTGTACCAGGATAATTTCCCTGCCCCAGTTGCTACACCGGTGAAAGAAGTTCGCTCCCAGCCATCCACATGCCCAGCGGTTGAATGCTAGCTTGGCTAAATTGCTAGCACTTCAACTGCTGCCTTTTTAGTTGGTAGACTCTACCCCCTTCCGTGAGTTTGTTGAATGTGCGGTTCCTCAGTGGCAGGTTCCCAAACGCCACTTTTTCTCACGGAAAGCGATTCCTGCTCTCTACCGGCATGTGGAAGGCAATGTCTTGGCCTCGCTGGACAGGGCAGTCAGCGGTAAGGTGCATATTACCGCTGACTCATGGTCCAGCAGGCATGGATAGGGACGTTACCTATCTTTCACGGCGCAATGGGTGACTCTGCTGGCAGCTGGGAAGGATGCAGGACAAGGTGCAGTAGTGTTGGAGGTTGTTCCGCCACCACGCCTCCAAAATGTTACTACCGGTGATTC
This sequence comes from Rana muscosa, assembly GCA_029206835.1. Classification (NCBI taxonomy): domain Eukaryota; kingdom Metazoa; phylum Chordata; class Amphibia; order Anura; family Ranidae; genus Rana; species Rana muscosa. The sequence goes on from CM055127.1 coordinate 271,869,705, forward strand.
TGACACACCTCTCTCCTCCACCCCCTCCTCCTCTTCTTCCTCCATGGCCTCTACCTGTGCTTTGTCCTCGGAACCAGCGGTGCTCCGTAGGCGTTCAAGGGGCTACGCAAGTATGCAGGCAAAAAGATGCCATGCGGTGCTTGAGCTGGTGTGCTTGGGGGACAGGAGCCACACTGGGGCAGAGATTCTGTCAGCTCTGCAGGGGCAGGCTCAGAGGTGGTTGACGCCACGCCAGCTTAAGCCAGGAAAGGTGGTTTCCGACAATGGCACCAACCTCCTCTCTGCCCTCCGACAAGGACAACTGACCCATGTGCCTTGTTTGGCTCACGTCCTTAACTTGGTGGTGCAGCGGTTCTTGGGCAGGTACCCGGGCTTACAGGTGGTCCTGAAGCAGGATGGAAACTCTGTGGGCATTTCCGATGGTCATATAATGCCAGTGCTCGGCTGGCTGACCTGCAAAAGGATTACAACCTGACCAAGAACCACCTAATCTGTGACATGCCCACCAGGTGGAACTCAGTGTTTGCCATGCTGCAGCGGCTGCACACGCAGCAAAGGGCCATCAATGAGTACCTGTGCGACTATGGCACCAGCACAGGGTCAGGGGAACTTGTTTTTTTTGCCACGCCAGTGGGTCATGATCAGGGATGCATGCACTGTCCTGTCACCATTTGAGGAGGCCACGAGGATGGTGAGCAGTGACAGTGCATGCATCAGTGATACTGTCCCTCTTGTCCACCTGTTGGAGCACACGCTGCATCGAATAATGGACAGGGAACTTGAGGCAGAACAGAGGGAGGAAGAGGAGGACTTCCTTACCTCTCAAGGCCCCCTTTATCCAGACAGTGTTCCTGCGGGCCCGCCGATCACACAGGAAGAGTAGGAGGAGGATGATTGTGTCAGCATGGAGGTAGAGACTAGCACTCAACATCAGCAACAGTCTTTAAGGGATCATTTACAGTCCCCAGAAACCCATGGACTTGTACGTGGCTGGGAGGAGGTGGCTGCGGATCATGTTGTCCTTAGTGACCCAGAAGACTCCGGACCGAATGCCTCAGCAAGCCTACGCTGCATGGCCTCCCTGATTCTGCAAAGCCTGCAAAAGGATCCTCATATTCCTGGTATCAAGGAGAGGGATCATTACTGGCTGGCAACCCTCCTTGATCTACGTTACAAGGGTAAGGTTGCGGACCTTATCCAGCCGTCGCAGAGGGAGCAGAGGATGAAACATCTTCGGGAGGCCTTGCAGAAAGGTTTGTGCAACGCGTTTCCAGGGCCTGGGAGGTTACAAATTCCTGGTCCTGGACAACGTGTTGCTGAGGCTTCGGTCAGTCACAGAAGGAGCGGTGGATCAGGGATGCATGCACTGTCCTGGCACCATTTGAGGAGGTCACTAGGATGGTGAGCAGTGACAGTGCATGCATCAGTGAAGGTGAAGACAGTGGAGGAGACCTTGCGTGGAGAGTGAAGAAGTTTCTGCTTTTGACTGCTGGGTTGCATTTTTGGTTATTTTTGGCTCTTTTTCCTTGCAGTTTTTTAACACCTTTTTCTGGCACATTTTAAACAGCCTTTTTTTTCTCTTTTTTTCCTTCAGCCTACTATTTAAGGGGAGTGGTTAATTGGTCACAGGTGCTTGAGGCCTATATAAATTTCTGTAGAGCTCATTTAGAGCCTGCTCATTTTGAGTTGCTGGAACTCTGTCCAAGTGGAACTGGACTAAGTGGTTAGTTAAAATCAAGAGTTTAAAACAGGAGGTTAAAACAGGGGTCATAGTAGATGTGTAGTGTGAGTACCTGGGTGTTGTCTGAGTAGTGTGTGTGGATCGTTAGTACTTGTGTATTGTAGGTGCACGCTGGTCTGCGAGTGCACGCTGGTCTGCGAGTGCACGCGGGTCCGTTGGTCTGCGAGTGCACGCTGGTCTGCGAGTGCACGCGGGTCCGTTGGTCTGCGAGTGCACGTAGGTCTGTGAGTGCACGCTGGTCTGCGAGTGCACGCTGGTCTGCGAGTGCACGCGGGTCCATTGGTCTGCGAGTGCACGCTGGTCTGCGAGTGCACGCGGGTCCGTTGGTCTGCGGGTGCACGCTGGTCTGTGAGTGCACGCTGGTCTGCGAGTGCACGCGGGTCCGTTGGTTTGCGAGTGCACGCTGGTCTGCGGGTGCACGCTGGTCTGCGAGTGCACGCGGGTCCGTTGGTCTGCGAGTGCACGCTGGTCTGCGAGTGCACGCGGGTCCATTGGTCTGCGAGTGCATGCTGGTCTGCGAGTGCACGCGGGTCCGTTGGTCTGTGAGTGCACGCTGGTCTGCGAGTGCACACGGGTCCGTTGGTCTGCGAGTGCACGCTGGTCTGCGAGTGCACGCGGGTCCGTTGGTCTGCGAGTGCACGCTGGTCTGCGAGTTCACGCGGGTCCGTTGGTCTGCGGGTGCACGTAGGTCTACGTGGTACCTGTGTATTGTCTTGTTGAGTACCTGTGTATTGTCTTGTTGAGTACCTGTGTATTGTCTTGTTGAGTACCTGTGTATTGTCTTGTTGAGTACCTGTGTATTGTCTTGTTGAATAGTTGGGTCAGGAAGCTAGTGTTAGGTAATTTGGACAGGGTATAATCTCGAATCCTCATTAAATTAATAGGTACGATGCCCAGCGGGTGTGGTGAGGCGACTCGGTGTACATCTTGCAGCATGTATGCGTTCCTTGATCATCTGATCGAGGGCGATTACTGCTGTGCAAAATGTAAGCACATTGTTTCCCTGGAAGCCCAGGTTCTGAATCTAGGGAAGCAACTGTCAGCACTGGGAAGTCCCTCCACACTAAAGGAGAGCTGGATACGTACCCGGCAGGTGATGGCAGGGGCCAGCACAGAGGTGGGTGGAGACAAAGAGGTGCAGGCACTAGAAAATAGTAGATGGGTGACAGTCAGGAAGGGTAGAGGGCGAGGTGCCAGGGAGGCCGATCCAGGGCTGGAGCATCCCAATAAGTATGCTCCATTGAGTGACATTGGTGAAACCAGTCAGGGACCAGCACTGCTGGAGCTGAGGGACTCTCCTAGCTGCCAGGGGAAGAACTCCTCCAGTGAGAGTGGGGGGGAAGCAAAGGGAAAGGAAAGACAGATTCTGGTGGTAGGGGACTCAATTCTTAGAAGGACAGAGAGGGCAATCTGTAACAAAGACCTGAAGCGCCGAACTGTATGTTGTCTACCGGGCGCTCGGGCTCGGCACATCACGGATCTGGTGGACAGATTACTGGGAGGGGCTGGGGAAGACCCAGCTGTCATGGTGCACGTTGGCACCAATGACAAAGTCAGAGGCAGATGGAGTGTCCTAAAGAACGATTTTAGGGACTTGGGAGCTAAATTGAGGAAAAGGACCTCCAAGGTAGTATTCTCGGGAATACTACCGGTACATCGAGCCACACCAGAAAGGCAGAGGGAGATTAGGGAAGTGAACAAGTGGCTGAAGAGCTGGTGTAGTAAGGAGGGGTTTGGGTTCCTGGAGGACTGGGCCGACTTCTCAGTCGATAACCAGTACTATAGAAGGGACGGACTGCACCTAAATGAGGAGGGTGCAGATCAGCTGGGAATAAGGATGGCCAAAAAGTTAGAGGGGTTTTTAAACTAGACGACGGGGGGGAGGGTCCAGAGATAGTGAGAGTCAGCGGGGAACATATTCTAGAGGGTAGTATTAGGGGCATTAGTGGTAGGGTAACCAAAGCACATAAACCCAAGGTAAGTGTAGTAGCAAGTCCTAGTTGCAATCTGGGAACACCCAAGAGGATAGTATGTGACCGGTCAAAATATATTAATGCATTAAAGTGTCTGTTCACCAACGCCAGAAGTCTGCCAAGCAAAATAGGTGAGTTGGAAGCTCTGGTGCATGAGGAGAGCTATGATGTAATCGGTATTGCTGAAACTTGGCTTCATTCCCCACATGACTGGGCTATTAATATTCCTGGCTATGCACTCTTTCGTAAAGACAGGGTAAAAAGGAAGGGTGGAGGGGTCTGTCTCTATGTGAGAAGTGATCTCAAAGCGAGTGTGAAAGAGGACCTGGTGGATGGAGAGTGTGATGAGTCTGAAGCATTATGGGTGGAACTGCATACAGATGTGCGTAGTTCAAAGCTAATCATTGGAGTTTGTTATAGACCACCCAATGTTAATGGGGAGTTAGAGACTCAGCTCCTTCCACAGATGGAAAGGGCTGCAAGGGCTGGGACGGTGATAATAATGGGGGATTTTAACTACCCAGAAATTGACTGGAGTAATGGAACTGCTGGGACAGTTAAAGGGCAAAAATTTATAAACCTATTGCAGGACAATTTTATGGTCCAGTTTATTGAGGCCCCAACTAGGAATGATGCTCTGTTGGACCTGGTAATCTCAAACCATGCAGAGCGTATTACTAATGTTCAGATAAAGGAACACCTGGGTAGCAGTGACCATAACATGATTTCATTTGATGTTAGTTGTAAGCAAAAAATCACATACAGGAAAGATAAAAACACTTAATTTCAAGAGAGCAAATTTTCCAAGGATGAGCGCTGCTCTCCAGGACTTAGACTGGGAAGGAATATTGGCATCAATGGGCACAGAACAGAAATGGGAATTCTTCAAAAAGACTGTTTGTGAACTCACTGCAAAGTACAGTATATTCCCATGGGCAATAAGTTTAAAAGGCTAAAAATAAAACCTATGTGGCTCACTGCCAAAGTTAAAAAAGCTATAAACTACAAGAAAAGAGCTTTTAAAAAATATAAAAATGAGGGAACACTAGTGTCATTTAAATGTTACAAAGAATATAACAGGATATGTAAAAAGGAAATCAAGGATGCAAAAATTCTAAATGAACGACAGATTGCAAAAGATAGTAGGACAAACCCCAAAAAATTATTCAAATATATTAATAGTAAAAAGGTCAAGTCTGAGCATGTAGGCCCTTTACAAAATAATCTAGAGTGGGTGACTGGGGACAAAGAGAAGGCTAATTTATTAAATACTTTCTTCAGTTCTGTGTATACAAAGGAGCATGGGGGAGCTCATGTCCAAAATGGGGGTGGTAGTGACACAGCCCCAAATCCACAATGGCTCAAAAGTGATATGGTCCAGAAATATTTAGATGGCATAAAGGTGGATAAAACACCTGGATCAGATGGCATACACCCACGGATCCTAAAATAATTGAGCTCTGTAATTTCAAAGCCATTGTATTTAATTTTTAGGGACTCATTAATGACAGGAATAGTACCACTGGATTGGCGCAGGGCCAATGTGGTGCCTATATTTAAAAAGGGAATTAAGTCTTTACCAAGTAACTATAGACCTGTTAGTTTAACTTCTATAGTTGGGAAAATACTGGAGAGATTAATAAAAGACCACATGGATGAGTTCTTGCTGGAAAAAAACTATTTAAGCAACAGACAGCATGGATTCATGAAAGACAGAAGTTGTCAAACAAACCTGATTTCTTTTTATGAAGAGGTAAGTAAGACCTTGGACAAAGGGGTGGCTGTGGACGTGGTATACTTGGATTTTGCAAAAGCGTTCGATACAGTTCCCCACACACGGCTCATGTGTAAGGTAAAGTCTACAGGATTGGAAATATCAGTTTGTAAATGGATAGAAAACTGGCTAAAAGACAGAATTCAGAGAGTAGTGGTTAATGATTCTTACTCTGAATGGTCCAAGGTTATCAGTGGTGTACCCCAAGGTTCAGTGCTGGGACCCTTACTTTTTAATATGTTTATAAATGATATTGGGTCTGAGATCAAAAGTAACATTTCTGTCTTTGCAGATGACACCAAGCTATGCAGTGGAATAACGTCCTTACAGGATGTCGCCAATTTACAAGCCGACCTCAATGCTCTGTCTAATTGGGCGACTATGTGGCAGATGAGGTTTAATGTTGATAAATGTAAAGTTATGCACTTGGGGGCTAAGAATATGAATGCATCATACATACTAGGGGGAGTACAACTGGGGGGATCCGTAGTGGAGAAGGATCTGGGGGTTTTGGTAGATCATAAGCTCAATAATGGCATGCAATGCCAAGCTGCGGTTTCCAAAGCGAGCAAAGTCCTTTCTTGTATTAAGAGAGGTATGGTCTCCAGAGAGAGAGATATCATTTTGCCCCTGTTCAAATCATTAGTAAGACCTCATCTGGAATATGCAGTTCAGTTTTGGGCCCCAGTTCTCAAAAAGGATATTGGGGAACTGGAGAAAGTGCAGAGAAGGGCAACCAAACTGATAAGAGGCATGGAGGAGCTCAGCTATGAGGAGAGATTAGAGGAACTGAATTTATTCTCTCTTGAGAAGAGGAGATTAAGGGGGGATATGATCAACATGTACAAATATATAAGGGGTCCATATAGTGAACTTGGTGTTCAGTTATTCACTTTACGATCAACACAAAGGACAAGGGGGCACTCTTTGCGTCTAGAGGAAAAGAGATTTCACCTCCAAATACGGAAAGGTTTTTTCACAGTAAGAGCTGTGAAAATGTGGAATAGACTCCCTGCAGAGGTGGTTCTGGCCAGCTCAGTAGATTGCTTTAAGAAGGGCCTGGATTCTTTCTTAAATGTACAGAATATAACTGGGTACTAACATTTATAGGTAAAGTTGATCCGGGGAATATCCAATTGCCTCTCGGGGGATCAGGAAGGAATTTTTTCCCCTGCTGTAGCAAATTGGGTCATGCTCCTCTGGGTTTTTTTTGCCTTCCTCTGGATCAACTGTGGGTTTAGAATTGGGTATATGGGATTGCACGATATATTATTATTTATTTTTTTTTTTTTATGGTTGAACTGGATGGACTTGTGTCTTTTTTCAACCTGACTAAACTATGTAACTATGTAGTGACACTGTCCCTCTTGTCCACCTGTTGGAGCACACGCTGTGTGGAATAATGGACAGGGCACTTGAGGCAGAACAGAGGCAGGAAGAGGAGGACTTCCTTACCTCTCAAGGCCCCCTTTATCCAGACAGTGTTCCTGCTGGCCCGGCCATCACACAGGAAGAGGACGAGGAGGAGGAGGAGGATTGTGTCAGCATGGAGGTGGAGACTAGCACTCAGCATCAGCAGCAGTCTTCCAGGGATCAATTACAGTCCCAAGACACTCATGGACTTGTACGTGGCTGGGAGGAGGTGGCTGCGGATCATGTCGTCCTCAATGACCCAGAGGACTCGGCACCGAATGCCTCAGCAAACCTACGCTGCATGGCCTCCCTGATCCTGCAAAGCCTGCGTAAGGATCTTTGTATTCGTGCGATCAAGGAGAGGGATCATTACTGGCTGGCAACCCTCCTTGATCCACGTTACAAGGGTAAGGTTGCGTACCTTATCTTGCCATCGCAGAGGGAGCAGAGGATGAGGCATCTTCGGGAGGCCTTGCAGACAGGTCTGTGCAAAGCGTTCCCAGAGACTGGGGGTTACAAATTACTGGTCCTGGACAACGTGTTGCTGAGGCTTCTGTCAGTCAAAGAAGGAGCGGTGGAGAAGGTGGCCGTCTGACGATGCGTTCAGACAATTTTTTAGTCCGCAGCCCCAAGGTATGATCGGTTCCAGCAACCATCGCCAGCGTCTGATTCACATGGTGCAGTCGGTCCAATGCCAAAAAAAGAGACCTTCTTTTTCCTGGAACCCTTGGAACACTTGACCTCAGAAATTGAGGTGGAGGAAACTCTCGTAACTCCAGCTTGTAACCGAGAGACACGGTGGAGAGGACCCATTTGTCCTGGAGCTGCTCCTGCCAAGCCCCTCGCAAACAAACAAAGCCTTCCCCCCACCCGAACGAGTGGGGGCGTCTCTTCATAATGTAGATTTGGGGCTCAGTTTAGTAGGCTTTCGTCCCCAGGGTTTCTTGTGACTCTGGGACTGAGTCTGAGTCTTCCCTCCAGGTCCTGACCGGGGAGGCCGTTGGAACCGCTTAGAGGCCGATGTACCGGAGAGGAAGACTGTTTAAAAGGAGGACGCCTGCTCCTTTTTCTAACGGGAAAAAGAGTACTTTTCCAGTTAGAGATTCTTTGGATATATTTGTCCAAGTCTTCACCAAACAACCATTCCCAATGGAACGGAAACCCAGCCAAGAGCTTTTTACAAGGTGTCTCGGCTGACCAATTTTTTAACCACAGGAGCTTACGCATGTGTACCAATAGGAGCGTAAGGCGAGAAGTCTGATGAAATGAATCTTTAATGGCATCCACTGCAAAACATAACACCCTTGGTAGGTCGGCTAAGTCCCGTGCTTGCTGAGCAGGGATATCTTTTAATACCTGCTTCATTTGATCTTTTAGAGCTTGGCATACACCTATAGCCGCTAACGCAGGCTGAGCTACAGCACCTGCCACAGAAAAAAGGTCTTTAACAAGGTTTCCAACCTCTTATCTGTTGGATCTTTAAACATCTGTACATTGTCAACTTGACAAGTGAGACTTTTGTTCACTGAGGAGATAGCAGCGTCTACTGCTGGCATACTCCACTTTTTGGTGAATTTTTCCTCCATAGGATAAAGAACAGAGAATTTCTTAGGAATAAGAAAATGCTTATCTGGATGTTCCCAATCCTGATAAATAAGTTCCTCTAGCAAAGGATGAGTAGGAAAAGAGCAATTAGCCTGAGGAGCTTTTAAGGAACCCAAAGAGGAAACAGACTTTGCCGCTGGTTCTGACAGGGGCAATTTAAACGCTGCACGGGCCATCTCAGTAGGAGACTGTACCAACAATTTTTCAGTTTGTGAAGCTAAAAATGGTTCCTCTAAAGTGGACTCCTCAGATGCAGACATCAGAGTGCCCTTCTGCCTGGTCTCCTGAGGGCAAGTCAACCTCCTCAGGAGACAATTGCTCTACTGCTAAAAACTCCAAAGGGGGAGAGGGAGATCTGGCAAGCTTTCTCTCAGGAAAGGAAGACGCGATCAATGCCGCTAATCTCTGCTCCAATCCCCCCAGGACTGAAGCAAAAACTTCCTCCGTCACATAAACAGGAGCAGGTGGACTGGGGGCAGCAGCACCCAACAACTCCAATGGCTCACCCCGGGCAACTACTTTTGATTTATCAGGAGAGGATGGGACAGCAGGAGCATGACCGAGATCCTCAGAGCCCAACGGCGAACCCTTTAGCTTTTTAGGATTTCTAGTTCCAGAGCCCTTAGAAGGCATAGTCCTGAGCACAAAGCAGAGGTACTCACAGCCAAACTTGCATACACTGCTGAGTTATAGTCCAGCAACAAATGCTGCTAATTAAACCAGCCTGATGCAGAGCTATTGTGCTTGGGGATGCCTGTATACACCAACCGCTGTATGCCTGCACTGCCTGCACTATATTTTGTATAGTCTGTACTGTCTGTACTGTCTGTACTGTCTGTAACCTGTACTTGCATGCACCATCAGTATTTTAGCCTGTCCCCATTCCTGTGTCCCTCCGCCAGCCAGAGTGTCATCTACAGACTGAGTTTTATAATCTGGCCCGCCGTGCGCCAGCGCAGATGAGCGAGGAGGGCATGGAGCGTCGGCCCACCAGGCTCTGCCCACCTCCCTCACTTGCTCCGAATGAGCAGTTCTATAACACCAGCCTCCCGCACGCGTGCGTGCACATGTCGGCGCTTGCCGAGCCAGAGAGTGAGGAGGAGGGGGGAGCGCCGCGGACACCAGCCGTCTGTGAGCCGTTCAGAGAAACGACAGGATGCCTTGTAACGGCGACGGTGTTACTAGCCAGCATGCATGGTAAGAAAAATGTCTGCTATCCTAAAGACAATAGGAGAGACCTTAATATTTGGGTACATCCCGCAGGCATGTCCCTTGACCAAATCCAGGGTAGTAATACATTAAAAGTTTTCACTGATTCCCCAGAAAAAAGTGCCCTGAAAAAAACAGCGGCATTTGACTGACACAGATAGACTATAGGCTAGGCAGACAAAAGAGAATGTTAACACCCTCTAGTGGCAAAACATGGTACAACACAATAGCTCTAATAGAGGATCTCCTGTTTGAACCAAGTTCGCACAGGGACCTCCACTCACCTTCTTCGCCGCAGGGCTCTGCTGGGGACAGATAGCCCAATCTTCACCCATCACGGCGGGTAATGTCATTAGACCTTCAGGGACCGGGGTCCTTGGCTAGGATTTCCACTCCCCTGGACCTGTATCGCATCCTGCCAGAGACTTTTGGTATTTGGCCTAACCAAAGTACTGGGACCCAGCCCTCCGAGGAGAGGCATTACAGGCAGAACCTTGTTCTTCTGCACCAAGGGGTGGGTACCGTCCACTTTGGCCGCAGGCACTTTGGACAGATCCGGTAAGGTAGTTTGCTTGGCCCACAAAGGACCCTGCAGCGAAGCTTCTCATAACACATCTTTAACCGTGACCAACACCTTAGACACTGGCAAAAAAAACTGAGGTTCTCCCGGTATGGGAGGGGTTATATAGGGGAGGGGACTTCCTGTCTTGGGCGTGCCAGTGTCCATCACCTGAAGGCAGGCCTATAAACCCACATAGTTATTACTATGCCGCTCTGTGTCCCGTGATGTACGAAAAAGAAAAAGGTATTTACAGGCAGATGGCCCAAGCAGAATCTGCATAGCAAGGGGGTGGCTGCTGTCTGGCTAGGACAATAAGATGAGAATCAGTGATTACCACTGCAAGCAAGCTTCAAAGAGAATAAGGGCTAGATAAGATGGCCCAGGGCTCATAGAGATGATATGGACAATACTGCCACCTAGAGGCCAATATAATATATTACCAGGACTACTTTTGGCAATATTTCATTGGACAAGATGCAAGTGGGGTGGTTATGAGTGGGCGTGAATGTTCGAGTAAAAAGCTCACAAAGAAAGAGTTATTTTTTTTTTCAAACAAGACGAAAAAGGGAACGGCGCCCTCTAAATGCAGCAAGTAAAAACTGTTTTTAATTAAAAGATTAAAATACACTCACATTTGAGCAGTGGTAATCGAGCGTGTCAGGGGTTGACAGGAACTTCATCCGCAGGTCCTCAGGGGTGATGGTGGTTTCACGGGCAGTTGGGCTGGAGTCCTCGATCCTGTGTCTCTTCCTGCACTGGATGTTGAGCAGCGCCGGCCGGAAACTTGGATCTGGACTGTGTGTGCTCCGTGGGGTCCTGGGGTCATCACTTCCGGGTCAGAGGTATGCGGGAGGTGCTTCGCGTTCAGGACATGCGTGTCCCTTCATCAGGCTAGTGTGGCGGCCATCTTAGGTGTGGTAATTTATACCAGAGTGAGGATAGGTGGGCGGGTTTGTCTTGTATTTTTGGCAACCATGGTAACCGCGCAAGCTGGGGCATGCTGTGTGCGGCGGGGATCATACTGGGCTGATAGATCGTGACACTCCAGGGAGGCAATGGCACAGGATGAGCCCAAGAAAAAAAATATATATATATAGAGAGAATAGCTTAGGCTGTGTATTTCATGTGTTATTAAGAATTATACATAGTAGACTGTATACTATAAATTACACTACATAAAACAAAACAAACTATAAACTATAAACTATATTCTGGTTCTATATTGATACTTACGGCCAAATACTGGGAATTTAATAGGAATCGTAGGGATATGATAAGAATATCTATATAGAGAAATAAAAGATTATGTTTTTTTAAAAAAGGGGTTTCTTTACAGAATTATACTAATAATGAAGAAGATAACGTTAAAAATAATAATAATTAAATAAAGATAAAAAATATATTAAATAATAAATATAAATATAAAAATAAAAAAATAAAAATGAAAATGGAATGAAAATGGAATTAGAATGGAATTAAAATAAAATATGATATATGAAATATGATATAGGATCTGAAAAAATGAATCTTATGGTGCTGGGGGAATATGTATACATATGTACTTGGATTATGGCACTGGGGGTGTGTGCGTAATGGATACACGCAGGACTATGTGCATGCATCCATATCGGCTGCACATATTCACATGGACGCATGCCCACAAGAACATATGGGTGCATAAATCTAAAATATTAGGGAAATATAGATTAATAGGGTAAGGTATACATATACTTTAATTTGATAAGTACATGAGGATATGCACCTGCAGGTGCATACACACATGCATATATATACACATACACACACACATGTGTGTGCACACCCGCACATATACGGCAAAAATAACTACACAAATGCATGTACATAGGGTTATAGAGAAATATAGAAGAAAAGGGTGTGTAGAATAGGGGTGATTTCTGGGAGTAGTGTGAAAATGGCTTTTTTACTTTTAAGGCAATAGGGGGGTATTGGGTCACAGCAGGATGTTTATTTCTATGCCCTCATTGAGGCCTCCAGGCGATAAAGTATCCAGAGTATAGATCCAATAGTTCTCTCTAGAGAGAACTATTGGATCTATACTCTGGATACTTTATCGCCTGGAGGCCTCAATGAGGGCATAGAAATAAACATCCTGCTGTGACCCAATACCCCCCTATTGCCTTAAAAGTAAAAAAGCCATTTTCACACTACTCCCAGAAATCACCCCTATTCTACACACCCTTTTCTTCTATATTTCTCTATAACCCTATGTACATGCATTTGTGTAGTTATTTTTGCCGTATATGTGCGGGTGTGCACACACATGTGTGTGTGTATGTGTATATATATGCATGTGTGTATGCACCTGCAGGTGCATATCCTCATGTACTTATCAAATTAAAGTATATGTATACCTTACCCTATTAATCTATATTTTCCTAATATTTTAGATTTATGCACCCATATGTTCTTGTGGGCATGCGTCCATGTGAATATGTGCAGCCGATATGGATGCATGCACATAGTCCTGCGTGTATCCATTACGCACACACCCCCAGTGCCATAATCCAAGTACATATGTATACATATTCCCCCAGCACCATAAGATTCATTTTTTCAGATCCTATATCATATTTCATATATCATATTTTATTTTAATTCCATTCTAATTCCATTTTCATTTTTTTATTTTTATATTTATATTTATTATTTATTATTTAATATATTTTTTATCTTTATTTAATTATTATTATTATTAACGTTATCTTCTTCATTATTAGTATAATTCTGTAAAGAAACCCCTTTTTTAAAAAAACATAATCTTTTATTTCTCTATATAGATATTCTTATCATATCCCTACGATTCCTATTAAATTCCCAGTATTTGGCCGTAAGTATCAATATAGAACCAGAATATAGTTTATAGTTTATAGTTTGTTTTGTTTTATGTAGTGTAATTTATAGTATACAGTCTACTATGTATAATTCTTAATAACACATGAAATACACAGCCTAAGCTATTCTCTCTATATATATATATATATATTTTCTTGGGCTCATCCTGTGCCATTGCCTCCCTGGAGTGTCACGATCTATCAGCCCAGTATGATCCCCGCCGCACACAGCATGCCCCAGCTTGCGCGGTTACCATGGTTGCCAAAAATACAAGACAAACCCGCCCACCTATCCTCACTCTGGTATAAATTACCACACCTAAGATGGCCGCAACACTAGCCTGATGAAGGGACACGCATGTCCTGAACGCGAAGCACCTCCCGCATACCTCTGACCCGGAAGTGATGACCCCAGGACCCCACGGAGCACACACAGTCCAGATCCAAGTTTCCGGCCGGCGCTGCTCAACATCCAGTGCAGGAAGAGACACAGGATCGAGGACTCCAGCCCAACTGCCCGTGAAACCACCATCACCCCTGAGGACCTGCGGATGAAGTTCCTGTCAACCCCTGACACGCTCGATTACCACTGCTCAAATGTGAGTGTATTTTAATCTTTTAATTAAAAACTGTTTTTACTTGCTGCATTTAGAGGGCGCCGTTCCCTTTTTCGTCTTGTCTGTTCCAGAGCCTCTTCTAGCTTCCAATCTGAACTGGCAGCCATCTAATCAATCTCAGCAATCTCGCCCTAAACTTTTCTTCCATACATGGACATACATATTTACTATTGAACTATTAATAACTGAGCCTTCACAACTCCACCCAGTGCATTACCCCTCCCCCCTCCTTTCCTTCGTTATAGATCTCTATACAGCCCCTTCCAAAGTGCGCCATACCAAACCAACCTTTTTCTTATTTATTTTTTTCAATGCTGGCCTTTGCCTGAGCCTGATGGCTGTCTCTTTTACCATCTTGAGACCTCGCTCTGGATGCTGGCTTAGGCCTAAGCCATGCGGCCCAGAGCTCTCTTTTTACCATCTTGTGACCAGTCAACGAGTCTATTCTAGAGGATGTGATAAGTATCTTTGATATTTCATTGTTGTTATATGCTCTGTATATACAGTCAGGTCCATAAATATTGGGACATCGACACAATTCTAATCTTTTTGGCTCTATACACCACCACAATGGATTTGAAATGAAACTAACAAGATGTGCTTTAACTGCAAACTTTTATCTTTAACCACTTCGTACCAGACGGACGTCCATGGACGTCCTTGAGTTTGAGCCGGGATATCTGAATGATGCCTGCAGCTACAGGCATCATTCAGATATCATTTTTTAGAGCCGGCGATTCTGTACACCGTAAGAATGATCATAGCGGCTGTTCCACCGCTTGATCATTCTTACAGGCGGCGAGAGGGGACGTCTCCCCCCTCCCGCCGCCTTCCGGTGCTTCTACCGACTCACCTGTACGATCAGTGACAGGATCCGCTGGCCCCGGCTTCTTACCATAGAGATTTCCGGCAGACCAGATGGTCGCCGGAGTCTCTATGATCGTTCGGAGGCCGGGCGCGATGTTATGACATCACGCCCAGCCTCTGCATTCAAAAAAACGCCTCGGCTAGGAAGCGGTGATCGTTTTTTTTTATTTTTTTATTTCAGGCTTCCCAGCCTAGAGGCGAGATGTGGGGTCTTATTGACCCCATATCTCACTGTAAAGAGGACCTGTCATGCTTATTCTTATTACAAGGGATGTTTACATTCCTTGTAATAGGAATAAAAGTGATCCAAATTTTTTTTTTTAAAGTGCCAAAGTAAAAAGTTTAAAGTAAAATTAACAATAAAAAAATAAAAATTAAAAGTGCCCCTTTACCCCGGTAGCTCATACGCAGAATCGAACGTATATGCAAGTCCCGCCCACATATGAAAACGGTGTTCAGAACACACATGTGAGGTATCGCAGCGAACGTTAGAGCAAAAGCAATAATTCTAGCCCTAGACCTCCTCTGTAACACAAAACATGTAACCAGTAAACATTTTTAAAGCGCCGCCCATGAGGATTTTTAAGTACCGAAGTTTGGCGCCATTCCACGAGCGTGTGCATCTTTCACATTATGCAAAAAGAATTGGGCTAACTTTAATGTTTTAATATTTTTTAGTTCATGAAACCGTTTTTTTTCCCCAAAAAATGCGTTTGAAAAATTATTGCGCAAATACCGTGTGAGATAAAAAGTTGCAATGACCGCCATTGTATTCTCTAGGGTCTTTGCTAAAAAAAAACATATATAATATTTGGGGGTTCTATGTAATTTTCTAGCAAAAAAATTTGGATTTTTACATGTAGGAGCGAAGTGTCAGAATTGGCCCGAGATGCAAAGTGTTTAATTTGAGGGTATTTAAATCCAAATCAGGTGTAGGAATTACAACAGTTTGTATATGTGCCTCCCACTTTTTAAGGGACCAAAAGTAATGGGACAATTGGCTGCTCAGCTGTTCCATGGTCAGGTGTGTGTTATTCCCTCATTATCCCATTTACAATGAGCAGATAAAAGGTTCAGAGTTAATTTCAAGTGTGCTATTTGCATTTGGAATCTGTTGCTGTCAACTCTCAATATGAGATCCAAAGAGCTGTCACTATCAGTGAAACAAGCCATCATTAGGTTGAAAAAACAAAACAAACCCGTCAGAGAGATAGCAAAAACATTAGGTGTGGCCAAATCAACTGTTTGGAACATCCTTAAAAAGAAACAACGCACCGGTAAGCTCAGCAACACCAAAAGACCCGGAAGACCACGGAAAACAACTGTGGTGGATGACCGAAGAATTCTTTCCCTGGTGAAGAAAACACCCTTAACTACAGTTGGCCAGATCAAGAACACTCTCCAGGAGGTAGGTGTATGTGTGTCAAAGTCAACAATCAAGAGAAGACTTCACCAGAGTGAATACAGAGGGCTCACCACAAGATGTAAACCATTGGTTAACCTCAAAAACAGGAAGACCAGATTAGAGTTTGCCAAACAACATCTAAAAAAGCCTTCACAGTTCTGGAACAACATCCTATGGACAGATGAGACCAAGATCAACTTGTACCAGAGTGATGGGAAGAGAAGAGTATGGAAAAGGAAAGGAACTGCTCATGATCCAAAGCATACCACCTCATCAGTGAAGCATGGTGGTGGTAGTGTCATGGCGTGGGCATGTATGGCTGCCAATGGAACTGGTTCTCTTGTATTTATTGATGATGTGACTGCTGACAAAAGCAGCAGGATGAATTCTGAAGTGTTTCAGGCAATATTATCTGCTTATATTCAGCCAAATGCTTCAGAACTGATTGGATGGCGCTTCACAGTGCAGATGGACAATGGCCTGAAGCATACTTCAAAAGCAACCAAAGAGTTTTTTAAGGGAAAGAAGTGGAATGTTATGCAATGGCCAAGTCAATCACCTGACCTGAATCCGATTGAGCATGCATTTTATTTGCTGAAGACAAAACTGAAGGGAAAATGCCCCAAGAACAAGCAGGAACTGAAGACAGTTGCAGTAGAGGCCTGGCAGAGCATCACCAGGGATGAAACCCAGCGTCTGGTGATGTCTATGCGTTCCAGACTTCAGGTTGTAATTGACTGCAAAGGATTTGCAACCAAGTATTAAAAGTGAAAGTTTGATTTATGATTGTTAATCTGTTGGTCCCTTAAAAAGTGGGAGGCACATATACAAACTGTTGTAATTCCTTCACCGTTCACCTGATTTGGATGTAAATACCCTCAAATTAAAGCTGAAAGTCTGCAGTTAAAGCACATATTGTTCATTTCATTTCAAATTCATTGTGGTGGTGTATAGAGCCAAAAAGTTTAGAATTGTGTCGATGTCCCAATATTTATGGACCTGACTGTATACTCTGCTGTTTAGTGTGTGATGTTAGTACATTCCTATTTTCTTGGAAAATAAATGAAAGATATTGTTTTTACTAGCAGCAGTGTGTGTGTTTTCATAACTAACTCTACATTATTGTGCATATCAGAATCTTAATAAACTAGCTAATTATAGGCTTAGACAAATCAATACATTTATGCAGTAGATAGAGGGAATCCGTAAACACCTTTCGGAAGAATAGTTTATATTTATTAGCTTGCATATTGCAGCATTTATTTCAATTGGCACCCCAGATGGGACAGTATTATATTAACTCATGTTGCCTTCCAACACCCAGTATACTGACACTTTAATTTATTATATATACTCACTCATTATCCCTCTCCTGGGTTGATATGCCATTATTAGCTTATTCATATATAGGTTTAACTACTTATTGATGTAATACATTGAAAATTCATATTTTTGTGATATAATCATATACAATACCTACATATAAATAATTATATATTATATCTTTCTTATAGAATCCACCGGATGGTCAATTGACCACCGGTGAGCTTTACATAGATACTTCTCCCCTGCTTCTTTTACGGTCCTCACATTGCAAACCATTGTGCATCGGTATGGCCCCCTCAGTTCCTGTGGTGGACATTCATGGGGTTACCTTTGGCTGTCGGTGCCTGGTACTGATGATGGTAGCCGTTTTTGTGAGTAACTCAAATCAATCCTTGACCTTTGCTCTCATCTGGGCTAAATTTCCTATTTTATGACTATTTAGACTATAGTGTTATTTATGCATACCTATAGGTTCTTTATACACATATGGATTTCGCCTGCTCCTGAGGAAGTGATGGTTCATGAAACACGTAGAGCATGTTGTGCTGCAAACCTCTTGATTTTAAATATTTAACATTATGTACATAAATGTTTCTGTTCTGATTCTCTTATGCATAATTGCTGTTTCATTGCTGTAGAAACCCATTCAATTTAACGCTTTGATCCTGTTTCAACATGGTTACAACTGCTGATAGACATTTTAATAAAGTTTGTCTTTAATGTGCATCCACCTTTGTTTTATGGATCAATGTATTCATACATAGGTTATGTTCACTGCATCGATCTTTGGGTACACACCTCATTCAAAGTCCCAAACCTTTTCCTTTTTTGCAATTCTACAGGGATGGAGGCACATGTCTATGTGCGCCTCATTTAAAGTCCCAAACCTTTTTCCATATGAACCCTTTCACGACTAAGCCTATTTCTGACATTTGGTGTTTACAAGTTCAAATCCGTATTTTTTGCTAGAAAATTACTTAGAACCCCCAAACATTATATATATTTTTTTAACAGAGAATCTAGAGAATAAAATGGCGATTGTTGCAATTCTCTATGTTACACAGTATTTGTGCAGCGGTGTTTTAAACGCAACTTTTTGGGAACAATTTACTTTCATGAATTAAAAAAAAACTAAAAAGTTAAGTTAGCCCAATTTTTTGGGATAATGTGAAAGATGATGTTACGCCGAGTAAATAGATACCAAACATGTCATGCTTTATAATTGCACGCACTCGTGGAATGGCGACAAACTACGGTACCTAAAAATCTCCATAGGCGACGCTTTAAAAAAAATATTTCACGGTTACCAGGTTAGAGTTACAGAGGAGGTCTAGAGCTAGAATCTTTGCTCTCGCTGTGACGATCGCGGCAATACCTCACATGTGTGATTTGAACACCGTTTACATATGCGGCCGCGACTTTCGTATGCGTTTTCTTTGCTGCGCGAGCTTACAGGGACGGGGGCGCTTTAAAAAATGTTTTTTTTTATTATTTATTTTATTTATTTTTACACTATTAAATTGTGTGTTGTTTTTTTTAAATTGATCACTTTTATTGCTGTCACAAGCAATGTAAACATCCCTTGTGACAGTAATAAGTGGTGATAGGTACTCTTTATGGAGGGATCGGGGGTCTAAAAGACCCCAAATCCTTCCTTTACACTTTAAAGTATTCAGATCGCCGAAAACGCCGATTCTGAATACTGTATATTTTTTTTAAATCCGGCGCCATTGGCAGCCGAGTAAACAGGAAGTGACGCTGTGACGTCGCTTCCGTGTCTACATTCAGAAGACTGTCACGAAGCCGTTTACGGCTTCTTGCCAGTCTGTGGCTAGGCGCCCGAAGTGACGGATCGTGGATCGGGTCTCCCGGTGGGACGGGAGGCCCGGTCAGAGCGGCGGGAGGGGGGGGATGTCCCCTCCCCTCCCCTCCCGCTCCTTCGGTATAACAACCGAGTGGCTTTTAGCCACATCGGTTGTTATGCCAGCCTGGATAGCCAATCGCCCGCTCTAAACAATGGTACCGGGATCATGCCTTTAATGAAAAGGGAAAAAAACATTTGGATTATGCAAAATAAATAAACCTGAATTTACCTTCATAGCTTTGAGTGTGTTACTTGTACCTTCCACTTCATCCTTGGTTTTGTGCATTAATCTTTGTAGTTTAACTAAAAATAACTGCTGAGCTCTAACAAATAAAAAAAGATAATTTTGATGAAAAAGTATAAGAAGGATGGTTTGTACAAAAAATGGCAATGAATAAAATATAAATATATACTTGTCCAATGTTTAAGTCTTACTAATGGATGTATACTGTACACATGTCAGAGGTATGGATTAGCTTACTGTATGTTAAGCTTATCATAAAAAAATCTAGGAGACACAACATTTCAGTAAAAAAGCATACTTAAGTTAATTTTAGGACAAACAAACACAATAAATTTCACAAGATAGCTTAAAGTTAAAAAAAACAGAGCTCATTTGAGCACACGTGTGCAATGGCGTTACCACCAAGTCCCCACTAGACGTGTGTCATCACAATAGATGTCTTCAGGGGAAATCCTTTTCAAATCAATAAAGAGGTGGTTTTAAAGATGACGCACTCTAGCTTCTTGGTTCTCCTTCATGCTGGCTGGGGCCTTGCTGGTGCTACTATTTGTGTTAGTCGGTTATTGCACTAAAAGCACCAAACATTTAAGACTATTGACGATTTTCATCTTAAAAACGATTCAGTGGTCTTAAAACACCAATCTTGCACACAAGTGGTACTAACCTCTTAACCTTGGGGTCAGATCTTTTGGCAAGCAGGTAGTGTGTATTTGTGGTGTTAGAAGACTGAAGGTTTAGATTGCTGGCATATGTAGTTCAAATGCCACATGGACTGATTACATTATTTGTTTTTGTTTATATATTGAGTGTGATTAAATTGTGTCGTTATTTTTACTAAAGTCACTATATCTACCTTGTTTTGATTAAATATTATTATTTAAAGGGACAGTGCATCTATTTTTGTATAACATTTTGGTTTGTGTTTAGTATTCTGACACTTTATAGAGTGTAGCAACACCATAATGTTTGACTTTGATTATATATATATATATATATGTGTGTGTAGCGGGGTCCTCAATTTAGGGGTAGTGTTTGAGTGGTAGTTATGCTCAAACACCCAAATTGTTAGGACATTATCAACCATTTTGTCTGCAGGAAGAGTATCAGTGTACCGTTCCCTGTGGCCTGCGGGTGGTGCTGCCATAGTGGGCCAGGGTTGAACCGCTGATACAGTGCTGTGCCTTGTGTGTCCCCTCTCGGCAACCATGCAGTGGGCGTGGTCGGCCTGCTGTGTATGCTGGGAGAGGATATAAAAGGGGCAGACGCTGCCTGTCTTGGTTTTTTGTTGTCGGGAGTCCTACTCCCAGGGAGAGTGTGTTCCTGTCCGCCCTGGGCACCTTTGGCCCAGGGGCGGTGGTCGGTGAATCAGTCCCAGGCACCTTTAGCCCTGGGGCTGCAACTAAAGGCCTTGGGCCCAGCACCTTTGGCTGGGGCCCATCAAGGATCGAGGAATCTCAGGGTGCCGCCTTGCGAGGGGACCTGCATCTTAGACGAGGAGGCCGGGGAAAGGCCGTTCCGAGGGACTATTGAGAAGTCACAGTGAAGGAAGGGGCCCGGTAACTCTCTGGAGGGATGTCTTCTCCTTACAAAGAGGCCAAGCTTTGAAAACCAAGTTCACCAGGTCTGTGGCAGAGACCAAGATCACCAGTTTGTGTAGTGACTGTGTGCTTAGTTAGAGTACCATTAGTATTTTTGCACCCCCATTGCTGCTCGACAACCCCCCCTCTAATAGTATTACTGCAAACCACTTCTCTCTTTTAACTTTTAAAAGTAACAGCCTGACTGCAATGCACATCCTGTCAAATGTACACATGCAGAACATCTCCAAAAACAGCAAATGGACCAGCGAATGGGAACCAGGCGCACTGGTGTGGTGTCAGCAATGGCTTTGAGAAAGCGTTGTGATGCGAAACATGTCAGTCACGGCCCCCTGTTTGAGTCACATGTTTGCCACTGCAGTTTGAGTCCCATCTCCATCTCCATCTCCTGCACTTTATTCCATCATCTTGTTTACATCAATGCCATTGCTGACGCCACACCAGTGCGCCTGGTTCCCATTTGCTGGCTCACTTCCTCCCATCTGATTCGGCCAGTGGTGACATCATCCGAGCGCGTCCGGCTCCTCATTGGTCAGTCTGTCGCCTCCTGTGTTCCCCGCCGAGGGATCCATCTGCTGTGAGACTTCTACGGTGTTCCCTGCCTAGGAGCTGTTACATCTACCAGTTCCCGCACAAGTCGGTGCTTTTGTGCGGTCCGCCTGCCCGCCCTCAGTGGTGACACCCGCAGTTTCCACCTCGGGACCCCTGCACTGCGCTCCACACTCCTTGAGCTATTGGGAGGACCAGTATAGCAGGTACACTAGAGCCATTATACCGTACTGTCCTTTTTGGTGGTCACTTTGTTGAAGTCTTGTCAGTTCTCCCATGGGGACCCACATTATGGATTGATGTTAACCCTTCTCATCCCTGACTCCGCAGTGGTACCATTGTTGCTCTTCATATTATACCACAACTATTGCCAAGTTGTGCATTTTTAAGTGTTCATTGCCCTGTGCTATGTTATTTTATTCAGTTCAAGACTATAAAGTTTATGCCTTTCCATTGAGCGCTGCTTTTTGTGTTTTTTTGCATCAATTTTGTTTAGGAGCCACGTTGCACGACTGTGCAATTGTCAGTTAAAGCGACGCAGTGCCGAATCGCAAAAAGTGGTCTGGTCTTTGACCACCCAAATGGTCTGGGGGATGAAGTGGTTAACAAACACAAAATATGTTATAGTATTATAATAATTGATTTTCTATATAATACAGTATATCCACAATTCTGGTCTGCTTTATATGTTGTTCTGTATGTTATATGAGGTGTGTCTATTAAATAACGAGACTGATTAAATAACTTACCTTTATTTATATGTATTACAAATTTAATGTTTGTCCCCTTCAATTTATTACCCATTTGCACTAACACATTGCTGCAGTCTTGTTTTCTACTGGTCAAAGGCATGGAGAAAATCTATTTCTGTCAGCTGTTTCAACACATCCGCCGTTTTCTTCTTTACAGTATCAATCGACTCAAAACGTGTCCCTTTAAGCATTAATTTAACTTTTTGGAATTCATTCTCACGTCTCTCGCTGAATCTTTTGTTTAACTCAAACGCACGCGCACAAGACATGCCGTCGTTCCCATAAGCTGTAGCAAGCATTTGAAAACATTCTGTTGGTGTTTTGTGCAATTTTACTAAAAAGTTCAAATTGACAAGTTGTTCAACTTTTAAACTTAGCATTTTTTCGGCACAGTACAAAAACACAACCAAACTAAATGGCGACTCACAATCAACTGATCGTCATAGAGTGTTACTGCTGGTCATGCAGGATCAAACATGTTCAAGGTCATCACGTATGCAGTTATAACCAGTTGTGACTGCTTTGTTTACTAGGTGGGATCACAGTCTCGTTATTTAATAGACACACCTCGTATATTTCACACTGCTTCACAGTATACAGTGTGCTGTACATTATAAACCACACTGACCAGCTATGTACTCCAAAACCACCCATATACAGCATGTAAATTTGACCACATACCTGCTGTAGCTTGGAATTGTTCCAACATCCATGTTTCGTACTGTAAATGGATCAACTCTGGCACAAAGCCACTCATACCTTCCCTGATGCATAGTGTCGAGAACATGTACAATATCGTCACAGTTTACAGAAAGTGAGCAGCTGTCTAGATGACTTGAAATGTTTAAATTTAAGCGAATATAAAAGGAGTCCCCTGATCGAATTTTCCCTTCTTCTAGATCTTTCATTAGTTTACTGTATCCTGCAACACAAAGTGCGTCATCAGCAATAGTTCATTTTACAGTGTGTAATTGATAAGTACTCATCTTTTGTTGTCTTGGGAACCAACTCAGATAAAAGAAATTACAACATTTTTGGGTATACAGATAAATAATTTAATTAATAGAAATTAATGGGTTACATAGCACAATGTCAAACACTGAATGTTGTTGTTTTTTTTTTAAATAGTGAAAAGAATTGAAAAGGCATAATAATTGTAAATTTTAATATTGTTTGTTTCCTTACCTTCATTGTTTAATTTATAATGAACAGTAACCAGTCCTTTACATCTTTGTATAGCCCAGTGTGCCTCTTCTTTTGTACATGAGTCCATGGGTACACATTGTTTTTTTCCTTTGATGAATCCATCTAACTGTAAAAATAAATAGAAAACTCGATTTAAAACATATGCATTTTTTTAAAGTACTTTAAAGACAGTGATTTTAAAAGGGGAGGGTGCCCAGGCCTAATAGGTTGACCTTTAATTTATGCTTTAAAGGCCAAAGATCTGGCTAGATTCCAATCTGGTATAGCACCTATTATTTGGGGTAAGAAATATGAAAACATAGCAAAATCCATACTATACGAAACTACAAAATTAAGAGGACTAGGTCTACCTGACCACATATAACGCCTAACATTCCCGGTATCGCTCATTCAGAGCTCTGTGCCATGGCCATGACTCCCGTGTTCATGCATGGGAGTGACGTCATTGCGGTTCGGCCACTCAAACAGCGAGCCCGGAAGAAAGACCCGATGAAGATGGAAGTCCCGGCAGCGGTGACAGCATGCTGCTGGAGGACTTTGTTTTAAGGTAAGTCTGGGACAAAGTGCTAGTATGCAGTGCATACTACCACATTATGATTTTTTTTTTTTTACGGTTGACATACAACTTAAAACTGTTAAGCTGCTACCATGATATGGATGCATTTCTAAATGCACAGAAAATGAACTGTCTGTTAATTCTTATAAGTAATAACAGAGATTGCTGACCCAGTGAATATCAGATTGTCCTAGGAGATTAGGAAGAATTTTTTTCTCCCCTGGTGAAGCAAATTGAACCATGCTTTACGTTATTTTGTTGCCTTCCTCTGGATCAACTGTGAGTTTCTGTATATGGAGGATTTCAAAATATTTATTAATTTATTTTCTATTGCTTGAACCAGATGGCCTTGTGTCTTTTTTCAAGCTGACTAACTATTAAAGGTGCAAGGAGTTCCTGGTTGATCCTAACTCCTGGAATTTTCAAACTTTAACCGTATATTGAACACAGAATATTCACGGAGGTCAGCAGCTGCGATGAGTTATATTTTCATTATTATTGTTTTATAATTATGTGAGCATAGTGGTTACATCATTTAGTTTGTTTGCAAATATCACAGGGATTCTCCTTTGCATACAAATGCTGCATACTGACTTTTCACTCTTTCTGTTTTTTTTCTCCTATGTTTCCCAGGTGCCCGCCACAGTATTTATCTTGCTTTCCAAGTTTCCCTACTCATTATCCTTTAAATCTTGGGACTGAAAGCCCCTAAGAATATTATTTGTTAGTTACATTTCCCAAAACAGAATACCTCCATGTACTGCTAAACCTACATACCACATTTGTTCATTTGCAATGAATGATTGTAAAATCTGCTTGGATAGGCAATACAAATTATTATTGAAAAAAATAGAATTGGATTATAAGGAAAATGAGTGGCTTGTCTGGTATTTACAATTTGTATCTCAGGCTGCTACATTAAAACATTTCAGAGACTAGGGTTCAGCTACGATATCCCTAAATATCAGGAATCTAATCTACACTAGAGACAAATTATACTATTTATAAGCTCTCTTCTGAATGGCCCTCCTTCAATAAATCTTACTTGGTTCAAAAGAAAATGTAAACATAACCAGATTACATAATAACTAACTTCTTACCTACAGTGTATAGTCACATTATGCAGTTCTCAAACCCTTCTATTCTTAGCAATGTACTGTACTAGCACTGGAAACAGACCTATTTGCAACCCTAGACCCTTATATTTGGAAACATGTTTGTGAGAATACAAGATCTACATCGTATATGTCAGTTACCATAAAACATTTTATATTTCAATATGTTTATTCGTTTTGCAAAGGTATAAGTTACAAATACTAAACATAACTCGAGACCTCCCCATATTGGGAGGATAATATACAAAAGTTGTCAGGTAGCAACACAGATAGTTTCAGATCACATATCCGTGTAATCAGTGACCAGAAATATGACAAACAAATTCAAGTATAACTACTTGAGGCCCGCGCTATAGCCAAATGACGGCTTCAGCGCGGACCTGAAAATCCAGGAGGCCGTCAATAGACGGCTGCCTCCCCTTTGCGCGCTCCCCGCGCACCACTGCAGGGCGCGCGCGGCGCGCACTGTGATCAACCGAGTCACTGAGACTCGGGCGATCACCGATCCGAGTAAGGGGCCGATCTTGACTCCTTACCACGTGATCAGCTGTCAGCCAATGACATCTGATCATGTGATGTAAACAAAGAATCGGCAATCGGCTTTTTTTCTCCTCATGATGACAGTGTGAGGAGGAAAAAAAGCCGATCACCGGCTCTTTCACAAGGGACATCGGTCCCGAAGAGGAAGGAGCAGAAGGAGCCTCATCAGTGCCAGCCATTGTGAATATAATTGCTCCCTGCCAGTGCCCACAGTGCCACCTATCAATGCCCACAGTGCCACCTATCAATGCCCACAGTGCCACCTATCAATGTCCACAAGCGCCACCTATTAATGCCCACAAGTGCCGCCAATCAGTGCCTCATCAGTGCCACCTAGCAATGCTGCCTATCAGTGTACCTACCAGTGCCCATTATTGCCACCCATCAGTGCCTATCACTGCCACCTATCAGTGCCTATCACTGCCACCTATCAGTGCCACCTATCAATGCCACTTCTCAGTGCCCACCAGTGCCACCTACCAATGCTCTTCAGTACCACCTCTCAGTGCCGCCTATCAGTGCCCACCAGTGTCGCCTTATCGGTGCCCATCAGTGCCGCCTTATTGGTGCCCATCAGTGCAGCCCATCGGTGGCCATCAGTGCAGCCCATCAGTGCAGCCTCATCAGCGTACATCAATGAAGGAGAAAAATTACCCGTTTACAAAATTTTATAACAAAATATAAAAATATATATATATATATATATATATATATATATATATTTTTTTTTTTTTTTTTAAATCAGTCTTTTTATTTATTTTAACAAAAAATAAAAGCCGCAGAGGTGATCAAATACCACCAAAAGAAAGCTCTATTTGTGGGGAAAAAATTATAAAAATGTAATTTGGGTACAGCGTTGTATGACCGCGCAATTGTCATTCAAAGTGCATCAGCGCAGAAAGCTAAAAATTGGTCTAGGCAGGAGGGGGGTTTAAGTGCCCAGTAAGCAAGTGGATAAAGACAGTGATGAGATGACTTCCATAGTGCAGTTGAAGGGCCTCATGATGTTAAATGTGGTATTATACTCATTACGCAGAAAAGTAAATAGAACATTTGTTTAATAAGGTATGTAGATTAATGGTCAAGAACTTTGCACAATGAACCAATAGAAAAGTAGTAAACTGATGAGCAGTCAGCTCAAAATCTGAATATATTGTAAGAGAGGAGAAGGCAGAAAAAAAGAAGGAAAGTAGTAAAAAGAAAAGCAAGAGCGGTTGAGGTATTCCCGCCCACCACCTCAGCTATCTACAGCTGCCATGTTTTATCAAACTTAGTTTGATTATTTACTATAAAACATTTTAATGAGATGGCACATGACCCTAAGGGAGAAACACAAGTATTGCCATACAAGTACCCCTAAGGGTTCTAGAGGCTGTGGTCTACATATGAATATTCATCCATTTGAGATGCTTGTGCCTATTCCAATCTCTATAGAATTAAACATTTCAATTATTGTGTTCTTCATCAAGACTATGTTTATGTTACTGAATGCTCTAATAACACCTCTAAAGAGGCTTCAAAGAAAACTTGCGAAGATTGATTTTATAAAGTGGTGCATTGGATAATAAAGTTGAAAACACTGGGCTAGTGTTTACAGACTGTGTGAAAAACACATTACTATATCTTCCATATTGCCCGAATACTAACTGTACTTTTAAACAAAAACACCACCTTTAGTGCACTACAATCAGAGTTTTCAAACTTGTACGTAACACCTAAGAAAATAATTATTAGCCAAATAATTTAGCAAATCATTAGCATATATAAAGGCATACACTTACCAATAAAAGTTGATGTCCCTCTTTCAGACCTGATTTTTCTGCACCTGAATCAGGTTTAATGGAACCAATAAAAATGCCTCTTTCATTTCCACCAACTACTGAGATTTCCATCATTAGATTATCTCCATCCAATGTGGCAAGCACTACACAATGATTGGTGCTCCTGGGTGGTCCTGTAGATGTTACAGATGGACGGAAGGGCCTGCAACAAAGAATTGAGTCTAAGATATTAAGAGGGCTATAATGTATAATTGAAGACTTAACACACTGTCAATGATTTTCAGTGGTACTTGTAACAGTATACTTCTTATGTGCACAGAAACACAGTACCACCACATATGCCTTCCACGCAAGAGCAAAATAGATTGTTTTATTACACATCATAGTATTAAGTGGTTTACACATGTATATAATTTCCAAGGTCGAATTTAAGCAAACTTTAAGCTTTTAAAATAAAAAAAAACCTATGCTTGCCTAAGACCAGGTAAGCCTTGGCACCTGCTATTACCTTTGTAAGTCAGTAAAGCATTATCTGCATCTGTAATTCTTGTTATACTTTATTCCTATTATGTCTAAGACTTTAAGGCTAGGACCTGCCCCTGGAGCATACCCGCCAAACGTTCACCCTGTCCACTGAGATCTTCACTATGGGACAAAGTTTTGCTATGACTGAATTGGGCTAGCTAATGAGTATAGCTTGGCTACAGGAGACAGGACCTTAACCATAAAGTAAAATAGAACACACAAGTGCAACAAATAGGCTTTTCTGGCTAACAAAAACAATAACAGCATCTTGTGGGGCCTGCTCTGAGGTAGAACAATATATTAAAATGGTTGGCAGGCTTTCATTGACATACCTAGAAAACATAAGTATACAACCATCTGCACCATACTTAACTAAAATTCATTTGCACAGTATACAGTGCCTTGAAAAAGTATTCATACCCCTTGAAACTTTCCATATTTTGTCATTTTAGCGGGTATGTACCTTTCAGAATGTTTAATTCGGGTGAAGACATCAGTGATGTCTAGTTCCCTGTGACCCAGCAGGTGGCGCTGTCACTTTGGGCCGGGGTTGAACCATCACTGCAGTGCCGTACCCTTTGTGACCTCTCGCAGCAGTTGTACGGCGGGGCGGGGAACCAGCTGTGCTTGCTGGGAGAGGGTATAAAGGGGGCGGACATCTTCGCCACGAGGTCCGAGCCCCAGGCACCTTCAGCCTGAGGGCTGCTGTCCGCGGTCGGTGTCCAGGTGGCCTAGGCCTGGACACGTGGAGTTCGGGAGTCACCCCAGACACCCTCAGTCTGGGGTGAGGTACATCACTTCAGGCCTGGGGCCCAGCTTCTTCCACTGGGTCCTGCCCGGGAGGAATCGTCCTAAGGTGCCCACAGTATCGGGTACCTGAATCCAGGCGTAACGGACCATGCAGGTGACCTTCCCGTAGATCTGGTGCAGCATATTGCCAGTGCCGGGACAGGGCCTCCAGAGACCGTCGGGATGGATGTCCTTTCCAAACAGGGACCATATTCACACAGAAGGTGGTCCATGTTCTAAGGTCGGTGGCAGAGACCGTTACATTCAGGCTTGTGGCAGGGGCTCCAACAGTTCACCCGGTAGGTGGCAGCTACCAACTTCACGGTCGGTGGCAGAGACCGTGCGCCAAGCCTATTCGCACGCAAAAGGAATAGGAGAGTTCATTTGTGCCTGGGCCTACTCGTATACACACCCCTGTCTGTCTGTTACAAGAGTTCAACTGATTATGTTCATCCTGGCAAATGGAGAAATAAAAGAGTGTTGGACTTTTAATGGTGTGGAGCTCTATTACTAGCAGACACATCTCCACGGAAGAACCAGAGGCTCCGTATGCAGAGAACAGACCCGAAGGTAATTCAAGTGACTTTGCTCAACCCTCATACACATACGAGGTGAGAGCTTGGCGTAGTGTTCCTGCACTCTCTCCTCCCAGGAACCCCTAGACAACAGCCATATAACTGATAAAGCTAGAGAGAGAGAGAGTGAGGCCGCTACATCATGTTACAACCAAAAACGTAAATGTATTTTATTGGGATTTTATGTGATAGACCAACACAAAGTGGCACATAATTATGAAGTGGAAGGAAAATGATAAATGGTTTTCAACATTTTTAACAAATAAATATCTGAAAAGTGTGACGTGCATTTGTATTCAGCCCCCTTTACTCTGATAACCCTAACTAAAACCTAGTGGAACCAATTGACGTCAGAAGTCACCTAATTAGTAAAGAGTGTGTGTAATTTAATCTCAGTATAAACACAGCTGTTCTGTGAAGCCCCCAGAGGTTTGTTAGACAACCTTAGTGAACAAACAGCATCACGATGGCCAAGGAACACACCAGACAGGTCAGGGATAAAGTTGTGAAAAAGTTTAAAGCAGGGTTAGGTTATAAAAAAATATCCCAAGCTTTGAACATCTCACGGATGTTCAATCCATCATTGTAAAATGGAAAGAGTATGGCACAACTGCAAACCTACCAAGACATGGCCGTCCATCTAAACTGACAGGCCGGGCAAAGAGAGCATTCATCAGAGAAGCAGACAAGAGGCCCATGGTAACTCTGGAGAAGCTGCAGAGATCCACAGCTCAGGTGGGAGAATCTGTCCACAGGACAACTATTAGTTGTGCACTCCACAAATCTGGCCTTTATGGAAGAGTGGCAAGAAGAAAGCCATTGTTTAAATAAAGCCATAAAAAGTCCTGTTTGCAGTTTGTGAGAAGCCATTGGCGGGACACAGCAAACATATGGAAGAAGGTGCTCTAGTCAGATGAGACCAAAATTCAACTTTTTGACCTAAAAGCAAAATGCTATGTGTGGAGAAAAACTAACACTGCTCATCACCCTGAACACACCATCCCCACCGTGAAACATAGTGGTGGCAGCATCATGTTGTGGGGATGCTTTTCTTCAGCAGGGACAGGGAAGCTGGTCAGAATTGATGGGAAGATGGATGGACGAATACAGGGCAATCTTAGAAGAAAACCTGTTAGAATCTGCAAATGACATGAGACTGGGGCGGAGGTTCACCTTCCAGCAGGACAACAACCCTAAACATACAGCCAGAGCTACAATGTAATGGTTTAGATCAAAGCATATTCATGTGTTAGAATGGTCCAGTCAAAGTCCTGACCTAAATCCAATTGATAATCTGTGGCAAGACTTGAAAATTGCTGTTCACAGACACTCTCCATCCAATCTGACAGAGCTTGAGCTATTTTACCAAGAAGAATGGGCAAAAATGTCACGCTCTAGATGTGCAAAGCTGGGAGAGACATCCCCAAAAAGACTTGCAGCTGTAATTGCAGCGAAAGGTGGTTCTACAAAGTATTCACTCAGGGGGGCTGAATACAATTGCATATACAGAAGGGGAGGAGGTCAGCTGCTCACTATAAGGTAAACACTTCACCATGATTATATACATATCTGGAGCGGTGTCCCATTAATTGCAGACTCATCAATATGGTGCTGTCTCTGTAAGCTAATCATATACTACAAAAATAGAAGTGGGGGAAGGTAAAGGAACCCTCTAAAAGAACCACGGGTGGATCAACCTGCTTATAAAAAATGGTATATTAATTACATAGAAACATTTATTTTACACACTATGCAGACATCAGATACCCATCACCAACACCCAAATAATTAAAAATAGTAAGACAACGTTGTCTAAACTAAAAACAACAACTACGTCACATAAGGTGCATGCATGGTTGAAGGGGTGGAGGGGTCAGCCTGTCAGTGCTCAGACCATACGCCGCACACTGCATCAAATTGGTTTGCATGGCTGTCGTCCCAGAAGGAACCTCTTCTAAAGATGATGCACAAGAATGCCCGCAAACAGTTTGCTGAAGACAAGCAGACTAAGGACATGGATTACTGGAACCACATCCTATGCTTTGATTTGACAAACTACTGCAACTGTACAAACAACGCAATCTGAAAATGTGCTGTGTATAAAAATATAATTTACATTGACAATATATAGAGCGAGTATAATAAATGTACCTTTCCAGAGACAACTTTCGAAACATAGAATTAACTTGTTCAAGGTCATAGCTGTCCAGGCTTTCTGACTGGTGTGAAGAAGAGGAGGAATGAATAGATGGAGGACCATATGAGTATCTGTCATGAAACTCATCTGCAAAGACAAAAGAAATAGCATTAGTACATTCAGGTTTTAAGGTGGGAATGTAGATCAGTACTTATGACTGTAAAAGTACGTGGTTAAATGGACCCACTGATAGGGACGATAGGGAAGTAATAATGTGTATAGGGAATACTAATGCGCAAACCACAAGGGTGAAAGGTAATCTAAGACTAATACAGTAGCTGCCAACAACAAAGGTGTTCACACACTAAACATAAATGAAAAATAATAAGGGGAATGTGGCGCTTACTAATCCTCATGAAGACTAAAAACGAAAGAGTTATGAATGTTTACTTTCGTTTTTAGTCTTCATGAGGATTAGTAAGCGCCACATTCCCCTTATTATTTTTCATTTAGGAAAGTAAAAATTCTGTTTCTGAAGTGAAAGCCTGGAATTTTGACCCGGCTATAGGTTTCTGCATTGCTTTCAATATCATTTAACTAAGTACCGTATATACTCGAGTATAAGCCGACCCGAATATAAGCCGAGGCACCTAATTTTACCACAAAAAACTGGGAAAACGTATTGACTCAAGTATAAGCCTAGGGTGTCCATCCATCTGCATGCCTCACTGTACCTCACTTTGTCTCACTGTGTCCATGTGCATGCCTCACTGTGCCCATGTCTAGACTGACGTTTACCATGGGAGTCTATGGAAGGGTGCCCGGCTTTGAAAAATCAATGCTTCCCCGCCGTAGGTCCCCCAGACAACAAACTTGTAGAGGGGAAATGGAGCTACATGTGTGCCAAGTTTCGGGTCCAGGTGACCTACGACCGGCCGGTACGGGGTCTCCAAAGTTACCAGAGAAATTACCGTTTAACATGGGAGTCTATGGAAAGGGTGCCCGGGTTTGAAAAATTGGTGCTCCCCGGCCGTAGGTCCTCCGGACAACAAACTTTGCACACTTGTAGAGGAAAAGTGGGGCTATATGTGCACCAAGTTTGGGGCCTAGGGGAGCTACGGCCGGCCGGTACCGGGTCCCCAAATTCCGGGAGATCAGGCGCAAAAAGGTGACTCGAGTATAAGCCGAGGGGGGCATTTTCAGCACAAAAAAATGTGCTGAAAAACTCGGCTTATACTCGAGTATATATGGTCACTAAGTAGCTTGATTGTTCATTTCCTATATTCCACTATTATTTAAGTTACTGCCAACAACATGCTAAAATGGGAATTGCTAAAACTCAGCTTACTTTTTCCTACTACTATTATTCAATTCCTGTTTCCTCCCCAAAAACTGAGATTCTTCAGCATTTTGGTCAACAAACGAATGACTTCTAAGAAAGTGACCGATGCATTTTGGTGATTCTGCTGCTGTCAAAGTGTTGCCGATAGCAGAATCACCAGGGTCACCCAAAGAGCTCTACAGGAAAATGATTTTATAAACTGTATGTAATTAAAGCGGAGGTCCACCCACATTTTAAAGATTACTGTAACCGTTCCCTCTTAGCATGAATAAAAGCAAATGCCTAACCTTTTTTTTTTGTTGTGTAGTTTTCCTTAATCTTCTTTCTTCATTCCTACTTCCGGGATTTCCTCCCGCGGGAGTAGGCGTGTCCTTTGCTGTGCTGTGTCGCTGTGTATGCCGGGAATTCTGCAGCAATGACTCCTGGGAGCAAAGTGTCCTGCTTCCCAGGAGTAAAAGAGTAAACATCACGATAATTCAATCGTCACGTGACTCGTCTACCCGGTCACGTGACGCGCATTCATCGCTACCCGGAAGAATATGCTTGTGGGCTTCAAGATGCCCACAAGCAAAATGGAAAATACAGGAAGTTTTTTTTATAAAGAGTTATTTATTCCGAAAACGGACGAGGGATGTTTACCAGCGCCGGACAAGTGAGTACTACTAATGCATAAGTTGTAGCATAGAATGGACTTTAAAAAAAAAAAAAATGTATGGACCGCGGAACCTCCGTTTTAAATCATAAATAGCTTGGAAAAAGCTTTTTATACTAAAAAGTCTATCCTTAAAAAAATAATTTATCTAAGCAAGTTTTTGTGTCCAAATGTACCTGTGCACCAGAATAACAGAATAATGGCTGAACAGTATTCAGTACCTAAACCAATTTAATAGTTACATAGTTAGGTAGGTTAAAAAATACATCTTCTTTGTCTTTTTACAAGCAACTTTTTTAAATGTGCACTGCCTGTAGTGCATGAGCAGAACAGAGTGAACTTTTAGGCACATCACATGCAGCCCAATAGATGAAATAAGATGCTAGGTATAGAAGAAGCATCAGAGAAGATGGCAGTGCCAGCGATGGTCTAGCCATGGAGAGTGCAAGGCTATAATAACTGGGGGAATTTCTGAAAGTTTGAGAAACCTCTGAATTGGCTTTTTTAGTGCTTCTATCACACTCACACTGAAAATATTTTGTTATATCATCTAGTAAACTGAGGGAATTCTGTCCACTTTAGGGAAGCAGAAATCCACCTGAAATGTCATTTTCCAGTCTTTTGATAAGCTCACTGCTTGTCTCAAATGTTTAGCCTATTTTAACTGATACTGATCATATGATTATAATAGGCAGAATCTCCCACTTCTTGCACAGGAAAGAGGAAGTGACTGCAATTACCATAACCATTCACACAAACTTTCAGCCAAGCAGCAGGACAGGTGCCAGAAATGAAATGTGTTTTTTTTATTTTTATTTCTGGGTACAGTGGGAAAGGGTTACAACCTCTGCTGGGGAGATGTACCATCCATGTTTGTACTGGGGTTGACCATTGTCACCATTACAGAAGGTGATGCAAAATTCAATCTGTCAATGGGTACACCTGTTAGGGTAATATGCTTATCATTAAAAAGTTTTGGCTACAGATACACTACAGTATGGTTGAAGTTTTTTTAGTTTTGGATAAAGTTGGAATGGTTAAAACCCCTGTCAGCTTTTTATTGACATCTGTTAGGTCTTCAGGTTTACTGTTAAGGGACAATTGATAATTGTCCCTTTGGATTAATAATTTAGAGTTGAAAAAAATTATTTACCCCCAGTTTGGAATAAAGTGTCTGCTACCGGTTCTGAGATAGCGGGTACCTCCCTACAGTTCACAATCTCAATGGGTCTTCTAGGAGCACCAATCCCGGGCACCCTCCGCAGGGAGGAATGTCTCATCCATACGATCTGTATATCCACCCTGTGGACTATTGCCCTGCACTGGAAGACCCCCGTGGTACCCTTGTCCTCTATTCTCACTAGAATTGATGCAGTTATGTTGATGGAAAGGATTTTATATACCTTACAGGATAAAATGATTTTTTTCGACCATAGATGGGATGCTTGGAAAACCCACAACCATATTTTACTGTCACAAGACTGACTTCCAATTTACACTACCAAACCCTACATGATCGATACCCCCAGGTTTACCTTTTCCTTACCCTATATGTCTTTGTTGGTTCTAATATTAACGATCAATATTTTCTAATGTCTTTTTGGTATGCTTCAAATTTTTTTTTTCTTTATTTTGTTTTTTATAATTACATATGTGATATTGCTTATATGTTGTATGCTGTCATATGACTGTATACTTTCTTTATCCCAATAAAATCGTTTGTAAACAAAAAAAAAATGATTTACCTAAACAGTGGTGAAATGACAGTGCTGAAATAAAGCTAACATTATTGGGGAAGTATAGCTTTTTGCAGAGGGGAAATATATTTGTACATTTTTATTTCATAGGGAATAATTTTTTGAGGGTTGTATTGGATTTACTTCATATTTATTATGAAATAAAACAAAACATTTTTAACGTATACACATTATTTGTGGTGTTGCTTGCTGTAGTATAAATGTTTTTTTTTTGTTGTGAATAAGCTTGGTTACCTTTTTTGCTTTTACCAATGGAGCACAGTACATGGATATTTCTGCTTATTCAAACACAAGTTATTAAAAATATCAGGTCAAACATGTGATGGTCAAATAATGTGTGGCACGCAAAAAAACTGTATTGGGTAATGTTAGAACAACTACTAGTCAAGATAAATTATGTTAGATCCAGTGTTGGCCCATCCATTAGGGGCGCACAGGCGAACAGGGGGGGTAGTTGTCTGCCGCCCCCCCCCCCCCAAAAAAAAAAAACATTAGCCGCCACTGGTTAGATCACAATTTATAGTCTACTGGAGATCAGCAGAAGGCTTTAAATATGGATTAGTTGTTGAATGTGAAGGTATTCTCCAAGTGTGAAACCATTTCTTTGTGGATGTTAAAACACAGTGTGCATGGTTACTTTAATGTAATGTGTAATGTAAAACTAAAAGCCATGTACACAACTGGAGCTGCTGATACAAGAGGAGGATTTTGACTTCATGAGAATCAGAAACTTTTTTTTACAGCTCACATGACTGGCTTGCAACTGTCAATGGGTACTCCTTGTATTCGAAAGACAGGGAAGTTAGAAGAGGGGGAGGGGTGTGCCTGTATGTCAAAAATGATTTGCTGGTGAACATGAAGGACAACATTTCTAATGGGGAAAGGGGAGGTGGAATCTTTGTGTCTGGAGCTTCAAAGGGAAGAAACAAATGGGAAATTAATAGTGGGTGTATGCTACAGGCCCCCCAAACTGAAGGATGAGGAGGAATAGCGATGAGGCAGGGCAATGTTATTATAATGGGGGACTGCAATTATGCAGGTATTGACTGGGCAGATGGAACTGTTCACTCATTTAAGGCTCATCGTTTCTTAAATGTCTTGCAGGACAACTTCATGTGTCAATTGCTGTATGCCCTGACTAGAAATAATGCTCTGCCAGATCTATTGATTACAAATAACACAGATTTGACTGAAGATGTGGAAACAAGGGATGACTTAGGAAACAGCAATCACAGAGTAATCACATTCAATCTACAGTAAATCATAGGAAAAGGAGGGAGGTGAAACAAGGGTAGTGAAACAACAATAAATTTCAAAAGAGCCAACTTTTCTAAACTGCGATCTATTCTACAAGATATTAAATGGGATCAAATTTTAGAAACAATAAACACTGCAGGAAAAATGGAAGTTCTTTAAGAACATATTAAATATGGTGTATGGTGTAGTGTATTCCAATGGGCAACAAATATAAAAGAGCTAAACTTTAGTGTAAAAAGGCATGTAAAAGAGAAAAAAATCATCTTTAAAAAATATAAGACTGAGGGTTCATCGTCAGCATTCCAACACTACAAGGAATGGAATAAGAAATGTAGGCGCGCAAACCATGAGAGACACATAGTAGAGGAGAGTAAAAAATTGTAAGAAAGTGAGGTTACAGCCCCATAAAGGATGATCAGGGGAAGCTGGTTACAAATGATAAGGAAAAGGCAAATGCATTCTTCTCAGTTTTTACGAAGGAAAAGGAGGAGTATAATAATCAAGACTGTATTGGTAGTAACACAAAACGGAATGTACCCATGTGGCTAACAGAAGCCAGTGTCCAGCAAAGACTTGAAAATCTTAATGTAAATAAATCACAAGGACCAGATGGCTTACACCCAAAAGCCCTCAAAGAACATAGCCAGGTTAGAGCCAGACCGTTATTCCTAATTTTTAAAGACAGTTTAGTGACTGAAATGGTACCACCGGATTGGCAAAAAAGCCAATGTGGTACCAATATTTAAAATGGGCCAAGATATATATACCTGGAAACTACAGACCAGTCAAGCCTAACATCAATAGTATGTAAACTATTAGAGGAGATGATAAGGGACTATATCCAAGAATGTGCTTATAAAAACAGTACCATTAGTAGTAATCAGCATGGATTTATGAAAGATCATTATTGCCAGATCAAGCTGTTAACATTCTATGAGAAAGTGAGCGGTCATCTAGATAGCGAAAGGCTTTTGGATGTGGTGTATCTGGATTTTGCCAAAGCATTCGATACGGTTCCTCATAAACGCGTAATTTACACATTGAGGTCTACTGGCATGGACAATGGTGTATGTACCTGGATAGAAAACAGGTTACAGGGGCACATTCAAAGGGTGGTGATAAATAGCGTGTGCTCAGAATGGTCTGGAGTCGTGAGCGGGGTACCCCAAGGCGGTCCTGGGACCAATTCTGTTTAATTTATTCATAAATGATATGGAGGTTGGTATAAATAGTTAAATCTCAGAGTTTGCTGATGACACAAAGCTAAGCATGGCATTTACCTCATAGTAGGATATAGAAACTTTACAAGAAAACCTTAATAAAAACTTGCGTGAAAAATGTTGGATCACTTGCAGAGTGGTAGAACAGGTGGTAGCTTCCACCTGCAGTGTCACTGGAGCACAGGAGGACCGCCGGGAAGTCTCTATTGAGAAATCCACGAGCGCCGTGTGTTAGCAACAGCTGGAGCCTCAGTAAACCTCATGGAGATGTCAGCTGTGTGTCTCTGGGTGGGAGTGGTCCAGGGCTGTCAAACTGGGGAGCCAGCCACACGCTGTCTGGCCAATTGAAATGCGTTTCAAAGGCACGAATCAGAGCTGATGAAGGTGTGGCCGTGACTTCGAAACACATTCTGATTGGCCAGACAGCGTGTCCCGGCGGTCCTCCTGTGCTCCAGTGACACTGCATGTGGAAGCTACCACCCGCTCTAGCACTCTGTAAGTGCTCCAACATTTTTCACGCAACCTATATACAGAATAAATTCCTAAGCTGTTTAAAGGATTGGCTTGGCGCTTCTCTCCTCTCCTTTTGCTTTCCTTTTGTTCACAGTGATCAGATTCCCCAGCCCGCACCTGAAGCAGCCTCGCTCCCTTTACAGCCTCCATTTAGAGACTTTTTTTAGAGACTGTAATTTTTTAGGGGTGCATCCCCCAGAACTTTCAATCCACTCACCATTGGAGGTTGCACCTCCATGTATCAGCATGCAGACGCATGCCTTTTCATACATTTTTTTAACTTTAATCTTTTTTTATCAGATGGTTTAGCGCTGAACATTATACCAATATTGTGTATGTGTTTCCTCAGCAATAGCATAAAATGCCAAGCTGCAGCAAGCAAAGCTAGCACACTATTAGAATGCATTAAAAAGGGTATTTATTCAAGAGATAAGACTAAAATTCTACCACTTTACAAATCTCCGGTCAGGCCACATCTCAATTATGCCATCCAATTCTGGTCACCAATCCTCAGTAAGAATGTGCTGGAACTGGAGAGAATCCAGAGAAGGGTAACAAAGCTAATAAGGGGACTGAAGGACCTACGAGGAATGACTACAAGCATTAAACTTATTTTCCCTGGAGAAAAGACTCTTATGCCCCATACACACGATCGTTTTTCATGCCGTTAAAAATGCCATTTTTAAAAATGGGCATTAAAACCGGTCGTGTGTAGGCTCCAGAGCATTTTTAACAACGTGAAAAATGGCCATTAAAAATTTCGAACATGCTCTATTTTTTCACGTCGTTTTTCATGTCGTTTTTTTTAACGACGTGAAAAACGATAGTGTGTATGCTTTTACGAGGTGAAAAAACGCGAATGCTCAGAATCAAGTATGAGACGGGAGCGCTCGTTCTGGTAAAACTAGCGTTTGTAATGGAGATAGCACATTCGTCACGCTGTAACGGACTGAAAAGCACGAGGCTGAAAAGCGCGAATCGTCGCTCAACAAACTTTACTTACATGAAGGGTGGCGCCATCCGAACGGAACTTCCCCTTTATAGTGCCGTCGTACGTGTTGTAGGTCACTGCGCTTTGCTTGAACGTTTTTTTAAATGATCGTGTGTACGCAAGACAGGCTTGAGAGGAAACATGAAAAAAAACGACGAGAAAAACGTTGGTTTAAAAAATGGCATGAAAAACGATCGTGTGTACGCCGCATTAGGAGGAGATATGATAGTGATACACAAATGGTGATTCTAGCATAGGGAGAAAACGATGCAGTCTCAGGTCGCTTAAGAGGACACATGGCCACTCAGTGAGATTAGGGTTAAACCGCTTCTCATCCAAACTGCATAAGGGGTTCTTTACTGTCAGAGCAGTGTGGAACTCTCTTTCAGAGGTGGTGGTGCTGATCATGTAAAAAAACTCTTATGCCGTGTACACACGATCGGATTTTCCGTCTGAAAAACTTTGGATGTTTTTTTCCGACGGAATTCCGCTCAAGCTTGGCTTGCATACACACGGTCCCACAAAAGTTCTCGGAACTTTCGACCACCAAGAACGCGGTGACGTACAACACTACTACGAGCCGAGAAAATAAGGTTCAATTCTCCCGAGCATGCGTTGAATTGTTTCCGAGCATGCGTCAGAATTTTGCGTGTCGGAATTGCTACAGACAATCGGATTTTCGGCGGAAAATTTGAGAACCAGCTCTCTATCTTTTGCTGGCGGAAATTCCGACAGCAAAAGTCGGATGGAGCATACACACGGTCGGAATTTCCGACCAAAAGCTCACATCGGACCGTGTGTACGCGGCATTAGATGGGCATTATAGCGAGTGCAATATATTGTACATGGATATGGGGAATGGTATTGGCATAAACACACACACCCCTACACCCATACAGATTGAATCAGATGGACTGGTGTATTTATTCAACCTTATTAAGTATGTAACTATGTACCACATATTTCAAAACTTACCATCTAACTCTATACTGTCATTGTCCTCATCAACAGCACTGTGAAAATAATTAGAATAAATGCAGAATTTTAGTTGATTATTGTCAGACACTCCTGTAGAAGTTGGTAATCTTTAACAATGCATTACATAGGACATAGTAATCTGACCTGTATGTGGGTACATCTTCTTTACTTCTTCTCACGATAGAGTCATTCCCAGGGGGTTCTGGTGTTGTGGACATTATGCTATAACTTCGATTTTTTATTTGGTACTGCAAAAGAGAAAAGGTAGACATTTAATGCATATGAACCATGAGGAGGAACTTCTATCTTATATATTATGCATATTTTAAAAATCAAACCATAGCTAAAGTTTTTAATTTGCTTTTGTATACAAGTGGGAAGCACAAGACTAGAGCCTCTGTCAGATTTGTATTGTTCTCTTAGTACCTATTAGAACTATTTCCCCTCAGGCAAAAAACAAAACCACATTTTTAGTAGAGTGGGGAAAGTTTAGAACTTCTGACATTCCTTTTACTGCTGTTTGTGCCTTCCTGTCTCAGTGCCAGCCACTTCTCCTATTTCTTGTATAGACCTCACAGGGACAAAAAGTAAGGGTAATTCCGCGTACACACGATCGATTTTTTCGACGGTGAAAACACCGTAGAGAAAATCGACGTGAAAAACGAGGAACAGCTTGTTCCCCCCACACACGGCCGTTTTAAATGACATTTTTTGGTCGAAAAAAACGACCGTGTGTGGGCTCCCCGGCAGTGTTTCCCT
Organism: Rana muscosa; assembly: GCA_029206835.1. NCBI lineage: Eukaryota > Metazoa > Chordata > Amphibia > Anura > Ranidae > Rana > Rana muscosa. The sequence continues at coordinate 271,910,770 of CM055127.1, forward strand.
ATGGGAAAACTGCAGCGGAAAAAAACGACGGGAATCACAACGAGAAAAATTAGAGCATGTTCTAATTTTTCTCGTCGTGATTAATGCCGTTTTTCCCGTCGAGAAAAACGACAAAAAGCCCACAGACGATCGTTTTTCTCGCCCAAAGGAAAAAATAAAATTTTTCTCGACGGGAAAAATGATCGTGTGTACGCGGCATTAATCTCCCTAATATGGATCACAGGCAGAAATAAAAAAAAACAGACACAGGTTTCAACTCATCCTCTAACTAAAACTACAAAAATAACATTTATGCTGAAATTTTGTTTATGATCAAATTGTATGATGAAAAAACACATGAGCAGAGGTTAACTTTATAAAAAACAAAACAAAACAAAAAAAAAACAGAAAGCATTCAGCGGATACTGAAATACGGGTACCTGAGCAACATGCAAATCTTGACTTCCCCTGTAATAAGTTACTAAACAATACCACCTTGCTCAGGGGGGAGGGTCGAAAATTCCCTCCCCCCCTGTAAAATGTAAGTTTTGATGCACCCCTCTTACTTTTGAAGTGTCAAGATTTACATATAATTTAGTTTCTTTAAAGGCCCACCAGTAACTATATGTGGTAATACCTGTAATGTTAGTATTTAGTAAATCAATTTTATTCTTTATTACACAGGTCTTTTAGAAAATATTAAATTTTTAGCCCTGAACATAAAAATATTTATAACATATGTTCTGTATATACATAAAGTATACATAAAGTAACTATAGAAACATTTGTGTTATAGCTAATTACAGTACAGCTTATAGCCTAGACTTCATAATGGTGGGCATACACACAGATATACTTGTCCACAACTTCCTCTTACAGAAATTAGACAAATACATAAACTGCCAATCCTGACCTTATCCTGTAAATATTTATTATATTTCCTGTAATATTTCCTATCCATAGCAGGTGTGTACATCAGGAGTTTAGACTTACAGGTATAATGTATTTTGGTACTTTACTGTATAAAAACTGTTGCATATTTTTGGGATGTATTGATTGCTCTGCCTGCTGTAGTTGAGGTCACGGAATTTCAAAAGGATAGAGATCAGAAGTTTTCTGACTTGGCAATTCCAAATTATGAAATCTTTTGTATCCAATCTTCCAGGTTGAGTTTTAGACCATAGACAGAATTTCTTTGACAATTTGACATGATGCAGCTTTGAATTACTGTATTTGGTTTCTCAATAGGAAAGATTTACTAAAATGGGTGCACAGATAATATGGTGCAGCTCGGCATAGTAACCAATCAGCTTCTAGGTTTTAGTTGCAGAGCTTAATTGAACAGGCTTGAGTTAGAAGCCGATTGGTTACTATGCACAGCTGCACCAGATTCTGTGTGTGCCAGTTTTTTTTTTTTTAATATTAAACGGTTTTTATTGAACAATGTTCAGGTGAAACATGACAATGCAACGTACATGACAATAAGCCTAGCATGTCAAGCCATCAAAAATAGTATACAGACAACGTAATCAACTCCATATTATTCCACTGAATACATAGTACAACATAGAGGTATTATTTAAGTTAGAAGGGAGTGAGCAACCGGGCTTCCGGGCCAGTCAATAACAATAAGAAGGACAACACAGCAGATCCCCCCTTTTTTTTTTAAGAAAATATGTTGGTGTGTTCTCAGGGCCAGTTCACACAAGTGTCAGCGGATTCGAGCCATCTATCCCAGATTTTATTATATTTATCGGGGCAACCACGGTTAATATATATGATTTTTTTATACGGGAGGGCAGCATTAATGTCGGCTTTCCACTCAGATGAACAGGGCGGTATGGGCCTCATCCAGTGCCTGGCTATGATCCTCCGAGCTGAGAAGAGTGTCTCATGCAAAAATGTTTTCGTAAATTTATTAAGCTCGGAGTCAGGGAAAATACCCAGCAGGCACTGTTTAGGGTCCAAGGACAGGGGGGAGCCCATATCATTGTGTAGGAAGTCCACAACCTGCTTCCAGAGTACCTGGAGTTTGGGACATGACCAAATCAAGTGGAAGAACGTGCCCGGGTCACGTCTGCACATTGGGCAGACTGTCGGGGCATCAGGTTTAAAGCGCGCCAACCTAAGAGGGGTGAGGTACGATCGGTGCAAAATAAACAGTTGCGATAACCGATCAGAGAGCCTGGGTGACACCAGTCTACATGTATCTAAAGCCTCGCTCCACTCCTCATCCTCCAGCGGCCCCACATCTCTCTCCCACCTCGGCTTCAAGTTATATGCTAGTGTGGTGGCCGTCGGGGTGATGAGCATGTTATAGAAAATCGGATATGAGCCTACGGGGATCTGATCCCTTGATCACTGCGATCAGTGCATTTGGGGCTGGCTGTGGAATATCTACTGGAAACTGGGAGCGGGCCGCATGGACCAGCTGAAGAAACCTGAACTGCATGAAGTCAGGCAATGAGTATTGTTCCTGAAGTTCAAGGAAAGACCTGAGGGACCCACCAGAAATGATGTGGTGCAGATAAAACACTCCCCTCCTACTCCATAGCTCTGTGTCCGGGAGCAACCTAAGCTCAGGCAGGGTTTTGTTATGCCACAAAGGGGTGTAATCATTAAATACAGGGGTCCCAATCAGCCCAGCAGCTATGTCCCAGATCCGTCTATATTGATATAAAAGTGATTTGCGGTTACCCTCAGACTCGTTGCCTCCCAGTCCAACTGCCACCGCCGTTATGGGGTCGGCAGTGCATTGGGCCCAATGCGGACAGAGGAGGACAAGGAATCGCCACCTATCTGTCTTGTCGATGTGATACAACTGGGATAGTTGGGACGCCAAATAATAGGAATTAAAATCAGGCAGGGCTGTACCCCCTAAATCAGTGGGGTTTTTGAGGGCTTTCCAGGTCAGTTTATGTCTATTCTTCCCCCATATAAACGAGTTCAGCAGAGTGTCTATGATTTTGAAGTATTTGAGGGGGATGTATACTGGTGTGTGCCAGAGAGTGTAAAGAATCTTAGGTAGCAGTATCATTTTTATGATGTTGATTCGGCCCCAGACCCCAAGCGGTAACTTGGCCCAGACCTGAGTCCTAGATTTAATCAGGGTAAAGAGAAGTTCAACGTTGAGGGGGATATAATCCGACGGGGACCTGGACACAGAGACGCCCAAATATTTAATGCAGTTGACCCTCTGTAAGGGGAAGTGTTCCCGTGGTCTGGGGAAGGGGAAGCTGTCAATGGGCAGGATTTGGGATTTACCCCAGTTAATTTTGAGGCCAGAAAACGATCCGAAGTATTCTATCGTCTGCAATGCCGTTTGAAGAGAGGCATCCGGGTCTGCCAGATATAGCAACGTGTCATCAGCGTACAGGCTGATTTTCTCCACGATTGCACCCACCTGGAGGCCACGAATCTTGGGATTTTCCCTAATGGATATTGCAAGAGGTTCCGCCGCAAGGGCGTACAATAGTGGGGACAGAGGGCAGCCCTGCCTAGTGCCCCTAGTGAGATCGAAGGGTTTGGAGGCGTAACCATTGGACACAACTCTAGCTCTTGGGGCCTGGTATAGTAGTTGGACCCATTTAATAAATTTTGGGCCAAACCCAAACCCTCTAAGGCATCCCCAAAGATACTGCCATTCGACTGAGTCGAATGCTTTGGCCGTATCCAGGGCCACCACCACTCGTGATCCAACTTCGTCATGTATCGCTTGCAGGTTAATGTAAAGTCTTCTAAGATTGAATGAGGTGTTGCGGCCCGGCATAAAGCCTGCCTGGTCAGTATGTACAAGACTCAGTATCACCTGATTCAATCGAAGTGCCAAAATCTTGGCCAGGACCTTAACATCCACCTGCAAGAGTGAAATGGGCCTGTATGACTCCGGCTGACCCGGGTCCTTACCAGGCTTAGGTATAAGAACAATGGTCGCGTCCCTCATAGACGGAGGGAGAGAAAATGTGTCAAAAAGGTTGTTGTATAATTCTAGCAATTTGGGAGAGAGCATCTCTCCGTATTGCAGGTAGAATTCAATAGGCAGTCCATCTGAACCTGGGGCCTTAGATTTGTGGAAGCTAGTGAGAGCTGCGGATACTTCGTCGGTCGTGAGGGGCGCGTCCAGGGCCTCAACCTGTTCGTCTGTTAACTTCGGGAAGGCAATCCCCGCTAGCAGGTTCTCTAAATGTCCATCAGGGTCAGTCAACTGGGAAGTATATAACTGTGAGAAAAACCCTCTTACTCGGTCAGAGACCTCCTGAGGATCCGAAACCACGTCCCCACTTGGGCTGTGTGTGCCTGTTTTAGTAAATCCCCCCCCCCCCCCCAATGATTGAAAGACATCCAGGTACTGAAGAGCAACACAGCCTCTAAACATTATACTCTATTTGCCATTCTTTAGGCTTGCGATAAAATATTTTGTGTTGGTATGGGGCATTGCCTTCTAACATGACCCTGTGTATATGTACCCAAAATGTTCAACTCCTGTCTTAAATATCTACAGAACATTGTTTCATTTGTGCTGGAGAACATTAAGGTGTCCTTTTATGAAACTGAGATCAGAGGCGATCCCGAGTCTCACCGCTGATCTCAGGTCATTAGCAGTGTATGAAACGGAGGTAATCAGCAGAGAACATGTTCTCCACTGGTTATCTCAGCACAGTGAGAATCTGTAACTGACTGTCACAGAAACGGCCAGTGTATGAAGGTGCGATCTCGGCACCTCACTGGTGATCTCTTACAGAATTCTCACTTTCTGATTCACCATCTCAGAGGTTGAGAATCAGAGAGAGAAGCGTGAAGCTGGCTGAGTATTCTGGAGGAAGAAGGAAGTCTTTTGACTTCCTTCTTTCATCCACTAGCAGCCATACATCTTCCCTACCATTACACACCCCAAAAATGAGCAGGTTAGCTATCTATACTGTATATATATATGTATAGCATATACCGTATATACTCGAGTATAAGCCGACCCGCGTATAAGCCGAGGTACCTACTTTTACCACAAAAAACTGGGAAAACGTATTGACTCGAGTATAAGCCGAGGGGAAGAAATGTGCCCATTGCCCAACCTTACTGTGCCCATTGCCATCTCACTCTGCCACCTCACTGTGCACATTGCCACCTCACTGCCCATTGTCGCCTCACTGTGCCCCCTTACTGTGCCCATTGCCATCTCACTGTGCCACCTCACTGCCCATTGTCACCTCACTGTGCCCCCTTACGGTGTCCATTGCAGCCTCCCTGTGCCCTAGTCAGTACCTGAAAATCTTGTAATTCCGCGGCCGGCGTCCATTGTTCATATCTCGCGCCGTTCTCCCTATCCCTTCCAGCAAACACTATGTTGAGTGTTTGCACCTATCACGGAGGTCCTCTCATTCTCCGACTCCGTTTCCCAGCAGACACTGTGTTCAGTGCTCCGCCAATCACGGACGTCGGATAAGAGGACCTCTGTGATAGGCGCAAACACTCAGCACAGTGTTTGCTGGAAACGCCTATCGCGGAAGGGACAGGGAGAACAGCGCGAGATTGAACAATGGACGCCGGCCGCGGAATTTCACGATTTTCAGGTACTGACTCGAGTATAAGCCGAGGGGTATACTTTCAGCCCTAAAAAACTCGGCTTATACTCGAGTATATACGTGTGTGTGTGTTTATTTCAATGTGTATGTGTATATATATATATATATATATATATATATATATATATATATATATTGTGACAGCAGGAAGGTAAAGTCACCTGGTTGCATCCAGGGGGGTAGATATATTTCGCCCAGATTCAGGCTTTACGCCGACTTATACAACTAGGTGGAGAGTTGTATAAGGCTAGTGGGCTCATGGATGACTCATACCTCTAGGGAGAGTGTGGGGCGTCGTGCAGACAGGGAGTTGATGAGACCAGCTGAAGCTTGTCAGCTCATTTAGGCCTCTATAAGAACTCCCAGCTTCATTAGATGTTAGCTCATGCCTGGAACCAGACCTGTGTGGACTGTCTAGGGAGAGTTAACCCCTGTGCGGTGAGACAAAGCCTGTGTGGCTATTTGCTTGGACATTTAAAACCAGGGACTTAGGGACTAGGACAGCACTAGGCTGATCCCAGTTGTTAGTTAGGAAACCTGTATGTTTAGTCAGAGGTCAAGTTGACCAGGATTTATTTTGTTTATGTTTCTTTTGCTTTGCTGTGTTTTGTCACTGTAAATAGAAAATAAACCGCACCTTTTTGATTTTGAAAACCACAACCTCCGTTTGCTGGGCCTGTTTTTGTGTGGGGAGCCCATCTCGGGGGTCACACACACCCGCTGCCGAGCTAACCCCCTCACAGTTGGTGGAGAACCAGTGGCAGTTTTTTTTTTAAGCCAGCATGGAGGAGATACTGAAGCAGCTGGCTCTAGCAAATGCCAATCAACAGCAGACAAATGCAGGTTTGCAAAAGAACTTCGCAGCCCAGCAGCAAGCTCATCAACAGAGCCTTGCAGCCCAGCAGCAGACAAACGCAACTTTGCAACAGAGTCTGGAGGCTCAGCAACAAGCCCAGCAGCAATCTGAGGCCCGCTTCATAGACCTGTTGCAGAAGCAAGAGCAGAGACTACAACAACAGATGGAAGCAGTAATGCAGCAACGTCCGCAGACCAGTGAGGAAAGCCGTCCCACTAATACCGCGTCCTTTGGGGTGAGTCGTTTATTGACAAAAATGACTGGAGAGGATGATCCAGAGGTATTTTTGACCACATTTGAAAGGACCGCTGAAAGAGAAAAGTGGCCTGAGGAGCAGTGGGCTGGACTGGTGGCTCCTCTGTTAACTGGTGAATCGCAGAAAGCTTACTATGACCTAGAGCCTAACCAAGCAAAAGACTATGTGATGCTAAAAGCTGAAATATTGGCAAGGCTGGGTGTCACCCAGGCTGTCCGGGCTCAGCGTGTGCATAACTGGACTTTCCAGCTTGGAAAACCCCCCAGGTCTCAAATGTATGATCTCATTCACCTGAGCAGAAAGTGGCTACAGCCAGAGACTTTGTCCGCACCAAAGATTGTGGAACGTGTTGTAATGGATCGGTTTTTGAGAGCTCTTCCTACTGCCATCCAAAAGTGGGTAAGCCATGGAGACCCAGAGACGGCCGATGGTCTTGTGGATCGTGTGGAGAAATACTTGGCTACAGAGAACCTGACGGCCTCTTCCAGAGACACTCGGACTTTCCACCCTAAGACCAGACCATCCCCAGGGGCGGATAAGAGGATTCCAAGGGGTGAGGGTGGAGAGAGTGAGAGGGTGGGAGCTCTACCCCAAGTTTGGCGAGAACAGCCTGGGAAATCAGCGGCTCAAGAGGCCGCAAGAAGGATCGTTTGCTACCGCTGCCGGCAAGCGGGACATATTGCAGCCAATTGCCCGGTTGTGGAGGAACCCATGCAGTGTGACTTTCTGACGGGCAGACGTCAGTCGCTGTGTGCGACAGTCGCATGCACTGCCATTCGAGGAACTGAGAAACATTTATGCAAAATGTGTGTTAATGGTAGAAATGTTGTGGTATTGTTGGATTCAGGTAGCCTTGTGACCCTGATAAAGGCTGAGTTAGTTAAAACAGAGGTCTCTGGGAATAGCAAGGTAGCTGTTATTTGTGTGCATGGGGACACCCGAGAGTATCCAGTGACTACAGTGTGTTTCGAGACCCCCAAAGGTACCCTCTCTCATCCAGTGGGCTTAGTATCTCAGTTACCGCATGACGCCATTGTGGGAAGGGATTTTCCGAAGTTCTGGGAACTGTGGGATGATCCTGAGCCCCCCACTGGTGCCCCTATGTACCAGGAATGTGATAGCCAGAACTCCCCTGAGAGTGGTGAGGACTCTCCGGAATTTCCCTTATCAGTATTGGCAGGGGAGACTCAAGAAACTGGAGAGGAGCCCACCTCCTCAGACGAAAACCTACCGTCTGTGGAGTTTTCTGATCTTGAGGTTCACAGGGAAAACTTTGCCACAGAACAGTTGAAAGACCCCGCCCTAATAAAGGCATGGGAAAACGTAGTGAAAATAGATGGCGAGTTAGTGAACCCAGATAATACCTGCACTTACCCATACTTCAGCGTAGAGAAGGACCTACTGTATCGGGTGGCAAAAAGGGCAGAAGAAACCGTTGAGCAGCTTGTGGTGCCCAAACCTTACAGGAAGTTGGTGTTGGAGTTGGCCCATGGGCACATTCTTGGAGGTCATCTGGGGACAGAGAAAACCCGAGAGAGGGTATTACAGAGATTCTATTGGCCGGGGGTGATGAAGGACATAGAAAATTATTGTTCCTCCTGCCCTGTGTGTCAGAGGTCGGCCCCGATGCCACATTTCCGTAGCCCGCTGGTCCCTCTACCCATCATTGAGGTCCCGTTTGAGAGGATCGCCATGGATTTGGTAGGTCCTATAATCAAGTCCGCTAGGGGGCACCAGTACATATTAGTTATAATGGACTATGCCACCCGTTATCCAGAAGCGATCCCTCTCCGAAATACCTCGGCCAAAACCATAGCCAAAGAGCTATCTCTTGTGTTTAGCCGGGTGGGTATTTGTAAAGAACTGCTTACGGACCAAGGTACACCCTTTATGTCCCGGGTTATGAAGGAGCTGTGTAAATTGTTCAAAGTGACGCAATTACGTACATCTGTGTATCACCCCCAAACCGATGGGCTGGTTGAAAGGTTCAACAAAACCCTAAAACAAATGTTGAAGAAAGTGGTGGATAGAGATGGAAAGGATTGGGACTGTCTACTTCCTTATCTGATGTTTGCTATTAGGGAGGTGCCCCAATCCTCTACGGGATTCTCCCCCTTTGAGTTACTGTATGGGAGACACCCAAGAGGGCTGTTGGATATTGCCAAGGAAACTTGGGAAAGTGAGAGTTCTCCCCACAGGAGTGTGATTGAGCATGTCGCCCTGATGCAAGACCGAATTGCACAGGTAATGCCCATCGTGAAGGAACATTTGGCCCAAGCGCAGTTAGCACAGCAGAGAGTGTACAACCGTGGAGCCAAGACCCGTACCTTTTCCCCGGGGGATAGGATACTGGTACTTGTCCCTACGGTTGAAAGTAAATTCCTTGCCAAATGGCAAGGCCCCTACGAGATAATGGAAAAAGTGAGCGAAGTGAATTACAAGGTCAGACAACCAGGAAGGCGAAAGCCCGAACAGATCTATCACGTTAATCTGTTGAAAGCCTGGAGGGATAGAGAGTCCCTAGTCGCAGACACTTGGTCACCAGCTCAAACTGGTTGCGTGATTCCTGAGGTTGGAATAGCAGCCACCTTGTCACAACCCCAACAACAGGAGGTTAAGGAGTTTGTGCTTCGCAACAAGGAGGTATTCTCTGAGCTGCCGGGACAAACATCTGGGGTAGAGCATGACATCATTACCCCGCCCGGTGAAAGGGTGAAGTTAAAACCCTATCGGATCCCAGAGGCCCGACGGGAGGCAATACGGGAGGAAGTACAGAAAATGCTGAACTTAGGGGTGATAGAGGAGTCCCAAAGTGATTGGTCTAGTCCCATTGTGTTGGTGCCTAAACCGGATGGGAGCTGGCGATTTTGTAACGATTTTCGTCAGTTGAACAAAGTTACAAAATTTGACACCTACCCCATGCCACGTATAGATGAGTTGATCGACCGGCTGGGAACAGCCCGATACATGACGACTCTTGACCTCACAAAAGGGTATTGGCAAATCCCCCTGGCCAAGTCGGCCAAAGAGAAAACCGCATTTGTAACCCCAGACGGGGCGTTCCAATATAAAAGAATGCCGTTCGGGTTACAGAATGCGCCGGCCACATTCCAGCGGAAAATGGACCAGATGCTGAGGCCCCATCGGAAGTATGCTGCGGCTTACCTGGATGACATAATTGTCCATAGCACAGATTGGGCCTCACATCTGCCAAAAGTGCAAGCAGTCCTGGACTCTGTTCGGGAAGCGGGGTTTACGGCTAACCCCAAGAAGTGTACCATTGGGCAGGAGGAGGCCAAATATCTTGGGTACACCATTGGGAGGGGAGTAATAAAACCCCAACTCAACAAAGTCGAGGCCATCCAGAGTTGGCCACGTCCCAACAGCAAGAAGCAGGTACGAGCCTTTCTGGGAATCGCTGGGTATTATCGGCGATTCATTCCCCACTTTGCTTCTAAGGCTGTGCCCCTAACCAACCTGACGAAGGGGAAAGGGTCGGTCATGATTAAATGGACCCCCGAGGCTGAGGCAGCATTCCAATTCTTGAAACAAGCCTTATGTAGCCAGCCAGTGTTGTACTCACCCGACTTCTCTAAAGACTTTGTCGTACAAAGTGATGCGTCAGATGTGGGGTTAGGAGCAGTATTGTCCCAGGTCTGGAACGGGGAAGAGCACCCAGTCATTTACCTCAGCAGGAAGTTGAAGTCCCATGAGGTAAATTACGCCACCGTTGAAAAGGAGTGTTTAGCGGTGAAGTGGGCTCTAGATTCCCTTCGGTACTACCTGCTAGGTAGGCACTTTGACATGGTTACGGATCACGCTCCGTTAAAGTGGATGGCTCAAAACAAGGAAACAAATAGAAGAGTGAATAGGTGGTTCCTGGCCCTCCAGGAATTCAACTTCACAGTAAAGCATCGCCCTGGCGTTCAAATGGGGAATGTGGATGCTTTGTCTCGAGTACATGAATGCCTGATTGCTGGTGTTCCAATCCCGAGGTTAAAACAAGAGGGGGGGGTATGTGACAGCAGGAAGGTAAAGTCACCTGGTTGCATCCAGGGGGGTAGATATATTTCGCCCAGATTCAGGCTTTACGCCGACTTATACAACTAGGTGGAGAGTTGTATAAGGCTAGTGGGCTCATGGATGACTCATACCTCTAGGGAGAGTGTGGGGCGTCGTGCAGACAGGGAGTTGATGAGACCAGCTGAAGCTTGTCAGCTCATTTAGGCCTCTATAAGAACTCCCAGCTTCATTAGATGTTAGCTCATGCCTGGAACCAGACCTGTGTGGACTGTCTAGGGAGAGTGAACCCCTGTGCGGTGAGACAAAGCCTGTGTGGCTATTTGCTTGGACATTTAAAACCAGGGACTTAGGGACTAGGACAGCACTAGGCTGATCCCAGTTGTTAGTTAGGAAACCTGTATGTTTAGTCAGAGGTCAAGTTGACCAGGATTTATTTTGTTTATGTTTCTTTTGCTTTGCTGTGTTTTGTCACTGTAAATAGAAAATAAACCGCACCTTTTTGATTTTGAAAACCACAACCTCCGTTTGCTGGGCCTGTTTTTGTGTGGGGAGCCCATCTCGGGGGTCACACACACCCGCTGCCGAGCTAACCCCCTCACAATATATATATATATATATATATATATACTGTATATATATATATATACACACACACACACACACATACATACACACATATATATATATATATATATATTTATTTACATGTTCACGTCTCTGGCTGGGTTCACACTTGTGCGATGCGGGAACCAGCGTGATCCCTGTGCGGTTTCCACATCGCACCTGCATTGACATCTGCGCACCGCTGCGGCTGTCAATGTAAAGTTAATGACACCCCCAGATCATTTCACAGATCGCAGTGTGAACTATGAAATGGTGCAGCAATCGGATCGCATAGGTGTGAACACCCATGCGATTCGTTTCAGTGCGGGCCACATAAAGGGTCCTGTATCATTTTGGCGCAAATGCAATATGATTTAAATTAATATCGCACAAACATTGCATGTGATATGCACAGCAATGCGTCCCGCGGGAGTCAGAACCCGGAAGTGGTGCAAATACCTGTATTAGACAGGTATCTGCAACCCCTCCCCCCTGAAAGGTGCCAAATGTGACACCGGAGGGGGGGTGGGTTCCAAAAAGCGCAGGCTCACTTTTTGTGTGAACCTCCGCTTTAATGTCAAAACCGTTGGCAACAAAAGTGAGTACACCCCGAAGTAAAAATGTCCAAATTGGGCACCATTAGCCATTTTCCCTCCCCGTTGTCATGTGACTTGTTAGTGTTAAAAGGTCTCAGGTGTGAATGGGGATCAGGTGTGTTAAATTTGGTGTTATCGCTCTCAGTCTCTCATGCTAGAAGATATTTACTATAAACCGATGCGCCGATGACGTCACACGCATGCCCACTAGCGGGCTGGCTTCATTGACGGTTTTCTGAATGGGTTCTTGCAGGCCCGAGCACGCATGCGTGTGACATCATCGCTGCTCCGGCCAATCACAGCGCCGGAGCAGCGATATGCTGACAGCAGTGACGGGACATCGAGGCAAGATGGCGGCGGGGGTGACCAAGGACCACTGCGGGGGCTTCGATCTCAGGTAAGTCATTCATAATGAGCTAGTATGCTATGCATACTAGCTCATTATGCCTTTCTTTTGCAGGTTTTTTTAAAAAAAAAAATGGCTTTACTTCCTCTTTAACTTTTCTTTATATATATATATATATATATATATATATATATATATATATATATATATAAATAATTCTACCTGCATTAAAATGCTATTATTAAAGTAATTTTTATATAATTTTTTATTTATTAGTAAATAAAATTTTGTAAACCCTGAAATATGGTTTTACCCATGGACTGTTCTATTACAGTTATACGGGGGTTTATCAATTTTGATATATATATATTTTTAATTTATTAATAAATATTTATACTTGTATACTTTATAAAAAAATTAAAAAAAAGATTATAAATGTATTTTACATTTATATGAATGGTGTATAGCTGCATTACATATGTGGATTACATTAATTTACTATACACCATTCATATTTAACTAGGCACATGTATAATCTTTAATTATTGCTAAAAACAATGTTTTTTTAATAATTAGGTTAATGTATATTGTTTGGTGGGAATGTAAATGTATTATTTTATTTTATTAATATGTGATGTATAATTCGTGTTCACTTTTGTATTTTACCCGTCCTCATACTGTAATCCCGCTACATCGCGCGAGATTACAGTGAGAGGAGCCATTCTCAGGAGTTCCCGGCATTTGTAGCTTGCCTCTCAACTCAACATGAGAAGCGAGCTACAGAGCATCATACACAGGCACTCAGAGGAGAGCGATCTCCTCTGAGAATGCCTGAGAACACAATAGCGGTATTTTACCGCATTTTCATAAAAGGACACCTAAGACCCCTTTGCCACTGGGGCAGTTTTCAGGCGCTTTAGAGCTGAAAATAGCCTCTGCTAAGCGCCTGAAAACCGCCTCCCATTCATTCCAGTGTGTCTTTACACACTGGGGCCGTGCACTTGCGGGAAGTTCGGAAAAGTCCTGCAAGCAGCATCTTTAGGGCGGGTTGGGAACGCTGTATTTAGCGCTCCCAAAACGCCCTGCCCATTGGAATGAATAGGCAGCGCTATCAAAGCGCCTGAAAAGTGCTGCAAAATTTAAGTTTTTAACCCTTTTTTTGGGGTTAAAAGCATCCCACTAGCGGCTGAAAAGGGGCACAAAAGCGCAGGTAAGACGAGCGGCGCTTTAGCGCTAACAGCCTGCGCTTTCAGTGTGAAAGCAGTCTTAAGTGGTTGTTAGCAAATAATATTAATATCTTTAGGGTATTTTGACACTTGAAGAGTTACATAGAAAAAAAGGTTGAGGTCCATCAAGTCCAAAATTTTGTTTAAAAAAAAACACTTTGAAGGAGCTCCAATAGACCAAGTTGTTAAATTAAGTGTAGCCCAATTTGCTTTAACAGGGAATATAAATATTACATGACCAGGGCTGGTGCAAGGATTTTTGACACCCTAGGCAAAACATCATTTTGTGTAGTACATAATAAAGTGTAGCTGCTGACTTTTAATAAATAGACACTCACCTGTCCCATGGTCCAGCGATGCGGCCGCCTGAAGCCTCGCTCCTCTCCTCCGCCTCTCCACGGCGCTGGCATTGCAAGTGTGGGCATGCTGCCTCTCTTAGTGGCCAGGCAATCTTCTGGGACCTGTGATGTGTCCAAGAAGATTGCAAAGAGGGAGAGGAGGAGTCGGCGAGGCGGCGAGGCGATGAGAGCAGTAAGTGGGAGCAGGGTACCTGTCAAAACTAGGTACCCACTTTTGGGTGGAACTCCGCTTTAAAGTGACCAGCAGAATAAAATATTAAATGACAATAGCAGTCATAGAAAAAAAGTTTATGAATAGCCTAAAACTCCTAATGCTATTAATGATCCAAAATTAGAAGTACAGGGGACTGCGCCAAAGTGGTTCTAAGAATTAATACTATCCAGCTGCTATAAAATTGAGGAACCTTAATCAAATAAAAAAAGTGATAGTGCTAAGTACAAGTGTATATGTGTATAAATAAATGTGATGGTCTAAAACATCTACCAACCAATTGATAATAACTATAAATATTATTATCCAACACCCCTATATAATGACCAAATAATAATGATCTAAAAATTAATATCCAGTGACCCTCTAGTGATATTAGTATGTGCAAAAATATAGAGTTAAAAAAAAAAAAAAAAAAAAAAAAAGAAGAAAATTATAGTTAAAAAACTATCAAAAAAATTGTGTACAAAACTCCAAAAAAGCAAAAAACACCCGGTGTTCTACAGTCAAAATATATTTATATATTAATAATTTATAATCGTGTCCTAAATGTGTATCTGAAAGTCCACACTATGATGATCAAAATCATGTGTATCCAAACGTGACAGATTGACAATTTTATCCTCTTCTTATATTGTGACTAATCCTTCACCACTTATGTGCGAGATCACTCACCGATGTTTAGTGGCTTGTATTCGATCAACCAGCGAAACAGCGACATCCAATTCGCATGTCAGGAGATTGTGAACTGCTCTCTATGGAGACGGTTCACACATCTCCGAAGCGGCTCCGGAGCGAATTGGTTAGGAGTCCTGTGTGTTTTCTGGTACGTTTCAGGTCCGAATTCAGCCAAAAATTCAGACTGAAATCGGACCCGAAACGGTGAACAGGGACTCACCAGACCCCTGCTGTGAGCCGCTCAATGCGGCAGTGTGAACCCAGCCTTAAAGGAGTTGTAAAGGTAAATTTTTTATTTTCTAAATAGGTTCCTTTAAGCTAGTGCATTGTTGCTTCACTTACCTTTTCCTTAGATTTCCCTTCTAAATATTTTTTTCTTTGTTTTCTTTGTCTGAATTTCTCACTTCCTGTTCCTCCTCAGTAAGCTGTTCAGTAAGCTGTTCTGGATGACTCCACACCACTCGGATGATGGTGTGGAGTTCAGTGAGGAGAAACAGGAAGTGAGAAATTCTGACAAAGAAAACAAACCTTTAGAAGGTAAATCAAAGGAAAAGGTAAGTGAAGCAACAATGCACTAGCTTAAAGGAACCTATTTAGAAAATAAAAAATGTACCTTTACAACTCCTTTAAGTGCAGTTTTTGAGGCAATAATATTGGACAATGTGCTGTACATACCGCTACTTAAGTAATAACCTCTGAAGGACCATTTTGATATCTGGTTCGTAACAGGAATAACATATTAGGCAGCTGCACAGACTGAGAGCTTCAGAATAAAGGAGGGACTAAAAATCCAGAGGATGGTGACTTGAGAAAACCTTTAGACTGCACTGGCAGCCTCCAAAATACTTGAATTCATAAAATATATGTTTGCATATCAATGTAGGATGCTTGCAGAGACTCAGACAAAATGAATATTGAGTATTGGCCGAGTAATGACTGAGTAGTGGCTGAGTAATGACTCCCCTTACCTACCTACTCTGCTTAGTGCTTTGAAAAGAAGGATTATTGGGGTTAATTTACTAAAGCTGGAGTGTGAAAAATATAGTGCAGTTCTGCATAGAAACCAATCATCTTCCAGGTTTTATTGTCAAAGCTTCATTGAACAAGCTGAACTTAGAAGCATATTGGCTACCATGCACAGCTACACCAAATTCTGTGTGCAAAAGTTTTAGGAAATCTCCCCCATTGTGTACATTGAGCATCTCAATCACATTTAAGCCCCGTACACATGAGCAGAATGTCGGCAGACATTTGCCGGTACAAAAAATACCGGCTGACATTCTGCCAGCGTGTATGTCGGTCTATTAGGCCGAGGCCGGCCATTTGGCTGGCTTCTGTCGGACGTGCATGCTGGAAAACCAGCAGCCGACCGACTTCCGATCAGCGCTCTTAGCCAATGTCAGAGAGCGCTGATCGAAGTGTTCTGGCAGGGGGGCCACCCCCCTGTCGGAACACAACAGCTCAGTGGGGGAGATCGCTGGACTAACCTTGCATAGTTAGTACAGTGTCTAATACCGGAGCTGTCAGGTTTTTTTTTCATGCAACCCATGGGGTTGGACAAAAAAAGACCTGTAGTGTGTGTAGCACACCCCCGTAGGAGCTGCTGGTTTAATTTGGGCCTTGCACGTTACCTCAATGTTCATTGTCTAGGGGAATAAAGTCTGTAAGAACTCCAATGTCCACACAGGATGTAAAACCTTATGCTGTTATGTTTTATGCAAAATAAAATAAAACCTATGAAAGATAGTAGAAGGATGAAGGGAAAGGGGTAGGTTCAGGTACGCAGTACAGATCACTGGGGAAACTCCTCAACTATAAAGTCATTCACCACTCCTCATCGAGTGGGTTTTGCTCGCCCGGATAGGCCCCTCTCACCTGGCCTAGCAGTCGGAATGATGCACGGACAATGATCAGGACCAGTCTCTGCCACAGACTGGTTGTGCACAAAATTGGATAGTCCGGGATCCTCTGCCACAGGACTTAGCGCCCGAACTTCCAGCCAAACAGTCAAAGAGCCTTTAAACCGACCCGGCAGACTGCAAGGTGAACTTTAGCTACGGTGCATGCTCAAATAGAATCACCAGGCCTTCCTCAAGACACCAGCCTTCTGCTCGGTCTTCTCCAGGACAGGTCCGCCCCTGGTTTCCTCCATTGAGTGGCTTTCTCCCACAGGACGGACAGCACAGGATCACCTTCAAAGTGTAGGCCCCAGTCAGCATAACTGGGCCTACTTGGTAGAGTTGCAGCCTCGGACTAACATGGTTCAGAGGCCAAAATCACACGACACGCTCCTCGCACCAGGAGGGCCGCGAGGGGAAGAAGGACCCCAAAAAATGGCGTCTGCCCCTTAAGTACCCTTCCCCGTCATGCTCAGCGGGTATACCATGCCCACTGAACTGTTCCCGAGGAAGGATACTCAATGCACATTGGCCTGTCAGTCTTCCACATTGGCCTGAGGTGTTAACGCCACCTACAGGCAAACAGTGGGAAGTCTTCCCAACACAGCCATAGCAGGAACAGAGGCTGATTTAGTATAATCACTTAAATCTGAGCCCAACTATTGGCTCAGATACCCACTAAATTTAACATAGCGCCCAGTCATTTGGAGCAGGGCGCTACATACTCTCCCTGCTGCATAAAGACACTGTCCCCATTCTCCGGAGGTCTTGAAAGAAGATCTGGTTACCTAAAAGAGAAAACAAAACACAGAGACACACAGCAAAACAATTGTAGCAATACTAAAAGGAGGTGGAACTTTCCTTCTTATATTTTAAAGCCTATGTGATAAACGTATAAAACTCTCTCCCTACTCTACTCTATCGACCACTGCCACCTAGTGTCAGAGGTAACACACAAGAGTTCTTTAAGCAGGGGCTGAAACAGATGACATCTTGATCCCGATGTCCTCAGCAACAGTATTCCTAACTGTCTAACTTCCCCAAAGTCCAGTTAGCATAGTAAAGGTGAGAAGGTAAACAAAAAAAATCCTTCTCTCAGTTGAAAGTTTTTTTTTTTTCTTGCACAAAAGAAAAAAAAAATGGAATTAAAAACAAAGAGTTACTTCGAATACTCATAGGTAAAACCTGGGATCCGGCAAAGTCAGAGGTTTTCCTTGCTTGTCCAAAGTGGTAATAAAATAGGTAACATCGTCCTTCCCTGGTCTGCAAATGATTACCCGATCGGCGTGGATATGCCGCCCGTGGCTCCAATATAACTGGCACCCTTTGAACCGATGAGCCATGATGAACGAATAGTCCAGATTTCTAAATGGCTTTGGCACTTTCAAATAGTCCCAGATGGCCTCACTGCACCATTGTTCCCTATTAACCTCGATCTCCTGCATTACCTCCTTCGGCACGTACGGGAACTCCAGGCCGTATTTTGTGGCTACCCTCTTCATTAGCACTCGCTGTAGACGGGCGAGTCTAGGCAATGTCCGAGAACTCCCCGTCCCGGGCAACACACAAATCCGGTGACTTATTTACCATAGACTTGGTAGGTTTAGGAACAGTCCTCTTAACAGGCAAAGTCACTTTAGCAATGTCCGGGGTTCCCTCCCTGGGGGTAGTTTCCCCGGAGTCCATAGCTGTCCACTCTGAACAGCTATGTGTTGAGATAACATCTCCCATGTTGTTCCATAACAATTCTCTAGGCATGGGCTCAAACAAATAGTCATCTCCAGCATCCGACAAAGAGTCTAAGTCAGAGTCTGGTTAACTACTTGCCGGCAGAAGAGTTAGCAAAGTCCTGGTCACTTTTCCCCCAGATTTCTTACCGGCTCCCGACGTGGACGTCCCGGGAATATCATCGCTCACGGTGTCCGGTTCAGGTAAACACTGGGGTAGGCCTCGACTGCGGCCGCGGGAAGCCTTCACGTACCCCACCTTCTGTTTCACGGGTGGGACGGGGGCACATGCTGTGGATGTGGTATCCGCTGCGGTGTCTGCTGGTACCTCTGTGTTGGTAACGACATCTCTTCCAGACTCACTTTCTGCAGCAGACGTAGTGCGCACAGGCTGAACCTCAGGGGCGAAAGCGACATAGATCAACGTAGCGGTGCCTGTATCCCAGTTTATCCGATAGGCACGGGGCAATGCAGTGGGTTGTTCCACCTCAAACAAGTATTCCCCGCAGGATGGGCACTGGGCAAATGGACGTAACTGCACTGCTAGTCCTTCACATCCAGAGCACAGCATGCCCAGCGCCTCTACATCCCCGCTTGTGTACAGCACGAAGCATCCACGTGGCTTCAATCGGATCCCTGTATCTGTGAGCAAGGCTCCGGATGGCGTAGCACCCACAGCGGCAGGGAATGGGGAACATTCCCGGCCCTGGCCTGGATGGTGCCCACGAAATTAGCGACATGCTGCTTTCCGATCCACTCGCCTGATCTCGCAGCTCCTGGTCCTTGGCGCCAAACACACTCACGTGCCTCACGCAGTTGGCGGGAACTCCTCCCCTTTAGGTTCTTTTAGCGCGTAGCTCGCAGGCTTTTATTTCCTGGCTCCGCCCATGGCCTATGCAGTTAGCAAAGTGATCTGTACCTTTACCCCTTTGGTTTCAGTTCAAAGCACAGTCCAACACCTTCTTGTAGACTTTCTATAAAGCAAAAATCCTTTTTACAGTTGTGAGAGGTAACGGCAAATCCCGGACTCGAGCCCCCACATGTAGTACACCCCCGTAGGAGCTGCTGGTTTCATTTGGGCCTTGCACGTTACCTCAATGTTCGTTGTCTAGGGGAATAAAGTCTATAAGAACTCCAATGTCCACACAGGATGTAAAACCTTATGCTGTTAGGTTTTATTTTATTTTGCATAAAACATATGAAGGATAGTAGAAGGATGAAGGGAAAGGGGAAGGTTCAGGTACGCAGTACAGATCACTGGGGAAAACTCCTCAACTATAAATTCATTCACCACTCCTCCTCGAGTGGGTATTGCTCGCCCGGATAGGCCCCTCTCACCTGGCCTAGCAGCCGGAATGATGCACGGACAATGATCAGGACCAGTCTCTGCCACAGACTGGTTGTGCACAAAATTGGATAGTCTGGGATCCTCTGTCACAGGACTTAGTGCCGAACTTCCAGCCAAACAGTCAAAGAGCCTTTAAGCCAACCTGGCAGACTGCAAGGTGAACTTTAGCTACGGTGCATCCTCCAATAGAATCACCAAGCCTTCCTCAAGACACCAGCCTTCCGCTCAGTCTTCTCCAGGACAGGTTCTCCCCTGGTTTCCTCCATTGAGTGGCTTCCTTCCGCAGGACGGACAGCACAGGATCACCTTCAAAGTGTAGGCCCCAGTCAGCATAATTGGGCCTACTTGGTAGAGTTGCAGCCTCGGACCAACATGGTCCCAAGGCCAAAATCACACGACACGCTCCTCGCACCAGGAGGGCCGCGAGGGGAAGAAGGACCCCAAAAAATGGCGTCTTTCCCTTAAGTACCCTTCCCCAGCATTCACAGCGGGTAGACCACGCCCACTGAACTGTTCCAGAGGAAGGATACCCAATGCACTTTGGCCTGTCAGTCTTCCACATTGGCCTGAGGTGGTAACGCCACCTACAGGCAAACAGTGGGAAGTCTTCCCAACACAGCCATAGCCGGGACAGAGGCTGATTTAGCATAATCACTTAAATCTGAGCCCAACTATTGGCTCAGATACCCACTAAATTTGACATAGCGCCCAGTCATTGGGAGCAGGGTTCTACATGTGTACCTGGCTTTAGAGGACAGTTTTCTCAAAAGGAGAAAGATATCATATAACCAAAAGTTACCCACACGGTAGGAATGTTTAAAATTAAACTGGCTCTTAAAATGGCATTAAAAAGTGGGCTGAGCAAAACAAAAACTATAAACTGTACTTGAAGTTCAGCATAATACACCATGTACACCAAACTTCATCTGTGCCAGAGCTGGGGCTTTTCAACAATGTTAGATGTCTCAAAGTGTTGAAGAATGACAGAAAGTAACCTGACTACAGTGTCATCCTTTCACAATACAAATATGCAAACGATCCTATATATTTCCTAGCCAGTGAAGATCTCAAATGATAATCTTCCTATTTACTGTCAACTAGAGAACAAGACCACTATCAAAGTCAATAAAGGTGAAATCGACATGTGCAAAGTTTTATTACAGATTTAGCCAACAATGTTTTCATTCACTGAACAAAAGGACATAAAGGTAAGGTCAACCTAAAATATTTTTGTATTTATTGTGGAGGTGAAATTGAAAAGCTTGAAACCAATAACAGAGAACTGTCGCAAGGTTAGCCAAAGACATATGAAGAAGACCTTTGTTGTTGCCGTACACAACAGTGGACATTGTGGGCCATTGCCATTTCATCTTATATCTAGTCAGTCATGTTGTTCCAGTTATCATAACAGTTAAATTAAAGTTACATTTGCATAGGTTTTGCTTCCACTTTAGTTATTGTTAAATATATGCGTGTTAGGGAAGTCATAAAATGTATCTTAGTCTTTGTGTGTTAAAAGCAAAACTGAAGTTTCACGTTTTTTTTTTTTATCTTTTCATAGTCCTGTACCCCTTGCACGTTATGTTTTGTACTGATGTTTGCTTGGAGATGCTTTAATATACTTTATTCTCTGAGAAAATATGCTGCTTCTGGGCCTTTATTTTAGTGGTCTTTGCTGGCACAGCTGAAAAGCCACATCTTTCAAGCACAAGTGTCCTCACTCGCAGAAGGGTGGCTGAGGTACAATATGGTCACTCAATATCAGTTGTGCAGGAGGAATATTTATATCAATGGTGCTGTCCCCTTCTGATTCTGCCTGAGTCACAGATGAGCTTACAGCGACCAAGACACCAGCACAAATAGAGTAGAGAGGCTGTGTCAACCACCTTGGTTACTGAAAGCGGATTACTAAATGCAATGAGGTCTAACTTAAGTGCCTATTGGACCGCACAGGGTTAGTGCAGTAAGTTTTAATGTCTCATTTAATTATCCATGTTGTCAAAAACAAATAAAAATACGTCTGTATATAAGTACACGTTGTACTATGCTGTTATCACTAATGCCGCGTACACACGGTCTGAATTTTCAATGGAAAAAGTCAGATGGGAGCTTTTCGTCAGATATTCCGACCATCTGTATGCCGCATCGGATTTTTTCTGTCGGAATTTCCGATGGACTTAGATAGAGAGCAGGTTCTCAATTTTTCAGACGAAACAAATTCCTATCGGAAAATCCGTTCCTCTGTCGGAAACAATTTGACGCATGTTTGGAAGCATTGAACTTCTTTTTCTCGCCTCGTCGTAGTGTTGTACGTCACCGCATTCTTGACGGTCGAAAGTTCAGAGAACTTTTGTGTGACCGTGTGTATGCAAGCCAAGCTTGAGCAGAATTCTGTCGGAAAAACCATCCAAGTTTTCCGATCGTGTGTACAGGGCAAATTCAGTACAAAAACAGACTGTATAGTCTGCATTCAGTTCTACAAAGAATATAAAAGAACATATAAAAATATAAGTAATTTAAACCACACAAATGTTATTACTTTTGAATTTTAGGCTGCAAAAAAAAAAATATCTATGAGTGCTTATGTAACAGGTTTATGCTTGTGCGTCTTTGAACCCACCCAGTAGCTACTGTTCAGAATGTAAATATCATAATGTTGCTGTTTGGAAACCATTTAAGAAGGCAAGAGAGGCATTGTATGAGGACCAGGGTGGTCACTAAATAGACGTTTGCTGGACTAGGAGTTGTGATGTCAGTGATGCTGCCCTGTTCTGAATGAGATTTTTCCAGAGATGCATGTGCACAAGGTAAATGGATTCCAAGGGAGTGTAAGAAAACAGACTATATGTGGCCTCAGATTGGGAATGATTATAAAGCATGAAAGCTGTATGCTTCTTTGCAAAATATAAAAATACTTCTTATACATGTATATACAGTATACACGTCTACCATGCAAGTTTATTGAGATTATGATGTGGGCCCCTAAACCTTTACAAAAGCTACTGCCATGCAGTTTTTAAATTACAATACCACAAATACGGTATTTGCATACAGTTTTCCTAAGAAAATAAATTCTATGAATCTTCTATACTAAGGTGAGATAGCACACAGTCTTAGGACAGTGAGTTAGAGTAGCCAGACAAAAACAAATGATATGCAGTACCCACTACAGCTATACACATTTTGCTGTATTCTTCATACTTGTAACTTTATAGTTTGGTGATTTACACAAACAAGGTTAAATGAGCTTTGGACAAGAAAATAGACACATAATGTATAAACTCATCAACATACTACCTTGGAAATATCAGAACTGTTGACAATAGTATTGGTAAATGATCCAGACCTACAAGACACTGACTCCGTTTGACAATTGATGCAATCAATTTTGCTATCCAGATCTTCAGAAGCTTTATGAAAATGGGGAAAACAGTCATAATATTAACACTATCATTAATTACTGCAAATGAAAAATGTGCGCAAACTAAATGCTTATGTTGCTCAAATATCAAATATGAATATTAAAACACTGAGGAAACATAAATTGAGAAAACAAACTCTTAATGCTATGCCTATAGAAATATGGGAGCTGCCTTTACTGATTCCTTGTGTAGCGGGGTGTTCCCCTTTAATGCAGAGAGACAAGAAGTTCCAGGTGAGAGGTGAGTCGGGAGGAAGTAGAGAAGAGACATTACTGGAAGTGAAAGCAGAGGAGAGAGACTACATTACCCAGAACCCCATTCGGCAATGTTTCCACCGCAGAGACTCATGGGAGGGGTTATAAAAGGAGGAGGCGAGGCTGGGCTCGGCCTCTTTGGGACACGAGACTTCAGTGACTGATCCTCCTGTGCGGATGTGCCGGAGTGCAAGGCCTGAAGCCTGAGGCCTTGCGCAGCACCAAAGAGCCTTCCACCCCACTGCGAGCCTGGGTGGCATCTGACGTCGCTTACCTACAGCCTTGGTTGGATTGGAGACCCGATCCCTGGAGACACTGTGTGTGTGTGTGACACAGTGGGTGGAAGTTCCCAGACTGGGACCGCGTCCGGATGGGTGAGAGGGTGTATGCCCAGACCAAATAATGTTGTTGCTAATGTGCCTATAGACTGCCGTGGCCCACTACAGTTTATATTTGATACACTCACTGAGGGTCCATAGCAGAACTGAGAGAGAGGATTTTCAGTGAAGTCTTTGTTCTTATTGCAATTTCCCTATTGGATTACAAATGTTGTTCGGTTATGTGCACCACCTTTACAGATTTGCCGGTGAAGAAATCATCATCCCCTATAGACTGAGTTTTAGATATCTGAGCCAGGCCTGACCAGCTAGTTAGTTCATTTGGCTACTGCGTCATAGGACGCCTAGTTAACGGTCGCCCACGCGGCGCACCTTTACTGTTCATTCTAAATGCATAGTGTGTTATTGCTGCAGGGCTCTGCAATTTATTATCTGTGAACTGTTACCACTGTTAACCTTTCTTACCAAAAGCTTAAGTAAATTTGATACCCTTTTCATTATTGTCTCGGTGTCTGGGTTTACTCATACAGTATAAGAAAATATATATTGCTGCCAATACTAACTGTGCCAGTAGGGGGTCGAGTACATTGCCGGGGGTTGGCGGAGCTGTTTTCAGGGCCCAAACTAATCTGCGGCCCTCTTAAGTGAAGGTATCGCTACACTTGTTAAACTCGAGTTCCGGATACCTGGATACCACAGGATTGAGAGTGTACAGTTGAACCACAGGAAATGAATTGCTGAAAATGGTGTAGTGGCAGTGTAATAGACACATTTAACATTTAGGACTACAGTATATGACAGTATGGATGTCAACCCATTCCAAAATTTAAAGCCATGGAGAAAGTGTGAGGTCTGGGCTAAAGTTTACACATGGAAACCTGATTCACATTTCCCTCTTAATGCATGAAAGGTGGGAGTCTTGTGTGCCTACCCATTGACCTGGTCCTACTTCCAATATACAGTATATAACTTATGATACAAATGCTGCAATCAAATTAAAGAAAATACAATTAGCAAGAAACACACAGCTTCTGGTACCTCTCTGAAGCAGTTCCAGCAATACAGAGAGTTAATTTGGGATCGCCCAATGAAAAGGTTCACATATCTGGTTAAATAAATTAGGATTTAGGGCTATATTTATATCTAACCTTGAAATCCATTTTGCCTGTTGGACACTGGAGACTTTGTTCTTACAATCTGCAGAAGAGAGAAAGGGAGATAAAAGGTTTAATGTAGATTTTTCCTAAATAAATATTATGTTATAAAGGTCATAAAAAGCCAAAGTTCTATACTCTGCAAAGATCAAGAAACCTATTTTTTTTTGTTATTGGTAGATCTAAGATTCTGGATTCTGGAGTTTTTCTGTGTTGTGCTGCTTTTTTAACAGCAGCTATTCAGAAGAATATACTAAAGAAATTTGAAAAAAATCGTTCTTATTCACAGAATACTGTTATGGGGTGTTGTGAATCACAATAACATTAAAAAGTTTATCATTGTGACTGATCATTCTGCTGACATCAGACTCATCTGACCGCATGAAAGCACTCACATACAGAACTGTTATAATAACGACTACATTCTCCCTGAAGAATATTCCTCTTGCCTACTATTTTGAAAATTGTAGCTGCCTGACCCTATGAGGAATAGATGCTTGTATTATGTTCAGAACAGAAACTTTATAAATTCTGCAAACAAGTTTTAATACATTTGATTGGGAATGAGTGAGTTAAATCATGTAACCATGAATTTACCGTTGGCCTTCAGGTATTTGTCAAAAAACCCCTTAGCAGTTGATTTCTGCAGTGGCACAGCATACAGTGCTCTCCCTATTGAGCAATGACCAAGGACTAACGTCCGAAACGTGCAGGATGTTTTACAGCTTTGTACATGTACTGAATAAAGAAATTCTATTTTTGATGTCATCCTGAGTGCCGACCATCCCTTTCCTTACCCTGTTGAGGAAGTCTTATACTATACAGCACTTTCTTATTTGATGTTGTCCTTGTATGGAAGCATAATGCTAGGGATAGTGTCCTCTGCACATAAATGAAGGCAGAATCCCCAATAGATCCCACCAAATGGCTGACTGGTGGTAAGAGACAGGGAATCCATTCTGTATTAGCGAATGGGTTTTCATTATGGAAGGTCACCCACTGCCTGGTTTGCAAGGTCCTAAGTAAACTAGCCAGAGGTCCACTGGAATTTTTTTATTTACTATATTCTGGGAGCATTGTGAATCTCAGCAAATTGTAAGTGAAGCAAATGAGATGATATTTGCTCATCATTTGTTACCTTTAATTTTGACAGAGATATGTAATCAAGTTCTTTGTAGTGCTGATATACTGTATCAGGGGTGTCAAACTCAACATCACCGTGGGCCGCAACAGCATTATGATTGCCCTCTAAAGGGCCGGTTGTATTTGTAAGATTACATGTCCAGCGCATCCCCTCCCTCTTACATTAGATGTCAAGAGTCACCCAACCATCAGAAGTTGAGTCCCCCACTCTCCCTTACATCACAGTGCACCCCCCTTTTCTTATGCTGCTACTGGGAAGAAGCTAGATGCATTGCTTGAAAGCAGAAAGTAGGGGTCTGGAGGAGGACCAGAGGAGGGCTGGAGCTCTCCTGCAGCTGCAGGAGAGGTATGAGTGCCACATGAAATGGCCTGGAGGGCCGGATTCGGGGCCGCGGGCCTTGTGTTTGACACCTGTGCTGTAGATGGATCACTCTACAGGTCTAGGAGTAGACCAGTTATGCCGCGTACACACGGTCAGACTTTTGACTGGGCAAACCTCCGTCTGAATTTCCGACGGAAAAATAGAGAACCTGCTCTCTATCTAATTCCATCGGAAATTCCGACCGTGTGCACACGGCATTACAGTGGAATGACCATATAAAATTTTAGTTATACAGTCCAGACAGCTAGCACAGCTGTTTATAACGAACATAGATTGTTCAAATTAATTTGTTCAGACCTGAATGTGGTTGCCCATGGGATCCCACGCACTATGTATTTTTAACCAGATCTTCTCAAGTGTGATAGCTGTTTGTTTAAGAATTATTTAATATTTATGTACCTGTAAACCCTTATGTGGTAAAGAAAACCATTGGTCATATTTATAAAGCAGTGAGTGTGAAATTCACCAAACCATTCACTGGTGGTGAATCAGTCACTGTCATTTAAAACACATGCACTTGGGAGATTCACCTGCAGTGAATATTTGGTGAATGTCAGATTTACTGCTTTATAAATATGCACCTATTCAGTGTATTTTCAAATCTATGTTTGTTAAAATTTTAGTTATCATCAAGTTGTGTTTTGGGTTTTAAAGTAGTACTGCTGAGGTGCTACCTTCTCCCTATCCCCTCTTGCTGATTGGACAATGAAGCAGAAGCACATTGATGATATTGTCCAAGGACAATCTTCTGCTGTTACACAAATGTGCAACTCTCCTTCTTTTATGCCACGTACACACGACCGTTTTTAATGTCATTGAAAAAAACTGCATTTTTCTTGACGTGACTTTTCGTGTTTTCTCTCATGCCTGCCTTGCCTACACACTATCGTGGAAAAAAAAGTTCGAGTAAAGCGCGGTGACGTACGACGGCACTATAAAGCATGAAAAAATGGAAAAATGTGCGCTAGTCTTAAAATTATACTGAGACACAAAAAGCTGCTGCAAAAAAATGTGACAAATTTTCAAATAATCTAGAAATAAAAAATGAAGCGCTAAGTGTTCAGAGAGGTCTAGGATTCACCCTGGGTCTCAAGGATAAGTGCAAACCAGGTATTGAAAAATGAAAGTCCACACAAACGTGATAATAAACAAATAATGTCCATAACGTGAATGGTGAAAATTGAATGGTGAAACAAGGTTGGAAACCATATGGACCATCAAATCTTCATAGAAGAGAATAGGTAAATACTCTTACCAGAGCCGATGGACCTACTTGTCAGCGACAGTGGGTCATTAGAGCATGGTATCCCCACGGGGCAAACTCGAAACTTGTCTGTAGACTCGCACCCTCAACGATCATGGATGGAATTCACGAGCTTGAAAGGTGTCGATTCAAGATGTCAAAGAAAGAGGGATTCCAGCAAAGGACTCACCATGCGGTGGTCTCAACTCAGGTAATACACAGGGCAGTATAGCAATACTTATCTGAGTCGTGGATGACACAGAGGAGCCAAAACGCTCTGTATTTTTAATTTCCTGGTGACTCCTCTCTGAATACTTAGCGCTTAATTTTTTATTTCTCGGCACTATAAAGGGGAAGTTCCATTTGGATGGCGCCACCCTTCATGTTAGTAAAGTTTGTTGAGCGACGATTCGCGCTTTTTAAACTTGTGCTTTTCAGTCCGTTACAGCGTGACGAATGTGCTATCTCCATTACGAACGCTAGTTTTACCAGAACGAGTGCTCCCGTCTCATACTTGATTCTGAGCATGCGCATTTTTTTTCACGTCGTTAAAGCCCACACACGGCCGTTTTTCATGACGAGAAAAACGACGATGTAAAAAACGACGTGAAAAATTAGAGCATGTTCCAATTTTTTCATGGCCGTTTTTCACGTCGTGAAAAATGCTCTGAAGCCCACACACGTTCATTTTTAATGACCATTTTAAAAAAAGTCATTTTTCTCATCATTAAAAACGGTCGTGTGTACACGGCATTAGTCTAAAGGTTTCTGTATTACAGGAAGCTAATATAAAGACAGTTCCATGCATTCATATTATCTGTATTTGAATGACTTTTTATTGGATAAATTACTGGAATATTTGGCGATTTTAGTATTAAAGCCGGCATTCCACTTTATGGATCTCTGTATGTAAATCATTGTTTTTATTGTTCATTTTTGCAAAAATATAAAAAGAAAAACTCCATACAATTAAACATTTCAAGTATAACTAAAGGCAAAACTTTTTAGGTTTGAAAAGAGTGTAGTGGGGTTAGAACCCCTGTCAGTTTTTATTGCTGTCTGTGCCCCATTAAGAAGTTTCACCTCTTTATTTTTCTGGTTTACCATTATTATTGAAAGTGAAGGTAAAGAAAATTCCCAATTTTGGGTTGTCCCTAGATAAGTAATAGAGTGGAAATCTTCCACTGGGGAGACTAGTTCTACTTTAATGCCCAACAAGCATTTTTTTTTCCATTGGTAATGACTATATATAGGCTGAAAAACACACTTGGGGAATGCCTTTTAGGTTCATCCTCCTTCTTTTCTTTGATTCACCGTTAAAGAAATATTTTTCATCAGGAGATCCCATAGAATCAGATGAGTCCTCAGCCTCCTGACCACTAGTCTTTGAGCCCGGTGACATGATGATGTGCAGATTTCTTGGCAAACTCTATTGAGGAAAGTTTAACAAAAAGAATTAACAATAAACCCAGCTTGTAAAGTACTGATTTTGCAGGTCTGTATACAGTCATAAAAAAGAAGGTCATTTTTTTTGTAGTATTTTCTGTTGCCTTTTTATTCATCTAAGATATTGTAACAGAAAGCATTATTTATGTTATATATTATTTGCAATAATTTAAATGTGTTTTTTTTGTTTGTTTGTTTTTGTAGCATGCATCAGTGGTCATCAACCCTGTCCTCAGGGCCCACTAACAGGCCAGGTTTTATGTATTACCTTGGGGAGATGCAGACTAGAATACTGCAATCACTGAGCAGCAAATGTTATAATCTGTGATGTATTTCAGTTGACTTGCAAACCTGGCCTGTTAGTGGGTCCTGAGGACAGGGTTGATGACCACTGCCTTACATTATCAGCACATATCAATAGTACTTAATTTATTACATACTAGAAAGGTCATTGATATTGGTCTGTAAGAGTGAAATTGTAAACACATTAAATTGTGCACTTCAATAAATTACCAAATGCCTTGATGTGCATGCTCTAGGAACTTGTTACTGAGGGGTTAAAGTGGTTGTACAGGCCACTTGGCCCTACAGGTAAGCCTAGATTAAGGCTTACCTATAGGTGCAAGAAATATCTCCTTAACCTACACGGCTAAAGCGGAGTTCCACCCTTTTTTTTATGTTTATTAAAAGTCAGCAGCTACAAAAAGTGTAGCTGCTGGCTTTTAATAAACATACACTTACCTGCTCCACTGTCCAGCGACGCGCCGCCTGGAGCTCCGCTCCTCTCCCCCCTCCTCCGCCGGCGCGTCCATTCACAGTGTGGGCACCCGGCCGTGACAGCTTTCGGCTTCACGGCCGGGCACTCACTGAGCATGCGCGAACGGCGCAGCGCTCTGTGAGTGGACAGGCGATCGCCTGGGACCTGTCACGTCCCAGGTGATCGCCTACAGGGAGGAGCCGCCACAAGGCGATATGACGTATCGCCTAGGCGGCTCCAGGGCGGAAGGAGGAAGTGGGACAGGAAGTCCCACTCCTACTGAAGCCCCCACTCCCCCCCCAAAAAAATTACATGCCAAATGTGGCATGTAAGGGGGTGAGGAGTGGAATAAAAAAAGGAAAAAAATTGGGTGGAACTCCACTTTAAGGAGATATTTGCAGAAAAGACTGCACTGATGTCTACGGCGCAAGGCGCGCTGTAGACAACGGCGCAGGCGCAATGAGCGTGCCGTTAATGAATGGGATCGTGCCGCATGCGCGGGAGTGACGTCATCGCTGCTCCGGCCAGTCACAGCGCCGGAGCAGCGATAGTCATTCGGGTATCATGGTGGCGGTGGAGGAGAGGAACGAGGGTCGCTGCGGGGGCTTCAACCTCAGGTAAGTAATTCATAATGAGCTAGTATGCTATGCATACTAGCTCATTATGCCTTTCTCATGCATGTTTTTTTTTTTTTTAGGAAAAGTTTTAGAGGATTTACTTCCTCTTTAAACTGGAAGTAAACCCTCCTATCATTTTCAGGCAAGGAAGCTGCCATCTTGGCCTCTGTTTAATCTTCAACTGCCATGATGCTGTACATGTGATCAGTTATGACACCAGCCATTGGATGGTTTGACAGTTTGGTTGAGAGCACAACCAATGTGACAGTTGGCATTCCCGGCATGCCGGGAATGTAACTGCTTTTTGAAACTGTTAAATCAATGGGTTTACTTCCGCTTTAACTCACATACTCTGGAGACTGATCACAGAGTTAATGCCAAAGCGCTCAATTGGTCTCATCTTATCAAAGCACTTCTCTGAATCATTAAAAAGTTAATTGGCAAACTTCAGACGGGCCTGGGGTCGGATCTCTTCCTCCGCCTCGTGCTGTCTGAATTCTCCTCAGGAAATCAAAATGAAGTCTCTCCTTTCCTGCCCTCAGAGCATGCTGGTCTTTTGTAGTTCCATACAGTTAATTCTCAATGTGAAACTTAAGTCCTGGAACTACATTTCCCTGTATGCTTTGCTTCCTGGTGTTAATCACTCTGTTGACAGTCTAAGCTGGCACTAGAGGGAAACAGTCTCATTGCAACAATGTTGCAGTGTCTTTTAAAACTGCAGGTTAGATAGACAGCTCCCTGCTACATCTGCAAAAAATATCAAAGCTTTCTATTAAATCTACAGACACTTACTTCACTTGTCCTAATCCAGGTTTCCAAACGTATCCATTGCTTCTGCCTTACTTCCTGGTCAGACTAGAGGTCATGACACAGGAAGGAGTTGACCAGCTGACATCATTAGCACACACCCTGCATCATCCACCATCCTACCTAGCCACCCATTCCCAGCTGCATGTTTTTTTAATGAATGCAATCAATCAGTGATCACCCTTCTCACTAAATACACAATATACAATCAGATTGCATAGTGTATGGCCATCTTTATACAAGTACATAGAAGAGAATGGACAGAAACACTCAGCTGTCAAGCCCCGTTCACAACTTTGCATAGTGGAAACTTGCATTCCTACGTGCATCTTTTGGGGGGGTTTTTTGCGAGGGGGGGGGGGGCGTTTTGGAGTATTTTCACTCATCACATATAGGGCAGCCCATCCACCTGAATGGCTCAAAGAAGCTTCAGAGCTTCTTTTTTTTTTTTAGAGTGGAGCTTGGTGCGTTTTTTTACTGCAATTTTTGGTGCAGTGCATTTCTGAAATGCAAGGAAACACACAGATGTCAATGGAGCCTCATTGTTCTTCTGTTAACGGAAATTTTTTACTTCCAGGCCCCATTCACATCTAGCATAGTGGGAGTGCATGTTTGGTGGCTCGTTTTGCCTTTGACACGCATAGGGCAGCCCATTGATTTCAATGGGATGCAATACATGTGACTCATGGGACATTTTGGCGTTTTGTGGGCTGCGTGTTTTTTACTGTGCATACTTTGCAGCATTTGCCACTTGTTTTTTCACATGGCAAAATGTGGGAACAAACGTTTTGTGTCTCGTTTCTTCTTTGACACGCATAGGGAAGCCTGTTGATTTCAATTGGCTGCACTACATGGGGCTTATGGGACATTTTGGCATTTTGTGGTTGTTCGGTGTGTTATTAACAATTAATGGCACTGAAAGCGCAACTAGGTAATTTTAGGTGTATAAAGGTGGCCATACATCTGATTGTACCATCTCCTTTAGATTTTCCAATTTATATAATAGGAGGAAACACCTATCTAGCCAATCACTCTGTATCCAATCAGGCAGGCCCTTACACTACATAATAATGAAGAAGGGAAAGGGGATAGGGGGAGGGGAAGCACTCACATTGCCACATCCATGTATCAAGAGAAAAATGGTTTGTTACTCAAAGGAGAGAAAGACAAGGCAGGACTTTTCAGGCAACACACACAATTGGAATACAAAAAGAGTTTATTAAATCGCAAAATGAACATAGATTAAAAAGACCATACAATGTATATAGCAGTAGGGAATCCCTTGAACGTCGATGCGTTTCGCCGTGAGGCTTCGTCAGGACGGACAAAGAGGGGAGGGGGACGGTTTTTATACACACTTGGGACAAATCTCACTATCTCAGAAGGACATCCGGATAGCAAGATGTTGTTCAATTAGTACTGATTTGAAAATATAACGTGATGATTTATGTGGTCTGCTGGTCAAAACAGTGATGATCAAACACTGATATTCTCACAGGAATGAAGGGTTCTGACGCTCAAAGCTCGCATAGATAGCTGGGCAAGTCAAATATATCCACAAGAATATATCCAAAAACGGGGATAGGGGACGTTATTCATATGAAAACAGAGAGGGTTTCTATTTATCACAAAATCCTGTAAGGATATAGGATTTAAACCAGAACAGTGATATATATATATCACTATGTAAAGTCTAGTTATCAACGTCACACCATCATATCCCCGGGAGTCAGCATCACGCTGAACACTTCATTGTATGGTCTTTTTAATCTATGTTAATTTTGCGATTTAATAAACTCTTTTTGTATTCCAATTGTGTGTGTTGCCTGAAAAGTCCTGCCTTGTCTTACTCTCCTTTGAGTAACAAACCATTTTTCTAATACACTACATAATTGATGGCAGATCTAAAGGAGATTGTACAATCAGATTGTATAGTGTATGGCTATCTTTATACACCTACAATTACTAGTTGATAAAGAAGAAGAGCCTAATGAACAAAGGGTGATGGCTGCTAGTACCATCCTACCCATGGATGATCAAATAGGAAGAAAATTAGATTTTTCTAGGCACTGATTGAGTGACACTGATGTCTAGTATAAAAATATATATTTATTACATAAAGGAAAATACGATTACAGTTACATTAAAATCATAAGCCGACCCCACAACAAAAAATAGCAGTATATATAGGTAGCGGAGCCACCATCACCGTCTATTAGGAGTGGAGGGGGCAGTGAACCTCAACCGGTTTTGCGGTTAACACCGCTTCTTCATTAAGGTCTCTACAAACATAGTAGGAGAAATATGTGTAAAAAAATAGCAAAAGAATTGTAAACAGCATAATACACACAGTATACTTTGATACAATAACAGTAACATAATTAGCCAATGCTGTGATCTGCTCACCATGAGACGTTCACTGAGACACGTATGAGTGCCTGGATATCCCCCGCGGCGGACAGGGGGGATAAAAGAATGGTGCTGTCTGGTAAAAATAATAAGTATATAATTGTACTAAGATAATACTATGACTTGCAATTTTTTGGGGGGACACCCGAAAGTGACTAAACCTAAAGAGGAAGTGGGGGGTAAAGGGGGGGGAGGGGGGGAAAGGGATTAAGGGGAAAGGAAAGAATGATTAAAAGAAAAGAGGAAAGGGGAGGAGGGGGGGGGGGAAGGGGGGGCATGGTGGAGGGGGAGGGGAAAAGGGGAAAAAAAAAAAGGGGGGATGATGGCACTATTTTTTGCTTATGATTATTGTTCATAATTGAGGCTATACTCCAATAATTGTACAATTACTAGTTGCGCTTTCAGTGCTAGTAATTGTTAATGGCACACCAAACACCCACAAAATGCCAAAATGTCCCATAAGCTACATGCAGTGCAGCCAACTGAAATCAACAGGCTGCCCTATGCGTGTCCAAGAAAAAAACGAGACACAAAACGTTCGCTCCCACTGTGAATGGGGCTTGAAAGTGATATTGGTGCATTGAAAGTAGATAAGATGAAGCAGTGCTATACAAATACATCAATAAAAATATGTGGCAAGTATAAATAAAAATAGCAATGACTCTCGAATATACAAGGTGCAATCTATGCAATAAATCAATATAGTGTAACGTTCCTAATGTGCATATACAATGTTCAATAGATATATAAATAAACCATTCCTAAAAATATACACATTTCATTATAAATTCAGTGCAATTTTTTTAAACAAAAATCGTTTCAGATCAATGTGAAAAGAAAATTCCTGGAATTCCTGGAATTTTCTTTGCACTTGGACACTTTATGCATCTCTTTTGCACATTATTTGCACATTTGAAGAGACTGTATATTTTTTAATATATTTTATATCTTTTTAACACTTTTCTATGTTTATTTTTATGCACTGGCTTTATCATTTATTGATAATATTTCACATTGATATTTTTTGAAACGACTTTTGTTTGAAAAAATTGCACTGAATTTATAATGAAATGTGTATATTATTAGGAATGGTTTATTTGTATATCTATTGAACATTGTATATGCACATTAGGAACATTACACTATATTGATTTATTACATAGATTGCACCTTGTATATTCGAGAGTCAGTGCTATATTTATATTTGCCACATATTTATATTGGTGTATTTGTATAGCACTGCTCCATCTTATCTATTTTCAATTCATTATTGGTTTTGGTGACATCACAGGAGTTTAGCAGCTATTTATTATTGCACTTTATTTTGATATTTTTTGTAATCCCCACAGTGAGTAGCACACTAGTACCTTTTCTATTTTTGTTGAAATTGGTGCATTAACACAAGAACAATGAGGCTCCAATGACATCTGTGCGTTTCTTTGCATTTCAGAAATGCACTGCACCAAAAATCACAGAAAAAACGCACCACGCTCTGCTCTAAAAAAATTGGGTGATTGCTGTGTGTAGGGCAGACCATTCAGGTGGATAGGCTAAATCAAAAGAAGAGGAATCCGCTGCTCCAGGTGTGTGCAATACCTTGATTGGAACCAAGTAGGAGTGCTAGCCCCGGCCCGCCTCCGTAAAAACTTGATAAAAAGAAGAAATGGCTGCATATCAAAAGTTTCCAAATAAAAGGCACTTTTGGAAACTTTGGATGTACAGCCATTTCTTATTTTTCTCAGGTGGATGGGCTGCCCTATGTGTGATGAGTGAAAATGCTCAAACGCCTCTCCCCCTCGCTTAAAAAAAAAACACAAAAAAAACGCCTGTTTCGAACCACTCCATTTTATTGCATAAAGATGACCATATACAATATACAAAAAATGCAGCGCTATGTGTATGACAATGTGAAAAACCAAGTGCTCCAAAATTAACTGAATCACAAAAAAAAAAAAAATAATAAATAAAAATACCGGATGTAGTGGACCCAATACACATACTGCCCCAGACGATGCAACATTTTGCGAAACGCGTCGGGAGACTCTACTGCTGCTACTGAGTGTCTTTGCAAAGCATCAAATCTATGGATTGAATGTAAGTGTACTTGCCTATATTCATTAAAATCCTTTGCGTTATTACGCTATGTGCCATCTCCCTTCTTTTTCCACATGTACTTTATATGAGTCAAATTTCCTATTGGCTTGAATTTCTGGTATCCCCTCCTAAGCTTGGACCTTGGATATAAGGGTGCGCAGTGTTTATCTGGTTCCATATGCACGGACGTATACATATTCAGCCTGTTTGACCCCATACACGTATGTGTATTGGGTCCACTACATCCGGTAAGCCTCCCCTTCACGTGGTGGTGGTTATGTTACAAGTCACATATTTACTTTGGAAGATTTACTTGCACCTTTTGGAATTGATTTGAATATATGTTTCATCACATCTATTTGGAGTTCTATATACAATTGGACTTTTTATTCATTGATATATTTGGATTTTTATTTATTATTTATTTTATTTTTTTTGTGATTCAGTTAATTTTGGAGCACTTGGTTTTTCACATTGTCATACACATAGCGCTGCATTTTTTGTATATTGTTTGTTGTTGCCTTTTTTCCACAGGTATTGTAGCTGCTCATATGTGTTAGCAGCGCGAATATTGTTTGTATTTTCATAAAGATAACCATACACTATGCAATCTGATTGTATATTGTGTATTTAGTGAGAAGGGTGATCACTGATCGATTGCATTTCATTTAGAAAACATGCAGCTGGGAATGGGTGGATAGGTAGGAGGGTGGATAATGCAGGGTGTGTGCTAATGATGTCAGCTGGTCAACTTCTTCCTGTGTCATGACCTATAGTCTGTCCAGGAAGTAAGGCAGAAGCAATGGATACGCTTGGAAACATGGATGAGGACAAGTGAAGTAAGTGTCTGTAGATTTAATGAAAAGCTTTGATATTTTTGCAAAAAAAGTACATAAATGCTATATTGGTACAGAAGGGAGCTGGAATTTAGAAAAATAAAAAAAAAGGTGAAAAAAGGTGAACTTATCCTTTAACCTCCCTGGCGGTATTCCAGAGTCTGGCTCGGGGTGAGTTTTTACTACCAAAAGCGGTAACCCCGAGCCAGACTCGAAATCGCATCGCAGTATCCAGGGAAAGTTACTTACCTTGTCCCCTGGATCCTGCGATGTCTCCCCGCTGTGTCTGCGAGCTGTCTCCTCGCTCGATTCACAGTGCCGAGTGCCGAGCTCCGTTCCCTGCGAGCGTTGCGGCGCACGGGGACGGAGCACACGCCAAATTAATTTTTTTTAAAACACACATTACATACAGTACACTGTAATCTTACAGATTACAGTACTGTATAAAATAATTACACATCCCCTTTGTCCCTAGTGGTTTGTCCAGTGCCCTGCATGCACTTTTATATTATAAATAAAAAAATTTCTGCCTGGAAACTTGAGTGTCCCTTGAATATCCATAGCAACCAAAAAGTCTCCCTTTACATCAAAAGTGCTTTTAGACCAGCTAGAAAACAGCGATAATAAATTAGAATCACTTGCAGAATTGAGCGATAGCGATTTGTGGGGAAATTCGTCATCAAACACTGAAAGTAATGACAGCGACAATTCTGCAACTGAGCAAATTTCTGTGTTTTTGATTTGATTACATTATTGAATAGTTTTTATTATTATTATATTATTATTTGTTATAATTATTTATAGTTATTTATTATATTATAATTTATGATTTTGTGTTTCAAACTTTATAATACCTGGGATGTCTACTAGACTCTTGTTTGGACAGATTTAAGTGAGTTATTCCTAAAAATTACAGGCCTACAATTAAAAAAAAACGGAAAATTTATTACCAAATACTTACCGTAATTTTCCTTTCCTGATAGACTCCATGGCAGACTACGTGTGGGTTAACCCCGCCTCCTGTCCACAGCTATAGGACCCCTTACCCATAAATTTGAGCTCACCTCCACAGACAGGTGTTCCGTAACTAGCCGACTCAAATTTCAACTCTCATATTTTTAATTCATGGGTGGGAACTCCGTCTGCCATGGAGTCTATCAGGAAAGGAAAATTACGGTAAGTATTTGGTAATAAATTTTCCGTTTTCCTGACAGACTCCATGGCAGACTACGTGTGGGAAATAACTAGCCAATCCACGTGGGAGGGTATGCTGAACAAAAAATATTTTAATCTTTCCCGTCAACTGACAGGATTTTTCGACCAAAATTAACAGAGGAAAGGGAAGCAGGCTCAATACAATAATGAGACATAAATGTATGAATAAAAGACCACGAAGCTGCCTTGCATATCACTTCAGGAGCCACGTGTCGAGCTGCTGCCCATGAGGCTGCCATGCCTCTGGTGGAATGAGCCGTCACGCCTCTGGAGGAGCTAAGCCCTTTGCCCTGTAAGCCTGTTGAATAGATTGGACGATCCAGGCTGCTATTGTTCTGGAGGAAGCCCTCTTTCCTTTGTTGCTACCAGTGTGTAACAAGAACAGGGAGTTCAAGCTTCTTAAAGATGAAGTGACTCACAAATATTCTTTCAGAGTCTCACCTACATCCAAGGGATGAACATCTGCTGATTCTGGAGAATTGAAAGTAGGAAGGACTATTTCCTGATTCTCATGAAAAACTGACTTGACTTTTGGTTTAGACCCAAGCATGGGAATAAGGACCACTCGGTCCGGGAAGAAAGACAAAAAGGATTCTTGACAACCCAGGAAGCTTATTTCTGAAACCCTTTTGGCTGAAGTAATGGCCACTAGAAAGGCCAGTTTGATTGATAAGTCCTTAATAGAAAGATCCTTGTTGTTGAGTGCTGAAAGAGCATCAAGGACGAGCAGAAGATCCCATTTGGGGAATCTAGGTTTCCTCTGAGGCCTGATTCTCAAAGCCCCCTGAAAGGATTGTTGAACCAGGGGATGAGTTGCCCATGATGTTCCTGAAAATGCCGATAAGGCTGAAACTTGTCAATCAGTTCCCTCAGAGTACAAAGGAAGATCCAAGCCTGATTGTAGAAAACTCAAAACGTCTTGAACTCCAGGATTTCTGAAAGATTTTCCAGCAGAAGTCATGAAGCTGACAAACCTGGTCCAGATTCTGTTGTAGGTTTTGTTCATGTTAGGCTTTCTGGAGCTCATAAGGGTAGAGATTACCCCTAAAGCACACCCAAGAGACTCTAGCGGGTCCCTGAAGCTCATCAGATTCAGGAGAGGAAACCATGGCCTGTTCGGGCCAGTATGGTGCTATTGTTATCACTTCGCCTTTCTCCAACTGGAGCCGCTGCAGGAATTTTTGCATGATCGGAGGTGGAGGGAAGGCATATGCCTTGTTGAATTTCCATTGGCTTGTTAATGCATCTACTCCGAAGGCTTGACTGCACCGACCTCGAGTGTAGTATCTGTCTACTTTGTGATTGCAGGGGGATGCAAACAGATCCACTTCTGGATCGAAATCCAACGATAGGATCCACTTAAAGGTTTGTGGATGCAGTGACCATTCGTTGTTGTCTAGGTTGCTGCGTGAGAGGAAGTCCGCTTGAATGTTCTGTTCCCCTGGAATGAAGACTGCTGTTAAGTTTGTAGATTCCTCTGAGCCCAGGTCATGATAGGTTCGACCTCTTGGAGAAGGGTGGGGCTCCGAGTGCCCCCTTGTCTCTTCACATATGCCACGGCGGTGGTATTGTCCATTTTGAGTAGGACCGACTTCCCTTTCAGAAGGTGGGAGAAGGCTTGAAGGGCGCACCATGCCGCACGCAATTCCAGAACGTTTGACCCTGGAATGTGGAGATGGGCATCCCATTTGCCCTGAGCCAGTTCTGCCCCACAATGTGCTCCCCAGCCCGCATTGCTGGCATCGGATGAAACAATCATCCATTGGATGGGAGCAAGGGAGTGGCATGTTAACAAGTTTTTGTGTTGAAGCCACCAGAGAAGACTGTTCCTCATTGACTGAGTAGTCCTGATCAGCTGATTGCGATCGTCTGTCTTCCATTGCTGAAGGAATCCTGATTGAAAAGGCCGAAGCCTCCACATTGCCCATTTGACCATGGGGAACGTGGCCACTAGGGATGAGCTTCGTGTTCGAGTCGAACATACGTTCGACTCGAACATCGGCTGTTCGATCGTTCGACGAAGATCGAACGATTTGGGCCGTTCGCGCCAAATTCGAGTGACGCGAACGGCCCACAATGCACTACGCCATCGCAGTGTCATCCAGGCGCTGTGATTGGCCAAGCATGCACTGTGACCCCGCATGCTTGGCCAATCACAGCGCCGGCAGCGAGGAGAGCAATGATTGGCCACAGGCAGGATGCCTGTGGCCAATTATTGCTGAGGGTGTTTAGTACACGCCCCACACTATAAAAGGCCACCAGCACGGCGGCCTAGTGTAGTGTGTTCCGGAGCAGGGAAAGACAAGCATAGGCAGGGACAGTGACATTTATTTCTTTCTTGCTTAACCTGGATTCCTTTAGTTTAGGGAAAGAGAAGGATAGGTAGGGAGAGTGTCAGTGTGTTTTACTGTGCGAGTCCTTGTTTCTAGGGACAAAGAAGGAAAGTGAGGGGAATTCTCCTTGTGCTATAGTGTGCTTTAAAAAAACATTTTTTCTAGGGACAGAAAACTCTAGGTAGGGAGAGTGTCAGTTTCTTTCACTGTGCGAGTCCTTGTTTCTAGGGACAAAGAAGGAAAGTGAGGGGAATTCTCCTTGTGCTATAGTGTGCTTTAAAAAAAAAAAATTTCTAGGGACAGAAAACTCTAGGTAGGGAGAGTGTCAGTTTCTTTCACTGTGCGAGTCCTTGTTTCTAGGGACAAAGAAGGAAAGTGAGGGGAATTCTCCTTGTGCTATAGTGTGCTTTAAAAAAACATTTTTTCTAGGGACAGAAAACTCTAGGTAGGGAGAGTGTCAGTTTCTTTCACTGTGCGAGTCCTTGTTTCTAGGGACAAAGAAGGAAAGTGAGGGGAATTCTCCTTGTGCTATAGTGTGCTTTAAAAAAACATTTTTTCTAGGGACAGAAAACTCTAGGTAGGGAGAGTGTCAGTTTCTTTCACTGTTCGAGTCCTTGTTTCTAGGGACAAAGAAGGAAAGTGAGGGGAATTCTCCTTGTGCTATAGTGTGCTTTAAAAAAACATTTTTTCTAGGGACAGAAAACTCTAGGTAGGGAGAGTGTCAGTTTCTTTCACTGTGCGAGTCCTTGTTTCTAGGGACAAAGAAGGAAAGTGAGGGGAATTCTCCTTGTGCTATAGTGTGCTTTAAAAAAACATTTTTTCTAGGGACAGAAAACTCTAGGTAGGGAGAGTGTCAGTTTCTTTCACTGTGCGAGTCCTTGTTTCTAGGGACAAAGAAGGAAAGTGAGGGGAATTCTCCTTGTGCTATAGTGTGCTTTAAAAAAACATTTTTTCTAGGGACAGAAAACTCTAGGTAGGGAGAGTGTCAGTTTCTTTCACTGTGCGAGTCCTTGTTTCTAGGGACAAAGAAGGAAAGTGAGGGGAATTCTCCTTGTGCTATAGTGTGCTTTAAAAAAAAAAATTTTCTAGGGACAGAAAACTCTAGGTAGGGAGAGTGTCAGTTTCTTTCACTGTGCGAGTCCTTGTTTCTAGGGACAAAGAAGGAAAGTGAGGGGAATTCTCCTTGTGCTATAGTGTGCTTTAAAAAAACATTTTTTCTAGGGACAGAAAACTCTAGGTAGGGAGAGTGTCAGTTTCTTTCACTGTGCAAGTCCTTGTTTCTAGGGACAAAGAAGGAAAGTGAGGGGAATTCTCCTTGTGCTATAGTGTGCTTTAAAAAAACATTTTTTCTAGGGACAGAAAACTCTAGGTAGGGAGAGTGTCAGTTTCTTTCACTGTGCGAGTCCTTGTTTCTAGGGACAAAGAAGGAAAGTGAGGGGAATTCTCCTTGTGCTATAGTGTGCTTTAAAAAAACATTTTTTCTAGGGACAGAAAACTCTAGGTAGGGAGAGTGTCAGTTTCTTTCACTGTGCGAGTCCTTGTTTCTAGGGACAAAGAAGGAAAGTGAGGGGAATTCTCCTTGTGCTATAGTGTGCTTTAAAAAAACATTTTTTCTAGGGACAGAAAACTCTAGGTAGGGAGAGTGTCAGTTTATTTTACTGTGCGAGTCCTTGTTTCTAGGGACAAAGAAGGAAAGTGAGGGGAATTCTCCTTGTGCTATAGTGTGCTTTAAAAAAACATTTTTTCTAGGGACAGAAAACTCTAGGTAGGGAGAGTGTCAGTTTCTTTCACTGTGCGAGTCCTTGTTTCTAGGGACAAAGAAGGAAAGTGAGGGGAATTCTCCTTGTGCTATAGTGTGCTTTAAAAAAACATTTTTTCTAGGGACAGAAAACTCTAGGTAGGGAGAGTGTCAGTTTATTTCACTGTGCGAGTCCTTGTTTCTAGGGACAAAGAAGGAAAGTGAGGGGAATTCTCCTTGTGCTATAGTGTGCTTTAAAAAAACATTTTTTCTAGGGACAGAAAACTCTAGGTAGGGAGAGTGTCAGTTTCTTTCACTGTGCGAGTCCTTGTTTCTAGGGACAAAGAAGGAAAGTGAGGGGAATTCTCCTTGTGCTATAGTGTGCTAAAGCATTCCTCATCAACCATCTTTGAAATCCTTGTTTTTTGGACAGTCAGGGAAATTGTCGTTGTGCTA
Organism: Rana muscosa; assembly: GCA_029206835.1. Lineage (NCBI taxonomy): Eukaryota > Metazoa > Chordata > Amphibia > Anura > Ranidae > Rana > Rana muscosa. The sequence continues at coordinate 271,953,099 of CM055127.1, forward strand.
TTCTGTGCAAAAGCAATCATCCTCAACCATATTTAGAAATCCTTAAGTAAAGGGACAGAGAAGGACACCTGAAGGTAGCCCTTATTGCTTTTCTCCCATCTCCCTGCAGGCCATCTATTAGAATGTCTGGAAGGCAAACAAGGAGAGGCAGACAGTCAGGAGGCAATAAAAGAGGGCAAGCAGGCTCTGTGTCTGGGGGCAACAGTGCTGGTCGTGGACGCGGTGCATTGTCATCAGCACATGGCCATGGGACACGCTTGTCCTTCTTTTCGGCAGCTGGACATGTTGAGCCACATCATGCCGAAGACTTGGTAGAGTGGATGACCAAGCCCTCCTCCTCCTCCTCATCCTCTCTCACCCAGGCTCAGGGTACTGGCAAAGCAGCTGCCAAAGCGTCCTCTTCCCTGCTATCAATGTCAGACTCATCATCAGTCACTCCTTCCCTAGACCCACCATGTCCTCCTCCTGAGGAGTCCCCCGAACTGTTTGAGCACAGTGTTGGGTACATGCTCCAGGAGGATGCCCAGCGTTTCGAAGGGTCTGATGATGAAACCCAGCTACAGGAAGGCAGTAGCGTGAGAGCAGACAGAGGGGATGCTCAAGAAGGACACCAATCTGGCAGTCATGTTCCAGCAGCTGCAGCATACTGCCAGATTGGCTCCAGTGATGAGGAGGGAGGGGATGATGAGGTCACTGACTCCACGTGGGTGCCTAATAGGAGAGAGGAGGAGGAGGAGGATGAGGAGGAGGCACATCTCCAACGAGGCAGGATGCCCTTTGGTGGCCAGCGTAAGGGCAGTACACCGACGGAATCACACCGCAGAGCTCCGCCTGTGCAGGGCGCTGCCTCTGCCCGTCATTCAAAAAGTTCCTTGGTGTGGGCCTTTTTTGAGGCTAGTGCATCAGATCGCACAGCTGCTGTTTGCAACATATGTCTCAAGCGTATATCGCGTGGCCAAAACATCAGCCGCTTGGGTACCACATGCCTGACCAGACATATGTTGACCTGCCATGCAGCTCGTTGGCAAGCCTACCTCAAAGACCCACACCAAAGAACAAAGCGGACCTCTCCTTGCACCGCATCAGCTGGGATCTCCAACCCCACTATAACTTCAGTCCTCTCTGAAACATGCACTGAGAGGAATGAAGGTGTAGAATTAGGTGTGTCACAGCCAAGTACTTGCGGCCACTCTGCTAGCAGTACACCGACGTCCGATTCTAGCAGGCAAATTTCCCTGCCCCAGCTGCTGGACCGTCGAAAGAAGTTCACTCCCAGCCATCCACATGCCCAGCGGTTGAATGCTAGCTTGGCTAAATTGCTAGCGCTTCAACTGCTGCCTTTTCAGTTGGTAGACTCGGCCCCCTTCCGTGAGTTTGTGCAATGTGCGGTTCCTCAGTGGCAGGTTCCCAAACGCCACTTTTTCTCACGGAAGGCTATTCCGGCTCTCTACCGGCATGTGGAAGGCAATGTCTTGGCCTCGCTGGACAGGGCGGTCAGCGGTAAGGTGCATATTACCGCTGACTCATGGTCCAGCAGGCATGGACAGGGACGTTACCTTTCTTTCACGGCCCATTGGGTCACTCTTTTGGCAGCTGGGAAGGATGCAGGACAAGGTGCAGTAGTGTTGGAGGTTGTTCCACCGCCACGCCTCCAAAATGCTACTACTGGTTGTGACACACCTCTCTCCTCCACCCCCTCCTCTTCTTCTTCCTCCATGGCCTCTTCCTGTGGTTTGTCCTATGAACCAGCGGTGCTCCGTAGCCGTTCACGGGGCTACGCAAGTACGCAGGCAAAAAGATGCCATGCCGTGCTTGCGCTGGTGTGTTTGGGGGACAGAAGCCACACTGGGGCAGAGGTCCTGTCTGCTCTGCAGGGCCAGGCCGAGAGGTGGTTGACGCCACGCCAGCTTAAGCCAGGAATGGTGGTTTGCGACAATGGCACCAACCTCCTCTCCGCCCTCCGACAGGGACAACTGACCCATGTGCCCTGTGTGGCTCACGTCCTTAACCTGGTGGTGCAGCGGTTCTTGGGCAGGTACCCGGGCTTACAGGATGTCCTGAGGCAGGCCAGGAAAGTCTGTGTGCATTTCCGCAGATCTTATAATGCCAGTGCTCGCCTGGCTGAGCTGCAAAAGGAGTTGAACCTGCCCAAGAACCGCCTTATATGTGACATGCCCACCAGGTGGAACTCAACGTTGGCCATGCTGCAGCGGCTGCACACGCAGCAGAGGGCCATCAATGAGTACCTGTGCGACTACGGCACCAGGACAGGGTCAGGGGAGCTTGGTTTTTTTTCTCCTCGCCAGTGGGGCATGATCAGGGATGCATGCACTGTCCTGGCACCATTTGAGGAGGCCACGAGGATGGTGAGCAGTGACAGTGCATGCATCAGTGACACTGTACCTCTTGTCCACCTGTTGGAGCACACGCTGCGTGGAATAATGGACAGGGCACTTGAGGCAGAACAGAGGCAGGAAGAGGAGGACTTCCTTGCCTCTCAAGGCCCCCTTTACCCAGACAGTGTTCCTTCTGTCCCACCCATCGCACAGGAAGAGGAGGAGGAGGAGGAGGAGGAGGAGGAGGAGGAGGAGGATTGTGTCAGCATGGAGGTGGAGGCTGGCACTCAGCATCATCAGCAGCAGTCTTTTAGGGATGATTTACAGTCCCAAGAAACCAGTGGACTTGTACGTGGCTGGGAGGAGGTGGCTGCGGATCATGTCGTCCTTAGTGACCCAGAGGACTCCGGAGCGAATGCCTCAGCAAACCTACGCTGCATGGCCTCCCTGATCCTGCAAAGTCTGCGGAAGGATCCTCGTATTCTTCGGATCAAGGAGAGGGACCATTACTGGCTGGCCACTCTCCTTGATCCACGGTACAAGGGTAAGGTTGCGGACCTTATGTTACCGTCGCAGAGGGAGCAGAGGATGAGACAACTCCGGGAGGCCTTGCAGAAAGGTCTGTGCAACGCGTTCCCAGAGACTGGGAGGTTACAAACTCCTGGTCCTGGACAACGAGTTGCTGAGGCTTCGGCCAGTCAAAGAAGGAGCGGTGGGGAAGGTGGCCGTCTGACCGATGCGTTCAGACAATTCTTTAGTCCGCAGCCCCAAAGTATGATCGGTTCCAGCAACCATCGCCAGCGTCTGATAAACATGGTGCAGGAATATCTAGGGGCAAGGTCAGACTTGGACACCTTCCCCACCGAAAATCCTCTGGCTTACTGGGTCTTGAGGATGGATCACTGGCCAGAGCTTGCACAGTATGCAATTGAGCTACTGGCCTGTCCTGCATCCAGCGTTCTTTCGGAACGCACATTCAGTGCTGCTGGAGGATTTGTCACGGATCACAGGGTGCGCCTGTCCACCGACTCGGTTGATCGACTGACTTTCATCAAGATGAACCAGTCTTGGATCACCACCAGCTACCACACACCTGATGCTGATATAACAGACTAATTGATTTTAACATGTCACATCCCTTCAAGACTGATGCTGATGCTGAGTGCCTGTGCTGTTATGTTGACTGGCTATCCTCCTCCTCCGAGTCCTCAATGATACGATTGATGATGATAGCTTGGAAGATCATTTTTGTTTATAGGTGCCGCCACCAGTGGCTAAGGCCCAATTTTTCAGCCCCTGTTTTACAGGGGCGTGTAATTACAATTTTTTTAGCAATAATTTGCCATAGGGCTCATTGCTGTGCTCCAAGTACAGTATCTGTGAGGGGTTGGAGTGTTGTGGCACCAGTGCCTAAGGCCCAATTTTTCAGCCCCTGTTTAAAAGGGGCGTGTCATTACAATTTTTGAAGCAATACTTTGCAACAGGGCTCATTGCTGTGCTCCAAGTACAGTATCTGTGAGGGGTTGTAGTGTTGTGCCACCAGTGCCTAAGGCCCAATTTTTCAGCCCCTGTTTAACAGGGGCGTGTCATTACAATTTTTGAAGCAATACTTTGCAACAGGGCTCATTGCTGTGCTCCAAGTACAGTATCTGTGAGGGGTTGTAGTGTTGTGCCACCAGTGCCTAAGGCCCAATTTTTCAGCCCCTGTTTAACAGGGGCGTGTCATTACAATTTTTGAAGCAATACTTTGCAACAGGGCTCATTGCTGTGCTCCAAGTACAGTATCTGTGAGGGGTTGTAGTGTTGTGCCACCAGTGCCTAAGGCCCAATTTTTCAGCCCCTGTTCAACAGGGGCATGCAATTACAATTCTTGATCTAATAATTCACAGCAGGGCCCATTGCTGCACCCACCAAGAGTAACTGTCAGGGCTTACAGTGTTGTGGCACCAGCACCACCATCAAAGGCCCAATTTTTACTACCACTGTTCAACAATTATATGTAATTAAAATTCCTGATATAATAGTTGACAGCAGGGCGTTCCAGCACCAACCAAGAGTAACTGTGAGTGCTTACAGTGTTGTGCCAACACCAACAACTAAGGGGCCTATTTCTGCAGAGTATATACGGCAGGTCCCTACTTTCAAACATCCAACTTACAAACGACTCCTACTTGCAAACGCAAGAAGACAACAGGAAGTGAGAGGAAATCTACCACTAGGAAGGAAAATTCTCTCCTGTAAGAATAAATATGGGAGAAAGGTGTCTCCTCTGTACTGATGCTTTATCAGCAATCCTTGTTTCAAGAAAAACACCACATTTCAAAAACAGTTGTCATTGGGACGGAAAGTGAGGTGAAATGTTCTGAACAGGGGCACAGACAGCAAAACAAATGTTACAGGGGTGATAACCCTTACCTATGTTTTCCAAAAAGTTTAAAAATAGATTTTTGGGCTGGAGCTACACTTCAACAATGTACCTGTTCAAAATTACAAACAGATTCTACATAAGAACAAACCTACAGTCCCTGTCTTGTATGCACCGCCTGTATACGGCTGTTCAGAGTATATAGGGCCTTTTTTATTTTATGTGCGGGGTTCCCCTTAATATCCATACAAGACCCAAAGGGGCTGGTAATGGGCTGGGGTAGGGGGGGGGGGTCATGGGGTAGCTATGCCATTTTCTTAAAGATTTTCATCCATATTACCGGGACCAGACATTACATTAAAGCCGCAAGCAGTTTTAAATGGCTTTTTTTTCCTTTAGAAGTGTCATTTTGTGCAGGGACAGTTCTAAACACGGGAAACACGTGGCACTTCACAGGCATACTTTAGACACCCCCCAGGTACGATATTTAAAGGAATATTTGACTTTTTTTTTTTCACTTTATGCATCATTAAAATGACTGCTCCCGAAAAACGACCGTTTTTAAAACTTCTTTTTGCATTGATACATGTCCCCTGGTGCAGAACCCGGGTTCCCAAACCCTTTTTAGGACAATAACATGCATAATAGTTGTTATAATTAGCACTTTAGAATTCGAACGTTCGCATCCATTGTATTTAATAGGGTTCTAATGTTCGTACGAACTTTCGGTCCGTTCGCGGGTTCTGGTGCGAACCGAACCCGGGGGTGTTCGGCTCATCACTAGTGGCCACCATCGTGCCGATTATCTTCAGGCACTGTGACGCCCTTAGGTTAGAGTAGTCTAGGGCTAAAGATATTCTTACCCGAATGACCGGGATTTTTTCTTCCGGAAGAGAGATGGTATTCTCTACTGTGTCGAATTGAGCTCCTAGGTAGGTTAGGCATTGGGTCGGTTCTGGCTGACTTTTCTGTCGGTTTAAGAGCCATCCGAACTCTATCAATGTAGAGATCACTTGATCTTTGTGGATCAGCAGCTGCTGCTTGTCTTGGGACAGTAGTAGCAGAACGTTCAGGTAATGATACAGACGCACACCCTGTATTCTGATAAGAGACACAAATACCAACAGAACCTTGGAAAAGACCCCTGGAGAAGGTCGTTAGTCCGAATGGAAGACAAATAAATTGTAAGTGCTCTCGTTCGACCTGAAATCGAAGGTATTTGTGGAATTCTTCTGCCACGGGAACATGAAAATACGCATCCTTAACATCTATTGAGATCAACCAGTCGCCTGGTTGAACGACTTTTTGGATGGATGAGAGTGATTCCATCTTGAATTTCTCGTGCTTTATGTACCTGTTCAGGAAAGTGAGATCTATAACTGGACGCCAAGAGCCGTTCTTCTTTTGTACTAGGAAGAGGGGGAAGTATACCCCCTGGAATTCCTCGTCCTTTGGGACGGGCACCACTGCTCCTTGATCTTTCAGGGCATTCACATATGAAAGAAGAACTTGTTGTTTTTCTTCTGATTGAGGCAGTGAAGATTGCATTGGTCTGCATGGAGGGACTTTGGTGAAGGACCATGTGTGATCTGTTGAGACCGTTTTGATGGTCCAATAATCTGAGATCAAGGTCACCCAGACGTGCCGGCAGAAACGTAGGCGAGCCCCCTACCCGACCCGCTTTGGGCGGGCCCAATCTCAAAAGGACTTGGTTGGCTCGCGCCCACCGGGCGTCTGTTTCTTGCCAGATTTTTTGGAAAGATATCTGCCTATTCCAGTTCCAGCTTCTCCTAAAATCCCGTCCGGGCCTATAGGAGCGTGCCTCTCTTGAACGCTCTGTGCTGCGTTTCCGCTGAGGCCTTCTTTGGTTAAACGGACGTTTGTCCTGAGGGAGGAATCCCGACTTTCCGCCTGTAGCCTTTGAAATAGCGTTATCTAGCTTGTTTCCAAACAAGGAAGTTCCTTTAAAAGGAATTTTGCACCATGCCTGCTTTGAGGCAGGATCAACAAGCCAGGGGCGCAACCATAGTGTTCGTTTGGCTGTGACCGAAGATAGCATGGATCTAGCCATCAAGCGGATGAGATCAATTGAACCTTCTCCCAAAAAGGCAATAGCCAGTTTAAGTTCTTGCACTGCTGAACTTTGTGCCAATTCCTCCGAGACACCTTTCAGATCGGAGTCAACATTTTCCACCCAGGCCTCCATTGCTTTGGAGGTTACTGCAAGGGCAAAAGCTGGTTTGCATGCCGTTCCGGCCAGGCTATATATTCTTTTGAGGTCCTGGTCGATCTTCCGATCCAGACCATCTTTAAATGATACGGTGTCATCTAGCGGGAGGGTGACATGCTTCGCTAGGCGCAATACTGCTGCATCTACGAGGGGAGCATTCTCCAGATGCTTGACATCCTCCGATTTAAAGGGATACAGTCTAGAGGTTTTGCTTAGCATGGAAACCTTCTTATCTCCCTTGCTCCATTCTTCCTCAAACACTCCTTTCAGCTCAGAGGGAAGTGGGAAATTGGAGCGTTCTTTCCCCAGTTGTTTAAACAGTTTTCTTTGTTTTTTTGGGGGGCAGTGGTATCCTCCAACTTCAAAGTTTCCTTCACTGCCTTGATCAGCGGAGAGACTAAAGCGTAGTCGAATCCCACCGTAGAATCATCTCCCTCCATCTCGTCTTGCAAGGAATCATGGGAGGAATCACAGAATCATCTCCCTCCATCTCGTCTTGCGAGGAATAATGGGAGGAATCATGGGGCTGGAATTGGCCGGGATCCTCCTAGGCCTCGTCAGCCAAGGAGCCAGACAAGGTGGTGGACTGGCTCCTTGTGTGGGGGGGCAACTATTTATTTCATAGATTGCTGTACCACACGTTTCACAAGAGACTCAAGGTTTTGTTTTTCGGTCTCTTTCTCACCAACCGCTCGGGCATAACATGGGTCGCATAGCGATTTGCCCTCCGGGATTCTGGTCTTGCATCCCCAACAGGCTCTGTGGTCAGAGCGATCATCGCGGTGGTGGTGGCGGTGACTAGAGGAGGAATGGGAACATCTCCTATGTCTAGAGGGGGTATGTGAACGTCCCCTATGACGATGGGTCCTAGACGTAGTGTCGCGTCTAGACCTGGATGATGAGTGATGATGCGGCCTGGCAAGGTCCCTTTCTTGTGACCGATGAACTGAAGTTGCCGGGCTGTAAGAGATAATACAGACAGAGGGAGGGGAGGTGGGCAGGATGTAACCGTTAGCAACCACCAGATAGGCACAAAAGACACCAACCCCCTACCCACTCCGCACATACCTTGTGCGGGAGGGCTGGCCACATGGCGGTGAGGATGAGTCCATGACGAGGGAGACAGGAATCCGTACTACACTGCCTAGACTAAGGATAAGCAAATCAATGCAAAGAAGCATGAGAAAAAAAAAAAGTTTTTTTTTTTTTTTTTTTAAAACTGTCCCTTTAAGAGACACTAAGCATAACAAGCATACATTGCAAAATGAAGTGCTTACCCCGTCCTAGCAGTAATGAGGCTCCGGGAGGCTGTCGCTCTATGCCCACAGGTTATCCTACCTGTATAGGGCTCTTCAGCGGTTTAAATAAACCGCCGAAATGACGTCACGGCCGGTCCCGCTGCGCGCATGCGCCGAAGAAACCAGACCCACTGCGCCTGCGCGGCCCCTGACCCCTCCGCCGCATTGCGCATGCGCGGAAACCAAGCCTCGGTTTCACCGCAGTTCGCGCATGCGCAGAAGAGCGGCGGACCGGGAACCAGGAAGTAATGGCGTCCTGGGACGCAAAAAGTGTTCCACATGCCGCACACAGGAGGAAGGAAAACAGGGGAGACAAAAACAACATACACAAACTCTGCCATGAAAGAAGATATAAAATCGAAATCTTCAGACCTTGCCAGCCGAGGAATCCTGCGACATCTGATCCGGTACTCTGGGGCCACATCCCTTCCACCATAGGGGTATTTTCCAGCCCTGAACCACTCGCCCGCTCATAGCTGGGCCCTGGGTGCACCGCAAGCAGTACCGATCCATCCGAGCAATCCACATCCTGGACATCGCACAGAATTGCATGATGAAGGTCCATGTGAGGAGGATAAAAAAGGAACACCTGTCTGTGGAGGTGAGCTCAAATTTATGGGTAAGGGGTCCTATAGCTGTGGAGAGGAGGCGGGGTTAACCCACACGTAGTCTGCCATGGAGTCTGTCAGGAAAGTCAAATTTCCATGCAAAATAATGGTACCGCTTTCAGCATCAAAAATCTGAAATAATGATACCGCCGGGGAGGTTAAGGCAAAAAACTTTCCAAAACCTGTTTCCGCGACACTTATGGCTGGGTTCACATGGCTGCCGGATGCGGCTCACAACAGGGGGTCCAGTGCGTCCCTGTTCTCTATTTCAGGGATTAATCAGGGCTGAAATTGTGGCTGAATTTGGCCCTGAAACGGAGCCAAAGATGCACAGGACTCGCTCCGCAACCGCCCTGGAGATGTGTGAACCGGCTCCATAGAGGGCCGGTCACAATCTCCTGTCATGCAAATTGGATGTGGGGAAACTGCATCAAATTTGCACTAGTGTGAACCCAGCCTTAAACAGCTGTGATCTGTCTCGTGCTGTTTGTGAGTGTGCTAGAAGGGGAAGTGGCCAGTGCAGTGCCACAAATGTATTGACTGTGTTTTTATACAATTCTGTGAGCAATAAATATTGAATCAATGAAGAATCCACTTCTCAGCTTCTCCTTCACATTGGGCGCCTCTGCTGACACCACTTTCCCATCTTTTGGGGCTCATAGACTTCTTACTGTAGCTACCTAGTGAGTTGCTGACAAACAAGCACACAGCAGTAAAATCTTAAAAATCTGAACACCTGTTCTTCATGCAGGATCAGGATTACTACCCTCTAACCACCTTTCATAAATAAGTCAACAAAGCCTGTGTGTGCGTGGTTCAAGAATGAGGATGATAAGAGAGTTAGCTGCTCTTCATTTCAACATTAAAGTGGAGTTCCACCCAAGAGTGTAAGGCACACGAGACGCTGTTATTTGCTGTTGAACGCGCGTTCAGAGGCAGTTGGACGCTTTTTTCAACTGCTCCTGAACCCATTCAATGTTATCCTATGTGTCCATGCACACAGTCTCGTTTTTTGGCGTTTACAAGCAGTTGCGTTTAACCTCGTTTTTCCCGAAGCAAAAAAATGGGTTCAGACGCAAAAGTTTTCACGTTTCAGACGCTAAACGCTGCTAAACGCGGCTAAACGCGGCTAAACGCGGTACCGGCGTTTTGCCGCGTTTGCGTTTATAAGCGTTTTTAAAGGTGACCTATTTTTTAACATTAGAAATCTAAAAATGATGGCAAATGATGAAAAACTTAAAAAATATAAAAGAAAACTGTAATTGCTTGCATTGCATTGTGGACAATCCACAACTTGTGGCAGGTAACGTGGCAAGTGGACAATCCACAGCTTGTGTCAGGTGATGTGGCCAGGTGACGTGGCATGTGACGTGGCCAGGTGACGTGGCAGGTAACGTGGCCAGGTGACGTGGCAAGTGGACAATCCACAACTTGTGGCAGGTGACGTGGCACGTGATGTGGCCAGGTGACGTGGAAAGTGGACAATCCACAACTTGTTGCAGGTGACGTGGCTAGATGACGTGGCAGGTAATGTGGGCAGGTAACATGGCTAGGTGACGTGGCCAGGTGACGTGGCAAGTGGACAATCCACAACTTGTGGCAGGTGACATGGCCAGGTGACGTGGCAGGTGACGTGGCAAGTGGACAATTCACAACTTGTGGCAGGTGACGTGGCCAGGTGACGTGGCACGTGATGTGGCCAGGTGACATGGCAAGTGGACAATCCACAACTTGTGGCAGGTGACATGGCCAGGTGACGTGGCAAGTGGACAATTCACAACTTGTGGCAGGTGACGTGGCCAGGTGACGTGGCACGTGATGTGGCCAGGTGACATGGCAAGTGGACAATCCACAACTTGTGGCAGGTGACATGGCCAGGTGACGTGGCAGGTGACGTGGCAAGTGGACAATTCACAACTTGTGGCAGGTGACGTGGCCAGGTGACGTGGCACGTGATGTGGCCAGGTGACATGGCAAGTGGACAATCCACAACTTGTGGCAGGTGACGTGGCAAGTGGACAATCCACAACTTGTGGCAGGTGACGTGGCCAGCTGACGTGGCAGGTAACGTGGCCAGGTGACGTGGCAGGTAACATGGCCAGGTGACGTGGCCAGGTAACGTGGCAAGTGGACAATCCACAACTTGTGGCAGATGATGTGGCAAGTGATACGCTAAATACAAGTACACTGCTGCTCTCTCAGCTGCTGCTACTCACTCTGGTCTCACAAACTGGCTGAAATGGTTAAAATTTACTGTTTTTTGAGCTTAGGGAGGGTCTATGATGAAACGCTTATAAACGCAAACGCGGTAAAACGCCGCTAAACGCGGCCCCAAACGCGGCAAAACGCGCGTTTATAAACGCCGGTTTCAGCATTTAAAAACGTGTGTTCAGCAGAGTTTGCACCTGCGTCTCGTGTGCATGGGGCCTAACTTCCACTTTAAGTTCTCCTCGCCCCCTTACATGCCACATTTGGCATGTCATTTTTTTGGGGTGAGTGGGTTCTTCGTTTTAAAGGGGACTTCCTGTCCCACTTCCTCCTTCTGCCTACGGGCCGCCTAGGCGACTCCTCCTCCTCTCCCCCTAGGCGGCCCCTCCCTCTAGGCACATGCGCAGTGCGCGCCTAGCCGTGAAGCCACAAACTGTCACGGCCGGGTGCCCACAGTTCTAATGACACCGCCTGGGGAGAGGAGGGGGAGAGGAGCGGGCCTCAATGCGACCACATCGCTGGACCGTGGGACAGGTGAGTGGCTGTTTATTAAAAGTCAGTAGCTATACTTTTTGTAGCTGCTGACTTTTAATAAACTAAAAATAGCCTGGAACTCCGCTTTAATGCCCTTATCTTTTCTTTGCTATGTCTTCTTTTGTCTGACACCATTATTTTACAGATTGAGAGGCTTTTTATAATTCTTAACAAGTCACTAAAGGCAATTTTTGTTTTGTTTTGGATAGAGTGGAGAGGGATCAGAACATCTGTCAGGTTTTATTGCTGTCTGTGCCCCCATTAGGGAGATTCACCCTCTTTAGTTGTCCTGTTTACCATTATCATTGAAAGTGAAATCAAAAGAAAATCCTAAATTTTGGACTGACATCAGAGCAGGAATAGAAGGTAAATCTTCCTTTGGGGTTCTGGTGACCCTGGCCCTGATGACACCCCAGGATTCCCTCACTTTGGAGTAACTTACTTTCATTTGCTGTTTTGGCTATGCGACAGGAAGTGAAGGGAAATCTCCCCAATGGGACAGAGATGGAAAAAAAAGTGACAGGTGTCATAACCGACCCTTACACTATCCAAAATATAAAAGCAAGTTTTGCCAATTTAAATATCTCAAACAGAGCAAAGTCTACAGCCTGTATATGACTTTATAATATCTATTAAAAATGACACTTCTTATTATCTTTTTAGTATGATTTGACATATACCATGACCTTACACAACTGATTGTGTTTTCTGAAATTAATTAATGGTGCTGCTAATAGAACCTCCGCTTTTCGGAACCCCCCCCCCCCCTCCGGTGTCACATTTGGCACCTTTCAGGGGGGAGGGGGTGCAGATACCTGTATAATAAGTATTTGCACCCACTTCCGGGCATAGTCACGCCCCCCCTGCTGTCTTCTGGGAAACACACAGGTCCCAGAAGATAGCGGGTACCAGTGAGGGCGCGCAGCGCGATTCGCGCATGCACAGTAGGGAACCGGAAAGTGAAACTGCAACACTTCACTTCCTGATTCCCTCACCGAGGATGGTGGCGGGCACCCTGGACAGGTAAGTGTTCATTTATTAAAAGTCAGCAGCTGCAGTATTTGTAGCTGCTGGCTTTTAATATTTTTTTTTTAGGCGGACCACCGCTTTAATTCAGACTTATTTTACAATGCCCTTTTTTTCTTTAGCTGTAGCTGTATTCATCTCTTTTTTACTCTTCTGTATCATCGAAACCAGTTAAATTGTTTAACTAGAATATTTTACTTATTTATCTATTTATTTACTTACTCTTGCCTTCTGTATGACCCATTGCTTGTTTTTACCTTCTGTGCTGCTTCACCCTTCAGAATTTTAGAAAGTAAAATTGATATTATATTATTTTTTAAATGCACCTGGTCCAGGAAGATCCCATCCTTTGACATTCTTCGCAGTTTGCACTCCAGATTGACAACCCTTGCCTCTTTTCTAACCATCTCAATTCTAAGTTCATCATTCTTCTCCTCCAGCTCTCGAATTTGCTTTCTGTACTTGTCTTTGTCTACGAGACATTGTGAATACTGCGTCTGAGCATCATCACGGGAACGATATGCCTTTCAAGCAAAAACAAAACAGAGAAAATACAAAATGTCACTTTCCATTGGAGTATCAGAGATAACTTATTATGTTTTACATTATTCAAAGGTTGCTATACAATCTTTTCAGAGGACAGCAGCATTCCTGCAAATCCAAGTGACCAAAAACATACTTTCTGGAACACCATACCTACGGTATAAAGCTGTTAAATGTATCTGTGTATGGAAATTTTTGTCTTTTTTTAATGTCTTACTCATGAAAAATGGGTAAGATTATATAATATGTAAAACTGAAATACTGGATTTTCCCTGAACAGCATGATGTTGATTTTTTTCTTGAGGTACAGATGAACAAGTAGGTTGAAAAAAAGGACTGGGTTCACCAAGGAGCAGAGTTTAAGGGACAGGCAGTATTCACCAAAAATTAGGAATTGGACTCCCACCCCAGGTTGCTTCCCCAGGTACTGGCAGATGCGGAAGATATGATAGGACCACAGGCAGAAAAAGCCATGGTACAAGTGAGGGAAAAGAGAAGCTGGCAAGAGCACTAAAGAGAGATTATCTGTTGTGCACAGCTATGAGAACTGGGAGCAACAAAGCTTGAAAAATGGAGTGTACTAGGTGTAGCTGCACTCAGCTGCAAGGGCTCAGGGGAGCAGTTTGGCAAACAGAGCACATCAGAAATAGCTTTACCCTGCTGCAAGTGTTCAGAGGAGCAGAATTTGTCAAACAGAGCATACCAGGAGCAGTGCTTGCAGCCTGGTGCAACAGATGGAGCTTACGAGGAACAATGCCAGCAGCCAGGCATAACAGGTGGAGTGTATCAGGAAGATTGCTGGCAGCTTGGAACGAGGATGATAAGTAGCAGCCCTTACAAAGTCTTCCCACATGTCTGGGGCTGGGCTTCAGAGGGAAGCGTTGATGAAACATGTAAATAAATTGTGGGCAAGGACATTGGAGGTCAGCACCCAGGATCTTTTTTTTTTTATAGTATTGACTTCAAATTCTTCCAAGGATTGAGTAAAAGGGCTGAACAGGCAGACAGGTCTAGATAATTGATTAGGTACCAGAGGCTTCAATACCAAAACATGGAAAGAATTGAGAATACAAAGCTGGGGAGGAGACGATTATTTGTAGGTAAATGGATTGATTCTGGCAGAGACTTAATAAGGACCGATAATGTGGGGGGCAAGATTGAAGGAGAGAACTTTGAGATGGTGGTTTTGGTACCATGCCAAATCTTCTCACTGAGATTACAAGAGCTGCCCGGGGTGATGTTTTTGACATTAAGTAGCCAGGATCAGTGAATCAGAGACTTGAGACCAAAGGAGTTCAGTGAGTGGAGAACCAGTACAGCTGAAGTGTGGGAAAAGGGAGAGGAATTCAAGGATGCTTTCCTAAACCACAAAGTAAGGACCCATCCTGGAACTGGAACTAGAATGATTGTTAAGAGCAAATTCTGCCCAATGGAGTAATGGAACACAGTTTTCATGGTGAGAATTGTCAAAGGCATGCAGAATTTTCTCCAGAGACAAGTTGGTTCTCTCGATCTGGGTATTTGTCAGGGTATGATATGATGATGAGAAGCTTAGACTGATACCAAACGATTTTCAGAAGGCCTTCAAAAGTCTAGTAACTGGACCCAGCTATCTGATGTAATGTGAGTGGGCATACCATGAAGGCTGAAAATCTCCTTCATAAAAGGCAGAAACAAGTGCTGGCTCATAAGAAAGACATATTAGGGGAACAGTGTGCCATTTTCAAAAATCAGTCTAAAATCACCCAGATGATGGCGCAACGTTTGAAAAGTGAGATGTCGGGGGGCGTGGCCTGGACATGACTGTGTGAGGCTGTTTTTTCTTGGAGCTCCCGGCCCCAGGCCCTCCTAAACCGGCAGAAGGACGTTAAATACCGGTATGTACCCGGCCAAAAAGTATAGTACCAGGTCGGCAACTAGAGGAACAACCTACAGGAAGACCCAGAACGAAATTAGCAGATATTTCAAGAGTCTGCAGGACGGATCCCCTGGGACCAGAGCAACGGCACCACGAGGCTCCACACCGGGAACTGCACGGAAGGCCCAGGCACAATCCTCTGGTGACATCTTACCTGACTACATCGTAACAGCGCCAGAGGCACACCACGATCCGGAGATGTCGTCTGACCCACAACTAGAGGCCGAGATACAGGAGCAGGACATCCGTGCCCTGCTGATGGCCCTCCCCACCCGGGCGGACATAGAGGCCCTCCCGACCCGGACGGACATCGAATCCCTTATCCTCCGTTTGGAGGAGACGCACAGGCGAGATATCCAGGAGGTGCGGGGCGAGGTGTCCACACTCGCGGAACGAGTGACCTCGGGAGAGACCTCGGTGGCCTCCCTGGAGGTCAGGGTGACGGCCTTGGAGCGTTCCAGGGACTTGCACCCGGGAGACCGCGGTAGACCTACAGCTCCACCTGGAGGACATCGAGGACAGGAGCAGACGCGGTAACCTCCGGATACGTGGCCTGCCGGAGATGGCTGACGGGGAAGACCTCGGAAGCGCGATGCGGGAGTTATTCCGGTCAGTCCTAGGGGAACCGGAGGTGGAGATACTGCTAGACAGGGCCCATAGAGCCCTAGGCCCCAGACCAACAGATCCTAGTAGGCCGCGTGACGTCATATGCCGGCTCCATCGCTATGCCCAGAAGGAGGCGATTCTACGGCGGGCGTGGGACCGTGGAGATGTGGAGGTGGAAGGCGTCCCGGTGAAGATCCTGCCTGACCTCTCCAGAGCGACGCTACGTCGCAGGGCCCTGCTGCGTCCCCTCCTAGAGCTGGCCAAACAGAGGGGACTTACCTACCGCTGGGGATACCCATTATCGGTATCCTTCCGGAGTGACTCCGGCTCCTTTACCTTACAGACCCCGGCGGACCTCCCTGAGCTGTTTCGCTTCATGGATGTGGAGCCCATCCAGATCCCCGACTGGCTGCAGTTGCTGCCGCGTCCTACCGGACGATCGGGTTTCTCGGCACAACGTGGCCCCTTTCCACCCCGCCAGCAGAGGGGCCGACGGAGGAACCGATCTAGACCCCGGGAGGGATCACGTGAGTAGGCCGTAGGCCACATTCGCATATATATGCCTCCATCCCCCCCCTTCCCCATTTGGCAGTAAATGCTGACCGCGTCCTCCCGGGCGCCCCCTCCCCCTTTTGACGCACAATGTGAATCTGGGCCTTCTCCCGGGGAGGTCTGCGGATCTTTGATTCCCTTGAGGAATGCGGGGGACGCCGGATTCTTAGGCTAATGCCGCCCCCCCCGGGCGCCCGAGGGCCAGGTGCTGTCACCCATACATGAGAAACTGACATTTGACGTGGCAGAGATGGGACACCGATTCGGCCTGCTCAGGAGAAAAGGTACCTTTAGGAATAGCCGCCACGATGCTACTGGAGATCTGTTCTGTGCTACTGTTTGGGTGGGGGGTTTTTGGGGGGAGGTGAGAGACTTTGCAATTTTATTCCTGATCCGGGAAGTAGACCCCCGCTTTGCGGTTGAGGAGATCGTGACTACCTTCAGCCTAATGAAGAACGCTGAAGCCCCCCGAGATCTGGGCGGGGACGGCGCCACGTTGGGTCACAGTCCGCACTTGCAGGGGAACTGTGTTGTGCTTGGGAGGGGGAGGGCAGTTGCAGTTTGAGTCTGCTTGTTGGGAGGCGGGGATGGATGGATACCGATTGACGGTTCTGGGGTTTTTTGATTTTTGACGTTTGACTTTTGACCTTTGACTATTGCTCCTTGCATTTTTACTGTTGGTCATCAATGTCAGGTTTCCTGTGATGCTGCTGCTGTTCGTTAGTAAGCAAAAAGTTTGAACACAATGTTATACTTTTGTTGTGGCCTTTGTTTTTGTTTTGTTTTTTCACTTTACGTATATATGTTTTTTATTTTATTTTATTTACATTACCGGTATTTGCTTTTTTCAGCTGACAAACACGGGGAGGGAGGGGCGGGGAGTTCGCATCTCGGTCCTGAACACCCACCACCCCACTTAGGACGGCGCTCAATACCCCGGGGGCCTTCTTTTTAGGGACCTCCGGCGAGTGCCATTGCCAGTTAGGCTGTTTTAGACTCCTATTATTGCTGCCTGCCTAGGGGCAGCTCTCTCTTTCTTTCGCTACCCACTCTTTAACTGTATTTCTCTACACCTGGTCCCTATCAATCTCCTCCCCCCCCCCATTCTTCCATCTCCCTCTACCTTTTCTCATATTTTCTGTTTCTCTAATCTTGTATTTCTCTTCTTTTGTATTTGTATAAAACAAAAAAAAAAAAGTTGAGGGGCTGGCCCTGCAGGACCGGATTATTTAGGGGAAGCTTCTGGGGTGGGATTCCCGTTTGCCCCGGGGTAGGGGGTGGCGGGGATTACGCCTGGGGCCATAGTGTGGGCCATCCACACACATACTGTTCCCCTGACGCGCACATAACCACACATCCCCCTTTGGGGGATGTCGGATAACGGACCATACATGAACACCTATGGCAGGCATTGTCTATATGTGTATGTATATGTATGTGTGTATATGTATATATATGTTGCTATAATTGAATAGAATACACCCGCCTGTACCAGTGATTGCCGCGTGTGCTATGTATTATACTGTATGTGCTGTATTGGTCCGTGCAGAGCGGTCTCTCTGTTACAAATAAACAAATTTAAAAAAAAAAAGAAAAGTGAGATGTCTGTGATGAAGACCGTAAAAATTTCTGTCCAGGGTTTGCCCAGAAAGGGTAGGATTTGGAAGATACCAGAGGGACATATGTTGCCAAATTTAGCTTGAGAGCATACAGCGCACAGGACTCTTGGGGTAAAACCCAGAACTGTGCACAGCTGCACATCCTAGGAGACACGCTGCAAAAATGAGGAAGGTAAGTATCCACTTCAATTGCTCTAAATCTATCAGCACTGTTGCTTTGGAGGGGTTTGCCTTTGTTTGTTGGGGGTGGGATGGGGGACACTTCTCAAAGCACCTTTTCAGTGCACATTGTATGTAGTTGTCGAAGTCTGGTAATGTCAAGAATAAAGAACCCCACATTGTTTTTAAATCTAATTTTGAATTCCAGCATTGCTGCTGTAACATGAGAGCACTTCAGGACCATGTCATATGAGCTGAATGACAGCTGTGAACTGTTAAAAATTTCATTACTCGCTGCCCTGTTAAAAATGGTCACCAGGACAAATAGACAGAGTGACTCTCACTAATGGGGACACAAACACCACTAAAAGTTTAACAGAGGTTCTAATTCTTTCACAATCCAATTGAAACTGCAAAAAAAAAAAATTGGCTAAATTTATACTTTAAAGCCGTGTACACACGATAGGTTTTACCGATGAAAACAGTCCGATGGACTTTTTTCATCGGACAAACCGAGCATGTATGGGCCCCATCGGTCTTTTTTCCATCGGTGTTTAAAAATAGAACATGTTTTACATTTATCCGATGGTTAAAAAACCGATAGCAAATTACTATCGTCTGTGGGGAACTCCATCGGATAAAAAACCCAAGCATGCTCAGAATCAAGTCAACGCATGCTCAGAAGCATTGAACTTAATTTTTCTCGGCTCATCGGAGTGTTTTACGTCACGGCGTTTGGAACGCTCGTTTTTTTGACTGATGGTGTGTAGGCAAGACTGATAGAAGTCAGCTTCATCGGTTTTCCGATGGAAAAATCCATCGGTTTAAAAACCATAGGAAATCCGATCGTGTGTACAGGGCTTTAGAGTCATGCACAATGGGCTTAAAAATGTTGCTTTTATTGGAGTTTTGCATTTTGCCTGTAGAAGCAGCTCAATGTTATCCTATGTGTTCATGCACATTAGGACGTTTGGAGGCATATTTTAACCTCAGTGTTTAGAGGCAAAAAAAAAAACCTTCTGGATTGCGTTTTTGAGAGGAGTTTTCTGTCAGAAAAAAACAATAAACGCTCCTTAACTCGCCTAAATGCTTGTACAAAAATGCTCTATATGAGCGTTTATTGCTGCCAAGGGAACTGGCGTCTTTTTAAGCCAAGTGTGCATGGACCCTGACTTGGATTTTCACCAGCAGAAAAGCTTTTTGAAGCAGGTGTTCATTTTGCAAGTGCAGCATTGCAGATTTTATTATCCCCTGAAATGTTCCCTTTTTTGGTGAGTTAAGTGGTTACTATAATATTACTAAAATGCTACTCTAAGCACACAATAACTAATATCACAGCTTGATGAATTAGACTCCTTTTTGAAAACACTACAGCATATACATTATGTATAGACTAATGCCGCATACACACGGTCGGAATTTTCGACAGAAAAAGTCAGATGGGAGCTTTTGGTCGGGAATTCCGACCATGTGTATGCTCCATCTGACTTCATGGGTTCATGTACATGATTGCATAAATAGAGTACTCTAATCACTTTTCCGTGCCTGATACATTAGGAATATAATGAGATTAATGGTAAAAAGACAAGGTCATGTCCATGGGTATTCAAGAAACAACATAACACTGAATTCCGTATTTGCATTAGGCATTTTAAGAACACTGACAAAATACCTGATCTCGCTCTTTCTCTACTTCCTCTAACTGCACCATTACGGTATTCATGCGGTGCTTATACATCTCACAATCTTTAGAAAGTGTGGAACACTTGAGCTCCAAGTCCTCTTTCTCTTCCAGGTACTGTAAAAAAAATGTTAATAAGCAACTGATTTTGGCAAGGTTAACGCAGATAATGGCAAGCAGGACATTATAAGAACAACATCCCAGCATCAGGGTCATCTGTGATTATAAATCTACTATTGTACACACTTACTGTAAAGGCCTATTTAATGTAGTCGATTTGCAAAAAGTTTTCAAGTGCTAGAAAATTTGTTTTATAGATCAAAAACCTGTTAATAATTTTTTTTTTTTTTTTAGATATGACCAGGGATTGGCAAAGTCAGGAGAGTGGGGCACAGTGGGAGCATGAGACTCTCATTCTGTCAGCGCTTCCAAGGACCTGGCTGTCAAACTGGAAGCCAAGTCATGCAGATCGCACTGGAAAATAGACTCTCCCACTATAACCCTACAAGGTATAAGCATAGATTATTTACTTTTTAGTAAAAACAATCAGTAGACGTGCAGGTATGTCAGCTAAAATAGGATTTTTTACTCACCGTAAAATCCTTTTCTCTGAGTCCATGGACCGACACAGCTTCTCTATTGACAAAGTGGGTATTATCCGTTAATTAGGAGTGACTAGGCAAAAAAATTGTAAAAAGTGTTGCATCAAACCTTCTACAGTACCGCCCAGGGGGCGGACCCTCTGGGTATATCCCCTCAGTCTGCATCTCGCAGATCAGTTCGTCAAAAAGCAGTACAAACTTAAAAGGAGGGGTGGGTGCTGTGTCGGTCCATGGACTCAGAGAAAAGGATTTTACGGTGAGTAAAAAATCCTATTTACTCTTTTGTCCATGGACCGACACAGCTTCTCTATTGACAGAGTGGGACGTCCCAAAGCAGTGTCAGAGAAAAAACGAGGGGTGGTAACAGCATAAAAATAAACTTCACCCCAAACACAAAACAGCACTCC
Source organism: Rana muscosa (assembly GCA_029206835.1). Taxonomy (NCBI): domain Eukaryota; kingdom Metazoa; phylum Chordata; class Amphibia; order Anura; family Ranidae; genus Rana; species Rana muscosa. The sequence continues at coordinate 271,973,791 of CM055127.1, forward strand.
TCCAACGGAGGAGTTGCAACTCTAAACAGCCGCCTGCAAAACTTTGAGGCCGAAAGAGGCATCCGAAGATGCACCTACATCAACCTTGTAGAATTTTGTGAAAGTGTGAGCGGACAACCAAGTCGCCGCTTTACATAATTGGGAAACAGACGCTTGATGTCGGAAAGCCCAAGAGGCACCTATTGCCCTGATTGAATGCGCCGTGACCTGGAAGGGGGGCGCTTGACCCTTTAAGGCGTAAGCCTGGATTACTATCTGTCGGATCCACCTAGAGATGGTGTTGTCGACAAGACTGCTTGGCCCTTCTTGGCACCAGCCACCGAAACAAACAGTGAGTCTGACTTCCAGAACAGGGAAGTAGCAGATAGGTATACTCTCAAAGCTCGGACAACGTCCAAGGAATGCAACGCCGACTCCTTAGGATTCGACGGATGAGGACACAAGGATGGAAGTACAATGTCTTCGTTGAGATGAAAAGCCGAAACGACTTTTGGAAGAAAGGAAGGCTGCGGCCGCAGCACCACCTTATCCTTGTGGAAAATCAAATAGGGAGCCTTGCAGGACAAGGATGCCAGCTCAGAGACTCGTCTAAAAAGACCACTTTCTGAGAAAGTGTCAGCAGGGGAATATCTCTAATATTCTCAAACAGTGCCTTCTGAAGCACCGAGAGGACCAGGTTCAAGTCCCACGGAGGTAGCGGGGGACAGACCGGAGGGGCCACATGTCGAACCCACCTGCACAAATGTACTCAGTGAGTCGCCAGGGGTCGCTGAAAAAAGACAGCCAGGGCAGATATCTGTCCCTTAATCGTACTTAGGGCAAGCCTTTGGTCCATCCCATGCTGTAAAAACAGCAGGATTCTGGAAACCAAATAAGTACGTGGATGCCATTTCATTTCCTCACACATGGAGATGTAGGCCTTCCAAGTGCGGTGATAAACCTTCCTAGAGGACAGTTTCTGAGCACTTCTCATAGTAGAGATTACTGAATCTGATAGGCCCCGGTCTCTCAGTACCTGGTTCTCAACAGCCATGCCGTTAAAGCCAGTGACCGTAAAGCAGGATGGAGTATGGGACCTTGCGATAGCAGGTCCTTCCGTAGTGGTAGGCGCCAGTACTAGATTGGCGTACCAAGGACACTGAGGCCAATCTGGAGCGATTAGGATCATTGGAATTCCCTCTGCCTCCACTCTGCGGAGCAGAAGAGGAAGAAGCCTTAAGGGAGGGAAGGCATAGATTAGCCGATATTGACCCCACGATGCCACCAATGCGTCCGTTGCGTCTGCCCATGGGTCTCTTAAACGGGCCACAAACCTCAATACCTTCCGATTGAGTCGGGAAGCCAGAAAATCTACGTCTGGTGTGCCCCATCTTTGGCAGAGAAGTTGGAACACCTCCGGGTGTAAGGACCATTCTCCCTGGTCCAGCATCTGGCGGCTCAGGTAGTCCGCCTGCCAGTTTTCCACACCCGGAATGTACACGGCCGACAGTGCCGGTACGCTCCTCTCTGCCCACTTCAGGATGGGAGCGACCTCCGATGCTGCAGCTGAGCTTCTTGTTCCTCCTTGATGATTGACATATGCCACTGCTGTGGCGTTGTCTTACTGGATCCTGACTGGACGCCCTTGATTCCTCTGGGGTCCAGCGACCTTGCGCTGACTGAAAACCCCAGACTCCCCCCCCCAACCTGTAAGGCTGGCGTGCGTCGTGATCACTATCTAGTAAACCGGAAGAAATGACTTCCCGGCAAACAGAGCCGGTGCTGTCAGCCACCATACCAGGGATCTCCTGACTAGGTGGCTTACTCGGATCTGATAATCCAGAGATGATGGACATCTGTTCCATCTGGACAGAACTTCCTTCTGTAACACTCAAGTGTGGTATTGAGCATATTGGACTGCCTCGAAGGAGGCTACCATGAGGCCTAACAGTCGCATACAAAAACAGAGTGATGACCAATTCCTGGAAGTCAGCTGCCGTACTGCAGCCCGAAGGGTCTGCAACCTCTCCACAGGGAGGAATACCTTTGCCTCTGAGGAATCCAGAATCAACCCCAGGTACATTAGGCGTTGAGTGGGCACCAATACTGACTTTTGCGTGTTTAGTATCCAACCACAGTCTCAAAGAGTCTGACAGGTAATGGACACGCTTACCTCTAATTCTGAGCTTGAAGGGGCCTTCAGAAGAAGGTCGTCCAAGTAGCCCATGATAGCGATACCCCGCTGTCTTAGAAGTGCCAGAATCGGAGCGAGCACCTTGGTGAACGTCCTGGGTGCTGAGGCAAGGCCAAACGGGAGGGCCACAAACTGGTAGTGGTTCTTCCCGATAGCAAATCGCAGAAACCTCTGGTGTCTGGAGTATATGGGGACATGCAGCTATGCGTCCTTGATGTCCAAGGAGGCCAGAAAGTCCCCCGGATGGAGAGCCGTGACTACAGATCGAACCGACTCCATCCGAAATCTTTGTACTTTCACAAAGAAATTGAGGGCTCTGAGATCCAAGATTGGACGAACCCCCTCCTTCTTCGGCACAATGAACAGATTTGAGTAAAAACCCTGACCCCGTTCCTGTTCTGGAACTGGAATAACTACCCCGTGTTCCAGTAGACTCTGGACTGCCCCATACAGGGCCTCCCGACGGGTCGGTAGTAGCTGGAGATTGGAGGTGACGAATCTGTCCGGTGGACAAGAGAGAAATTCTATCTTGTAGCCTGAGGAGATTACTTCGCAAACCCACCTGTCGGAGACTAGAGCTGTCCACTGAGTCGCGAATTTGCAAAGACGTCCCCCCACCCAAGAGCTGGGTGGGGGCGGACCTTCATGCGGACGAAGATTTGTCCGCAGGCTTGTTGGGTCTGCGGGACCAAGGACTCTTTTGTCCTTGGGCAGGCGCCTCGTCAGCCTGAGGTCTTTTCCCTGTCGCCCTAGGAGGACGAAAAAACGCTTGCGTGCAGTAAAGGAGGGCCCTTGCCCTTGGCGTGGCCCCTTACCCTTGCTAGTTTGGGGAAGCAAAGTGCTTTTACCTCCTGTGGCATCCTTGATGATGTCATCCAGAGAAGCCCCAAAAAGTCTGTCGCCCTTAAAAGGCAGATCCAACAGGGCTTTCTTGGAAGTCTGGTCCGCAGACTAGCCCTTTAGCCAGATCAGGCGGCGTATTGCTACTGCATAAACTGAAGCTTTTGACAGCAGGGGAATAGTATCCATGTCTGACTCGCAGGCAAACTTAAGGCCCTGGACCAACTGGTCGGCCGAAGATATCTCATCAGGAGGAGCATCTCGCTTCTTTAACCCCTGGAGTAGCAATTTTGCCCATTCAGTAAGTGTCTGAGACACTAGGGCCCCCGCCAATGCCGGGCGTACTGCCGAGCCTACCACTGAGTATAGGTAGCGAGCGAGTGCTTCAGCCTTCCTATCCACAGGGTCCTTGAAAACAGGAGCCCCTTCTACTGGAATAGTGGTAGCTCTATTAAGTCTGGACACCGGAGGGTCCACTATAGGGGGAGAGGTCCATTTCTTCAGAAAACCCTCCTCAAAGGGGTACCGTACCGCAAACCTCTTTGGGGCTGTAAAGACCCTCAGTGGGTTCTCCCATTCCTTGTATAAGAGTTTATCAAAATAAGACACACAAGGGAACACCTTAGCAGTGCGGGCAGGTTTACAAAACCCAAAGGGGACCGGAAGTCTCTGCTGCTTCTGCAGTATTTTCCAACTTTAGCGTATCCCGCACTGCAGTAATAAGGTCAGATACCAAAGCCGCCTCGCGTACTGACCTGGACTTGGAATCATCCTCACTGTCCGATCAGTCACGGTCTGCAGTCTCTGATGCGTCAGAATCTGGGCCATGAGCCGTAGCTGGACCTGGTTCTGTCTCAGAAATATCCCCAGAAGATTGCAGGGGACGGGGGCGTTTATTACCCCCTGTATTCCCGTGTGCTGCTTCCACCCTGGCAGCAAACACCTCTAGGATTGCCGACATAGCATCCATAGACACCTCAGGGGCACCAGCTGCTAAAGCTGGTGTTTCAGGAGAGAAGACATCTGGCTCAGATGCCATGCTGATCACACTCTGACACCCACAGTGCTCCAGGCAACATATCAATAGGCCACCCTCCTGCGATGCAGAGATGCTGGGTCACCCAGAGGACTCACCACCCTGGACCGGTACCGCTATGCTGCCGTGTGCTGCGCTTGTGCTGCTGTCCCACCGCTGCTGTGTCAGTCTGCTTCTTTTATCAGCGCTTCCTGTGTGAATTTTTCGCGCCAGTGTAATGCACCCTAGAGGCCGGAGACTCTTGCAAAATGGCCGCCAAAACGTCTGTATGGAAGATAATGTGGGCTCTAAGAAAATGGCCACCGAGCCGAAGATAGAGGCCAAAGCAGCCGTAGACCACAAAAAAGATGGCCGCCAAACGGCAATATATACATACAGCGTGGATCATTACAAACATGGTCGCCGATCAGCCGATAGAGGCCAGTGGGTGTGGAACTACAAAAAAAATGGCGCCGAAACCACAGGAAGATGGCCGCCGGGCAGTCATTAGAGGCCGAACCCAGCATGGACCACCGCAAAATGGCCGCCGACAGCATGGAGGAGGAAGCACATACAGGTAAGCAGAAATTACATTTTTTAAATGTTAGTTACAGCCAGTCCCGCTCCAGTGGAACCCCCTAGGTGACCCCCAGCACCCAGCAACCTTAGCTAGAAGCCCAGGGAGGAGGGAAGGGCAAGGAGAGAGGGAAGAAAGGGGCCACAACCACTTACTTGGTCTCTCCAGGAATGTCCAGCCAAATCACCCAGCCGAGGCAGGGGAGTTTACTTACCTATCCCTGCATGTATCATGCTGGAAGACATTCCAAACAGATCATCGACCGCGCACGGAAGGTGACTGTTGGCCAGGCATGCTGTGATTGGACCCAAGGGTACGATCATATGTATGCCCTGGAGCGCGACGCTCATCGGACAGGCTGCTGCGACTCGGGCCGTAAGGTCAGCCGAAGCTGAGCGGTCCGATGCAGGACCTGGAGCGTAGGCTCACCGGCCACCCGTGGAGCGACGGGCATGTCGTGGAAAACCCAGCGCGTAGCTAGGGTCGGCACACGCTCAATGGCCGAAACTGGGGAGATTACAAGGATCGAGGATCCAGCCTGTCACCCAGTCGGCAATTGATCGAAGATCGCAGGAAACAAAAAAATTTAGCAAAAAAATATATTTTTCCCCCAGACCAATGGGCCCGAAGGGAGCCATGTCCTACTCCTTGCTAGACAGAAAAAAACTGATCTGCGAGATGCAGACTGAGGGGATATACCCAGAGGGTCCGCCCCCTGGGCGGTACTGTAGAAGGTGTGATGCAACACTTTTTACAAGTTTTCTGCCTAGTCACTCCTAATTAACGGATAATATCCACTTTGTCAATAGAGAAGCTGTGTCGGTCCATGGACGAAAGAGTAAATGGTTTTAGGTGGATAGCTACCCTAGCTATAGCGCCACTTGCTTGAGGAATTATAAACAGTATATAGGCCAATTTGTAAGTACCCCCAAGTTCTTGTGCCATTTATTTTGTCAGAGTTAGGAGCCAACCTCCTAATAGATAAGGAACCAGTGCAAGTGTTGGAAAATCATCTCTTTTTCTTTATAAGAAGAAGAGGGACATGGGTACGCTCAGTACCCTGGGACTTTTTGAATTACGGTGCTTGATAGAGAGAAACACAGAAATAGAATCATAAAAAATTGGATTTTATTACAATACAAGTACAAAAATATATAAAAATAACCATCCTTGCAAATGTGTGGCTCAATGGCCAAAAAGTGCGATTCACTGCTAGGTCGCCACTCGACCAGTTTCGCTACACAGAGCTTCCTCAGGAGTGATTGAGACTATAGCAGATTACACTGAAAGCACAGAATACACAAAATTAGCATGGGGATTGGTTAAATAATACAAGCATTTGCAATAGATTTATTAGAAAGTGTTGGTAGGGAATGCATTGCAGGCATAATCCCATTAGAATAACATGAATTTTTAAGGGAAATCCACCCTCTATTCCCAAAACTCATGGCTTCTTTAAGGCACGTAATGGTAAGACGACTACCAAACCTCCCCCTTCCCAACGCACAACCTCTTCTCGGGCACCCATTAACACCAGAGCAACCTCAGCTAAGAATTTTCCGACTACCGCACCGGGTAATCATGATAACCAACCCAGCACTCTCACCTCTTCTATGGCTTTCACTCCTTCAAGAACAGCACAGGTAAGCAATTCACTCATCTCTTCTTTTTCAACCCAGGCGGATTTTCGGTTGGCTCAAATATTTCCATCACTGGCACCAGATACAAGGAAGCAGATAAATACAGATCCATTGAGTCAAAGACCTCCCAAGTCGAACTCGAGGTGATAAATCTGTCATCATATGTTCTGACTCCAGATCAGATTTCGATTTTGAAATTGGGTCACACTTTCTGCCCCACTGAACAAATTGACAAGTTTGAATTCATCAAGGATTTGAGTCTTTTTTCTAGGAAGCTACTTTTTCGAGTTCTATATGACAAACCTAAAAATTCATCACAGACTACCACTCTTGCCAATCCTCTTTGGCAGGAGATGAGTCTGGAGGACATCAAGGCTCTTGAGGAACTAATGGAGCTTTGGGAGGAGGAAAATATCGATCCCACGGACCTTGATGAGGCATCTGTTCTAGAGGGGGAATGCACGATCCCCCCGCCTCCCTTGGCCCCGTCTTCCTCTAATCTTTCATGCATCAAATCTGTTCTGAGAGAATACAAACCCAAGTCAAATGTGTTCCCAATATTGCAGGGGAACCCCAACATTTGGGCTTTCACTAAGCAGGTTACTCAGGAAATAAATCAATCCAAATGGAAATCAGATGCAGAATCCAATCTTAGTGACAATCAACTTGAGGCATTGCGATCCCTACAGCTCAACAAAGATATAATTATCAAGCCCTCCGATAGGGGGGCAATTTGGTAGTCATGAACCTTCATGAATCTTTTGACAAATAAAGACTGGTATCGCAAAGTATCAAGCACCCACCTCAATTTGACTACTAGTCGCTATAAACATCTGATCGGGAGTGCCTACCATGATGGATTGATTACAAAAAAAACTGGGAGTTCCTGAATGTCACCAGTCCTCGAACCCCCCCTCTATATGCACTACCCAAGGTTCACAAAAGCTTGTCCTCTCCTCCGGGATGCCCCATTGTCTCCAGCAACGGCTCCCTGACGGAAACTGCCAGTCAACTTGTTGATGACTTCCTCAGACCACATGTTGAGGGGTTAGTATCATATCTGCAAGACACGACTGACCTTCTGAGGACTCTTGATGGCATTTCCATACCCATGGGATCATGATTGGTGGCGCTCGATGTTGAGGCCCTCTATAACTCCATACCTCACCATCTTGGTGTGCGGGTTGTGGAGGGCTTCATCACCGAGGATCGGGGCATCTCTCGGGCCTATATCGCATTTATTCTCAGCCTTCTGGAATTTATTTTGTGCAACAACATTTTTTTGTTCTGAGACTCCCACTACCTCCAGATACAAGGGGTGGCAATGGGGACCAAATGTGCCCCCTCCTATGCCAACTTGTATCTGGGGGGGTGGGAGAGAGATCTTTTTTTCAGGGAGGACCTACAAATGTACCTGGAACACATTCCAGTATGGCGACGGTTCATTGATGATATTTTTTTCATATGGACCGGCCCCAGAGATGCCCTAACCACCTTCCTCGATAGCTTGAGGACTAACAACTTTAATTTAAAATTCACCTATGAGGTGAACCAAACTGATTTGACTTTCTTGGACCTCAAAATTTGCGTCCAGAGTGACGGCACAGTTAGCACGTCCCTTTTCCGCAAAGCTTCGGCTGGGAACTCCCTGCTACATGCAGGAAGCTCACATCCAAAATCCTTAATTTCCAGTGTGCCCTATGGGCAATATCTCAGACTCCATCGTAATTGTAGTAATCAACAGGATTTTGTACATGAGGCTAAATTGCTTAGGGCTCGTTTTCTTGAACGAGGCTATAGCAATAGATGTCTCAAAAGGGAATTTGCTAGAGCCAAAAAGCAAGATAGGATAGGTTTTCTCCTACATGGTCCTAAGAAAGTCAAGTCAAATCCGGGAATACGTTTAATTACGAAATTCTCAAATCAACATCAACAAGTGCGTTCAATTGTACAAAAATATTTGTACCTATTAACTAGTGATGATCAAATCTCGAAACACATTAAATCATATCCGGAGATCACGTATAGGAGAGCTCGATCCTTGCGAGATACTCTGGTACACAGTCATTTTTCCTCATCATCGCCTTGTGTTCCCACCTTCAAAGGTACTAAACCATGCCACAAGTGCAATTTCTGTAGATACATCCACTCTTCACCTACTGTCACTCTCCCCAACGGACGTATACATAGACCAGTGTTTTCCGTGACCTGTCAGTCGATTGGCATTGTGTATCTTATGCAGTGCCAATGCAATGCTTTCTATGTTGGAAAGACCAAGAGGCCATTCTTTCATCGTATTAGAGACCATGTCTCTTTAATTAAAAAGAAAAAAATGGAGACACCCATTAGCCATCATATAGGTCTGTTCCACCAGTTTGACAGCACAGTGATGCACCTTGTTGCACTTGAACATGTCCCCCCGGGTGACAGAGGGGGTAATTATGACAAGGTTCTACTTCAAAAGGAGGCCAGATGGATCTACAGATTGTCGGCCCTCAAGCATCCTGGCTTGAATGACGCCTTTAGCTTCAAGCCTTTCCTATAGAGCTCACTCCCATGGAGTGCTTCCCTTTTTTTTTTTTATGTTCCCAAACTTTTTCTGTTCTGTTTCTTCTACAATGCTGTTTACTTTGCATCATGTTTGATACTAATTGATATTAATTTTATGCAAAGAATTCTTAGTACATATCCGCCATGCCAATTATTTATTGGCTAATAGAGTTCTCATGGCAAACGAATGTTATAAATAAATTTGCTTCATGGCCCATTCTGCGCTTCTGGAATTCACCAATTTGTATTGATTTTTCTCTAATTATGAAAATTAGGTAAATTTTCAAGATTTCGGGTGTATAATAGTTTCACATTGGTTCTTTTTTTCCCCTAGCAACGATGTTTTTTGATGGAGACCAAAATTTGGAATACATCCACAGACAGTCATTTATTTGACTGTCATTTATTTATATGATTGTTCCATGGTGCATTCTCCCTTTCCATATTCATCCTTTTACTCTCCTTAGTGCAACCATATGGACGCCCGGGGCCCCCATTAAGATTCCTGTCATTATGCCAATCGACTGACCACTGGGGTGCCCTTTGCTAGCTGGCCTGTGGTATCTGTTCTCCAGTCCCATCCTTGTTTTCCAACTTCTCATGTAACACACGTCTTCCCATTATTATCATTTTAATTTTGGGCTTTCCCTTTTCTAAGATGGCGCTGGTGAGTTCAGCAGCATGGGGAATGGTGGCGCACACGCTTCAGGACGTGTGACATGCCACGCCGTCTGCTGATCAGATGACCCATGCGAAAGCCCAATTTCATTGGGCGGCGCATCCGTCAAGCACAGGCTGCTGAATTCGTCCGTACCGCGGCAATGACGTCAGACGTCGCCGCGGCGGGGGTATAAGTAGCGTGGTTTCACCGCTAACAGTCTGCCAGGATCCCTCGGCACCAGGGGAACTGGACGTATCCTTCCCAGATGGGTCTTTTTGTTTAACCATCAACATTGAGGTAGGTTTTTCATGGTTAACCCCCACCCACTCTGATGATTTTTTGTGTCTTTACAGTGGCTGTGGCGCTTGCTATGTCCCCCTCCCCCTCTCTTATTTCTGTTTTTCAGCTGACAGTTAGTCTGCAACTTCTTTTCACCTGCTGAGGGTGATATTTACCACTCCCACGCAGGCTACTCTATTTCCATTTGAAAGTCAATTAGAAGTGCCATTTTTCCTGGTGCAATTCAACAATACTAAATGAAATTATTACATCATTGGCATATTGCGTATGATTCTAACTACCCATGCATTCAGGTAGGATTCAGCATCCTTCCCTCTCTGCTTATTCTTGTTTTCTCAAATTAATTCATTGATTTTAGCTCTCTGTCCCCTTTATCATTATTATCACTATTTTTACAGGCCAAGCTTCATTTTGCTTTTTACCCCTGTGATTGCAACACTATTGATGGGTCACTGGATGTGGCTATATGGTTAAAAGACCGATGGGAAATGCCGTTGCTTTTGAACCTGTGGTTTTTGAAAGAAAAATCTTTCACTTCTGCTCTTTTGATGATTTAACAACCTGCTAATTGGTGAGTGCATGTATATAGATATATGTGCTTGATGTTCAGTATGGGCCATGATACAATATGTATGTTAACACTTTCCCTTAAAAATTCATGTTATTCTAATGGGAATATGCCTGCAATGCATTCCCTACCAACACTTTCTAATAAATCTATTGCAAATGCTTGTATTATTTAACCAATCCCCATGCTAATTTTGTGTATTCTGTGCTTTCAGTGTAATCTGCTATAGTCTCAATCACTCCTGAGGAAGCTCTGTGTAGCGAAACTGGTCGAGTGGCGACCTAGCAGTGAATCGCACTTTTTGGCCATTGAGCCACACATTTACAAGGATGGTTATTTTTATATATTTTTGTACTTGTATTGTAATAAATTCAAATTTTTTTTGATTCTATCTCTGCATTTCTCTCTATCAAGCACCGTAATTCAAAAAGTCCCAGGGTACTGAGCGTACCCATTTCCCTCTTCTTCTTATATCTATTTACATGGGATGTGGTGCTTCAAAATTTGACCAAGTGTGCCCAATCTTGTCATTTTATCTCTTTTTCTTTGTCATTTCATGTCATGTGGTCACATGATATGTCACATGGCTTGGAGACACAAGGGATAGTAAGAATTGCCCTTACTCTATAGCAGAGACCCAATCTGGTAGGAAGTTTGAATTTTAACTACTGTATTTATCAGCATATAACACACACTTTTTTCCCCTGAAAACAGAGGGTAAACTGTGCCTACGTGTTATACGCCAATATTATTATTTTTTTACCAAGGGGGGTAGGGATCGGGCGGTCCGCCCCGGGTGCCACCCATTGGGGGGATGTTAGGCCAGCTACCCCGCCTCTCCTGGCCCTGGGACAGTGCTGCCATACTTTCAAGTTAAGAGAACATTACTGCCAGCCCTTTCTCATATAACTCTTATCCTGTGTCACTCTCAATGTAAATAGAAGCCTGTAATACCTCAAATAACACTGCTCGTTCTGGCCGCTCTCCTCCTCCCACTCCGCCTCCTCCTCGAGTGTAGCTTTTGATTGGAGGAGGAGAGCAATCATGTGACCATCAATAAAACAGCAGAGGAGAGTCACATGACTGGGTTCACGAGAGAGCAGCGTTAATTTAGGTATTTAGAAGCTTTGGGTTACAATGACAGTGACACAGGAGGAGTGGTGTATGAGAAGGGGATGGCAGTGATGTTTTCTCAACTTTAGAGTATGCTGGCAGCGCTGTCCCAGGAGACTGGGGGTCTCCTGGGAGTGCAGGGGGGCTTTATAATGAAAGGAGTCTGTGTACTGTGCAGGGGTCTGCGTAATGGGCAGGGGGCTGTGCAGGGGGCAGTGTGCTGTTCAGGGAGTCTGTTTGCTGTTCAGGGGGTCCGTGTACTGTGCAGAGGTCCGTGTACTGTGCAGGGGGCTGTTTACCTGAAACTTCCCTCTTAAAATTAGGGTGCGTGTTATACGCCTGTGCTTGTTCTATGACGATAAATACGGTAAATCTACTAAAGTAAACAGGGCAAGGCCTGGGCGGGGATAGTTATAAAAGTGCACGTACACATAGAGGTGGGCAGCTCAACAAAATAGCCAAGTTTTCTGCTCTTCCACCAGACTAGTCCAACCAAGACTGCAGGTCCCATTAGTGCCCTCCAGAATCTTAAGGACTACAACATCAGCTCTATCCAGTGTCTGTAGAACTTCAAAATTCACCATTGCTTTCCAAGCACTGATATACACGGATATGCCTATTTTCTACTTTTTATCTAAAGTCAAGAGCTAAGCTTTCATGTTAGTCTATAAGCACTTCCACTGGATGCTGACATGTGCTTGCTGCTCACAGACAGCTGTGACATGTGACTGTCACAGGAGGGCAGATGTGTCTTTGATGGGTGTGCCGTAATTGACAGGCTGGTTTCACCTTCTCTGTGTTGTGTGAAAAGCAAATAATGCACCCAGCAGGGGATTAATTGGGTCTTGGTGGACAGGCAGGAGCTTTAGTTATTTGCTTATGTAGCATGCCCCCCATATTTGGGGTAGCTATGCCTGAAATTTAGGGGGTAGCCTGAGCATTAGTTTGGCTTAGACTTTTTGATTTCTTTAAATTGGTCTCTGCTCTGCTGTGATGTTGCCTGGTCGTATAGTTCCCTTTGGCCTGTACGTGGCGCGGTTGCCCAGGTCTCGGGTTGAACCGCAGGTGGCGTTGCAGCGTTATTGGGTGTCCTCTCTCGGCAGCCGTGCAGTGGGCATGGTCTACCTGATGTGCATGCTGGGAGAGGGTACTTAAGAGGCAGACGCCATTGGCGCAGGGACTTCGTCCTCTGCACGTACCCCACCTTCGGTGGCCCTCATGGCCTGGGGTACGTGCAAATGTGTTGGGTTCCGGGCACCTTTAGGCCGTATCGTTCCAGGTAGGACCAGTACCTTTTAACTGAGGCCTACAACCAAACAGCGGAATCCCAGGGTGCCCGTGGGAGGGTGACCCGCTCTGAAGGAGAGGCAACCAGGGGAGGACCTTTCTAAGGGGATCGGTGAAGGATGTCACTGTCTCGGGAGAGGCCTGGTTACCTGTCAGAGGGAAGGATTCCGTGATCTGCCAAAAGCCCTTGTAATATGTCCCATTGGCACCTATGGTCTCTAAAGTTACAAACGCTGAGAAGTTCGGGACTTAGGAGCTAAAAGATCCGGTGGCAGAGGATCTCCTAAACGTGTCTCTAAGAGAAACAAATCTCAAGTGAATGTTCCGTGCTTCACTCCAGCTGCTAGAACCGTGAGAGGGAACTATCCTGGTGAGCAAAACCCACTCAGGCCTGAGTGGCAACGAGTAGTAATTAAGTGCTGCGTGCCTGAACCTGTATTCCTGTTCAACTCTCTCTCTCTAACTTTCCTATTGAGTTGCAAGCAAAGGAAAAAATAAACTCTTTTATTGGGTTTAACATTGTCTGGACATCGGCTTTCCTCAAGAGAAAAATAGACTTTTCCCTACACTCTAGGGACAAGAACCAATGGAAAGAGGTAACTTGCTGCAGAACCCAAAACTGTTAACACCGCTCACCCTCTACAAGATGGAGGATACTGGGCATGTGGCATGATGTGTCCCACTCTTCAAGTGGAGGTAAGCAGGGTAACGGATCTGTGTGCTACACTTATGCACCATTGAATGTTTTGTAAAATGACTAGTTCATATTTTGCAGCAATTTTTGTAGAGATTGGATAAGGAAAGGGTTTCTTCATTGATAAAAGTAAATGGTTCACACTCAAGGTATATGCGGTATTTTGTGCCTTTCATGCTATGGTATGTGTTTGATGTTTCTGTACTATCCACCCTTCCTGTTTCTATATTTTGTTACCATTATACAGAACAAACTACTCCTGCATAAACTGTATATCTGTGACCACAGTTAAGCTGGCCATACATGGCTTAACAAAAGAGATCCTTCTGATTTTAGGGAAAACATGCAATTATCTGCATGCATCTGTTATTCTAGTCTAGTGGATTGTAGCAGGTCCTGGGGCTCATTCCAGTCATTGGAGGGCAAGTAGTTATCTCCCAAATATTTATTACAGGTGTAGCGACCTCTCCCTTTCCCTCTCGTTCTCGGCTTGTCTTTCTTCGTCTAGGGGTCTCAGTGCTGGGGAGAGGGATGAGATACACCACGGCCCATGTCCTCCATAGCTAAGAGGTGAAGGCCGGAAGGTTGGGTCTTGTGTAGGTGTCCTAGAGTCAGGTCCAGTACTTCGTCCCTGACTCCTTTGCTCCTAGTAACCAGAGTTCCACACAGTGAATAGGTCCAACTCAGTTTTATTCTTCTTGCCGTCAAACATACAGTTTCTTCTACTGAGTAGTAATGGGAATAGATCGAGGCACAATCCTTTCCCTGCTCCTGCCAACCACTGTGGCATCACCAGTGGTGGATAGTCACTGCCACTGACTATGTTGAGTAAAATGTGAATTACCTTCGCTAACACGGCCCCTGTCAGGGGAAGGAGATCCGTCCAAGGGAGAAACAGGAGGCCTCTCTGTCACCAGCGATGCTGCGCCGGACTCTCCAGAGAAGTTCCGCACACCAGTCCTCGCGAACTCAGACACGGGCACCCCAGGAATTAGGGCCCCCTCGGATTCCTCCACCCTCGCGGATCTCAGTCGAAGGTACTGAGCCCGAGGCCTCCGCCATAGTACCTCACCCCAGGCTAAAGGTGCCTGGGATGGACTCCATCCTCGCTCCGGCCAGGTCAAGGGCACCTAGGCCTAGAACATGGGAACGCCAGCACCCAAGCTGAAGGTGCCTGGGTGCGGCCGCGTCTTCCAACTCTGAACTCTGAACCCCGTGGTAAGGGCGTCCGCCCCTTTTATCCCCTCTCCCTTTGCGCCACAGCGGGTTCCCCGCCCCGCTGTACCAGCTCCAGGGGAGGACAAAAAGGTACAGTCTTGCGGTGTGAGTTCAGCCCCCGGCCCAGGGCAACAGCGCCACCTGTGGGCCACAGGGAACCTCACACCACCAGAGTCCTCCAAGAACCAAAAAGAAAGGTCCCGGATACCATAGCAATCTGTGCATCTGGGTTACACTACCACCCAGATGCCTCCCTTAAATTCAAGTACCCGCTACACTCTCCCCCTGGTGATTTGACACTGGTCCCCAGTGTCTGGTACAAACTCACATCCCACAAGGGTGGTGACATAAGTTCAGCCCAGAAAACAAACTATACAATTTAGCCCTGAATTGTGCCAAGACCTAAATGGAAAAGGGAAAACTTAAAACAATATAACTTTAAAACTTTTTTTCAATAAAACACTGTAAATATCTCACACATTTACATTCTTCCCTCCCCCTGGCTATCTAAGGACCACCCATTCTCAGCAGCCTTGATAGACGAGTCTCCTGCAGAGGGAAAGAAAAGAAACATACATCCTACCAACATATGTGTGTTTGCTTGGAATGAATGAGTCTATCCGAGAAGAAACCCATTCACTCCAATAAGTGCTACATAATGTAAAAAAAAAAAAATCGTTGCGCAACACTGCCACCTGGTGACAATGCCGCAGTCAAGACACTCATCACTTCCAGATTAACTTTTCTCTTCATTATTTCTCTGTGATTCTACACTAACTAAAACCCAAGTCGCTGATTTTCTCAGAAGTGCAAGGAGAAGGGGGGAGAACAAACCAAAAACAGCTCCCATTTCTCCGAAGAGTAGAACTGCCCAAATGCAAAAAAAAAAAAAAACCAGGGCACAGTCCCTGTGTTCCGGCGAAAACACTCCGGAAAGTTCTGCAATGAACAGCAAACAGTACACACAGGAGTCTTTCTTTTCTCCTAAAGGTAAAACCTTGGATGCGGTAGGAACACAGGCTTCAAATGTCTGTCCAAAGCCTCCACATGGTACTCAGCATTTCCTCCTTCCTTGCGGCAAATCACCACTCTGTCCGCATGGATATGCCTTCCCAGCATCCACTTAGCTTTACAGTCCTGGAACTTCTTGGTGACCGTTGGTGAACAGGGAAGGTATCGCCGTGCTTGCTGTACTTTAAGTTTGTCCCATACAAAGGTATCATACCATCTTTGGCGAAAAACTTCCACCTCATAAAGCAGTTCTCGAGGCAGGTACGGGTATTCCCACCCATACTCCTGAGCAACCTTCTGGCCGTAGAGACGCTGCAGCCTTGATAAAGGTGGCATGGTGGCCCGGTCTCTTTCTCCAGGCCGAACGATCGCTTCTGGGTGACGAGGTGCGTTCACCACCTCAGTAGATCTGGGCCTAGGAGCCTGCAATGACTGGCGTTGCACTCCCGCAAAAGGAACAGGTGAAATGGATGTTAAGTCCAGAAGAGGAACTTCGGACAGGGGACCAGATTCCTCCCCAGGTGCCGAGGCCTCCACCCGAGGTGTACTATCTCCAGTAGACATGGGCAGGTCCCTTGTGACACGGGACGAGGGTAGCTTCATCTTGTCCCATCCCTTCCGGTGGAAGATTTTGTCTATCGCCCCATCATCGCCATTGTCAGACAATGAATCCAAGTCAGAGGTGTCGTAGCATTCAGAGGGCAGATAATTCCCAGTCACGGAACTATCCCCCTTGACGGCCTATACCGACTGTGGGCTTCCGCCACTTGTAACCACACAGACAGTCCCAACCCCTGGCTCACCTGGGCCTTCAGAAGAACAGGGATGTCCAGGACTTTTCTCTCCACACCCATCCAGGCCAGGCAAGCGGCGGGGCGAAGCTCTTCCACGACCACACGAGGCCATCACTAGGCCGACTTTCCTCTTCGGTTGTCGGAGCAGGGAGCTGCTGGTGACCGAGGCAGCATCCTCGGATTTTTCATCTCCGCTTGGGCAGTCACTTCGCCCGGATCAGTGCGCACGGGGAACGCACCAGCATCAATCTCTTCTTCCGGAGTGGCAGTCCCTGTGAGGTAGTTGAGGTGGAAAGCCCGAGGCTTTTCTGTGAATGGTTCCACCTCGAAGAGAAACTCCTTACAGACCTCACATCGCCCGAATGGCTTCAGCTGGACCACCAGTCCCGAACAGCCAGGACAGATCACACCGAGGGCCTCCATGTCTCTGCAGGTGTACAGAGCCAATCGCCCCCGGGGCCCGTATCCATAAGCGGAGCAGCCAGAGAAGTCATGTCCATGCAAGAAGAAGCTGAAATCCATGGAGTGGTTGAAGTCATCTTCTCCCTTCGCTGCTCCATTGCGCACAGACCCACTCGCGCCGGAATCTCCATGTGCGTACGTCCACATGGCCAGACTCCTCCCACTTTCTGCACTTGTTCGCAGGCTTTTCTGTTTCCCCGCCCACGAACTACGCAGCTATGGGTTGCCTTGTGGAGCGTTGGCCAATATGGCTGACCTACTCGGAACTCCTCCGGGCAGAAAAGTTCAAATTCAGACACCATACACATCCCGGACGCGATGCCCCCACGTGTAGCGACCTCTCCCTTTCCCTCTCGTTCTCGGCTTGTCTTTCTTTGTCTAGGGGTCTCAGTGCAGGGGAGAGGGATGAGATACACCACGGCCCATGTCCTCTATAGCTAAGAGGTGAAGGCCGGAAGGTTGGGTCTTGTGTAGGTGTCCTAGAGTCAGGTCCAGTACTTCGTTCCTGACTCCTTTGCTCCTAGTAACCAGAGTTCCACACAGTGAATAGGTCCAACTCAGTTTTATTCTTCTTGCCGTCAAACATACAGTTTCTTCTACTGAGTAGTAATGGGACTAGATTGAGGCACAATCCTTTCCCTGCTCCTGCCAACCACTGTGGTATCACCAGTGGTGGATAGTCACTGCCACTGACTATGTTGAGTAGAATGTGAATTACCTTCGCTAACACGGCCCCTGTCAGGGGAAGGAGATCCGTCCAAGGGAGAAAAAGGAGGCCTCTCTGTCACCAGCTATGCTGCGCCGGACTCTCCAGAGAAGTTCCGCACACCAGTCCTCACAAACTCAAACACGGGCACCCCAGGAATTAGGGCCCCCTCGGATTCCTCCACCCTCGCGGAACTCAGTCGAAGGTACTGAGCCCCAGGCCTCCGCCATAGTACCTCACCCCAGGCTAAAGGTGCCTGGGATGGACTCCATCCTCGCTCCGGCCAGGTCAAGGGCACCTAGGCCTAGAACATGGGAACGCCAGCACCCAAGCTGAAGGTGCCTGGGTGCGGCCGTGTCTTCCAACTCTGAACTCTGAACCCCGTGGTAAGGGCGTCCGCCCCTTTTGTCCCCTTTCCCTTTGCGCCACAGCGGGTTCCCCGCCCGCTGTACCAGCTCCAGGGGAGGACAAAAAGGTACAGTCTTGCGGTGTGAGTTCAGCCCCCGGCCCAGGGCAGCAGCGCCACCTGTGGGCCACAGGGAACCTCACACCACCAGAGTCCTCCAAGAACCAAAAAGAAAGGTCCCGGATACCCTAGCAATCTGTGCATCTGGGTTACACTACCACCCAGATGCCTCCCTTAAATTCAAGTACCCGCTACACAGGGATCACTGATATACTATCATCTACAGACAGTTTTATTCATACTTACTAGTTTACATAAGTAAACAAGAGGGTGTAGACTTATGTTATCCATACATGGGAGGATTTCTTCATCCACACTAAATAGCGTAGATGGAGGAATCTGCACTGTCGGCTATTGTATCCAAGCAGCCACAGCATCTCTGAATGCTTGAATACCTGAATGCTTGAAATACCTGATTGGTTCAGCTGACAATTTTCCCCCAGCTTCTTCAATTTTCAAGTGGACTTTCACTGAGCCGAGTAGCTTTGATAGGGGCCACCTACAGCTTGAACTTCAGCTGATTTAGCTGGATATTGCCAAAATTAAAGCTGGCTAGAGTAAGGTGACCAGATTTTTTAAATTAAATCCGGGGACATATTTTTTTTTTTACTAGTAATAGCGGCAATCAGCAACTCTCTGCCCGTCGCCACCTGCCTCCCAGCCTTTCAAGTCTCACTCTCCGGCCCGGCTACTACTGGGTGGGGAGCGGAGGAAGATCACTCCACCAGGGAAGGCAAGGAGATAAACAGGCAGGCGGCTGGCCGGGACTTGAGCCAAGGCAGAAGAAAATGCAAGCGGAGCTAAATGGGCATGCGCCCGAAACTGAAGAAATATTCCCTCCGCTCCGACCAGCACATGATCATCAGAAAGGGGCACAGATAATGGAAAAAAAATACACCCCCCTAAGCTAGTAGGAGAGGCGGAGTGGGGGTGTGTAATTCAGATTTTTTTTTATTTTATTCTGCACTGACTGTCTTTGAAATTGCCCCAGCCCCTGTTTAAATCCAATCTGGGGACAAAACTGGGGACAGAATTGGTCCGGGGACAGTGTCCTCAATCTGGGGACTGTCCCCTGAAACCGGGGATGTCTGGTCACCCTAGGCTAGAGACCTTAGCAGGTGGTTGATGTGCATGTATGTAAATGAAATAAACTGCAATATGCTTCACAGAGTCAGGCTGACAAATGTATTCTATGTGGAGTGGAGGGAAGAAACCAGTAACAGTGCAGTGCAGACACTGCCTTATTATTTGAACATCAATAGAAATCAAGACTTATCTAAGCTGCCTGATTGCTAAATACTTCTGATATCAGGTAGTATGAGATCAGGCATCATATCATAGATCATAATGGCCAAACACAGCGTTTGCAATATACTATTAGTCTATGGGTATTTAAAAGTACAGTAAGTCTTTTTCCAGATAGATAAGTGCAAATTATTATCATGCTGCAAATAATATTATCAGTATATGTTAATAGTTAAAAAATCTTCATGTGTATAAATTGTAATGCTATAAGCACATAAAGGACCCATATTTATTCAATACATATTCAACACATATGCAGACTCTGCCCCCTGGTGTGCATTACTGATTCTTACAATGCACATGTATCAGTGGACTGACTCCTGAAAAAAGTAATCTTCCTGTGTGGCACATATGTTAACTGTTGTTATTAGAGACAGAAGTGATTGCACTAAGCCGTTTGAGAAGCCCCTTCTCATTGCTACATTACAAATTACTACATTTGATAAAATAAAAATGTAAAAGAACAAGCTTGCAAAAATTAAGGTAAATGTTGCAAAAAATAACTTAAAAACATGTGCTTACTGAAAATACAGCAGAGCTCCAGTTGTTTTTGTGTTTAATAAAAGTCAGTAGCTACAAATAGCCATGCGGTCACCCGAACTGTCGCTTCTCTCCCTCTCCTCTCCCCGACATTTCAACTGTGTGCACCTGGTTGTCACAGCTTGTGGCTTCACAGTCAGGTGCACACTGTGCAATGCGCGAGTCGTGCTGCGCCTGCTGAATGGTCCGGAAATCTTCTGGGACCTGTGATGTGTCTGAGAAGACTGCAGGGAGGGAGGGAGGAGAAGAGGAGAACTTTGATCTGAGCGAAAGTGGGAGCAGGTACCTGTCAAAAATAGGTACCCTCCCCCCCCTATAAAAAAATGATATGCCAAATGTGGCAGGGGATAGGGGGAAGGAGTGCAGAACTTCCCCTTTTGGGTGGAGCTCTGCTCTGAACTGTTTTCCAGCAAGTCAACAAAACTGGAACTGTCCTGGAAAAAACTGAAAAGCTAAACTATGAGTAGCCTTTTGACCATTAAAAAAATCAATATAAAAAAAAACACACATACATAATGTGAGGGGGTTAGCTCGGCAGCGGGTGTGTGTGACCCCCGGGATGGGCTCCCCACACAAAAAACAGGCCCAGCAGACGGAGGTTGTGGTTTTCAAAATCAAAAAGGTGCCGTTTATTTTCTATTTACAGTGACAAAAACACAGCAAAGCAAAAGAAACAAACAAAATAAATCCTGGTCAACTTGACCTCTGACTAAACATACAGGTTTCCTAACTAACAACTGGGATCAGCCTAGTGCTGTCCTAGTCCCTGGTTTTAAATGTCCAAGCAAAATATAGCCACACAGGCTTTCTCTCACCGCACAGGGGTTCACTCTCCCTAGACAGTCCACACAGGTCTGCTTCCAGGCATGAGCTAACATCTAATGAAGCTGGGATTTCTTATAGAGGCCTAAATGAGCTGACAAGGTTCAGCTGATCTCATCAACTCCCTGTCTGCACGACGCCCAGCCCTCTCCCTAGAGGTATGAGTCATCCATGGGCCCACTAGCCTTATACAACTCTCCACCTAGTTGTATAAATCGGCGTAAAGCCTGAATCTGGGCGAAATATATCTACCCCCCTGGATGCAACCAGGTGACTTTACCTTCCTGCTGTCACATACCCCCCCCTCTTGTTTTAACCTCGGGGTTGGAACACCAGCAATCAGGCATTCATGTACTCGAGACAAAGCATCCACATTCCCCATTTGAACGCCAGGGCGATGCTTTACTGTGAAGTTGAATTCCTGGAGGGCCAGGAACCACCTATTCACTCTTCTATTTGTTTCCTTGTTTTGAGCCATCCACTTTAACGGAGCGTGATCCGTAACCATGTCAAAGTGCCTACCTAGCAGGTAGTACCGAAGGGAATCTAGAGCCCACTTCACCGCTAAACACTCCTTTTCAACGGTGGCGTAATTTACCTCATGGGACTTCAACTTCCTGCTGAGGTAAATGACTGGGTGCTCTTCCCCGTTCCAGACCTGGGACAATACTGCTCCTAACCCCACATCTGACGCATCACTTTGTACGACAAAGTCTTTAGAGAAGTCGGGTGAGTACAACACTGGCTGGCTACATAAGGCTTGTTTCAAGAATTGGAATGCTGCCTCAGCCTCGGGGGTCCATTTAATCATGACCGACCCTTTCCCCTTCGTCAGGTTGGTTAGGGGCACAGCCTTAGAAGCAAAGTGGGGAATGAATCGCCGATAATACCCAGCGATTCCCAGAAAGGCTCGTACCTGCTTCTTGCTGTTGGGACGTGGCCAACTCTGGATGGCCTCGACTTTGTTGAGTTGGGGTTTTATTACTCCCCTCCCAATGGTGTACCCAAGATATTTGGCCTCCTCCTGCCCAATGGTACACTTCTTGGGGTTAGCCGTAAACCCTGCTTCCCGAACAGAGTCCAGGACTGCTTGCACTTTTGGCAGATGTGAGGCCCAATCTGTGCTATGGACAATTACGTCATCCAGGTAAGCCGCAGCATACTTCCGATGGGGCCTCAGCATCTGGTCCATTTTCCGCTGGAATGTGGCCGGCGCATTCTGTAACCCGAACGGCATTCTTTTATATTGGAACGCCCCGTCTGGGGTTACAAATGCGGTTTTCTCTTTGGCTGACTTGGCCAGGGGGATTTGCCAATACCCTTTTGTGAGGTCAAGAGTCGTCATGTATCGGGCTGTTCCCAGCCGGTCGATCAACTCATCTATACGTGGCATGGGGTAGGTGTCAAATTTTGTAACTTTGTTCAACTGACGAAAATCGTTACAAAATCGCCAGCTCCCATCCGGTTTAGGCACCAACACAATGGGACTAGACCAATCACTTTGGGACTCCTCTATCACCCCTAAGTTCAGCATTTTCTGTACTTCCTCCCGTATTGCCTCCCGTCGGGCCTCTGGGATCCGATAGGGTTTTAACTTCACCCTTTCACCGGGCGGGGTAATAATGTCATGCTCTACCCCAGATGTTTGTCCCGGCAGCTCAGAGAATACCTCCTTGTTGCGAAGCACAAACTCCTTAACCTCCTGTTGTTGGGGTTGTGACAAGGTGGCTGCGATTCCAACCTCAGGAATCACGCAACCAGTTTGAGCTGGTGACCAAGTGTCTGCGACTAGGGACTCTCTATCCCTCCAGGCTTTCAACAGATTAACGTGATAGATCTGTTCGGGCTTTCGCCTTCCTGGTTGTCTGACCTTGTAATTCACTTCGCTCACTTTTTCCATTATCTCGTAGGGGCCTTGCCATTTGGCAAGGAATTTACTTTCAACCGTAGGGACAAGTACCAATATCCTATCCCCCGGGGAAAAGGTACGGGTCTTGGCTCCACGGTTGTACACTCTCTGCTGTGCCAACTGCGCTTGGGCCAAATGTTCCTTCACGATGGGCATTACCTGTGCAATTCGATCTTGCATCAGGGCGACATGCTCAATCACACTCCTGTGGGGAGAACTCTCACTTTCCCAAGTTTCCTTGGCAATATCCAACAGCCCTCTTGGGTGTCTCCCATACAGTAACTCAAAGGGGGAGAATCCCGTAGAGGATTGGGGCACCTCCCTAATAGCAAACATCAAATAAGGAAGTAGACAGTCCCAATCCTTTCCATCCCTATCCACCACTTTCTTCAACATTTGTTTTAGGGTTTTGTTGAATCTTTCAACCAGCCCATCGGTTTGGGGGTGATACACAGATGTACGTAATTGCGTCACTTTGAACAATTTACACAGCTCCTTCATAACCCGGGACATAAAGGGTGTACCTTGGTCCGTAAGCAGTTCTTTACAAATACCCACCCGGCTAAAAACAAGAGATAGCTCTTTGGCTATGGTTTTGGCCGAGGTATTTCTGAGAGGGATCGCTTCTGGATAACGGGTGGCATAGTCCATTATAACCAATATGTACTGGTGCCCCCTAGCGGACTTGATTATAGGACCTACCAAATCCATTGCGATTCTCTCAAACGGGACCTCAATGATGGGTAGAGGGACCAGCGGGCTACGGAAGTGTGGCATCGGGGCCGACCTCTGACACACAGGGCAGGAGGAACAATAATTTTCTATGTCCTTCATCACCCCAGGCCAATAGAATCTCTGTAATACCCTCTCTCGGGTTTTCTCTGTCCCCAGATGACCTCCAAGAATGTGCCCATGGGCCAACTCCAACACCAACTTCCTGTAAGGTTTGGGCACCACAAGCTGCTCAACGGTTTCTTCTGCCCTTTTTGCCACCCGATACAGTAGGTCCTTCTCTACGCTGAAGTATGGGTAAGTGCAGGTATTATCTGGGTTCACTAACTCGCCATCTATTTTCACTACGTTTTCCCGTGCCTTTATTAGGGCGGGGTCTTTCAACTGTTCTGTGGCAAAGTTTTCCCTGTGAACCTCAAGATCAGAAAACTCCACAGACGGTAGGTTTTCGTCTGAGGAGGTGGGCTCCTCTCCAGTTTCTTGAGTCTCCCCTGCCAATACTGACAAGGGAAATTCGGGAGAGTCCTCACCACTCTCAGAGGAGTTCTGGCTATCATATTCCTGGTACATAGGGGCACCAGTGGGGGGCTCAGGATCATCCCACAGTTCCCAGAACTTCGGAAAATCCCTTCCCACAATGGCGTCATGCGGTAACTGAGACACTAAGCCCACTGGATGAGAAAGGGTACCTTTGGGGGTCTCGAAACACACTGTAGTCACTGGATACTCTCGGGTGTCCCCATGCACACAAATAACAGCTACCTTGCTATTCCCAGAGACCTCTGTTTTAACTAATTCAGCCTTTATCAGGGTCACAAGGCTACCTGAATCCAGCAATACCACAACATTTCTACCATTAATACACATTTTGCATAAATGTTTCTCAGTTCCCCGAATGGCAGTGCATGCGACTGTCGCACACAGCGACTGACGTCTGCCCGTCAGAAAGTCACACTGCATGGGTTCCTCCAAAACCGGGCAATTTGCTGCAATATGTCCCGCTTGCCGGCAGCGGTAGCAAATGATCCTTCTTGCCGCCTCTTGAGCCGCTGATTTCCCAGGCTGTTCTCGCCAAACTTGGGGTAGAGCTCCCACCCTCTCACTCTCTCCACCCTTACCCCTTGGAATCATCTTATCCGCCCCTGGGGATGGTCTGGTCTTAGGGTGGAAAGTCCGAGTGTCTCTGGAAGAGGCCGTCAGGTTCTCTGTAGCCAAGTATTTCTCCACACGATCCACAAGACCATCGGCCGTCTCTGGGTCTCCATGGCTTACCCACTTTTGGATGGCAGTAGGAAGAGCTCTCAAAAACCGATCCATTACAACACGTTCCACAATCTTTGGTGCGGACAAAGTCTCTGGCTGTAGCCACTTTCTGCTCAGGTGAATGAGATCATACATTTGAGACCTGGGGGGTTTTCCAAGCTGGAAAGTCCAGTTATGCACACGCTGAGCCCGGACAGCCAGGGTGACACCCAGCCTTGCCAATATTTCAGCTTTTAGCATCACATAGTCTTTTGCTTGGTCAGGCTCTAGGTCATAGTAAGCTTTCTGCGATTCACCCGTTAACAGAGGAGCCACCAGTCCAGCCCACTGCTCCTCAGGCCACTTTTCTCTTTCAGCAGTCCTTTCAAACGTGGTCAAAAATACCTCTGGATCATCCTCTCCAGTCATTTTTGTCAATAAACGACTCACCCCAAAGGACGCGGTATTAGTGGGACGGCTTTCCTCACTGGTCTGCGGACGTTGCTGCATTACTGCTTCCATTTGTTGTAGTCTCTGCTCTTGCTTCTGTAACAGGTCTATGAAGCGGGCCTCAGATCGTTGCTGGGCTTGTTGCTGAGCTTCCAGACTCTGTTGGTGAGCTTGCTGCTGGGCTGCAAGGCTCTGTTGATGAGCTTGCTGCTGGGCTGCGAAGTTCTGTTGTTGAGCTGCAAGGCTCTTTTGCAAACCTGCATTTGTCTGCTGTTGATTGGCATTTGCTAGAGCCAGCTGTTTCAGTATCTCCTCCATGCTGGCTTAAAAAAAAACTGCCACTGGTTCTCCACCAACTGTGAGGGGGTTAGCTCGGCAGCGGGTGTGTGTGACCCCCGGGATGGGCTCCCCACACAAAAAACAGGCCCAGCAGACGGAGGTTGTGGTTTTCAAAATCAAAAAGGTGCCGTTTATTTTCTATTTACAGTGACAAAAACACAGCAAAGCAAAAGAAACAAACAAAATAAATCCTGGTCAACTTGACCTCTGACTAAACATACAGGTTTCCTAACTAACAACTGGGATCAGCCTAGTGCTGTCCTAGTCCCTGGTTTTAAATGTCCAAGCAAAATATAGCCACACAGGCTTTCTCTCACCGCACAGGGGTTCACTCTCCCTAGACAGTCCACACAGGTCTGCTTCCAGGCATGAGCTAACATCTAATGAAGCTGGGATTTCTTATAGAGGCCTAAATGAGCTGACAAGGTTCAGCTGATCTCATCAACTCCCTGTCTGCACGACGCCCAGCCCTCTCCCTAGAGGTATGAGTCATCCATGGGCCCACTAGCCTTATACAACTCTCCACCTAGTTGTATAAATCGGCGTAAAGCCTGAATCTGGGCGAAATATATCTACCCCCCTGGATGCAACCAGGTGACTTTACCTTCCTGCTGTCACAATAATTTACATGAAAAGCCTACAGACATTACTAAGCAAAGTAATTTTATCTGAATATGGACTTTCACTATAGTTTGTGTTTTTTTGATTGATAATATGCCTTTAAGCTATATATTCCTCCGATGCCAAAGCAGTTTTCTCTTACCTTGTCCCTCAAATCTTCAGCTTGACGTATTTCTTCTTGAAGATTAAATATTCTGTTTACTAATTCATGGCGATCTTCCAGAGCTTCCTTACGATCGTGTTCAAGAATATCAACTATAGCTTTATCAGAATCTGGCAAACTGGGACTTCCTCCCTTAAGAGTATATAAAACATAAGAAGTAGAGTGCTTTGAAGTTATTTAGACAATGTCAACAACTAAGCCTTAAGACAGATGTATTGCAAAAGCAGATTTAAATCTCATCATTCTTCTACTAATAAACAGGGTGGAAAAATTGTAAAATTGTAACCTTCACTCAGATGGCATGCTATACTAAATTGTTCTAATATTACTTATGTCATTGCCGCTGTGAGCAGTGGCAGAGCGGGCTGTGCTTTTGTAATCCCCTGCTCACCCCCCCCCCCATTCCTCCTGGCAGCAGCGGTGAGCCTGTGATAAGGAGACTGGATGATGCTGCACAGAGGAGGATCATGGGACATGTACTGTAGTTCTGTGGAGGATTGCTGCACTGTACTGTGGATGGTGCTTGGATTTCAACACCCAGAGATCCCTGCACACAGAAGAGGAAAGGAAACTGAGTTTTTCCCAGGCAATAGATCAGAGGTCTGGGGACACAGTGCGGAGAACCAGAGGGTGCAGATCTGTTGCTGTGTGTGTGTGTCTGCAGCACGAGAGAGCCTTGTGAGGGCCAGAGTGTCAAGGACTGAGCTGTGAGAGTTTCTTGCGCTGGAGACCAGAAAGATGCAAATCTGTCCATGCCTGCCCCAGACAGAGAGCCGGACCTGAACCTGGAAGCCCTGATTGTGAAGGACTAAGTTACCAGGCCTGGGTTCTTAGGGACAGCAGATCAGCTGTGCTTGTGTTCTCACTGATAGTGATCCCATACAACCGGAGACTGCCCTTTTTGCATAACAGCCCAAAAGTAACTCACTGCATGCAGTCTTAAATAAATGGTTATAAGTGCACCACCTTACAGATGGGCCCCAAAATTAAACTGCTTAAAGTCTGCAAATTAGGCGCCAAGTACTATACTAACACAGCCCAGGGGTAGCCCGTCTAGGAAAGTCTACATATGCCAATGTACACATAGAGTATATACACAGAGAACCACTGTGAGATTGTTCATTGCCATTTATACTTTCACTGTGTATGCACAAGCCATATCTGGATAGGAGGAGAGAGCAGGGAGGAGGGATGAGTTGTGCTCTCTCTCCCCTCCAGCTCTGTCTCCTGCGACTGCAGCTTTCCTGGATCGGGTCTGCCAGAACACCACTGTGCAGTGTTTGTTTATTCACCCCATCTACTTCCCGCAAAGAACATGTGTAGGGGGCGGATAAGCAAACACCACACAGTGGTAATCTGACAGCCAGTGCCATCTCTAATGCGGGACCTCGACGTTGCGATCCTATAGCCCACTATAGCCCCACTATAGGGCTTTAGTTTTTTTTTTTTTGGGGGGAGGAGGGGATTTTATGTCTATACATTTTGGGGAGGCGCAGTTTGGCATCTGGGTGCTAGATGACCTTGTCCCGGCATTGTTAACTTGGTTTAGTATTATTGTAGTCTGTTAACTGCCATATCCTAGCTTAGTGTTCATGTCAGTTACTTTACTTTAATTTCTTGGACTCTTTACCTGTTCATTGATGCTGGCGTACTGCCATAGCTATTTGACAATATACTTACTTTTTAGTCTGGTTTTCTATGTGTCAATAGTTGTGGGTAGCGTTCTAATACCTGAGCTAATACATGTCCTTGTAGCACACTACTATATATCCAGGTGTGTCAGAGGGGGCAATCAGTTTACAGAGTTGTGGCAGAGAGCAAAGGACCAGTCATACCAAGAGAATCCTATGGGGGTAAGCGCTACAATTGGATGGTCAGAGGTGGCAGGTGTGCTACAGGAGATGGTTATAGACTGCAAACATGCAGCAGGAAACATTGGGGATTAGGCATATAAGGATAATATTTTTGAATGCTGTATATTTCAAAGGGAAAATATTTAAATATTTCTACTAAGCACAAGCTTTATGAACTAATGCTGCATGTAAAAGCTTGTGCACTTTTATACTGTAGATACCAGTGCAAAGAAATTGTGCAGAATTAAATCTAAGCAGTTTTGGATTAACCGTAGGGTTGAATTTATAAATTATTGTGAGGGGGTTAGCTCGGCAGCGGGTGTGTGTGACCCCCGGGATGGGCTCCCCACACAAAACAGGCCCAGCAAACGGAGGTTGTGGTTTTCAAAATCAAAAAGGTGCGGTTTATTTTCTATTTACAGTGACAAAACACAGCAAAGCAAAAGAAACATAACCAAAATAAATCCTGGTCAAGTTGACCTCTGACTAAACATACAGGTTTCCTAACTAACAACTGGGATCAGCCTAGTGCTGTCCTAGTCCCTAAGTCCCTGGTTTTAAATGTCCAAGCAAATAGCCACACAGGCTTTTGTCTCACCGCACAGGGGTTCACTCTCCCTAGACAGTCCACACAGGTCTGGGTCCAGGCATGATCTAACACCTAATGAATCTGGGAGTTCTTATAGAGGCCTAAATGAGCTGACAAGCTTCAGCTGGCCTCATCAACTCCCTGTCTGTACGACGCCCCACACTCTCCCTAGAGGTATGAGTCATCCATGAGCCCACTAGCCTTATACAACTCTCCACCTAGTTGTATAAGTCGGCGTAAAGCCTGAATCTGGGCGAAATATATCTACCCCCCTGGATGCAACCAGGTGACTTTACCTTCCTGCTGTCACATACCCCCCCCTCTTGTTTTAACCTCGGGGTTGGAACACCAGCAATCAGGCATTCATGTACTCGAGACAAAGCATCCACATTCCCCATTTGAACGCCAGGGCGATGCTTTACTGTGAAGTTGAATTCCTGTAGGGCCAGGAACCACCTATTCACTCTTCTATTTGTCTCCTTGTTTTGAGCCATCCACTTTAACGGAGCGTGATCCGTAACCATGTCAAAGTGCCTACCTAGCAGATAGTACCGAAGGGAATCTAGAGACCACTTCACCGCTAAACACTCCTTTTCAACGGTGGCGTAATTTACCTCATGGGACTTCAACTTCCTGCTGAGGTAAATGACTGGGTGCTCTTCCCCGTTCCAGACCTGGGACAATACTGCTCCTAACCCCACATCTGACGCATCACTTTGTACGACAAAGTCTTTAGAGAAGTCGGGTGAGTACAACACTGGCTGGCTACATAAGGCTTGTTTCAAGAATTGGAATGCTGCCTCAGCCTCGGGGGTCCATTTAATCATGACCGACCCTTTCCCCTTCGTCAGGTTGGTTAGGGGCACAGCCTTAGAAGCAAAGTGGGGAATGAATCGCCGATAATACCCAGCGATTCCCAGAAAGGCTCGTACCTGCTTCTTGCTGTTGGGACGTGGCCAACTCTGGATGGCCTCGACTTTGTTGAGTTGGGGTTTTATTACTCCCCTCCCAATGGTGTACCCAAGATATTTGGCCTCCTCCTGCCCAATGGTACACTTCTTGGGGTTAGCCGTAAACCCCGCTTCCCGAACAGAGTCCAGGACTGCTTGCACTTTTGGCAGATGTGAGGCCCAATCTGTGCTATGGACAATTACGTCATCCAGGTAAGCCGCAGCATACTTCCGATGGGGCCTCAGCATCTGGTCCATTTTCCGCTGGAATGTGGCCGGCGCATTCTGTAACCCGAACGGCATTCTTTTATATTGGAACGCCCCGTCTGGGGTTACAAATGCGGTTTTCTCTTTGGCCGACTTGGCCAGGGGGATTTGCCAATACCCTTTTGTGAGGTCAAGAGTCGTCATGTATCGGGCTGTTCCCAGCCGGTCGATCAACTCATCTATACGTGGCATGGGGTAGGTGTCAAATTTTGTAACTTTGTTCAACTGACGAAAATCGTTACAAAATCGCCAGCTCCCATCCGGTTTAGGCACCAACACAATGGGACTAGACCAATCACTTTGGGACTCCTCTATCACCCCTAAGTTCAGCATTTTCTGTACTTCCTCCCGTATTGCCTCCCGTCGGGCCTCTGGGATCCGATAGGGTTTTAACTTCACCCTTTCACCGGGCGGGGTAATAATGTCATGCTCTACCCCAGATGTTTGTCCCGGCAGCTCAGAGAATACCTCCTTGTTACGAAGCACAAACTCCTTAACCTCCTGTTGTTGGGGTTGTGACAAGGTGGCTGCGATTCCAACCTCAGGAATCACGCAACCAGTTTGAGCTGGTGACCAAGTGTCTGCGACTAGGGACTCTCTATCCCTCCAGGCTTTCAACAGATTAACGTGATAGATCTGTTCGGGCTTTCGCCTTCCTGGTTGTCTGACCTTGTAATTCACTTCGCTCACTTTTTCCATTATCTCGTAGGGGCCTTGCCATTTGGCAAGGAATTTACTTTCAACCGTAGGGACAAGTACCAGTATCCTATCCCCCGGGGAAAAGGTACGGGTCTTGGCTCCACGGTTGTACACTCTCTGCTGTGCTAACTGCGCTTGGGCCAAATGTTCCTTCACGATGGGCATTACCTGTGCAATTCGGTCTTGCATCAGGGCGACATGCTCAATCACACTCCTGTGGGGAGAACTCTCACTTTCCCAAGTTTCCTTGGCAATATCCAACAGCCCTCTTGGGTGTCTCCCATACAGTAACTCAAAGGGGGAGAATCCCGTAGAGGATTGGGGCACCTCCCTAATAGCAAACATCAGATAAGGAAGTAGACAGTCCCAATCCTTTCCATCTCTATCCACCACTTTCTTCAACATTTGTTTTAGGGTTTTGTTGAATCTTTCAACCAGCCCATCGGTTTGGGGGTGATACACAGATGTACGTAATTGCGTCACTTTGAACAATTTACACAGCTCCTTCATAACCCGGGACATAAAGGGTGTACCTTGGTCCGTAAGCAGTTCTTTACAAATACCCACCCGGCTAAACACAAGAGATAGCTCTTTGGCTATGGTTTTGGCCGAGGTATTTCGGAGAGGGATCGCTTCTGGATAACGGGTGGCATAGTCCATTATAACTAATATGTACTGGTGCCCCCTAGCGGACTTGATTATAGGACCTACCAAATCCATGGCGATCCTCTCAAACGGGACCTCAATGATGGGTAGAGGGACCAGCGGGCTACGGAAATGTGGCATCGGGGCCGACCTCTGACACACAGGGCAGGAGGAACAATAATTTTCTATGTCCTTCATCACCCCCGGCCAATAGAATCTCTGTAATACCCTCTCTCGGGTTTTCTCTGTCCCCAGATGACCTCCAAGAATGTGCCCATGGGCCAACTCCAACACCAACTTCCTGTAAGGTTTGGGCACCACAAGTTGCTCAACGGTTTCTTCTGCCCTTTTTGCCACCCGATACAGTAGGTCCTTCTCTACGCTGAAGTATGGGTAAGTGCAGGTATTATCTGGGTTCACTAACTCGCCATCTATTTTCACTACGTTTTCCCGTGCCTTTATTAGGGCCGGGTCTTTCAACTGTTCTGTGGCAAAGTTTTCCCTGTGAACCTCAAGATCAGAAAACTCCACAGACGGTAGGTTTTCGTCTGAGGAGGTGGGCTCCTCTCCAGTTTCTTGAGTCTCCCCTGCCAATACTGACAAGGGAAATTCCGGAGAGTCCTCACCACTCTCAGGGGAGTTCTGGCTATCACATTCCTGGTACATAGGGGCACCAGTGGGGGGCTCAGGATCATCCCACAGTTCCCAGAACTTCGGGAAATCCCTTCCGACAATGGCGTCATGCGGTAACTGAGATACTAAGCCCACTGGATGAGAGAGGGTACCTTTGGGGGTCTCGAAACACACTGTAGTCACTGGATATTCTCGGGTGTCCCCATGCACACAAATAACAGCTACCTTGCTATTCCCAGAGACCTCTGTTTTAACTAACTCAGCCTTTATCAGGGTCACAAGGCTACCTGAATCCAGCAATACCACAACATTTCTACCATTAACACACATTTTGCATAAATGTTTCTCAGTTCCTCGAATGGCAGTGCATGCGACTGTCGCACACAGCGCACAACCGGGCAATTTGCTGCAATATGTCCCGCTTGCCGGCAGCGGTAGCAAACGATCCTTCTTGCCGCCTCTTGAGCTGCTGATTTCCCAGGCTGTTCTCGCCAAACTTGGGGTAGAGCTCCCACCCTCTCACTCTCTCCACCCTTACCCCTTGGAATCCTCTTATCCGCCCCTGGGGATGGTCTGGTCTTAGGGTGGAAAGTCCGAGTGTCTCTGGAAGAGGCCGTCAGGTTCTCTGTAGCCAAGTATTTCTCCACACGATCCACAAGACCATCGGCCGTCTCTGGGTCTCCATGGCTTACCCACTTTTGGATGGCAGTAGGAAGAGCTCTCAAAAACCGATCCATTACAACACGTTCCACAATCTTTGGTGCGGACAAAGTCTCTGGCTGTAGCCACTTTCTGCTCAGGTGAATGAGATCATACATTTGAGACCTGGGGGGTTTTCCAAGCTGGAAAGTCCAGTTATGCACACGCTGAGCCCGGACAGCCAGGGTGACACCCAGCCTTGCCAATATTTCAGCTTTTAGCATCACATAGTTTTTTGCTTGGTCAGGCTCCAGGTCATAGTAAGCTTTCTGCGATTCACCAGTTAACAGAGGAGCCACCAGTCCAGCCCACTGCTCCTCAGGCCACTTTTCTCTTTCCGCAGTCCTTTCAAATGTGGTCAAAAATACCTCTGGATCATCCTCTCCAGTCATTTTTGTCAATAAACGACTCACCCCAAAGGACGCGGTATTAGTGGGACGGCTTTCCTCACTGGTCTGCGGACGTTGCTGCATTACTGCTTCCATCTGTTGTTGTAGTCTCTGCTCTTGCCTCTGCAATAGGTCTATGAAGCGGGCCTCAGATTGCTTCTGGGCTTGTTGCTGAGCCTCCAGACTCCGTTGCAAAGTTGCGTTTGTCTGCTGCTGGGCTGCAAGGCTCTGTTGTTGAGCTGCAAGGCTCTTTTGCAAACCTGCATTTGTCTGCTGTTGATTGGCATTTGCTAGAGCCAGCTGTTTCAGTATCTCCTCCATGCTGGCCTAAAAAAAACTGCCACTGGTTCTCCACCAACTGTGAGGGGGTTAGCTCGGCAGCGGGTGTGTGTGACCCCCGGGATGGGCTCCCCACACAAAACAGGCCCAGCAAACGGAGGTTGTGGTTTTCAAAATCAAAAAGGTGCGGTTTATTTTCTATTTACAGTGACAAAACACAGCAAAGCAAAAGAAACATAACCAAAATAAATCCTGGTCAAGTTGACCTCTGACTAAACATACAGGTTTCCTAACTAACAACTGGGATCAGCCTAGTGCTGTCCTAGTCCCTAAGTCCCTGGTTTTAAATGTCCAAGCAAATAGCCACACAGGCTTTTGTCTCACCGCACAGGGGTTCACTCTCCCTAGACAGTCCACACAGGTCTGGGTCCAGGCATGATCTAACACCTAATGAATCTGGGAGTTCTTATAGAGGCCTAAATGAGCTGACAAGCTTCAGCTGGCCTCATCAACTCCCTGTCTGTACGACGCCCCACACTCTCCCTAGAGGTATGAGTCATCCATGAGCCCACTAGCCTTATACAACTCTCCACCTAGTTGTATAAGTCGGCGTAAAGCCTGAATCTGGGCGAAATATATCTACCCCCCTGGATGCAACCAGGTGACTTTACCTTCCTGCTGTCACATTATTTAAACAAAATTCAGATGTATGATTGCGCATTTTCCCAACAACAGTCAGTAGGCATTTTCAGGCGGTACTACAAGTTGGTGAATCAGAAGACTATGATGACCTGAGGTAAAGCTAGAGCATGCAGCAATATTTGTTATATGAAAACCCTGTTGTTCCTTCTTACACTACACACTTTTAATAAAGAAAAGGGGAGGCAAGTTTGTGCAATTGACCTTGTATGTGCTGAG
The DNA here is from genome assembly GCA_029206835.1 of Rana muscosa. Classification (NCBI taxonomy): domain Eukaryota; kingdom Metazoa; phylum Chordata; class Amphibia; order Anura; family Ranidae; genus Rana; species Rana muscosa. The sequence goes on from CM055127.1 coordinate 272,007,910, forward strand.
TTCAGGAAGAGCTCCTGTGAAAAGAAGCTTGGTGAAAAATTTGCAGGAGTGTCATCCTCAAGCTTAATAATCACCACCAGTTCCTGCTGAACATTATTGCTAGTAAACTACAATTATGAAGTTTCCTGTTTCTCAGGACATAACTGCTGCTCCATATGTCAATAGTTACAAATTGTTTAGAGAAACCCAAGGTTCCTTTGTATTCCTTTAAAGAGATTTAGGCAGGGTTCACACACTGGTACAACACAACTGTTGTACGACTGTCATCCTACTTTGTTCTGCGACATCGGTCCTACTTCCATCCAAATTGAATGAACAGGATAGGATTTTGCTCAGACTTTGGGATAGTCCGACTATTCTTTTGAAAAATCAAAACAATCCCAGTGTGACATTAATTCCTTTTCCTGCTGCTGTAATCACCACGCCGGATGTCACAAGTTGGATGGTTAGGACGAGGAGGATCCAACTTTGATCCGACTTCAATGATATTGACTGTATATAAGGAAAATACTGCGCAGTCTGAGGCTCAGGCTCGGTGAAAAATTTATATAAATGGTTCATATAATATGAACCCTGGAGGTGCTCATTGAAAAATGATCACAATATGAATTTGTGTGACAAACTATTGGTGAAATGTGCTGCTGCTGCAACTAACTATGTGAGATAGACACACTAGACAAACATATAATATAAAATAGCTGCGCTGCAATGTGATTGGACAAAAAGTTGACCAAATAAATAAAGAGTGCTCTGAAGCAAAATAATATAACATGTGCAAGAAAATCCAAATGAAATGAATTAATGAAATATATGCATAACATAAATATAAAATGTATAATAGCAACCAGGCGATATGATAACCAGCCTGCCTGCTGGAATGAAATATCCACCCGTTTGGGTAGTCGCCAAGAAACAGTCTCCAATTGTGAGATCGAAACAGGTAAATTCTTAGTCCACAGTTGACAAAACTGTTAGAAAGCAGAGTAGCTGCACTAGGAAATTCCACATAAGTTAACTGAAATTACAAAGTCCTCTTCGTATACAAAATCTGTGACTTAATTCAGGATAGAAAAGATTCCTCCACCAATAGAATCACTGCCGCTTACCAGATCCACTGATCTCGTATAAGGAGATCACATTCGCATGTGGCTTATACCCCAGCCCGGGTCTCTAGGCTCCTCAACTAGTGTCCCAGCTCCTTGTTCTTAGGCTCAGTGTAATTTGCGTGTCAGAGATTCCATATAGTATAGCAAAGAAAAAAAAGGCTCCCATAGCGTAATCCAGCTAATAAATGCGTTTTAATAAAAATAGAAAAGGTGTACACTTACAATAAGTATATCTTTAAAATAGCGTGTAAAAATGTAAAGCCGGCCGGCTCACACAGCCCATTGCTTTCGGGACCTTGCGTTGTTGTTGCGGTGATGTCAGCACGCCGCTCCTCCCTATGCCGTTTCATCACAGATGACGTCGTCCAGGAGCACCTGTATGTCGCACCAGTGTGAACCAGGCCTAAAGGATAAGTCCACCCTAACACTAAAATCGCTACATCTACAGACATCCACGATAAAAGCCTAACCTTTCTAGCCCTATAAAGAAGAAATCAGTATACATACCTTTTTTGAAGCCGCTCCGGTCCAGTCTCCAGCGGCGGAAGCTCTGCAGAGGACACAGCCGACAACGGCTGTGAAATGAATGGGGAGTGACGTCACCTATAGACTTATTATGGGGCTTCCGTTGTTGGCTGTGTCCTCTGCACCCGCCTTCACAGTGAAGCCGCAGCTGACAGCTCAGCGTGGGATCGGACAAAAAACGCTCAGGTGTAGATGTCCTCTAGGTGGTTGTCTCCTCCCAACAGCCAAGGGTGCAGGCAATGCAATTTCAGACAAAACAAAAGATCGAGTCTTCTGGACAGCAGCACTCCAATAAAAAGCCTTTATTATGTAAAATCTTCAAAAATCCAAATACAGCACAGCAAGTCACAAAATTCTGGTATAGAGCTGACTAGTTTCACACTTTCTTAGTGTTTAATCATAGCCATAGAAAGTGTGAAATTAGTCAGCTCTATACCAGAATTTTGTGACTTGCTGTGCTGTATTTGGATTTTTGAAGATTTTACATAATAAAGGCTTTTTATTGGAGTGCTGGTGTCCAGAAGACTCAATCTTTTGTTTTGTCAGCGTGGGATCGGGTCGGATAGGCTTCAAAAAAGGTATGTTTACTGATTTCTTCTTTACAGGGTTAGATAGGTAAGTGTTAGATCATGGATGTTTGTAGATGTAGAGATTTTAGTGTTAGGGTGCACTTATCCTTTAAAGGCTTTGTGTTACAGTCTAAACAAGTATCAAATCCAGTTACTGTGTGATGCACAAGCCTCATAAAGGTAAAAGGCTTGTGAATCAGCAACAACAATGCTAAAAGCTGCACCCTCTGCAACATTTTTTTCACCCCACTGTTATACACGCAGACACAGCCTTCATGAGAGTGGCAACTCTGCTTTGAAGTCAGGAGCAGTGCAGCATAGCTGCTACACCATCACAGGAAGCTGCATTAAGTGGACATGGAAAAACCTTTGTGGGACTTTGTAGGGGGACTATAAAAAACTAGATGCACAAAGATGCACTTAAAATTAAGTCCTGCTGCACATACTTTTTATTGGGAGGCCAAATTCAACTTTAAGCACACTTTTCATGTTTCATTGTAGGGGTAAAATGAATTTACCTGAATCATTGATTGAAACTCTTGTATCGTTATTTTTAGCATTTCATTTTCATGCTCAAGTTCCATCATCTGTTCCCTCTTTGGGCGATTTTCAATGTCATTTTTCAATTTGAGGGACTGGTTTCTCTCCAGTTTACACTCTTCTTCCACTTTATTTAAATGGTGTTTCAGGCGATCACTCTGCATTTAATCAAAGAGATGAGTTTAAGAAAATTCTGTGACTGAAAATAGTTTTACATTTTAAACAAAGTGCAACATTTGTGCATGCACCTCTATTTATAAAAGTAATCTGGAACCAGCAATCGATAAACTATCTATGTATTGTTTGGTGCTGCACAGGAGACTCAAATTGGAGTACAGGGTTAAGTTCAGAACCTTTTCAGTGATTGGCCTTTTTTCCATTCCTGATAGAACTGTCTTATAGAAGGACAAACCCTGATAACAGTACTGCTTGTGGAGCAAGAACATCAATGTTCAAATAATAGAGGGGTGCAAATTACGTTTTGTATAATAGTAAATCAAAACACCTCATAAGACTGTATTATGGCACTTTAGCATTTGTTCTACAGACGCAGTAACTACTGGGGTAATCTGACAGCTGTGGATGCTGTCTGTTAGAATACCGTTGCTGGCATTGCAGATTTGTTCATCCACATTATTTAGCTTTGATAAGCAAATTGAGTGATCTTTTTGTATATGGCTGAATTTATTGATTTTTTTTTGCTGTTTTTTAGCAAGTGGGTGGGGGTCCACACCAAATAAACTGACTTGGAGTGCAAGGCCCACTTTAAGTTTAAAAACGTTATTTTAACCTCTTGCTGCCTGGCCACAGTACATTTACTGCGGCACGGCAGGCGGGATCAAGTACATGTATGTGATCCAGCCTGTACCCGAGTTAGGGACACTTGCGCACGCCCCCTGCTAACCCGCTCTGTCAATGGCTACAGTGTAATTTTGTCAGCATGTCCACAGCCCCCTGCGTATAACACACAGGCACAGTTTACCCTCTATTTTCAGGGTAAAAAAGTGAGTGTTATACGCCAATAAATACAGTATATGTTGTATGTGTAGAGTGTTACAGGACCACGCTATTGGCAGTTAAAACAGAGTGCTGAATAGCAAAATAATGGCCTGGTCATGAAAGGGGTAAAACCTTCCGCTAGCAGAAAGAAACAGTTAAAAGAACCACTGCCCTAGAGGAAAGGCTAAGCGCAGTCGAAGATGTGTTACTCCCGCTCAGTCAAGACATTGTGGGGATGAAAAAACAAATGGATATGCAGGCCTCTAAAATTGACGAACTAGAAAATAGGAATAGGAGAAGTAACATCAGAATAATAGGCATGCCAGAACGAAGTGAGGGAGCTGACCCTATATCATTCCTGGAGGGGTGGTTTAAAGAAACGTTTGGGGCGACCTCTTTCTCATCTTTTTTCGGCATTGAGCGTGCCCACCGAGTTCCATTCAAACTCCGCCAGGGAAGTGAGCGCTCAAGACCAAGACCATTAATTTTAAAAATGTTTAATTACAGGGACAAAGAGATCATACTCCGGAAGGCCAGAGAAATGGGGGAAATCCAATATAAGGGGATAAGAGTTTTATTTTATCAGCAAATCTCCCCAGAACTTCAAAGGAGGCGGGCGGCCTTCATGCCGATCAAACGCACACTTCAGGAAAATAAGTTGGACTATGCACTTCTATACCCTGCCCGCTTACGGGTCTCAGCGCTGAATGACATACACTTTTTTGACTCCCCAATGAGTGTTGAGAGGTGGCTGGAAGATAATGGGAAATCCTCACAGAAGACGGCAGGGCAAGAAACGGGAGACTAATAGGACGCTGAGGGAGTTTCTTTCCCCTTTCCCCCCCCTTTTTTGTTTTTGTTTTGTTTTTTTGTTTTCAGATAGGGAGCGGGTGGGGGGAGAGAAGGGAAATACCAAATAAAGCATCAGTAAAAGCACTTAGCACTTATTAAGGGGAAGGGGAGGAGGAGGGGGGATGGGAAGGAGAAGGGAGAACACTAATTAGACTGAAATGGGGGAGTCTTGATAAATTTAACACAATAATTGGTACAAACATTAAAACACTGGAAAAATATAAAAATAAATAAATAAATAAAAAGTTGGGGGGGGAGGTGAGAATCTTAGAGTAGGGGCACAGAGAGATGTATGACAGTGGGAAGTTGAGAGGGGATGAGTGTAGAGTAGAGGTCATAGGCAAAACCCCAAGGGTAGTCCCAGCTGGGCAGGGAGGGGGGGGTGGGAAGGGAGGGTAAGAAAGGGGGGGTAGAGGTAAAAGGGGGGGAAGGGATAGGGGGAGAGGTAAGGGAAGGAAGGGGAGGGAGAGGGAGCTACATCACAAATGAATATGGGAAAATACCACAAAAAACAACACAAACATCACAAACACAAGGTTCGTTGTATACACATCACAAAAACAAGGGAATTTACTCTGAAGTATACTTAGGCACAACGTAGTTTTATTGGTATTCCATTAAGGACAGATTAATATTAGAAGGGTAAAATGAATTTGGAATTATTATTATTTTTCTTTTTTTTCTTTATTGATGATATATGATAATTTTTTATTCTCGTAAGTACAATGGTTAATGTGAATAATAAGGGTATAGTTTTAATGACCTGGAATGTTAGGGGTCTGGGGGAAAAGACTAAAAGAAATGCAATGTTTGAATACTTTGATAGAATGAAACCCCAGATAATTTGTTTACAGGAAACACATATGCGCCCCGACTCTGTCCACCTTCTGCAGTCACGTAGATACCCGACACAATTTCACTCTATGGACACTTCATACTCCAGGGAAGTAAGTGTAATGGTCTCTACGGATATCTCCTTCGAATGCATTCAACAGAGGGTGGACAGAGAAGGTAGATACGTTTTTTTGCTGTGTAAGCTTAACGGGTTAGTGTGCATCATCGCCTCGGTTATGTTCCTCCACCATTTTCTGCGACCCCTCTTAGAAGCTTGGCGCAATTTATGGCTCTGTCTTCGGATGTCCCGGTACTAGCGCTGGGGGATTTTAATAATACGTTGGATATATCCCTGGATAGAATGTCTTTGACTCCAAGAGTGGCGAGGCGGATGACTGGTAGGATGTCTGGCGAGAGAGGCATGCAGAGGACAGAAGCTATTCATGCTACTTTGCTACATATGACGGACTCTCACGTATTGACATGGGACTAGGGAACGAGGCACTTATGCAGCGGGTAAGGGATTCGGCCTATGAGCCACGTGCGCTATCGGATCACTCCCCATTTTGGGTACGGCTGGACGATACGGTTATGTCGGGCCGCCTGCCTGGAAAGTGAACCCTTTCTGGCTAACCTTGATCCCATCCCGGGATAAAACGAAGGGGGCAATACGGGAATTCTTGGACTTTAACAGGGGATCGGCTAGTGCAGCAATGGTATGGGACGAACTTAAGGCTTTTGTAAGGGGATGCCTAATTGGAGAGATAACGGGAATTAAAACCTGCGCAAGAGAATGGGAAAGCAGGGTACGGGAAGAAATGAAAATGAGAGAACAGGCTCTGATAGCTGACCCATCTCAGTCTAACCAGGATTCATGGAAGGAGGCGCAATCTATGTATAACTCGGTTTTATTGACCGCGGCAGAGAAAAGGAGTTATTTTCAGCAACAGAGTTATTTTGAGGAGGGGGAAAATACTGGTCGACTCCTAGCCCTTATAGCGAGAGAGCAGCGGGAGTCCGCTAATATCTCAGCTATAAAGACAGAATCTAGGGAGATACATACGTCTAGTAATGATATATTAGGTAACTTCCAGAGGTTCTACAAGGATCTATATTCCTCTAAAACTAGCTATACTCCATCTGACCTGGCTGTGTTTTTGCAAACATGCCCATTTCCACAGCTCTCTGAGGTTGACAGGGAAATGTTAAACTCCCCAATAACATTGAAAGAACTGACGGAGGCACCACACCACAAGTCCCCAGGTCCGGATGGGCTGCCGGCTGAGGTGTACTCCTATTATGGGGAGGAACTTCTACCGCCTCTGTTAGAGGCGTTGGCGGAGGCGGCGGAAGTGGGCTTCCTGCCAGATAGTATGCAGGAGGCAACAATAATAGTACTTTCAAAACCGGGGAAGGATAAGCTTTTGTTGGACTCATACCGCCCAATCTCCCTATTGAATGCGGACGTGAAGCTTCTGGCCGGTATTTTGGCTAAAAGACTATCCCAGGTAATTGACAGACTGGTCCACTATGACCAGTCTGGCTTCATACCCACACGTTCCACCGCGGATAATATTAGGCGATTGTATATGAATTTGCAGATGCCGGTGGACAATCCGGGGGGTAGGGCCATTCTGTCACTGGACGCCGCAAAGGCGTTTGACAGTGTGGAGTGGCCCTACCTCCTGGAGATACTGGAAAGATTTGGACTGGGGGACGGGTTCATTAAGTGGGTAAAGGTGTTCTATTCCAGACCAAGAGCCAGAATCCGAATTAACAATAATATATCCCCCCCCATTTGAGTTATATAGAGGTACCCGTCAGGGGTGCCCATTGTCCCCACTGCTGTTCGCCCTGGCGGTAGAACCTCTGGCTATACTGATCCATAATGCTTCGGAAGTGGTGGGATTCCGCAGGGGTCAGAGGGAAGAAAAAATATCCTTATATGCGGACGATGCGCTTATATATTTAGGCGACTCTGCCGCCTCGTTGCGAGCAGCGATGCGGACAATCGAGGACTTTGGAGGCTTTTCAGGGTTCACTATTAACTGGTCAAAATCAATTTTAATGCCTATAGATCAGGAGGTGGAACAGTTACCCGAGGGGGCGGAACAAATAGTTATAGCAAAATGTTTTAAATACCTGGGAGTGGTAGTAACACCGGAACCGGCTGAGTATATTCAGTTAAATCTGGGCCTACTGTTGGCTAGACAGAAAGTGAAATGCAACAGTTGGTGTAAGCTTCCACTGTCATTGGTAGGACGAGCAAATTTAACCACTTAACGACCGCCCACCGCCGATTTACGTCGGCAGAATGGCACGGACAGGCAGAATCACGTAGATCTACGTGATCGCCTTTGTGCAGTTGGGGGGTCCATCCGGACCCCCCTTCACTGCAGTGAGCGGCCGTTAAGTGTTCGGGAGCGATCAGGCATGAGGGGGCGGCCGCTCGATTCCGCCCCCCCTCGCGATCGCTCCCGGCCAATGAAAATGCTTCCTCCGCCATGTGATGTAAACAAGGCTGGAGGAAGTGATGTCATCTCCCTCGCTGCGGTCTTTTCGTTCCCGGCGCCGAGCAGAGAAGAAGCAGGTTAGTGCACCAACAGTCCACTGACACTTAGGTACACATAGGCACACAAATCACCCCCCAGTCACCCCCAGATCACCCCCCAGGTCACCCCAAAGCCCCCAATCACAGTGTCACTGATTGCAGTGATCATTTATTTTACTGATCACTGCATTTAGTGTCATCTGTGATTGTAAAAAGTTGCAGGGCAGTTAGGATTAGGCCCCTTTAGGTCCAGGGTAGCCCCCTAACCCCCCCTAATAAAGGTTTAACCCCTTGATCACCCCCCAGGTAACCCTTTCACCCCCTAACTTCAGCGTCACTAAGCGATTGTTTTTCCGATCGCTGTATTTGTGTCGCTGGTGTTTTAGATTATTAGTTATTTTTTTTTAGGTTCGCCGCAGGTTTTTATTAGTGTCAGGTACCCCCATATATTATTTTAACCCCCTGATTGCCCCTAGAGTTAACCCTTTCACCAGTGATCGCCGTATAAGCGTCACTGGTGTCACTGGTTAGCCAGTAAGTTATTTAGTTATTTAGGTTACCCGTCAGGTTTTTATATAGTGTCAGGTACCCCCATATTTAACCTAATAAAGGTTTTAACCCCCTGATTGCCCCTAGTTAACCCTTTCACCAGTGATCACCATATAAAGGTTACGGGTGACGCTGGTTGATTAGTTTGCTTTTTATAGCATCAGGGCACCCGCCGTATATAACCCAATAAAGGTTTAACCCCCCTGATCGCCCGGCGGGTGAGATCAATTAGGTTTTAGCGCCAGAGAGGGTCTGCGTCGCCCCAGGCAGTGTTAGGTTAGTGCCAGTAACGCTAACACCCACGCGCAAAGCATACACCCCCCTTAGTGGTATAGTATCTGATCAGATCTATACTAGCATCCCCAGCGGTTTAGGGTTCCCAAAAACGCAGTGTTAGCGGGATCAGCCCAGATACCTGCTAGCGCCTGCGTTTAGCCCCTCCGCCCAGCCCAGCCCAGCCCACCCAAGTGCAGTATCGATCGATCACTGTCACTTACCAAACACAACACACATAACTGCAGCGTTCGCAGAGACAGGCCTGATCCATATCAACCAGTCCATAGCAAACGTCCATAGCAACCAGTCCATAGCAACCGTCCATAGCAACCATCCATAGCAACCAGTCTATAGCAACTGTCCATAGCAACCATCCATTGCAACCAGTCCATAGCAACCGTCCATAGCAACTGTCCATAGCAACCATCCATAGCAACTATCCATAGCATCCAGTCCATAGCAACTGTCCATGGCAACCAATCCATAGCAACCGTCCATAACAACCAATCCGTAGCAACCGTCCATAGCAATTGTCCATAGCAAGCGTCCATAGCAACCAGTCCATAGCAACCATCAATATCAACCAGTCCAAGGTGAATGTTTTGAACGCTACCACTCAAAAGTGAAGTTTTAGCGTAGGGTACAGCATTTCACAGACAAGGACACACTTACACAGGGTCTCCCAAGATGCCATTACATTTTGAGAGACCCGAACCATTACAGTTGTAAAGTTACAAAAAAAGTGTAAAAAAGAAAAAAAAAACGTAAAAAACAAAACACAAAAAAAATATAAAATAAAAAAACCAAAAATAGTTGTCGTTTTATTGTTCTCTCTCTCTCTATTTTCTCTCTATTGTTCTGCTCTTTTTTACTGTATTCTATTCTGCAATGTTTTATCATGCTTGCTTTTCAGGTATGTAATTTTTTGTTTTCAGGTGCGCCATTCAACTGCAGCGCGGAATTATTTATCTTGACAGCAACAGCGTTTGCTCCCACGATACATAAAGCCGTGACACCACAGTTAAAAAAAAGAGCATATATGCCGAAGCATGGGGGCAGCAGGGGCGGAGGAGCGATTTTGCTCCTAATGCCGCGTACATACGGTCGAAATTCCGACGGAGGCCTGCCCGTGGAAAATTCCGACCGTGTGTACGCGGCATAACTTTTTTGCGGGAGGATGCCCCCATGCTTCGGCATATATATATTTTAGGCACAAGTTGCGTTAAAACATTTTTTTATTTTTTACTAGGTTTTGTTTTGGTATTTGCTTTGCAGGTATGGCATGGTAAGGTCTTACTGTTGTACTGTAATGTTACTTTGTTTTAATGTTAACCACCATTTGCTTAGCAGGTACGCCATTCAGTTGCAGCGCGGATCTATTTATCTTGACAGCCGTGACTCCAACGCTGTAGGAGGTGATTTCACCACCACAGTTAAAAAAAAGAGCATATATGCCGAAGCATGGGGGCAGCAGGGGCGGAGGAGCGATTTTGCTCCTAATGCCGCGTATATACGGTCGAAATTCCAACGGAGGCTTGCCCGTGGAAAAGTCAGACCGTGTGTACGCGGCATAACCTTTTATGCCGCGTACATACGGTCGAAATTCCGACGAAGGCTTGACCGTGTGTACGCGGCATAACTTTTTTGCGGGAGGATGCCCCCATGCTTCGGCATATATGCCCATCATTAGAAGTGGGTGGATGAAGGGAGGTATTCTAATGGTGGGCATACCCACCAATCAATCTCTTTTTTTCGTTCAGCCAATAGGCTGTATGAAAAAAAAGATTACAATACATGTCCAACAAGGACCAGCAACGTACTGGTATGTTGCTGGACTTTGAATGTTTATACCAGAATGATGCCTGCGGGTTTAGGTATCATCTTGGTATCATTCTTTTCAGCCAGCAGCCGGCTTTCATGTAAAAGCAATTCTAGCAGATAATTAGCCTCTAGACTGCTTTTACAAGCAGTGTGAGGGAATGTCCCCCCCCCCCCGGATATAAAAAGCGCCATTGGGAAATTGGGAAAGCATTTTATCACACCGATCTTGGTGTGGTCAGATGCTTTGAGGGCAGAGGAAAGATCTAGGGTCTAACCCCCCAATTTTTTTCAAAAAAAGAGTACCTGTCACTACTTATTGCTATCATAGGGGATATTTACATTCCCTGAGATAACGATAAAAATGGTAAAAAAATAAAATATGGAAGGCACAGTTTAAAAATAAAATAAAAAAGCCAAATAAATGATAAAAAAAAAAAAAAAAAAAAAAAAAAGCACCGCTGTCCCCCCCTGCTCTTGCGCAAAGGCGAACGCAAGCGTCGGTCTAGCGTCATATGTAAACAGCAATTGCATCATGCATGTGAGGTATCACCGCGAAGGTCAGATCGAGGGCAGTCATTTTAGCAGTAGACCTCCTCTGTAAATCTAACGTGGTAACCTGTAAAGGCTTTTAAATGCTTTTAAAAATGAATGTAGTTTGTCGCCGCTGCGCGTTTGTGCGCAATTTTAAAGCATGTCGTGTTTGGTATCCATGTACTCGGCCTATGATCATCTTTTTTATTTCATCAAACATTTGGGCAATATAGTGTTTTTTAGTGCATTAAAAATAAAAAAAGTGTGTTTTTCCCCCAAAAAATGTGTTTGAAAAATCGCTGCGCAAATACTGTGTGGAAAAAAAAAATGCAACACCCACTATTTTAATCTGTAGGGCCTTTGCTTTAAAAAAATATATAATGTTTGGGGGTTCAACATAATTTTCTTGCAAAAAATTATTTTTTTCATGTAAACAAAAAGTGTCAGAAAGGGCTTTGTCTTCAAGTGGTTAGAAGAGTGGATGATGTGTGACATAAGCTTCCTAATGTTGTGCATAAAATGCCAGGACAGTTCAAAACCCCCCCCAAATGACCCCATTTTGTAAAGTAGACACCTCAAGCTATTTGCTGAGAGGCATGTTGAGCCCATTGAATATTTTTTTTTTGTCCCAAGTGATTGAATAATGACCAAAAAAAAAAAAAATGTACAAAAAGTTGTCACTAAATTATATATTGCTCAAACATGGGGCATATGTGGAATTACACCCCAAAATACATTCTGTTGCTTCTCCTGAGTACGGGGATACCACATGTGTGGGACTTTTTGGGAGCCTAGTCGCGTACGGGACCCCAAAAACCAAGCACCGCCTTCAGGATTTCTATGGGTGTAAATTTTTGATTTCACTCCTCACTGCCTATCACAGTTTCGGAGGCCATGGAATGCCCAGATGGCACAAAACCCCCCCAAATGACCCCATTTTGGAAAGTAGACACCCCAAGCTATTTGCTGAGAGGTATGTTGAGTATTTTGCAGATCTCGCTTTTTGTCACAAAGTTTTGAAAATGTAAAAAAAGAAAAAAAAAAAGAAAAAAAATGTCTTTCTTAATTTTCAAAAACAAATGAGAGCTGTAAAATACTCACCATGCCTCTCAGCAAATAGCTTGGGGTGTCTACTTTCCAAAATGGGGTCATTTGTGGGGGTTTTGGGCTATTTTGACATTTTATGGCCTTCAAAACTGTGATAGGTAGTGAGGAGTGAAATCAAAAATTTATGCCCTTAGAAACCTTGAAGGCGGTGCTTGGTTTTTGGGGTCCCGTACGCGGCTAGGCTCCCAAAAAGTCCCACACATGTGGTATCCCCGTACTCAGGAGAAGCAGCAGAATGTATTTTGGGGTGTAATTTCACATATAACCATGGCATGTGTGAGCAATATATCATTTAGTGACAACTTTTTGTACATTTTTTTTTTTCTTTTTGTCATTATTCAATCATTTGGGACAAAAAAAAAATATTCAATGGGCTCAACATGCCTCTCAGCAAATAGCTTGGGGTGTCTACTTTCCAAAATGGGGTCATTTGGGGGGGTTTTGTGCCATCTTGGCATTTTATGGCCTTCAAAACTGTGATAGGTAGTGAGGAGCGAAATCAAAAATTTATGCCCTTAGAAACCTTGAAGGCGGTGCTTGGTTTTTGGGGTCCCGTACGTGGCTAGGCTCCCAAAAAGTCCCACACATGTGGTATCCCCGTACTCAGGAGAAGCAGCAGAATGTATTTTGGGGTGTAATTTCACATACGCCCATGGCATGTGTGAGCAATATATCATTTAGTGACAACTTTGTGCAAAAAAAAAAAAAGTTTGTCATATTCCCGCAACCTGTGGCAAAATATAAAATATTCCATGGACTCAACATGCCTCTCAGCAAATAGCTTGGGGTGTCTACTTTCCAAAATGGGGTCATTTGGGGGGGGTTTGTGCTATTTTGGCATTTTATGGCCTTCGAAACTGTGATAGGTAGTGAGGAGTGAAATCAAAAATTTGCGCCCTTAGAAATCCTGAAGGCGGTGCTTGGTTTCCGGGGTCCCGTACGTGGCTAGGCTCCTAAAAAGTCCCACACATGTGGTATCCCCGTACTCAGGAGAAGCAGCAGAATGTATTTTGGGGTGCAATTCCACATATAACCATGGCATGTGTGAGCAATATATCATTTAGTGACAACTTTTTGTAATTTTTTATTTTTTTTTTGTCATTATTCAATCACTTGGGACAAAAAAAAAAAAATATTCAATGGGCTCAACATGCCTCTCAGCAATTTCCTTCGGGTGTCTACTTTCCAAAATGGGGTCATTTGGGGGGGTTTTGTACTGCCCTGCCATTTTAGCACCTCAAGAAATGAGATAGGCAGTCATAAATTTAAAGCTGTGTAAATTTCAGAAAATGTACCCTAGTTTGTAAACGCTATAACTTTTGCGCAAACCAATAAATATACGCTTATTGACATTTTTTTTACTAAAGACATGTGGCTGAATACATTTTGGCCTAAATGTATGACTAAAATTGAGTTTATTCGATTTTTCTTATAACAAAAAGTAGAAAATATCATTTTTTTTCAAAATTTTCGGTCTTTTTCTGTTTATATCGCAAAAAATAAAAATCGCAGAGGCAATCAAATACCATTAAAAGAAAGCTCTATTTGTGGGAAGAAAAGGACGCAAATTTGATTTGGGTACAACATTGCATGTCCGCACAATTTACAGTTAAAGCAGCGCAGTGCCGAATCCCAAAAACAGGCCTGGTCCTAATGGCCCGAAATGGTCCGGGGCTTAAGTGGTTAATAAAAATGGTGTGGGCCCCGCAGTTACTGTATGTACTCCATAACTCCCCCATGTGGATTTCTAATAAGTGGTTTAAAAAGATTGACACACTGGTGCGGGAGTTAATTTGGAAAAAAAAAACAGCCAGGATTAGTTTAGCTACTCTGCAGTACGGGAAGGACAGAGGAGGATTGGCAATACCCCACTTCAAAATGTATTTTTTGGCCTCACAGCTCCAGCAGATGACAGGATGGGGACGGGAGGGGAGGGAAGACCCGATAAGTAAAATGGTGACCGCATCGGTTCCAACATTGGTAGCGGCCTCCCATATGGAAATGGATTTGCAGAGTATACCAGACTCGGCACCCATATGTGTCCTTCTTAAAAAAGTTTGGGCGGAGACCCGGAAAGCCATGAAGATAAAAGGTGTGTTGCCCTTTACCCCGATATGGCACAATCAGAGATACCCAGAGGTACAGGAACTGCAGGGTTTTACCTCATGGAGAGAGAAGGGGATCTGGTTCTTCGCACAATTATATGATGGGAAGGAGTTAAAGACCTATGAACAGCTTTGTCAGGAATTTCAGTTGAGTCCAAAGGGTTTCTATCAATATCTTCAGATACGCCATGCCCTACAGATAGAACAAACTACACACTCTATGACAGTGTCAATATCATCCATGCTGAGGGAAGTCCTTGGGGCAGATACCCGGAAGGGATTAATCTCAAAAATATATGGGGAATTGCTGTCCTCGGTCCAGGACCACACCTCTCTGAGAAGTCGAAGCAAATGGGTAGAAGATATTGGGGATATAGATGGGAATCAGTGGGAAATGGCACTTAACTCCATTCCTGTGGTATCGGTATCGGCATCACATAGATTATCACAACTATTTATCCTGCATAGAGCATATAGAACAACAGAGCAGCTATATAAGTGGGGAGGAAGAGATTCCCCTCTGTGCCCAAAATGTAAAGTACATAGGGGGGACTTTATACACTTAATATGGAAATGCCCAAAACTCCATAGGTACTGGGAGGAAGTCTCTCAGTGTATCACGAGACTAGCCCAGGTACCTGTCCCCCTAAATCCCCTAGTGTATTTGCTAGGAGCTATCGATACAGAAATGTTCCAAAGAGGAACATTCTGTATGCTGACCAGATTAATGTCTATGGCCAGAAAACTCATTGCAAAGTACTGGATGGCACCAGAGGTACCCACAGGGAAACAGTGGATCTCATGTGTAAATTCCGTGCTCCTAAGAGAGCGACTGACGTACAGCCGAAGGGGAGAAGTGGGCAAATTTGACACCATATGGAAACCATGGCTGGGGGACGTCGATCTCGCGCCACCTCAACTGATAGTGGAAAGACTCCAGATATAAGATCTTTAGGGGCGGCAAGAGGGGAGGGTGGAGAAGAGAGGGAAAGAACGGCGTAAATGTGAAAAATTGCACGATAGGAGTGAATAGTGGCAATGGTGGAGGAAACGAACCGAGGTGACCAGATATAAGGTAGTAGGGGTGATGGATGTAGTTGGGAGGGAGGGGGGGAGGAGGGAGGGGGGATGGATAAAGGAAAAAAAGAGTATACAGTAATGGGACACAGTAGTATGTATATGTGGATAGGCACCAAAAAAAAAAAAATGGAATGTCTCACTGGAAAACATGTAATAAGTGTCAGCACTGTAAGAATAACTTTTTCTAAATAAAAAGACGATGATTCAAAAACGTTATTTTAACCTCTTGCTGCCTGGCCACAGTACATTTACTGCGGCACGGCAGGCGGGATCAAGTACATGTATGTGATCCAGCCTGTACCCGAGTTAGGGACACTTGCGCACGTCCCCTGCTAACCCGCTCTGTCAATGGCTACAGTGTAATTTTGTCAGCATGTCCCGGCCAATGATTTTGGCCGTGGACTTGCCGATCAGCTGTAGCCAATCACAGAACAGAGTCCTGTGTTTACAAACACACGTGACTCTGTACACAGAACAGCAATCTGGCTGTTTCTTAAACTGACAGATCTGTAAGTAAAAGCAGCACACATTAAACATTGTTAGGCACACAGTTAACGCTTTGATTGCCCCTAGGTGTTAACCCCTTCCCAGCCAATGTCATTAGTACAGTGTCAGTGTACAGTGTAATTATATCTGATCACTGTATTAGTGACTGCCTCTAGCGACGTCAGTCTCAGTTAGTCAGCTAGTGTACCTCCCAGTGTGGGTTTGTTAGTGCCAGATTGCCCACCACACTCCCAGTATAAGTCATGGATCACTGCCATTACAGTATAGTGTCTATAGCTGTGTAAATTATATATAACGCAAACCAATTATTATACACTTATTTTTATTTTTTTATTTTTTACCAAAGACATGTAGCAGAATACATTTTGGCCTAAATTTATGAAGAAATATGATTTTTGGATTTTTTAAATTGGATATGTTTTATACCAGAAAAGTCGAAAATATTTTATTTTTCAAACATTTCTGTCTTTTTTTTGTTTATAGAATAAACAAAACCAGTGGTGATCATATACCACCAAAACAAAGCTCTATTTGTGTGAAAATTATATACCGTATTTATCGGCGTATAACACCCATCCTAACTTTAAGAGGGACGTTTCAGGAAAAAAACTTTCCACAGCCCCCTGCGTATAACACACAGGCACAGTTTACCCTCTATTTTCAGGGTAAAAAAGTGAGTGTTATACGCCAATAAATACAGTATATGTTGTATGTGTAGAGTGTTACAGGACCACACTATTGGCAGTTAAAACAGAGTGCTGAATAGCAAAAAAATGGCCTGGTCATGAAAGGGGTAAAACCTTCCGGAGGTCAAGTGGTTAAAGATCTCAAACAGTCTCAAAAGGTCTAAAGTAAAAGCAGGAATCTTATGAAAAATTCTCTGCAGTAGCTGTGATAATTTGCACTATTCATGCATCATACTTGGGAAATTTTGCAAAAAAACTTAGGAATGTTACGAACTGAAAGAACTTAGCTCCATTTTTTTCTTGTTGTTTTAAAATTCTTTTAGGAACCATATACACTTTTTTTTTTTTTTTAAATCCCCAAAAACTCAACCAGTTCACTCTCAGCATTTACTGGTCTCAAAACAATCAAAAAGCAATTACAGTAAATAAACAGAGCAATAAAAATAAATCTACTGAGGGACAGCAAAGATCCCAGGACACACAAGTTTCTCCAGCAAATCAAGTGGACATGCCAGTGAGTCATACAATTAAATAATTCGCTCCAACTAAAATAGAAGCAAATAATAATAAACCAAAAGATTCTAAGTAACTGGGAAATGCCATTGTCACATCAGTGCAGCATACTGTGTTAAAAAACCTTAATACTTAAGTTGTAAAATGAACGTCTATAGGAGCAGAAATGAGTTATAATTTAGGATGGCATGAATATTAGGTATAGTTCTGGGCACCACACTGTAAAAATGAGAAAGGTGTTTTGGAGTTTGTTCCATGGCAGAAAACTTTATAAAGGAAATGGAAAGTCTTACCTAAAATAAATAGCTGGAAAAACTGGACATGTTTGGAATAAAAGATGTCTTTGAGGTGATTAAATTAATATGTTAAATATATCAAATGCTGGTATAATAATATGACCTTCATTTTTTTTTAAAGAATTATAGAATTCAAAATAAATATTCAATCACATTAGAAATGCTAGGTTTCCTTTGTGCATTTCAAAAAATATATATAAATGTCACCTCAAGTTGCAGATCTCGACTTCTCATAACAGCCATGTTCTTCTCTTCGCTGAGTTGAGCATACCTCATTGCTAAATTATAATTTTCATCCTTCACTTTAATTAACTCATCATTACAGTTATTTCGCTCTTCTTTCATTTTGTTGTAACGCTCCTGAAATGTTAACAGCTCCAAGTTAACAAGCTTTAGCTGCTTCCGTTCATCCTCAAGCTGTCTGGAGTTAGCTACAAGTTCACATTTCTGAACTTCTTTTGTTTTTAACTGCTGCTGCAGCTTGATGACTTCATTCATCAGAAACTGTGTGAGAGCTTCATGCCCTTCTTCAACTAAAAGAAGAAAGAACACTGTCAATATCACACAGTCAACAGATTTTCAGTTTAAATTATTATTGTTTACAGCCTGGAGCCACTTTCAGTCAGCTGTTCAAAGTTATTAGTATAGCATATTAAAAATAACAGGTGTGATGCAACTAAAGTGCAAATTGTTATAAAAAGGGATTCAGATCTGCACAACAAAACAATATTTTCTTGCAATATGTAATGCATATGATACATTTAAGATTTTTTTGTTTCCCATCAAGTCTGCTTCACTTTTGAGTGACAGTGCGCAACAGAGGGCAGATTCCAAAGCCGCTATTGGACTGTATATTGGCTATGGATTCACCCACTCCAGTGCGCTGTCAATCAAAAGTAGGGGGGACCTGATTGGGAACTAGGCACTTAGTACCCCATTAGGCTCTGCCCACCCATAGTATAGAAGACGCAAACACTCGTTTCCCAGTGCAGACAGAGACAAAATTGATGTTCCTGTCTTTGAAAGGTACATGAATTGGATGCAAGCACTGACCCTTTCGGTGCTGCACACTGATGGAATTCCCTGGCGATGCATAGTAGCCCATTATGCTTTACCTTTTGCAGGCAAATAAAGAGGAAGTAAAACCCATCAGGGTTTACTTCCTCTTTAAGGTAAGTGTTCATGATTCAACAATAAGAAAAATATTGGGCAAAAATGGCATCCATGGGAGAGTTCCAAGGCGAAAGCCACTGCTGACCAAAAAGTAAAACTAATTCATTCCAAAGGTGTCCTACCAGGTTGAGGTCAGGACTCTAAGCAAGCCAGTCAAGTTCCTCTACCCCAAACTCGCTCATCCATGTCTTTATGGACCTTGCCTTTTGCACTGGTGCGCAGTCATGTTGGAACAGAAAGGGGCCATCCCCAAACTGTTCCCACAAGGTTGGGAGCATGACATTTTCCAAAATGTCTTGGTATGCTGACGCCTTAAGAGTTCCTTTTACTGGAACAAAGGGGCCAAGCCCAACCCCTGAAAAACAACCCCACACCATAAAATGAAAAATGTTGAAGCAGCGTTAAATGTCCAAGTGCAAAAAATACTTAAAGTAAAACGTGCTATAAATAGTCCAATATTAAATGTAATAACTATTAATACATGTGCAAAATGTGCAAAAAATGCAAAAATTTATATATATATATATCCAAACGTAGATGTATCCCAAAGAATATCCCCAAAAAATTATAATATATAATGGAAAGTTCACACAAAATGTAATTGTCTCCCAAAAAAATGTGAAAGTATCCAGCAACCAAGAACAGGAGAGGAGGAAAAGAACAGGTGTGGGAGTCCAGCTTGTCAGATCAATAGGGAATCAATAGGGAATCAACCATAACAGGTATAAGCGCACAATCCTCCCCCAATGACACCAGCCTCTCACCTTACTGATGGACCCAAAGGGTCAGATAAAGCCTTAACGGATCTCCGACACTCCAGATGATGCTCTCCAATTCTTATATACAAGCAGGGATTGCTGTAGCCTTTCCACCACTTCCAACTGTATCTTCCCAGAATATATATCTGGAGATTTCTGTGTGCACTGCTGGATGCCGAGTCTGTGTCACAGGGAGATGAATGGCAGCTGACTCTGCACATCGCTCCCTGTCTGCCCCACACCATAATCCCCTCTTTACCAAATGATTTGGACCAGTGCACAAAGCAAGATCCATCAAAACATGGATAAGCGAGTTTGGGTTGGAGTAACTTGACTGGCCTCAACCCGATAGAACACCTTTGGGATGAAAGAGCAGAGACTGCGAACCAGGCCTTCTTGTCCAACATCAGTGCCTGACCTCACAAATGTGCTTCTGGAAGAATGGTCAAATATTCCCATAGACACACTCCTAAACCTTGTGGACAGTTTTCCCAGAAGAGTTGAAGCTGTTATAGCTGCAAAGGGTGGGCCAACTCAACAATGAACCCTACAGACTAAGACCGGGATGCCATTAAAGTTCACGTGCGTGTAAAAGCAGGTGCCCCAATACTTTTGGTAATATAGTGTATATAACCACATATGTCAAACAGGTGTCAACAGATAGTACATGTTTGTCGTATGCTGGCGAGTGGCGAGATTATATACTGCAATAAAGTTCATACGGCAGTCACAACTAGAAGAAAGTCTGCAAGTAGTATGGATTTGCTAAATAATCTCATGGGTGACAGAAAGAATTCCTGCAGTTTCCAGGTAAGTGAAGTAAAATAAGATTTTTGTACTTGCCGCAAAATCTTTTTCTTAAAGTCCATTAAGAGAAATAGGAATAGCAGATAATTTGAAATCAACCTTCAACTAAAGGTTTCAAACATTTGTTCAACAAGTGTCAAAGCCCGAGGATTTGGACTTGCATTTATGGAGTTCTTTTTAAAAAATGTTATCCATTGAGACATGGTTTCAGAAATTAAGGCCACTGCCGACAGAAGATGGAGAGTAGTTTGAGTTAAAGTGGTTGTAAAGGTTCAGTTTTTTTTTAAAATAACAAACATGTAATACTTACCTCCACTGTGCAGTTCGTTTTGCATAGAGTGGCCCCAATCCTCCTGTTCTGGGGCCCCACTACGGCTCTCGCGGCTCTTCCCTGCAATAGATAACCCCCTCTGGGAAGCTCTCTCCGAGGGGGTTACCTTGCGGGCACGCTCCCGTCATATACACTTTGCGTCCATAGCCACCTTGGCCCCGCCCCCCGGAGGCCGCGCCATTGGATTTGATTGACAGCCGCGGGAGCCAATGGCTGTGCTGCTATCAATCTATCCAGTGAAGAGCCAAGAAGCCGTAGAGAGAGCGACGCGGGATCTCGCCCACGGAAATTCGGGGCTCAGGTAAGTAAAACAGGGGGGCCGGACACAGCAAGGTGTTTTTCACCTTAATGCATAGGATGCATTAAGGTGAAAAAACACGAAGGTTTACAACCCCTTTAATTCAAACTGAGACTTAAATAGGGAGTCTGTTTATCATTGAAGTTACTAAAGGTAAAGCATCAACCAAACTGATGAAATGCCCATTAATGTGAAGAACTGAAAAGCTCACAGTAGGTATGGAAAATTTGTCAAGGTAATCCCTATCAGAGGGAAAATGCTTCTTCTCAGTCCCAATCTTTTTGGGGGTATTTTCAAGTACAAAGGATATAGGGAGGGGGGCTTTTCAAATAAAGAGGATATACAGTGCCTTGAAAAATTATTCATACCCCTTGAAATGTTCCACATTTTGTCACGCTACAACCAAAAATGTATATGTATTTTATGTGAATTTTATGTGATAGACCAACACAAAGTGGCACATAATTGTGAAGTGGAAGGAAAATGATAAATGGTTTTCAGATGAGACCAAAATTGAACTTTTTGGCCTAAAAGCAAAACTAATACTGCACATCACCCTGAACACACCATCCCCACCGTGAAACCGGGTGGTGGCAGCATCATGTTGTGGGGATGCTTTACTCCAGCAGGGACAGGAAAGCTGGTCAGAGTTGATGGGAAGATGGATGGAGCCAAATACAGGGCAATCTTAGAAGAAAACCTGTTAGAGTCTGCAAAAGACTTGAGACTGGAGCAGAGGTTCACCTTCCAGCAGGACAAGGACTCTAAACATAAAGCCAGAGCTACAATGGAATGGTTTAGATCAGGGGTGTCCAAACTTTTTTCAAAGAGGGCCAGATTTGATGAAGTGAACATGCATGAGGGCCGACCATTTTGCCTGACATTCTTTGAACCATTAAAATTCGATCTAAGGGTGTTCCTCCGAGCACTAATACACTGCCCAACAAGAATTCTCTTGCCTTTGTGGCTGTGTGTGGCGAAGAGATGAGCTTGGGCGTATTATTTGGCTATACCGTATTTATTGGCGTATAACACACGCCTTCACTTTAAGAGTGAAGTTTTTAAGGAAAAAATTATAATAATTTAATAAAGAACTGTGAAGCAAAATAAGGGTCAGTGCCCATCTGCAGCCTCACAAGTGCCCATCTGCAGACCCACCATTGCCATGAATGTAGCCTCACCATTGCCAGGAATGCACCCGCCATTGCCAGGAATGCACCCACCATTGCCAGGAATGCAACCGCCATTGCCAGGAATGCACTCACCATTGCCAGGAATGCAGCACGATTTGCCAGGAATGCAGCACCATATTTGCCAGGAATGCAGCACCATATTTGCCAGGAATGCAGCACGATTTGCCAGGAATGCAGCACCATATTTGCCAGGAATGCAGCATTATATTTGCCTGGAATGCAGCACGTTTTGCCAGGAATGCAGCACGATTTGCCAGGAATGCAGCACCATATTTGCCAGGAATGCAGCACCATATTTGCCAGGAATGCACTCACGAGCGCCAAAAATTAGTTACAGGAGAATCTCCTGTTTACACAGCGGCCTCTTTAATAGAAAGTCCCGCCTCCTTTGATGGATAGAACAGTCGTCCAATGGCAGCACGGGACTTCCTATTACAGAGGCCGCCCGTAAGCAGGAAATTCTCCTGTGTATGTACAGCGGTGGCGCTCATCCTGCCTCCACCCTGTCCCGTTCCAAGGCATATACATCTTTTGTGGCCCCGGCGCTGGGAGATCGGCGGGGGCCACAAAAGATATATATGTCTAAATAATCCGGCAGGCTGTTCAAAACCGGAATGCGGGCCGGACTTTGGACATGCCTGGTTTAGATCAAAGCATATTCATGTGTTAGAATGGCCCAGTCAAAGTCCTAAATCCAATTGAGAATCTGTGGCAAGACTTGAAAATTGCTGTTCACAGATGCTCTCCATCCAATCTGACAGAGCTTGAGCCATTTTGCAAAGAAGAATGGGCAAAAATGTCACGCTCTAGATGTGCAAAGCTGGTAGAGACATCCCCAAAAAGAAATGCAGCTGTAATTGCAGCGAAAGGTGGTTCTACAAAGTATTGAGTCAGGGGGGCTGAATACAAATGCACGTCACACTTTTCAGATATTTATTTGTAAAAAAAATTGAAAACCATTTATAATTTTCCTTCCACTTCACAATTATGTGCCAATTTGTGTTGGTCTATCACATATAATCCCAATAAAATACATTTACGTTTTTGTTTGTAACATGACAAAATGTGAAAAATTTCAAAGAGTATGAATACTTTTTAAAGTGGAGTTCCACCCTGATTTTTTTTTTTTCACCTAAAATCTCAAAAAAAAAATAGATTTTTTTTTTATTTTTTATACTCACCAGAAAGGGCGGTTGCTATGCGGAACTAGCTCTTCTGCCTCTTCCTCCACCGCGGTGGTCTTCTTCCTCGTCCTCTGTCATAGTGAATGGGGCGCGCTGCCTTCTGGGAACTGTGTGTATCCCAGGAGGCAGCCGCCCATTCACAAAGTGCCGTGCGAGTCGCGCATGCGCAGTAGGAAAAGGGCAGTGAAGCCGTAAGCCTGTTTCCGTTAGTCAGGATGGAGGCACCGGGACCTGCCAGGACCGAGCGATCGCCGTTGGGGCCCAATATCGCGAACGCCTAGGACAGGTAAGTGTCCTTATTAAAAGTCAGCAGCTACAGTGTTAGTAGCTGCTGACTTTAAAAAAAAAAAAATCGCGGGTGGAGCTCCGCTTTAAAAGCATTGTAAGGTATGGTCTTTTCAGTAGTATGAGCTCTAATAGACTCTACACCTGGTACAGCAGGTGTACTCTAGGCCCATAGCAGGGCATACAGCATCAGATTTATCAGGTTATCAAGAACCTGGTCAAATACAGACTCTACAGGAGTAGGCCGTGAAGATTCTAATTCTAAATTATTGATAACAATAGGGGCAACAAGCATTCTGAGAGATAAGGGCCCCATAGGCTCAGAACTAGGTTCAAGTTTTAGATTGCCCTGGAAAACACAGTGCAAGCCTCATGCTCAGGCAGCGGAGGCATAGAGACTGCTGATAAGGATGATCCTATTTAAATAGGGGTCCCAATACCCAAAAGAGAGACATTGGGGTTGACTTACTAAAACTGGAGAGTGCAAAATAGGGCGCAGCTGTGCATGGTAGCCAATCAGCTTCTAACTTCAGTTTGTTCAATTAAGCTTTGACAATAAAACCTGGAAGATGATTGGTTTCTATGCAAAGCTGCACCAGATTTTGCACTCTCTAGTTTTAGTAAATGAACCCCAGTGCTTCCTTCTGGAGAAACCAATAAATTGCTCCTTGAAACAGTGGGGGAAATTGGAACAAGGTCATTTGATACTGTCAGACTGTGCTCTGAATACTTTTTAATAGACATGTTGCACCGAGTAACTGTAAGTAACTCAAATCAAAGTAAAGCAAGGCATAGTGTACTCATAAACCTAGGCAGTAGGTGCTGGACAGGATCGTAGGTGATCAGATCACTCAAGGCAGGCAGTGGAGCAAGACTGGGGACTGGATGATTCACAATGTGCTTCAAGTAGCAGTAGCAATGATAAAGCTTCTTCTGCTGAGCCAAAAGGTGGAAAAAAATCTTAGAACACAACCAGGGCCGCCATCAGGAATTTTGGGGCCCCTTACACAGCTTCAGGCATGGCCCCCTGGAGCAGAGAACCGGGGGGAATGCTGCTGCTGCTGCAAATTGAGAAGCGGGGGGGTGCTGCCGCCGCGAATTATTGAGGTCGAGGGGTTGCCATCCGGGCCCTTGGGGACCTCCGGGCCTCTGGGGACCTCTGGGCCCCTTACAAAAAAATAAAAATAAAACAAATAAAAACAGAATAATAAAAATAAAACAAATTAAAAAAAAGGGGGGTTGCCATCCGGGGCCCTGGGGACCTCAGGGCCCCTTACAAAAAAAAGTGGGGGTTGCCATCCGGGCCCCTTACAAAAAAAAAAAAAAAGAAGGGGGGGTTGCCATTCGGGGCCCTGGGGACCTCCGGGCCACTTACAGGTGTACTGCCTGGTACCCCCCTGATGGCGGCCCTGAACACAACACTCTGCCATGAAAGCCTGGTTGAGAAGGGCTGACCTAGGAAATCCAATCCTCTATCATTAGCAGTTGTTGTTTACCTCCTTAGGGGATCAGTGATTTGATAGCCTTTGATATGAGAACCAGAATCAGGTTCCCTTTAACAGCTTTAAATTGAAGAGCAACAAAGCCTTAAGCCTAGTACACATGACCGGTTTTTCCGTTGGATAATAAACCAACGGTTTTCCCAACAGAATTCCTCTCATCCTGCCTTGCATACACGCGCTCAGACAAAAGTCCGCCCGTCCAAAGCGCGGTGACGTACAACACGTACGACGGCACTATAAAGGGGAAGTTCCATTCCAACGGCGCCACCCTTTGGACTGCTTTTGCTGATCCTCGTGTTAGGAAAAGTTTTGTGAGAGACGATTTGCGCTTTTCAGCCTCGTGCTTTTCAGTCCGTTACAGCGTGACGAATGTGATATCTCCATTACGAACGCTAGTTTTACCAGAAAGAGCGCTCCCGTCTTATACTTGATTCTGAACATGCGCGTGTTTTTTGCCATACAGACGAACGGTTTTCCCCCCAGGATATTTTCCTGACAGGAAGAAAGAGATCCTGCTCTCTTTTTTTTGTCCGGCAGTTTTCCCGTCGGAAAAACTGCGATGGAGCATACACACAGCCGGGATTCCCGATGAAAAGCTCTCATAGCAGTTTTCCCGTTGGAAAAAACGGTTGCGTGTACGAGGCAAAAGAGTGTGCTAGAAAGGCATGTTTTTTTCACAGCGCTACCAAAAGTTGCAGGTAGAAATATGTTGCTTTCTCCCAGTGCCAGCAGGATGTTGTTGAATGGGATATAAAGATAGAAGGTCAGAGAATGCCTGGCTGTCTACAACCTGTGTAAAAACATTATTATCAGTCCATACTTACCAACTATAGTAGAAAATCTTCTTGTTGGTTCTTTTCCTGTTACGAGTTTGTAGAGTTCTGGGTAGTAAAACTCCAGACTTTCCAAAAAGACTATATAACCTCGCTGTCCTTTTGTGTGAAGAATATCCAAAAGTCGCCCTGCAAATGTATACATAAATAGCATAATAATTGTGTTATCTCACTTTCTTCCTGGACTATAGGGTTTCACATTAAAGTGTATGTAAACCCTACATCTATTTTTCAGGATGTTTCACATCATGGTTCACATTTAATAAGCCTTCAGGCAGAGGCGGCTCTAGCTTTTGTGAGGCCTTAGGCAAAACTTAGACATGAGGCCCCCACTCACACCCATAATGGGAAAAATAATTCAAACAAGAAAAATGGCTGCAGAAAATGCACGGATCTAGCACACAGGTGATCAGAACCACTTCCAGGGCACCCTCCTCACCCATCAGACATATTCAGTCAATGCAAGAAGGGGGGGAGAAAGGGGGAGGTGAAAAAGAGAGAGGGGTAATAGAGAGATCCGATGATGTCGACATTAGTATTGATCACAGGCAAATTAGGCAGCCGCGAGGCCCCTGTGAGTGCGAGGCCTTAGGCGACCGCCTAATTTGCCTAATTAGAGAGCCGCCTCTGCCTTCAGGCCTGTGCGTGCCTCCTGCAGTCCCAATGGTTAACTGAAGGAGTGTGCAGGCAGACAATGCTGCTGCTAAAAGCGAGCGGGAGAAAATGCTGGTTCTAGCAGAATCTCCAGGAAAGGAATTTTTAAATTGATTCTCAAAAAGCATTTGCTTAGGAAAACTGTACACAGTTAGGCATGAAGTCAAATATACTGAAAAATAAATACTGTGTGTACATGCACATTAATTTAGAAATCGTCAATTACTTCCTTTGGTTAGAAAAGAGACCTTGTCGTCATTTTATACACGCTAAACAATCAGCAGATATTAAAAAAATATATATAAAAATGAACTGCAGAACACTCCCGATACACAGTATGCTCTATTTTATTTTGTAAATTTCATCCAACATCTGTGGTTGAGAGTTCTGGCCTCTTCCTTCCTCCAGCTTCTCTCTACTGTCTCATTACTTTTACAGATAGCCTTACTGACCAAAAAAGGGGATGGGTTGGAGTTCTCAATGACAGAAGGTGGCTGATATCTGCATAACAGAGCACTCTAGATTTCGAGTCTTGGACTAAAAGTAAAGCATTTAAGTGCTCTGCAGAGCATATACATGAATATATGCCTGCTTTTCATATCTGCTGCCTGTTTTATTTTAATGTGAACATAGAGTCATTTTAAAGGAAAAGTAAAAAAAAAAAAAATGCCAGACAGTGCAATGCAAAGTTGTAGAAAGTTAATCATTCCTTTGTAGTTAGTACAAGTGTCTTCTTTTTTACTCACTGCACAAATACAGTATGTGCTCATTAACCACTTAAGCCCTGGACCATTATGCAGCTAAAGGACCAGGCCCCTTTTTGCGATTCGGCACTGCGTCACTTTAACTGACAATTGCACGGTCGTGCGACGTGGCTCCCAAACAAAATTGACGTCCTTTTTTTTCCCACAAATAGAGCTTTCTTTTGGTGGTATTTGATCACCTCTGCGGTTTTTATTTTTTGCGCTATAAACAAAAGTAGAGCGACAATTTTGAAAAAAATGCAATATTTTTTACTTTTTGCTATAATAAATATCCCCCAAAAATATATAAAAAAACGTTTTTTTTCCTCAGTTTAGGCTGATACGTATTCTTCTACATATTTTTGGTAAAAAAAAACCGCAATAAGCGTTTATTGATTGGATTGCGCAAAAGTTATAGCGTCTACAAAATAGGGGATAGTTTTATGGCATTTTTATTAATATTTTTTTTTTTTACTAGTAATGGCGGCGATCAGCGATTTTTATCGTGACTGCGACATTATGGAGGACACATCGGACACTTTTGACACTATTTTTGGACGATTGTCATTTTTACAGCGATCAGTGCTATAAAAATGCACTGATTACTTAGAAAATGACACTGGCAGTGAAGGGGTTAACCTGTAGGGGGCGATGAAGGGGTTAAGTGTTTCCTAGGGGGTGATTACTACAGTGTGAGGGCGTGGCTTGGCGTGTGACGTCACTGATCATCGTTCCCTATGGCAGGGAACAGACGATTAGTGACACTCACACTAGGAAGAACTGGGAAAGGTTTGTTTACACTTACCTCTCCCCAATCTTCAGCTCTGTGACCCGATCGCGGGACACCGGCGGCGATAGGGTCCCGCGGGCACGGTCACGGAGCTCAGGACCGGGTCGCGAGCGCGCCGCCGGCGTGACCCACGGCTGGGCTTCTTAAAGGGGACGTACCTGTACGTCCATATGCCCAGCCGTGCCATTCTGCCGACGTATATTGACGTGAGGCGATCCTTAAGTGGTTAACAATAATTTATAGAGCTTAGGAGTTAGCACTCCTCACGTCCTGCCTGGTTGACAAGTCTGGAACCCTGCATTTGTCACTTTGAATTTTTCAGAATTTACCCATTTTACTACTGATTAACACTGTGAAAATGAATGGCGTTAACCCTCCTCCTTAGTAATTGCTACTGTGTTAGTGTGATTAACAATATTTCTTTTCCCTTGCTACTCCATTCTGGTTCAACCTGATGCACTGAAACTACCACCAAAGAGGCTACCATCATACTAATGGGTGTTGGTTCACTTAGCTGCACTTTTGAGATACACATATTCTCCTCCACTTCCTAACTTCTTGTGTTTTGCTGTTAAACCATTATAATTTACCTTCATAAAGTTGTTGTGTTCATTGTTATAGATGTGCCCACTAAAATGTTACAAAATCAAATAAAAAAATAAAAAACAGCTGACTGCTACGTTTACACATTTAAAGTCTATTGAAATGTAATGCTAAAGTTGTGTAAATACTGTAGATTTATTGTGCCTTTTAAATGTAATTGTGCAAAGTTTTTTTAGAAGGTGAGAATTTTTTTTACTATTAATCATACCAGCTTCTGTGGCCTTTTTAATAGGATGACCACCAGCTCCCAATGCTGCAGGATAGTGGCCACCCTGTGTTTTTATTCAGTTTTCAGCAGTCAATGCCGTCTGCTTGTTAACTGACAGCTGCTCTGACCATTTAGCAGATGAGACTGGGACTTCCTGTAATGGTAACTGACACTTTTACTGGAAAAAACCCTAGCCTGTTACAGGAAGAGGAAAAACAACTACAGTAAAACCTTGGTTTGAGAGTAACTTGGTTTGAGAGCGTTTTGCAAGACAAGCAATTTTTTTAATAACTTTTGACTTGATATACAAGCGATGTCTTGATATAAGAGTAGCGTTATATCACAACTGAGTAAAAAAGAGAAGAGAGGCGCCTGTAAGAGCCGGTTCACACAGGGGCAACACGACTTCAACACGACTTCAGACACGACTTGAGCATGAATCACAGAGCGACTAAGTGGTGATTTACAACATGACTGAAGTTGCCTCCAGGACAGGAGACATTCCAGTGGCCAATAAAACAAGAATCAGCTCTGTGGGAGGGAGGGAGGGAGGGAGGGAGGGGGAGGGAAAGTTGCCTTCAAAATGAACACTGATCAGACTTCTAAGCGACTTCCATTGAAATCAATGGTACAAGTTGCCTACAGGTCGCCTAGATGTCAGATTGAAGTAGTACAGGAACCTTTTTTGAAGTCGGAGTGACTGCAGTCGTGTGCATTAAAACATCTCCATTCACTTCAATTAGTTTTAAAAATAGCACGACTTGGGGAAACTCGGGCGACCAGAAGTCGCGTCCGGAGTCGCCCCTGTGTAAACCGGGTCTTAGTGTAGTAATATGGTTTACATTTAATGAAGGTACAACATTTAGGCAACATATTGCTACATTTTTAGGCACCTCTCTTCTCTTTTACACTCTGTAGCTCCTGCTGGATTTTGCTTCTAATCCCCTTGTGGGGGCTTCTATTTGTGGACTATAAACTGAAGGACCTATGAACAAATGGTTGTGGAACGAATCATTTGAGTTTCCATTATTTCTTATGGGGAAATTCGCTTTGATATACAATGCTTTGGATTACAAGCATGTTTCTGGAACTAATTATGCTCGCAATCCAAGGTTTTACTGTAATTTACTGACAGGATTCACAGTTAATAAAACTGTGTTACAGAAGGAGTCAAAAAATAAAAACTGCTGTGGTAATGCTAGTGGTAGTCTGCCTCATATATAACTGTAGGTAACTACAGGCAGGGGCGGCTCTAGGTTTTGTGAGGCCTTAGGCAAAACTTAGACATGAGGCCCCACTCACGCCCATAATGGGAAAAATAATTCAAACAAGAAAAATGGCTGCAGAAAATGCACGGATCTAGCACACAGATGATCAGCACCACTTCCAGGGCACCCTCCTCACCCATTAACCATATTCAGCCAATGCAAGAGGGGGGGGAGAGGGTTAGGTGAAAAAGAGAGAGGGGTAATAGAGAGATCCGATGATGCAGACATTAGTATTGATCACAGGAAAATTAGATTGCCGCGAGGCCCCTGTGAGTGCGAGGCCTTAGGCGACCGCCTAACTTGCCTAATTAGAGAGCCGCCTCTGACTACAGGGGGTGACATTATTCACCTACCCGCAACATCCTTGGGAAGGCAAAGTAGCCCAAATCGCATGAGATGACCATCAAACATAGTGCAGGAGCCTGCTTTTGTGAGATTTGGGCTACTTTGTATTCCCTGGGACCTTTCTGGAGAAGGACAGAATCACCCTTGCCTAGGCTTTGCATCCAGAAGTCCATACCATTTTTTTTATGCAACTTTTTTGGGCTCTGTGGGAGGGTAGTACTGCCAATAAGCAGACTTTGCATTTTTGGTGCAGGGTCTACTATAAACCTTTAGGTCATCTTTACCAATAAACTGCAGATAAGGGGTGCCTGTAGATAAAAAAAAACTGTGCAGGTTTGACCAAAGTTGAATAATGCCTTTGCTATTGGTGTAGGCCTATTATGTACTTCATGAAGCCTGACTGACAAAGGATGTTGCTAAGAACTTTGCTAAGGCATGCCTAGCTGTTATTGTTTACCTTCACCATCACAGGAGCTCTCAAATGCTGAGCTCAGAGCGACTGCATCAGGGTAGAGGAAGTACATGTGAGGAGGTTTTAAACAGAGAAAGAGACCTTATCTGCATAGGCATTTTTTTTGTAAAAGTGAAATGTTAAAAATATATATATATATACTGTATCTCACAAAAGTGAGTACACCCCTCACATTTTTGTAAATATTTTATTATATCTTTTCATGTGACAACACTGAAGAAATTACACTTTGCTACAATGTAAAGTAGTGAGTGTACAGCTTGTATAACAGTATAAATGTGCTGTCCCCTCAAAATAACTCAACACACGGCCATTAATGTCTAAAGCGCTGGCAACAAAAGTGAGTACACCCCTAAGTGAAAATGTTCAAATTGGGCATCTCCTCTTCCACTCCTCCATGACGACATCACGGAGCTGGTGGATGTTAAAGACCTTGCGCTCCTCCACCTTCCATTTGAGGATGCTCAATAGGGTTTAGGTCTGGAGAAATGCTTGGCCAATCCATTACCTTTACCCTCAGCTTCTTTAGCAAGGCAGTGGTCATCTTAGAGGTGTGTTTGGGGTCGTTATCATGTTGGAATACTGCCCTGCCACCCAGTCTCCGAAGGGAGGGGATCATGCTCTGCTTCAGTATGTCACAGTACATCTTGGCATTCATGGTACCCTCAATGAACTATAGCTCCCCAGTGCCGGCAGCACTCATGCAGCCCCAGACCAGGACACTCCCACCACCATGCTTGACTGTATGCAAGACACACTTGTCTTTGTACTCCTCACTTGGTTGCCACCGCACACGCTTGACACCATCTGAACCAAATAAGTTTATCTTGGTCTCATCAGACCATAGGACATGGTTCCAGTAATCCATGTCCTTAGCCTGCTTATCTTCAGCAAACTGTTTGCGGCCTTTCTTGGGCATCATCTTTAGAAGAGGCTTCCTTCTGGCAAGACAGCCGTGCAGACCAATTTGATGCAGTGTGCAGCATATGGTCTGGGCACTGACAGGCTTATCCCCCCACCCCTTCAACCTCTGTAGCAATGCTGGCAGCACTCTTACGTCTATTTCCCAAAGACAACCTCTGGATATGATGCTGCGCACGTGCACTCAACTTCTTTGGTTGACCATGGCGAGGCCTGTTCTGAGTAGAACCTGTCCTGTTAAACCGCTGTATGGTCTTGGCCACCGTGCTGCAGCTCAGTTTCAGGGTCTTGGCAATCTTCTTATAGCCTATGCCATCTTTATGTGGAGCAACAATTCTTTTTTTCAGATCCTCAGAGACAGTTCTTTGCCATGAGGTGCCATGTTAAACTTCCAGTGACCAGTATGAGAGAGTGAGAGCGATAACACCAAATTTAACACACCTGCTCCCTATTCACACCTGAGACCTTGTAACACTAACGAGTCACATAACACTAAGTGTAGCAAAATGGTTACATTTAATGAAGGTACAACATTTAGCAACTCGCATGGTTGATGATTAAAACAGGCACATCTAAGTATGCAGGCATCCGGGGTAAAACTGTCCACATATCCCCTGCACCGCCGGCTCTCACTGCTGTCAGTCTGCAATCGTGACCAGGAAGACTACCTTGCAGTAGAGCGTTCTGAAAGCGAGGCTTGAAGCGCTCGTGCAGCTCAGCGTGGAAGGGATTAAGTAGATGGTGGTGCGGAGGATTGTCTATGTGGACAACTTTACCCCGGATGCCTGCATACTTAGATATGCCTCTTTTAATCATCAACCATGTGAGTTGCTAAATGTTGTACCTTCATTAAATGTAACCATATTACTACACTTAGAGGTGCCTCTATTCTCCTTTATAATCAGTTGTGACATGACGCTACTTGTATATCAAGATATCGCTTGTATATCAAGTCAAAGTTTATAGAAAAAAACTTGCTTGTCTTGCAAAACGCTCTCACACCAAGTTACTCTCAAACCAAGGTTTTACTGTGTGTGTATGTGTATATATATATATATATATATATATATATATATATATATATATACAGTGGGTACGGAAAGTATTCAGACCCCCTTAAATTTTTCGCTCTTTGTTATATTGCAGCCATTTGCTAAAATCATTTAAGTTTCCCTCATTAATGTACACACAGTACCCCATATTGACAGAAAAACACAGAATTGTTGAAATTTTTGAAGATTTATTAAAAAATAAAAACTGAAATATCACATGGTCCTAAGTATTCAGACCCTTTGCTGTGACACTCATATATTTAACTCAGGTGCTGTCCATTTCTTCTGATCATCCTTGAGATGGTTCTACACCTTCATTTGAGTCCAGCTGTGTTTGATTATACTGATTGGACTTGATTAGGAAAGCCACACACCTGTCTATATAAGACCTTACAGCTCACAGTGCATGTCAGAGCAAATGAGAATCATGAGGCCAAAGGAACTGCCTGAAGAGCTCAGAGACAGAATTGTGGCAAGGCACAGATCTGGCCAAGGTTACAAAAAAAATTCTGCTGCACTTAAGGTTCCTAAGAGCACAGTGGCCTCCATAACCCTTAAATGGAAGACGTTTGGGACGACCAGAACCCTTCCTAGAGCTGGCCGTCTGGCCAAACTGAGCTATCGGGGGAGAAGAGCCTTGGTGAGAGAGGTAAAGAAGAACCCAAAGATCACTGTGGCTGAGCTCCAGAGATGCAGTCGGGAGATGGGAGAAAGTTGTACAAAGTCAACCATCACTGCAGCCCTCCACCAGTCGGGGTTTTATGGCAGAGTGGCCCGACGGAAGCCTCTCCTCAGTGCAAGACACATGAAAGCCTGCATGGAGTTTGCTAAAAAAACACCTGAAGGACTCTAAGATGGTGAGAAATAAGATTCTCTGGTCTGATGAGACCAAGATAGAACTTTTTGGCCTTAATTCTAAGCGGTATGTGTGGAGAAAACCAGGCACTGCTCATCACCTGTCCAATACAGTCCCAACAGTGAAGCATGATGGTGGCAGCATCATGCTGTGGGGGTGTTTTTCAGCTGCAGGGACAGGACGGTTGCAATCGAGGGAAAGATGAATGCGGCCAAGTACAGGGATATCCTGGACGAAAACCTTCTCCAGAGTGCTCAGGACCTCAGACTGGGCCAAAGGTTTACCTTCCAACAAGACAATGACTCTAAGCACACAGCTAAAATAACGAAGGAGTGGCTTCACAACAACTCAGTGACTGTTCTTGAATGGCCCAGCCAGAGCCCTGACTTAAACCCAATTGAGCATCTCTGGAGAGACCTAAAAATGGCTGTCCACCAACATTTACCATCCAACCTGAATGAACTGGAGAGGATCTGCAAGGAGGAATGGCAGAGGATCCCCAAATCCAGGTGTGAAAAACTTGCATCTTTCCCAAAAAGACTCATGGCTGTATTAGATCAAAAGGATGCTTCTACTAAATACTGAGCAAAGGGTCTGAATACTTAGGACCATGTGATATTTCAGTTTTTCTTTTTTAACCTCCCTGGCGGTATTCCCGAGTCTGGCTCGGGGTTAAATTTCAGCACCAAAAGCGGTAACCCCGAGCCAGACTCGGGCTGCGTCGCAGTGATCCAGGCAGAGTTACTCACCTTGTCCCCTGGATCCTGCGATGCTTTCCCGCTGTGTGATCGAGCTGTCATCTCGCTCGATTCACACAGTGCCGAATGTCGCCGAGCTCCGTTCCCTGCGATGTTACGACGCATGGGGACGGAGATCGGCGCCAAATTCAAAAAAGTTAAAACACAGTATACATACAGTATACTGTAATCTTACAGATTACAGTACTGTATGTAATAATTACACACGCCCATTGTCCCTAGTGGTCTGCCCAGTGTCCTGCATGCACTTTTATATAATAAAAACTTTTTTTTTCTGCCTGGAAACTGGAGATTGTCCATAGCAACCAAAAAGTGTCCCTTTATGTCAAAAGTGGTTTTAGACCAGCTAGAAAACAGCGATAATAAATTAGAATCACTCGCAGAATTAAGCGATAGTGATTTGTGGGGAAATTCGTCATCAAACACTGAAAAACACTTTTATTATTATTATTAGATTATTTGTTATAATTATTTTATTATAATGTATAATTTTGTTTTTTGAACTTTATCATACCCGGGATGTCTACTAGACTCTGGTTTGAACAGATTTAAGTGAGTTATTCCTAAGAATTACAGGCCTGCAATATAAAACGCCAAATTTCCATGCAGAATAATGGTACCGCTTTCAGCACCTAAAATCTGACAGAATCATACCGCCAGGGAGGTTAATAAATCTGCAAAAATGTCAACAATTCTGTGTCAATATGGGGTGCTGTGTGTACATTAATGAGGAAAAAAAATGTACTTAAATGATTTTAGCAAATGGCTGCAATATAACAAAAAGTGAAAAATTTAAGGGGGTCTGAATACTTTCCGTACCCACTGTATGTATGTATGTATGTATATATATATATATATATATATATATATATATATATATATATATCTCGCTACCCTATAATAAATTACTTTTGCTAAACTCGTATTTGAATAAAAACAAAATAATTAAATAATTACTATCAATCTTACAGTGAATTATTGGTACAAATATATTGAATCCAATATATCATAATTTACATAAAAGTCAAATCGTCTTAATTGTGAAGTAAAGTTCCATCGTGCAAAAGTGCCAAGTGCTGTAAACTCAAATGTGGTGCAAATTGTGCCCACTCACTCACCAATGACAGGAGTCATATGCGCTTATGCAAATATCCTGGATGTGCTGAGCTTTGTAGTCCTCCTTCGTCACTCCTTAGTTATTGGGCAATGGGATGCTTGTTCATAGTATAAATACAAGTGAAATATGCCTTTGAGACTAGACTAAACTCCATAGATAATATTATCATGTATATGTGATCATTTTAAATATCATATACTTTTTATATCATTTACTTTTATTAAGTAAAGCACAATGTTAAACAGATCCTCATTTTATTTAGAATGAACTGATCCCACTGGGACCAAATTTTTGCATAGGGTTTTAATAAACGCTTTGTTAACTAGGTGTAATCTTGCCAAACTTACCTGTACGGGTAGTCCTGGATAAGAACAACAAAGAGTTGAGAACCTCTTCCTCATCTTGCTCATCAATCACCTTACATTGTCGTAAGTAGGGTGTTAACTTTGCAGGATTTATGTACCGGCTAAGCATATGTCTGTTGGATTCAATGTTCTCCCATATTTCATTTTCATCATTCTTCAAAATTTCTGTTTCATTATCCATCATGTTTTATTCTAGAGAAGCAAATATAACATTGCATTACTTGGACTGGAACATGAATAATTAAAGTGGAGAAGAGAAATCTAAAAATACAAGATCCCTGGCTTCAAAATGTACTGAAGAGAATAACTGAGGGCTACTGACTTGGAACAATGTTGCATATCAGAGATGTTACTTCAGTCTCACTTCACGTGCTGCATACTTATTTAATGATTACTAAAGCATTGAAGCCAGAAGCAGTTTTCCTTTAAACTGTACTTCAACTCGTTCAGCGTAAAATACACATAAGATTACAGTTAAAAATCCAATTATTTCACAAAACTGTGCATTTATTTCTTCTGGGGTTATTTCTGAGTGATCTTTGCTAGATTTTGTGTTTATTTAATCATTAGAATTTTTAAATGACAGACATTCTAGACATTCCCTAGTTGGAAACCATCAAATAGCAGGCATCCCTGGATATAAATATGTTAGTAGACCAAATGTATCAGGGACATGAAGAAGATTTCTTATAGCAACTAGGCGGGTCACTGGACACTAGAGCTCCACGATTCTGGCTAAAATGAGAATCACAATTTTTTTGCTTAGAATAAAGATCACGATTCTCACGGTGTAACATCTTCTTTCACATTATACAAAAAAAAAATGGGCTAACTTTGCTGTTTCGTTTTTTTTTAAATTCATTAACCGCTTAACGACCTCTTCACGCCGATATACGTCAGCAGAATGGCTCGTACAGGCACAATCACGTACCTGTACGTGACCCTTTAACTGCCGACGTCGCGCGTGCGCGCCGCCGGCGGCGCGCTCGCGACCCCCCTGCCTTCCCTGTGAATGGGACCGCGGGTCCCGCGGACTCGATCGCCACGGGGATCCCCGCGATCGTCTCACGGAGGCTCGGAGCGGGGAGATGTGTGTGTAAACACAACATCTCCCCGCTCCTCTACTGACAATGTCAGCGATCTCCGCTCTGTGTAATCAGAGCGGAGATCGGTGACGTGTCAGTCGTAGCCACGCCCCCCCTCAGTTAGTAACATGCCCCTAGGCACACTTAACCCCTCCAGCGCCCCTAGTGGTTAACCCCTTCACTGCCAGTGTCATTTTCACAGTAACCAGTGCATTTTTATTGCACTCTTCGCTGTGAAAATAACAATGGTCCCAAAAATGTGTCAAAAGTGTCCGATGTGTCCGCCATAATGTTGTAGTCACGAAAAAAATCGCTGATCGCCGCCATTACTAGTAAAAAAAAAAATTAATAAAAATGCCTTAAAACTATACCCTATTTTGTAAACGCTATAATTTTTCCGCAATCAATAAACGCCGATTTCGATTTTTTTTACCAAAAATATGTAAAAGAATACGTATCAGCCTAAACTGAGGAAAAAAAATGTTTTTTTATATATTTTTTGGGGATATTTATTATAGCAAAAAGTAAAAAATATGTAATTTTTTCCAAAATTTTCGCTCTATTTTTGTTTATAGCACAAAAAATAAAAACCGCAGAGGTGATCAAATACCACCAAAAGAAAGCTCTATTTGTGGGAAAAAAAGGACGCCAATTTTGTTTGGGAGCCACGTCGCACGACCGCGCAATTGTCGGGTAAAGCGACGCAGTGCCGAATCGCAAAAAGGGGCCTGGTCATAATGGCCCGTATTGGTCCGGGGCTTAAGTGCTTAAAGTGTATTTTTTTCCCCAAAAAATTGCATTTGAAAACTGCTGCGCAAATACGGTGTGACATAAAATATTGCAACAACCACTATTTTATTCTCTAGGGTCTCTGCTAAAAAAAATATATCATGTTTGGGTGTTCCAAGTAATTTTCTAGCAGAAAATAATGATTTTTTTAATTGTAAGCAACAAATGTCAGAAAAGGTTTGGTCTTTAAATGGTTAAACTTCCTTCATCTACTTCCTTCATTTCCTTTGATAAAAGAACAAAAAGATACTTTGTTTCTCCTTTTTAGTAATAAAACTTGGCAGGCTGCCTGGATTTTGTTTTTCCAGCTGTGAGAACTCTCTGTACTTGTTAGATAGATCGTGACATGCTGTTTTGAAGATTGGGAAGGGAAAAAGATTGCGATTTCGATTCTTCATGATTAATCGTGCAGCTTTACTGGACACTATCAATGACCAAGGACAGCAACTCTGTACACTTTGGGAGAAACACTCACCTGCTAAACATGGCAGTGTATGTTTAATTTGAGTAGAAGAGTGATGGTGATGCTGTGTTTGTGTAGTTAGTCAATTAAATATTGCCCACCGTAACTTCATAATATAGAAATGATTTGTTTGCCAGGCAACAGAATACATAAAGATTGTAAGATTTTTATTAGACCATGGTGGTGTACATGGCATCAAAGAAAATGGAAACTTGGATATTGAAGTCTATAGCAAACCCACTCATACTGATCAGTATCAGTTTGTTTCCAACCACCCTCTGAGACACAAGCTAGAGGTTACTGGAATCCTACACCGCAGGGCTGACAATGTATCATGACAAGGTGTACAGACAAGGATACATACCATTGTGGAGCTTCAAAGGAAACGTGAAATAAATATTGCTGGCCTTAAAAATGCTAAATGCCTGGCTGTCACTGGCTTTAAAACACTCAGAACAAGAAAGTAAAGAGTGAAGTCAGAATTCATTAATTGCATATTTCAGGTCAGTGAATGAGAAAGTGTTGAAGCCAGACAGTTAACATTTTCTGAAAGAAATCAGCAATGGTAGCCAACATGTTTCTCTCATGACAGGTTTACTTTAAAGAATAAAGTCTTTAACCACACGCACAAAATGATATATTTAATACAGCAGCTAACCCTAAAATTAAATCAGTGATAAATCATGAATGTAAATGCATCCAAAAGCAGCGCTTAAACAAAGCACATAAATACAATGGGGTTGATTTACTAAAGTGCACTTGTAAGTGCAGTCACTGTAGATCTGAGGGGAAGATCTGAAATGAGGGGAAGATCTGCTGATTTTATCATCCAATCATGTGCCACAATGTAAAGTAGTTAGTATACAGCTTGTGTAACAGTGTAAATTTGCTGTCCCCTCAAAATAACTCAACACACAGCCATTAATGTCTAAACCGCTGGCAACAAAAGTAAGTACACCCCTAAGTAAAAATGTCCAAATTGGGCCCAAAGTGTCAATATTTTGTGTGGTCGCCATTTTCTTCCAGCACTGCCTTAACTCTCTTGGGCATGGAGTTCACCAGAGCTTCACAGGTTGCCACTGGAGTCCTCTTCCACTCCTCCATGACGACATCACAGAGCTATTGGATGTTAGAGACCTTGCGCGCCTCCACCTTCCGTTTTCACTTAGGGGTGTACTCACTTAAGTTGCCAGCGGTTTAGACATTAATGGCTGTGTTGAGTTATTTTGAGGGGACAGCA
Organism: Rana muscosa; assembly: GCA_029206835.1. Lineage (NCBI taxonomy): Eukaryota > Metazoa > Chordata > Amphibia > Anura > Ranidae > Rana > Rana muscosa. The sequence goes on from CM055127.1 coordinate 272,047,450, forward strand.
AATTCACACTGTTATACAAGCTGTACACTCACTACTTTACATTGTAGCAAAGTGTCATTTCTTCAGTATTGTCGCATGAAAAGATATAACAAAATATTTACAAAAATGTGGAGGGGTGTACTCACTTTTGTGAGATACTGTACATATTTGGGTTCATTTATCAACCACTTGACTTCTGGAAGATTTTACCCCCCCCCCCCCCCCCCCTAATGACCAGGCTATTTTTTGCAATACAGCACTACGTTACTTTAACTAACAATTGCACGGCCGTGCAACACTGTACCCAAATACAATTTGTGTCTTTTTTTCCCACAAATACTGTAGAGCTTTCTTTTGGTGGTATTTGATCACCTCTGCGTTTTTTATTTTTTGTGCTATAAACAAAAAAACAGACAATTTTGAAATAAACAATATTTTTTACTTTCTTCTATAACACATATCTAATAAAAAAAAAATCTAATTCCTTCATCAATTTATGCCAATGTATATTGTGCTTCATATTTTGGTAAAAAAAAATCCCAATAAACGTATATTGATTCGTTTTCACAAAGGTTATAGCATCTACAAACTATGGGATATTTTTATTTATTTTTTTACTAGTAATGGCGGCGATCAGCGACTTATAGCGAGGATTGTGATATTGCGGCCAACAATTTGGACATTAATGCCACGTACACACGATCAAAAATTCCGACAACAAATGTTCGATGTGAGCTTTTGGTCGGATATTCCGACCGTGTGTAGGCTCCATTGGATATTTAAACAAAAGTGGAGGCTGGTGCTGCGCTATCCCTAATCAGCGTGGGGCCACTAGGGCTACTTAATAAGTGTAGTGCTAAATGAAGCTAATACAAATATAAATATAAATAAATCTGATAAACATATGAAACAAATAAAATGATGACATGCTACGTGCATACGTAAATAGCAATATTCAACATAAAGTGCAACACACTACACGGAATGTGCAAACTATGCAAGAAATGTGCAAATAGCTGCAATGGCGGTGTGCAACATAAGCAATCTGAATAATCTTATAACTTCCTGTGCAAACTGCAAAAAACAAGGAATAATGTGGCTTCCTATACAAAGTGCAAAAGCAGATAATAACGTGCAACCACAATGAATGTGGGTCAAACAAGGGGTAAATGTCTGTAAACAATAAACAGCGTAGTCCAATCAAATCCAAAGTGCAAATGCAATCAAGCTGTGAGTGAACGACAAACAGATGTTTCCTTTCTCTGTGCAAAAAACTGTTCCAATGTGCAGGTGTACAAAACGCAGTGTTGTAGTGATGTCAATATCTTTGTGCAAAATACACTCTAGTGGGAGTGGCCTCTTACGTTACGGTAAAGAGACAACCGCATTAAGTATAAACCTGGGGTGATTCTAGTTCCCTGGAGGTCCGCAACCACAATGAATGTGGGTCAAACAAGGGGTAAATGTCTGTAAACAATAAACGTCACACCACACGTGACTTCATCAGGGGATCCCCTGATGAAGTCACGTGTGGTGTGACGTCACACGTAGGGACGGGGAGGCACTTTCATTGAGGATAGCAGACGAGCTCGCCGCTCGTAGGATACAAGGATCTATTTTGTTTATTGTTTGTGAGTACCCTTTATGTTTTATCAATAAATTATCGATTGTTTGAACGTACTACACCATCTGGGATTTCCCTTTTGTTTTTATATCCTTGCTGCTGCCAAGGGACAAAGACTTAGCACTGGCTGATGACCTCCAGGGAACTAGAATCACCCCAGGTTTATACTTAATGCGGTTGTCCCTTTACCATAAGGTAAGAGGCCACTCCCACTAGAGTGTATTTTGCACGAAGATATTGACATCACTACAACACTGCGTTTTGTACACCTGCACATTGGAACAGTTTTTTGCACAGAGAAAGGAAACATCTGTTTGACGTTCACTCACAGCTTGATTGCATTTGCACTTTGGATTTGATTGGACTACGCTGTTTATTGTTTACAGACATTTACCCCTTGTTTGACCAACATTCATTGTGGTTGCACGTTATTATCTGCTTTTGCACTTTGTATAGGAAGCCACATTGTTCCTTGTTTTTTGCACTTTGCACAGGAAGTTATAAGATTATTCAGATTGCTTATGTTGCACACCGCCATTGCAGCTATTTGCAAATTTCTTGCATAGTTTGCACATTTCGTGTAGTGTGTTGCACTTTATGTTGAATATTGCTATTTATGTATGCATGTAGCACATCATCATTTTATTTGTTTCAGATGTTTATCAGATTTATTTATATTTGTATTAGCTTCATTTGGCACTACAGTTATTAAGTAGCCCTAGTGGCCCCACGGTGATTAGGGATAGCGCAGCACCAGCCTCCACTTTTGTTTATTGCTCTATGGGTATGGTCTGACCCTTTTTCGGTGCCTGCAGCAGTCCCCTGACCTCTCACCCCATTTTGGTAGCGCAGGAATAACATATATCCAATTCCATCAGATATTTGCTGTTGGAATTTCCGAATGATTGAGAGCTGGTTCTCAATATTCCCGACAACAAAAGTTGTGGTCGGAAATTCCGAAAGCAAAATTTGTGTGACAGTGTGTATGCAAGACAAGTTTGAGCCAACATCCGTAGGAAAAATTATCAATGGTTTTGTTGTCGGAATGTCTGATAGTGTGTACGCGGCATTATTGACACTTTTTGGGGACCGGTGACACTAATACTGTGATCTATGCTAAAAAAATATGCACTGTACTAATGATATTGGCTGGGAAGGGGTTAACATCAGGGGCGATCAAAGGGTAAAATGTGTGCCTAGCCTGTGTTTTTCTAAACTGTGGGAAGTGCTTTTACTGTGGGATCCATGCCTTGCCTACTGACAGAACAGCGATCTGCCTTGTTCACATAGGCAGACCGCCGTTCTGTCTCTCTCCTTGATCATTGGTGGGTGTCGGCAGACATCAATACCGCGGTACCCACCTCTGGGTTTCCGCTGTGTATGATCACAGTGGGACTGAGCCACCAGCGGCGCACGTGCTTCCGCCCTCCCCAGAAGAGCCAGAACACGTACTGTGTATATGTGTATGTGTATATATATATATATATATATATATATACACACACACACATGATCCGGCGCACAGGTGCCACCCTGTAGAAGTAAAACTAGCAAATAGACTGTTCTCTTTGCAAGGGCTGGGCAGCTGTGTTTGCCATAATTAACCCTGTCTGTAATGTGCAGGCAGGTCTTCCTTATCAATTGTAACTAGATTTGAACACAGTCTGTCCTAAAAAAAGGGATAAAGGTGTAGAGCCTGGGCTTCTTGCACTGTTTGTTAATGACAGACTTGGGACAGGCTCATTCTAACATTGTTCAAAAAACCTTGCAATCACCACCAGTGTGACCCTCAACCAGTAGGAAAATAACTCACCAGAAATGTAGACCTCTAAATTATAATTAAATGAGAGAATGATTTTCATACACACTGCATAATCCCCAGCATGTATGCATGAGTACGCTGGTAATGTGGTTCTCTTCACAAACTTGCATCCAGCACAACCTCAGATTATAGATACAGTACGAATCACATAGTGTAATACCACTTTATTGTACCAAGTGCATGTGCAATCACAGCTTATTGTCCACAATGACAGGATAGACACACACACATAAAAAAAAAAAAGAAAAAACTAAATTTGGTAAAGCAATGTTGTATGCACCATCCAATGCAGCGAATAATGCACAGACCTATATTTTTCAGAGAAGAAAGAACCACTCAGTTAAAGGCTAAAAAGATGAAAGTTAGTAACCAGCAGTCACCCTGTTTCATCAGCGTTGCTTTGCTTTCTCCATACATGAGCATGTGGTATAGTTCATTGCTCAAGCCATGAGCAGCAATTTTGAGTTGAACTCTCTACCCTCTCTCCTCTGGCTCACCAGCAGCTTCCGGTTCCACACTGTAGTATTATATGGTTGCCAATTTGCCAAATACATTTAAATAATACTAGAATCATAGGCGTGCGCACAGGGTGTGCTGGGTGTGCATGGGCACACCCTAATCATCCTGTGTGGTGCCGACTCCCCTGCCCTCTCTCCCCCTGCAGTGCTGCCAGCTTCCCTCCTCTCCCTTTTCTTAATGAACACAGCAAGTGATCTGTACTGATCACTCCTATCTTCATTCTTAACTGAAGCATAGTAAACTATGTATACTGCAGGCTGCAGAGAAAGGGACTGGGGAATCTCTGTCCTCAGTTTCTTTCTCTGTCTCAAAAGTGAGACATCAGGGGTTTGTTTAGACCCTTGATATTTCACCAAAGCCCCATAACAGGACTCCTAAAAATAATAATAATAATATTGTAAAATATTATATAAAAAAAAATGTAAACAAATTATAAAAATAAAAAACTACTACTGACATCGTCCACTGCCCTACTGACACCAATCTTTGCTCTACTGACACCGTACACTGCTCTGCTGGTATACATGCAGAGTGATTGTGTGATTGTGCTCTGGTGTGCACACCCTAATGCAACAGACTGCGCACACCAATGACTAGAATCTATATCTTTTAGTACAGAACTATATGGATTATCAGCATCAAATCCTGTTTGTAAAAGGTAGGTGACAACCGTATACTCCAGTGCATGAATGGACAACCCAAGTATAATCTAGGTCAGGGCATTGTTCTTCAGGAATCTACACATATTAATGAATAGTCTGCAAACCTGCAAGCAACTAATGCTCAGCAAAAGAGGAACAAATGAGGTTTTGGAAAACATTCGTTTTATAGTTTCCTTTCCTGTAAAAAAATGTTTTAGCACATAGATGTTCTGCAGAGTTGTAGAGAGATCGCTAGCTACATAACACTGTTACTTAGAATAAAGAGATTACATGCTGAAAACAGGAACTATCAGCTGCCAACAGTAAATTTTAACTATGAGGTTCTTAGTAACAAACGAAAAACAATAAGATTCTAAAAGACACAACAGGGTTAATTCAGGCCCCGCTGTTCACACATTGTGCAGCGGGAACTCGCGTTTCTGCTTGCGTATTTGTGCGGGCCATTTTCACTCACGATTCCACATGCTGCACATAGGGAAGCCTATTCACCTGAAGTGCATTTGTCACACCAAAGGAGCTCAAGGACCAGATTTTAGCCCTGAGCCAGGCGCGTTTTTATATATGCGTTTTGCCATGCTACAGTCACAGCAAAATAACACTGCACATCAAGATTTTTGCCTAGAATCTAGCATGATTTGGAATCAAGGACAGAATCATGCTGATTCTGTAGGCAAGTGTGAATGGGGCCTGACTAAATTCAAATATACTGTTCCCCTTGCAAGTGCAGTTGCACCGTGCAGGGGAATTTGCTCCAGAGCTTAGTAAATGAGGTGATTTCCATCATCTAATCATGTGCAAGCAAAAATGTTTTTTTTTTTAAATTTTCCTTCCATGTGATTGGGTATTCTATGCAAAGTGAAGCTTCGGCTCATTTATGAAGCTCTGAAGCAAAATTCCATACAGATTGCAACTGCACTTGTAAAGTGAAAGTCTATTTACCTTTAGTAAATCAATCCCAGTGTGTCTGAAATTTCATTTGAGTTTTCCAGTTATGTGAAAAAACAATTTTCTGTTTTCTTATTTTATTTGCACCTAGGTGGGTATTCAAAATGAACATAGCTACATAGTTAACCGGGTTGAAAAAAAGATACAAGTCTATATAGTTCAACCAATACAAAAAAATTATAAATTGAAAACCTCCATATACAGAACCCTATACCCACAGTAAATCCAAAGAGAGGCAGAAAAACCTTATGCCTAGTACACACGTACGGGATTCCCGGCGGTAAAAAGTCCGCCGGGAATCCAGAGGGGAAAACCGAGAACCTGCTTGGTAAGTTTTTCCCCCTACACACGAGAGGTTTTCCTGACAGGAAAACTGTGATGGAGCTTTGGTCGGGAATCCCGGCCGTGTGTATGCTCCATCTCAGTCTTTCACATAGGAAAACTGCCGGGAAAAGGACCGCCGGGAATCCCGGCGGGAATAAAGAGAGCTGGTTCTCTTTTTTTTTTCCGGCAGTTTTCCTGTCGGGAAAACTGCGATGGAGCATACACGGCCAGGATTCCCAGCCAAAAGCTCTCATGGCAGTTTTCCCGACAGGAAAACCGGTCGTGTGTACGAGGCATTAATGTGTATTTCCACTTTTGCAGCCAAATTGGGATAACTCCTACTTTATATTTGTTATGTCTCCATTCACATTGCATAATGTAAAAAAACTTTAAAGCAAAAATTGCAGTTTAACTTTTTGTATGCTCTATTCTGGACCCTCCAGCAAGGAAAAATCCTCAGTAGTCTTCTTGTTTATGGCTCAGTTCACACTAGCCCGACTCCAAAGTCGTGCAACTTTCAGTGCAACTTTGGAGTCCGACTTTGATGTGACTTTTTAGACTCTGTGGCATTAAAGTTGTATCAAAGTCGGACCAAAGTAGTGCAAGAACCTTTTCTAACGTTGGACAGACTTCTGTAGTATCAGTTAACGCAGCTCCCACAGGGAAACATTAAATTTCACATGTCATCCGACTTGGGGGTCTCACAAGTCAGATCCTATGTCGCATCAGTGTGAGCCGAGCCTATAAGAAAGCTAGGCAGCTGCCATAATTAACCCTGTCTGTACTGTGCAGGCAGATCTTTATTATCAATTGTAATTTGATTTGAACACCCCCTGTCCTAACAAAGGGATAAAGGTGTAGAGCCTGGGCTTCTTGCACTTTTTGTTAATGACAGACTTGGGACAGGCTCATTCTAACATTGTTCAAAAAACCTTGCAGTCACCACCAGTGTGACTATTGTACCATATAAAAACAATCCAATACAGTAAACTTTTGTAAGTGCATATTCTACTCTAAACAATTGCAGTTTATTGTCCACATTGATAGGATAGACACAAAATAAAAATAATAAAATAAAATAAATAAAAACAATATTTGCAGGAACCCTACAGTAAATTGGCTAGAAAACAATGGAACAGAAATGGCAATGGTTGGTGTATCTGGGGGAAATAATATTTTAAATATTTATTTTTTGTAAACATGGCATTTCTGTGTATTCAAGCCCAGTAGCACGCTTACACAGAAATAAACTTGAAAAAAAAATTGGTAAAGCAATATTGTTTGTCCCATCCAATGCAGTGAATAATGCACAGACCTATTTTTTTTAAGAGGAAAAGGAACCACTCAATTAATGGCCCAGTATAAGACTAAAGTTAAATAATATGTAATCCCAACATTTAGGCCCCTTTCACACTGGGGCAAGAGGTGCGTCGGCGGTAAAGTGCTGCTATTTTTAGCAGCGCTTTACCGTCGTATTTGCGGTGCTATTCGGCCGCTAGCGGGGGCGGTTTTACCCCCCGCTAGCGGCTGAGAAAGGGTTAAAAACCACCGCAAAGCACCTCTGCAGAGGCGCTTTGCCGGCGGTATAGTTGCGGTGTCCCATTGATTTCAATGGGCAGGAGCGGTGGAGGAGCGGTATACACACCGCTCCTTCACCGCTCCAAAGATGCTGCTAGCAGGACTTTTTTTACCGTCCTGCTAGCGCACCGCTCCAGTGTGAAAGCCCTCTGGCTTTCACACTGGAGACACAGCAACCGCTTTTTTAGGTCGGTTTGCAGGCGCTATTTTTAGCGCAATAGCGCCTGCAAAACGACCCAGTGTGAAAGGGTTCTATATATTTCTGATATGTGCTTGCTGTACCATGTACTTGTATGAAAAAATATCCTGTTCTCTTTGTATTGCTTCCTTTGTGTGAAATCCTTGGGGATCTTGCCAGTCCCTCTGCTTTCCTATTAAAAACTGACCACACTATGCATGAGAACACACTGTGGTCAGATCTTCAGCAACTACAGCAACTCAGCCTGCTGTCCTCCAATGATTTGACTTGCCCTGACACCCCTCCCCCTCCCTGCACAGCCTTTCACTGGGAATGGGTGTTTCCCCTCCCCCTCCAGCTATTATGCAGCTAAGAAAAAAAGAAAGAAAGGGCATTTATAATGTTTTTATATCTATACAGAATTTTTTTTTCTTTCCATTCTATTTTAAACTGAATGGGTTGTTTTACTAGGTCAGGGTTATAATCTAGGTCAGGGCATTGTTCTTCAGGAATCTACACATATTGGTCGGCCCCTTTCAGACATTTGTTCCATGGATATTGAATTGTGAAAATTGTTATTATACTTTAATAAAAATAACAAAAAGGAGTTTTATACAGTACAAGGTTCATTGCTCCTGGGAAAATTCTAGGGATTATGGAGAATTGCACTGAAAGTGCACTTGGATGTGCAGTCACTGTAGATCTGAGGGGGACATGCAGGGAATATAAAAAACAGCATTTTAGCTTGCACATGATTGGATGATAAAATCAGCAGAGCTTCCCCTCATTTCAGATCTACCCCTCAGATCTACAGCGACTGCACTTCCAAGTGCACTCCCAGTGCAATTTCAAGTGCACTTTGCACTTGTAGTTTGCACTTGGGAACATATTTGTCCCTTAACCCTTTCAATACAGGGCTTTTTTACCACCTCAATACCGGGCCTATTCTGGCACTTCTCTCCTACATTTACAAATCATCATTCTTTTGCTAGAAAATTACTCGGAACCCCCAAATAATATATATGTTTTTTTTTTAGCAGACACCCTAGGGAATAAAATGACGGTTGTTGCAACTTTTTATCTTGCACGGTATTTGCGCAATAATTTTTCAAACGCCTTTTTTTTTTTGAAAAAAATGGTTTCAGAAATTAAAAAATAACAAAACAGTAAAGTTAGCCCAATTTTTTTGTAAAATATGAAAGATTATTTTACGCCGAGAAAATAGATACCTAACATGTCATGCTTTAAAATTGCGCACACTCATGGAATGGTGCCAAACTCTGGTACTTTAAAATCTCTATAGGCGACGCTTAGAAAAATTTTACAGGTTACCAGGTTAGAGTCAGAGGAGGTCCAGTGCTAGAATTGTTGCACGTGCTCTACCGCACGCGGCGATACCTCACATATGTGGTTTGAACGGCGTTTACATATGTGGGCGGGACTTACGTGTGCGTTCGCTTCTGAGCGCGAGTTATTGGGGACAGGGGCATTTTCAATTTTTTTTTTATTACTTTACTTATTTATTTATTTTTTTTACTTTTTTTTTTTTTTTGATCACTTTTATTCCTATTACATCCCTTGTAATAGGAATGTGTGTGACAGGTCCTCTTTATGGAGAGATGCGGGGTCAATAAGATCTCTCCTCCAGGCTGGAAAGCATGAGATTGTGAAAAAATTTCACCGATCTCATGCTTACTAGCCGCAATGGCGTCACTCTGAGGACCCGGGAGTGACGTCATCACATCGCGCCCGGGCCTCCGACGGTCATAGAGATGACTGGTGACCACAAATTTTTGATTTCACTTCTCACTACCTATCACAGTTTTGAAGGCCATAAAATGCCAAAATAGCACAAAACCCCCCCCAAATGACCCCATTTTGGAAAGTAGACACCCCAAGCTATTTGCTGAGAGGCATGGTGAGTATTTTACAGCTCTCATTTGTTTTTGAAAATGAAGAAAGAAAATATATATATATATTTTTTTCAATTTTCAAAACTTTGTGACAAAAAGCGAGATCTGCAAAATACTCACCATACCTCTCAGCAAATAGCTTGGGGTGTCTACTTTCCAAAATGGGGTCATTTGGGGGGGTTTGTGCCATCTGGGCATTCCATGGCCTCCGAAACTGTGATAGGCAGTGAGAAGTGAAATCAAAAATTTACACCCTTAGAAAGCCTGAAGGCGGTGCTTGGTTTTTGGGGTCCCGTACGCGGCTAGGCTCCCAAAAAGTCTCACACATGTGGTATCCCCGTACTCAGGAGAAGCAACAGAATGTATTTTGGGGTGTAATTCCACATATGCCCATGGCATGTTTGAGCAATATATCATTTAGTGACAACTTTGTGCAAAAAAAAAAAAAAAAAAAATTGTCTTTTTTCCGCAACTTGTGTCAACATATAAAATATTCCATGGACTCGACATGCCTCTCAGTATATAGCTTGGGGTGTCTACTTTCCAAAATTGGGTCATTTGGGGGGGGGGGTTTTGAACTGTTCTGGCATTTTATACACAACATTAGGAAGCTTACATCCACTCTTCTAACCACTTGAAGACAAAGCCCTTTCTGACACTTTTTGTTTACGTGAAAACAACATATTTTTTTTTTTTGCAAGAAAATTATGTTGAACCCCCAAACATGATATATTTTTTCTAAAGCAAAGGCCCTACAGAGTAAAATGGTGGGTGTTGCATTTTTTTTCCCACACAGTATTTGCGCAGCGATTTTTCAAACGCATTTTTTGGGGAAAAAATACACTTTTTTAATTTTAATGCACTAAAACACACTATATTGCCCAAATGTTTGATGAAATGAAAAAGATGATCTTAGGCCGAGTACATAGATACCAAACACGACATGCTTTAAAATTTCGCACAAACGCGCATTGGCGTCAAACTACATACATTTTTAAAAGCCTTTAAAAGCCTTTACAGGTTACCACGTTAGATTTACAGAGGAGGTCTACTGCTAAAATGACTGCCCTCGATCTGACCTTCGTGGTGATACCTCACATGCATGGTGCAATTGCTGTTTACATATGACGCCAGACCGACGCTTGCGTTCGCCATTGCGCAAGAGCAGGGCAGGACAGGGGTGCTTTTTTTTTTATTATTATTAATCTTGCTTTTTTATTTTATTTTTAAACTGTTGCTTCCATATTTTATTTTTTATTTTTATTGTTATCTCAGGGAATGTAAATATCCCCTATGATAGCAATAGGTAGTGACAGGTACTCTTTTTTTTGAAAAAACTGGGGTCTATTAGACCCTAGATCTTTCCTCTGCCCTCAAAGCATCTGACTACACCAAGATCGGTGTGATAAAATGCTTTCCCAATTTCCCAATGGTGCTTTTTATATCCGGGGGGGGGCATTCCCTCCCACTGCTTGTAAAAGCAGTCCAGAGGCTAATTAGCCACTAGGATTGCTGTTACATGAAAGCCGGCCGCTGGCTGAAAAGAATGATACCAAGATGATACCTAAACCCGCAGGCATCAATCTGGTATAACCATTCAAAGTCCAGCAACATACCAGTACGTTGCTGGTCCTTGTTGGACATGTATTGTAATCTTTTTTTTTCATGCAGCCTGTTGGCTGAACGAAAAAAGAGATTGATCGGTGGGTATGCCCACCATTAGAATACCGCCCTTCATCCACCCACTTCTAATGATGGGCATACATGCACCATTTATATATGCCGAAGCATGAGGGCATCCTCCCGCAAAAGTTATGCCGCACACACATGGTCGGACTTTTCCACGGGCATGCCTCCGTCGGAATTTCGACCGTATGTACGCAGCATTAGGAGCAAAATCGATTCTCCGCTCCTGCTGCCCCCATGCTTCGGCATATATGCTTTTTTTTTTAACTGTGGTGGTGAAATCACCTCCTACAGCACTGGAGTCGCAGGGATCAGGCCTGTCTCTGCGAACGCTGCAGTTATGTGTGTTGTGTTTTGTAAGTGACAGTGATCGATCGATACTGCACTTGGGTTGCCTGGGCTGAACGGAGGGGCAAAACGCAGGTGCTAGCAGGTATCTGGGCTGATCCCGCTAACACTGCGTTTTTGGGAACCCTAAACTGCTGGGGACGCTAGTATAGATCTGATCAGATCAGATATTGATCTGTTCAGATACTATACCACTAAGGGAGGTGTATGCTTCACGCGTGGGTGTTAGCGTTACTGGCACTAACCTGACGCTGCCTGGGGTGTGACGCAGACCCTCTCTGACGCTAAAACCTAATTGATATCACCCGCCGGGCGATCAGGGGGTTAAACCTTTATTGGGTTATATACGGCGGGTGCCCTGACACTATAAAAAGCAAACTAACTAACCAGCGTCACCCGTAACACTTATATGGTGATCATTGGTGAAAGGGTTAACTAGGGGCAATCAGGGGGTTAAAACCTTTATTAGGTAATATATGGGGGTACCTGACGCTATATAAAAACCTGACGGGGAACCTAAATAACAAAATAACTAACTGGCTAACCAGTGTCACCAGTAACACTTATACGGTGATCACTGGTGAAAGGGTTAACTAGGGCCAATTAGGGGGTTAAAACCTTTATTAGATAATATATGGGGGTACCTGACGCTATAAAAACCTGCGGCGAACCTAAAAAAAATAACTGACTACCTATCGGCACCAGCATAACTAATATAGCGATCAGAAAAACTATCGCTTAGGGACACTGGCAAAAGGGGGTGAAAGGGTTACCTGGGAGCGCGATCAAGGGGTTAAACCTTTATTAGGCAATATATGGGGGTACCTGACGCTATAAAAACCTGTGGCGAACCTAAAAAAAATAACTGGCTACCTATCGGCATCACCGACACTAAGACAGTGATCAGAAAAACAATCGCTTAGCGACAGTGGTGATAGGGGGTGAAAGGGTTACCTGGGGGGCGATCAAGGGGGTTAAACCTTTATTAGGTAATATATGGGGGTACCGGACGCTATAAAAACCTGCGGCGAACCTAAAAAAAATAACTGGCTACCGATCGGCATCACCGACACTAATACAGTAATCAGAAAAACGATTGCTTAGCGACAGTGGTGATAGGGGGTGAAAGGGTTATCTGGGGGGCGATCAGGGGGTTAAACCTTTATTATGGGGGGGTTAGGGGGCTACACTGGACCTAAAACTAACTGTAGTGACACTTTTACAGTCACAAATGTCACTGATTGCAGTGATCAGTAAATAAATGGTCACTGCAATCAGTGACACTGTGACTGGGGGCTGGGGGGTGATCTGGGGGGTGATCTTGGGGTGTCTGAGGGGGCCTGGAAGGGCGATTTATGTGCCTATGTTTCCTGGTGTCAGTGTAGTGTTTAGTGCACTAACCTGACATTTTCTCTTGTACGACGCTCGGTATATGTGAGCGCCACATGAGAGATGACATCACTTCCTCTGCCTGTGTTTACATTACACAGGCAGAGGAAGATTCTCATTCGCCGGGAGCGATCGCGAGGGGGTGGCCGGAAACGAATGGCCGTCCCCTCATCACGGATCGCTCCCGGAACGATAACCACCGCTCACTGTATAGAAGGGGGGTCCGATGGGACCCCCCAACTATACGAAGGCAGTCACGTACAGGTACGTGATTGTGCCTGTCCGTGCCATTCTGCCGACGTATATATACAGTGAGCGGTCGTTAAGTGGTTAATGTTCCTATTATTATGCTATATATACACATGGTGGTATTGAATAAGAAAATGTTGTAGAGTTTTTCCTACACCTAGGTTGATTTTTTTTCCTTTTCACATCAATATATAAAATTTGAATGTAATTTTAGGAATAGGGAAGGTAATATCATTTTGATACAGGTTATGGTAGTGGCTGAGCTGCAATTGGGATCTTTTATTTATTGTTATGGTGTTTGGGAACACAAGACATTGCTGACAGCAGCAGAGGTGCACATATATACTCGCCGGTCACTTTATAAGGTACACATTGCTAGGACACCATTTTGCCTTCAGAACTGCCTAATTCTTCATTGCATAGATTCAACAAGGTGTTGGAAAAATGCCACATCCCAAAGGTGCTCTATTGGATTGAGATCTGTTGACTGTGGAGGCCATTGGAGTACAGTGAGATCATTGTAACTCTATGTAATTGTCATGTTCAAGAAACCAGTTTGAGATGCTTTGAGCTTTGTGACATGGTACAATATCCTGCTGGAAGTAGCTATCAGAAGATGGGTATACTGTAGTCATAAAGGGATGGACATGGTCAGCAACAATACTCAGGTAGGCCGCAGCATTTAAATGATGCTCAATTTGTACTAAGGTTTTTGTACAAAGTGTGCCAAGAAAATATCCCCCACACCATTACACCACCTCCACCAGCCTGAACCATTGATACAAGGTAAGAAGGATCCTAGCTTTCATGGAAATTGGGGTAAGCACTGTTAGCATAGCTCCCAACTGTCCCTGATTCCAAAAGGAATGTCCCTCATTTGGAACAAAATCCCTGTCCCTCTTTCCTCTTCATTTGTCCGGGTCCCTCATTTTGCTCTGATCTATAAAGTCCAATATTAAGGAATATTAGTGGTAAAAAAAAGCACTTGTGTGTTTAACCCCCTTGGCGGTATTCCCGAGTCAGGCTCGGGGTGAGTTTTTCATGCTAAGAGTGGTAACCCAGAGCCAGTCTCGGGATCGCATTGCAGGATACAGGGAAGTTACTTACCTTGTTCCCTGGATCCTGCGATGTCCTCCCCACAGTGTGTGTGAGCTTTCTCCTCGCTCGATCCACACTGCCGGGTGCCGAGCTCCGTTCCCTGCAAAGTTGCGACGCGAGGGGACGGAGCAGGGCGCCAAATTCAAAAAGTGAAACACATACAGTATACTGTCATCTTACTGATTACAGTACTGTATAAAATAATTACACATCCCCTTTGTCCCTAGTGGTCTGTCCAGTGTCCTGCATGCACTTTTATATTATAAAAACTGTTCTTTCTGCCTGGAAACTGGAGACTGTCCATAGCAACCAAAAAGTGTCCCTTATGTCAAAAGTGGTTTTAGACCAGCTAAAAAACAGCGATAATAAATTAGAATCACTTTTCAAATTCGTCATCAAACACTAAATCTAATGACAGCGACAATTCTGCAACTGAGCAAATTTCAGTGTTTTTGATTTGATTACATTATTGAATAATTTTTACTATTTGTTATAATTATTTATAGTTACTTATTATATTATAATTTATGATTTTGTGTTTCAAACTTTATCATACCCGGGATGTCTACTAGACTCTTATTTGGTCGTAAGTAAGTAATTACTAAGAATTGCAGGCCTACAATACATAACACCAAATTCCCACGCAAAATACAAAATAATTGTAGCGCTTTTGGTACATAATTCCAGACAGCATCATACCGCCAGGGAGGTTAACCAATCATTTTTTTTTTATAATTTTCCCTTTATGGGGGGGGGGGCATGACAGGGGGTATGTCCTATGACTACATACTTCTGCTATCAGGTGTCCCTCGTTCCCATCTCAGAAGGTTGGAAGGTATGCTGCTACAGTTGAAAGCTCCATAGAATAAATCAGATAAACAGCCCACCTGTTAGCACATAACTTCACTCCAATCCACTAACAGGTACTCAGATCACATGATTTCCTTACTAAAAACATTAATCAAATAGAAAAGATGATTGGCACTTCTGCTTCTTTATTGACACATCTTTTGCCCAATGATTCCTTTGTCAGGCAACATTGTTCTTAGATTTCCGTACATCAGATAAATAAGAAAACCACGTCTGGCTAAATGTCTGAAACTCCCTCTTCTTTATCAGGGATGAGCTCGACGTTCGACTCGAACATCGGCTGTTCGATCGTTCGACGAAGATCGAACTTTTTGGGCCGTTCGCGCCAAATTCGAGTGACGCGAACGGCCCACAATACACTGCGCCGCATGCTTGGCCAATCACAGCGCCGGCAACGAGGAGAGCCATAATTGGCCACAGGCAGGATGCCTATGGCCAATTATAGCTCAGGGGGGTTTAGTACACGCCCCACACTAAAAAAGGCCGCCAGCGCGTAGTGTGTTCCGGTTCAGGGAGAGAGAAGGATAGGCAGGGACAGTGTTAGTGATATTTGTTCATTTACCTTGTGTGTAGGGAGAGAGAAGGATAGGCAGGGACAGTGTCAGTGATATTCTGCCAAACCTTGTGTGCAGGGAGAGAGAAGGATAGGCAAGGACAGTGTCAGTGATATTCTGCTAAACCTTGTGAGCAGGGAGAGAGAAGGATAGGCAGGGGACAGTGTCAGTAATATTCTGCTAAACCTTGTGTGCAGGGAGAGAGAAGGATAGGCAGAGACAGTGTCAGTGATATTCTGCTAAACCTTGTGTGCAGGGAGAGAGAAGGATAGGCAGGGGACAGTGTCAGTGATATTTTTGCTAAGCCTCCTGCACAGTATACACCTGAAGCTAGCCCTTATTGCTGTGTTTTCCTTTTGTGTAACACAGGCAGGCATCTGCAGCAGTTATAGCAGGCGTAGTGTGCTTCTGGCAAAATATACACCTGAAGCTAGCCCTTATTGCTGTTTTTTCCTGTTGTGTAACACAGGCAGGCATCTGCAGCACTTTCAGCGGACGTAGTGTGCCTCCTGCACATTATACACCTGAAGCTACCCCTTATTGCTCGTAGTTTTTTTTCTTTTGTGTTACACTAACAGGCATCTGCAGCACTTACAGCAGGCGTAGTGTGCTTCCTGCAAAATATACACCAGAAGCTAGCCCTTATTGCTGTTTTTTCCCATTGTGTAACACAGGCAGGCATCTGCAGCACTTACAGCGGACGTAGTGTGCCTCCTGCACATTATACACCTGAAGCTACCCCTTATTGCTGTGTTTTCCTGTTGTGTAACACAGGCAGGCATCTGTAGCACTTACAGCGGACATAGTGTGCCTCCTGCACATTATACACCTGAAGCTACCCCTTATTGCTCGTAGTTTTTTTTCTTTTGTGTTACACTAACAGGCATCTGCAGCACTTACAGCAGGCGTAGTGTGCTTCCTGCAAAATATACACCTGAAGCTAGCCCTTATTGCTGTGTTTTCCTGTTGTGTAACACAGGCAGGCATCTGCAGCAGTTATAGCAGGCGTAGTGTGCTTCCTGCAAAATATACACCTGAAGCTAGCCCTTATTGCTGTTTTTTTCCTGTTGTGCAACACAGGCAGGCATCTGCAGCACTTACAGCGGACGTAGTGTGCCTCCTGCACATTATACACCTGAAGCTACCCCTTATTGTTGTGTTTTCCTGTTGTGTAACACAGGCAGGCATCTGCAGCACTTACAGCGGACGTAGTGTGCCTCCTGCACATTATACACCTGAAGCTACCCCTTATTGCTCCTATTTTTTTTTCTTTTGTGTTACACTAACAGGCATCTGCAGCACTTACAGCAGGCGTAGTGTGCTTCCTGCAAAATATACACCTGAAGCTAGCCCTTATTGCTGTTTTTTCCTGTTGTGTAACACAGGCAGGCATCTGCAGCACTTTCAGCGGACGTAGTGTGCCTCCTGCACATTATACACCTGAAGCTACCCCTTATTGCTCGTAGTTTTTTTTCTTTTGTGTTACACTAACAGGCATCTGCAGCACTTACAGCGGGCGTAGTGTGCTTCTTGCAAAATATACACCAGAATCTAGCCCTTATTGCTGTGTTTTCTTGTTGTGTAACACAGGCAGGCATCTGCAGCAGTTATAGCAGGCGTAGTGTGCTTCTTGCAAAATATACACCTGAAGCTACCCCTTATTGCTGGTTTTCCCATCTCCCTGCAGGCCTTTAGAATGTCTGGAAGGCAAACAAGGAGAGGCAGACAGTCTGGAGCCAATAAAAGAGGGCAAGCAGGCTCTGTGTCTAGAGACAACAGTGCTGGTCGTGGATGCGGTGCATCGTCATCAGCACGTGGCCATGGGACACGCTTGTCCTTATTTTCGGCAGCTGGACGTGTTGAGCCGCATCATGCCGAAGACTTGGTAGAGTGGATGACCAAGCCCTCCTCATCCTCCTCATCCTCTCTCACCCAGGCTCCGGGTACTGGCAAAGCAGCTGCCAAAGCGTCCTCAATGTCATCATCAGTCACTCCTTCCCTAGACCCACCGTGTCCTCCTGAGGAGTCCTCCGAACTGTTTGAGCACAGTGTTGGGTACATGCTCCAGGAGGATGCCCAGTGTTTCGAAGGGTCTGAAGATGATACCCAGCAAGAGGAAGGCAGTAGCGTGAGAGCAGAGAAAGGGGATGCTCAAGAAGGACACCAATCTGGTAGTCATGTTCCAGCAGCTGCAGCATACTGCCAGATTGGTTCCAGTGATGAGGAGGGAGGGGATGATGAGGTCACTGACTCCACGTGGGTGCCTGATAGGAGAGAGGAGGAGGAGGATGAGGAGGAGGCACATCTCCAACGAGGCAGGATGCCCTCCGGGGGCCAGCGTAAGGGCAGCACACCGACTGAATCACACCGCAGAGCTCCGCCTGTGCAGGGCGCTGCCTCTGCCTGTTATTCCAAAAGTTCTTTGGTGTGGGCCTTTTTTGAGTCGAGTGCATCAGATCGCGCCGCTGCTGTTTGCAACATATGTCTCAAGTGTATCTCGCGTGGCCAAAACATCAGCCGCTTGGGCACCACATGCTTGACCAGACATATGTTGACCTGCCATGCAGCTCGTTGGCAAGCCTACCTTAAAGACCCACACCAAAGAACAAAGCGGACCTCTCCTTGCTCCGCATCAGCTGGGATCTCTAACCCCACTATACCTTCAGTCCTCTCTGAAACCTGCACTGAGAGAAATGAAGGTGTAGAATTAGGTGTGTCACAGCCAAGTACTTGCGGGCACTCTGCTAGCAGTACACTGACGTCCGATTCTAGCAGGCAAATTTCCCTGCCCCAGCTGCTGGACCGTCGAAAGAAGTTCACTCCCAGCCATCCACATGCCCAGCGGTTGAATGCTAGCTTGGCTAAATTGCTAGCACTTCAACTGCTGCCTTTTCAGTTGGTAGACTCGGCCCCCTTCCGTGAGTTTGTGCAATGTGCGGTTCCTCAGTGGCAGGTTCCCAAACGCCACTTTTTCTCACGGAAGGCGATTCCGGCTCTCTACCGGCATGTGGAAGGCAATGTCCATGCCTCGCTGGACAGGGCGGTCAGCGGTAAGGTGCATATTACCGCTGACTCATGGTCCAGCAGGCATGGACAGGGACGTTACCTTTCTTTTACGGCCCATTGGGTCACTCTTTTGGCAGCTGGGAAAGATGCAGGACAAGGTGCTTGGAGGTTGTTCCGCCGCCACACCTCCAAAATGCTACTACTGGTTGTGACACACCTCTCTCCTCCACCCCTCCTCTTCTTCTTCCTCCATGGCCTCTTCCTGTGCTTTGTCCTCGGAACCAGCGGTGTTCCGTAGGCGTTCAAGGGGCTACGCAAGTACGCAGGCAAAAAGATGCCATGCCGTGCTTGCGCTGGTGTGTTTGGGGGACAGGAGCCACATTGGGACAGAGGTTCTGTCAGCTCTGCAGGGGCAGGCCGAGAGGTGGTTGACGCCATGCCAGCTTAAGCCAGGAATGGTGGTTTGCGACAATGGCACCAACCTCCTCTCCGCCCTCCGACAGGGACAACTGACCCATGTGCCCTGTGTGGCTCACGTCCTTAACCTGGTGGTGCAGCGGTTCTTGGGCAGGTACCCGGGCTTACAGGATGTCCTGAGGCAGGCCAGGAAAGTCTGTGTGCATTTCCGCAGATCATATAATGCCAGTGCTCGGCTGGCTGAGCTGCAAAAGGAGTTGAACCTGCCCAAGAACCGCCTTATATGTGACATGCCCACCAGGTGGAACTCAACGTTGGTCATGCTGCAGCGGCTGCACACGCAGCAGAGGGCCATCAATGAGTACCTGTGCGACTACGGCACCAGGACAGGGTCAGGGGAGCTCAGGTTTTTTCACCACGCCAGTGGGGCATGATCAGGGATGCATGCACTGTCCTGGCACCATTTGAGGAGGCCACGAGGATGGTGAGCAGTGACAGTGCATGCATCAGTGACACTGTACCTCTTGTCCACCTGTTGGAACATACGCTGCATGGAATAATGGACAGGGCACTTGAGGCAGAACAGAGGCAGGAAGAGGAGGACTTCCTTGCCTCTCAAGGCCCCCTTTACCCAGACAGTGTTCCTTCTGTCCCACCCATCGCACAGGAAGAGGAAGAGGAGGAGGAGGAGGAGGAGGATTGTGTCAGCATGGAGGTGGAGCCTGGCACTCAGCATCATCAGCAGCAGTCTTTTAGGGATGATTTACAGTCCCAAGAAACCTGTGGACTTGTACATGGCTGAGAGGAGGTGGCTGCGGATCATGTCGTCCTTAGTGACCCAGAGGACTCCGGACCGAATGCCTCAGCTAACCTACGCTGCATGGCCTCCCTGATCCTGCAAAGTCTGCGGAAGGATCCTCGTATTCTTCGGATCAGGGAGAGGGACCATTACTGGCTGGCCACTCTCCTTGATCTACGGTACAAGGGTAAGGTTGCGGACCTTATCTTACCGTCGCAGAGAATGAGACAACTCCGGGAGGCCTTGCAGAAAGGTCTGTGCAACGCGTTCCCAGAGACTGAAAGGTTACAAACTCCTGGTCCTGGACAACGAGTTGCTGAGGCTTCGGTCAGTCAAAGAAGGAGCGGTGGGGAAGGTGGCCGTCTGACCGATGCGTTCAGACAATTCTTTAGTCCGCAGCCCCAAGGTATGATCGGTTCCAGCAACCATCGCCAGCGTCTGATATACATGGTGCAGGAATACCTAGGGGCAAGGTCAGACTTGGACACCTTCCCCACCGAAAATCCTCTGGCTTACTGGGTCTTCAGGATGGATCACTGGCCAGAGCTTGCACAGTATGCAATTGAGCTACAGGCCTGTCCTGCATCCAGCGTTCTTTCAGAATGCACATTCAGTGCTGCTGGAGGATTTGTCACGGATCACAGGGTGCGCCTGTCCACCAACTCGGTTGATCGACTGAACTTCATAAAGATGAACCAGTCTTGGATCACCACCAGCTACCAAGCACCTGAAGCTGATATAACAGAATAATTTATTTTCAAATGTCACATCCCTTCAAGACTGATGCTGATGCTGAGTGACTGTCCTGTTATGTTGACTGACTATCCTCCTCCTCCTCAATGATCCGATTCATGATGATAGCTTGGAAGAACATTTTTGTTTCTGGGTGCCGCCACCAGTGGCTAAGGCCCAATTTTTCAGCCCCTGTTTAACAGGGGCATGTAATTAAAATTTTTGATGCAATGCTTTGCAGCAGGGCTCATTCCTGCACTCCAACTAGAGTATCTGGGAGAGGTTGCAGTGTCGTGGCACCAGCACCAGTGCCTAAGGCCCAATTTTTCAGCCCCCGTTTAACAGGGGTGTGTAATTACAATTTTTGATGCAATACTTTGCAACAGGGCTCATTACTGTGCTCCAAGTACAGTATCTGTGAGGGGTTGCAGTGTTGTGGCACCAGTGCCTAAGGCCCAATTTTTCAGCCCAAGTTTAACAGGGGCGTGTAATTACAATTTTTGATGCAATACTTTGCAACAGGGCTCATTGCTGTGCTCCAAGTACAGTATCTGTGAGGGGTTGCAGTGTTGTGGCACCAGTGGCTAAGGGCCAATTTTTCAGCCCCTGTTCAACAGGGGCATGCGATTACAATTCTTGATCTAATAATTCACAGCAGGGCCCATTCATGCGCCCACCAAGTGTAACTGTGAGGGCTTACAGTGTTGTGGCACCAGCACCACCACCAAAAGCCCAATTTTTCCTACCACTGTTCAACAATGGCATGTAAATACAATTCCTGATATAATAGTTCACAGCAGGGCGTTCCAGCGCCCACCAAGAGTAACTGTGAGGGCTCACAGTGTTGTGGCAACACCAACATGTAAGGGGCAAATTTCAGCAGAGTATATACGGCAGGCCCCTACTTTCAAACATCCAACTTACAAACGACTCCTACTTGCAAACGGAAGGAGACAACAGGAAGTGAGAGGAAATCTACCCCTAGGAAGGGAAATTCTCTCCTCTCCTGTAAGAGTTAATATGGGAAAAAGGTGTCTCCTCTCTACTGATGCTTTATCACCAATCCTTGTTTCAATAAAAACCCCACTTTTCAAAAACAGTTGTCATTGGGACGGAAAGTGAGGTGAAATGTTCTGAACAGGGGCACAGACAGCAAAACAAATGTTACAGGGGTGATAACCCTTCCCTATGTTTTCCGAAAAGCTTAAAAATATATTTTTTGGCTGGAGCTACACTTAAACAATGTACCTGTTCAAAATTAAAAAACAGATTCTACTTAAGAACAAACCTACAGTCCTTGTCTTGTTTGCACCGCCTGTATACTGCTTTTCAGAGTATATAGGGTCTATTTTATTTTGTGTGCGGGGTTCCCCTTAATATCCATACAAGACCCAGATGGGGTAGCCATGCCATTTTTCTCAAAGATTTTCATCCATATTACCAGGACCAGACATTACATTAAAGCCGCAAACAGTTTTAAATGGCTTTTTTTCCTTTAGAAATGTCATTTTGTGCAGGGACAGTTCTAAACACGGGAAACACATGCCACTTCACAGGCATACTTTAGACACCCCCCAGGTACGAAATTTAAAGGAATATTTGACTTTTTTTTTTCACTTTATGCATCATTAAAATGACTGCTTCCGAAAAACGGCCGTTTTTAAAACTTAGTTTTGCATTGATACATGTTCCCTGGGGCAGAACCCGGGTCCCCAAACCCTTTTTAGGACAATAACATGCATATTAGTCGTTATAATTAGCACTTTAGATTTCAAACGTTCACGTCCATTGTATTTAATAGGGTTCTAACGTTCGCGCAATCTTTCGGTCCATTCGAAGGTTCTGGTGCGAACCAAACGGGGGGGTGTTCAGCTCATCCCTATTCTTTATCACTTTCTTCTGATATTCTGCAGTGCTCTGCTATCTCCTCTTCAAGTGTGTGGGGGAAGTAGGCATTAAACATGAAGAGGACGAGGAGGATCTCATACTACATCTCCAGACTCCATAAACAGTGCAAACTGGCTGAAGAAGGTTCTCCTTACCTCAATAAGGAGTCAGGAGACACATCTTAGGTCGCTGAGTCAGTATCTGAAAGGCTGCCTGTAACATTTGGATTGAGAGGAGCCTGCTTCACTCACTGCTTATGGGTCCTATTCAGATATCTGGGATCAAAGGAGTAATAACACTGGGCCCATGGCCACAGACAGCTCAGAGAGGCCGACACACAGGAGCTGTCAGCATTTCTTGAAGGGATGCCTGAGGTGATTGTCCTAAAAATTTGGAAGTTAGTGCAAAATTAAAAAGCATCATGGACAGTACTCAATTGTTTTGTTGCAAGTGCACTAATATGGCTACAAGTTGCTTAACAAAAGACTTAGGCCCCATGCACACGAGACGCAGGTGCAAACTCTGCTGAACACACGTTTTTAAACGCTGAAACCGGCATTTAAAAACGCACGTTTTGCCGCGTTTGCGGCCGCGTTTAGCGGCGTTTTACCGCTTTTGTGTTTATAAGCGTTTCATCATAGACCCTCCCTAAGCTCAAAAGACAGTAAATTTTAACCATTTCAGCCAGTTTGTGAGACCAGAGTGAGTAGCAGCAGCTGAGAGAGCAGAAGTGTACTTGTATTTAGCGTATCACTTGCCACATCACCTGCCACAAGTTGTGGATTGTCCACTTGCCACGTCACCTGCCACAAGTTGTGGATTGTCCACTTGCCACGTCACCTGGCCACATCACGTGCCACGTCACCTGGCCACGTCGCCTGCCACAAGTAGTGAATTGTCCATTTGCCACGTCACCTGGCCACAAGTTGTGAATTGTCCACTTGCCACGTCACCTGGCCACGTCACCTGCCACAAGTTGTGGATTGTCCACTTGCCACGACACCTGCCACAAGTTGTGGATTGTCCACTGGCCACCTCACCTGCCACGTCATCTGCCACAAGTTGTGGATTGTCCACTGGCCACGTCACCTGCCACAAGTTGTGGATTGTCCACTGGCCACGTCACCTGGCCACAAGTTGTGGATTGTCCACTTGCCATGTCACCTGGTTTGCGGCTGCGTTTAGCGGCGTTTTACCGCTTTTGCGTTTATAAGCGTTTCATCATAGACCCTACCTAAGCTCAAAAGACAGTAAATTTTAACCATTTCAGTCAGTTTGTGAGACCAGAGTGAGTAGCAGCAGCTGAGAGAGCAGAAGTGTACTTGTATTTAGCGTATCACTTGCCACATCACCTGCCACAAGTTGTGGATTGTCCACTTGCCACATCACCTGGCCACGTCACCTGCCACGTCACCTGCCACAAGTTGTGGATTGTCCACTTGCCACGTCACCTGGCCACATCACGTGCCACGTCACCTGGCCACGTCACCTGCCACAAGTTGTGAATTGTCCACTTGCCACATCACCTGGCCACGTCGCCTGCCACAAGTTGTGAATTGTCCACTTGCCACGTCACCTGGCCACGTCACCTGGCCACGTCACCTGCCACAAGTTGTGGATTGTCCACTTGCCACGACACCTGCCACAAGTTGTGGATTGTCTACTGGCCACGTCACCTGCCACGTCACCTGCCACAAGTTGTGGATTGTCCACTGGCCACGTCACCTGGCCATGTCACCTGGCCACAAGTTGTGGATTGTCCACTTGCCATGTCACCTGGTTTGCGGCCGCGTTTAGCGGCGTTTTACCGCTTTTGCGTTTATAAGCGTTTCATCATAGACCCTCCCTAAGCTCAAAAGACAGTAAATTTTAACCATTTCAGCCAGTTTGTGAGACCAGAGTGAGTAGCAGCAGCTGAGAGAGCAGAAGTGTACTTGTATTTAGCGTATCACTTGCCACATCACCTGCCACGAATAGTGGATTGTCACCTGCCACGTCACCTGGCCACGTCACCTGCCATGTCACCTGCCACAAGTTGTGGATTGTCCACTTGCCACGTCACCTGGCCACATCACGTGCCACGTCACCTGGCCACAAGTTGTGAATTGTCCACTTGCCACGTCACCTGGCCACGTCGCCTGCCACAAGTTGTTATTTGTCCACTTGCCACGTCACCTGGCCACGTTACCTGCCACAAGTTGTGGATTGTCCACTGGCCACAAGTTGTGGATTGTCCACTGGCCACGTCACCTGGACACATCACCTGCCACAAGTTGTGGATTGTCCACTTGTCACGTCACCTGCCACAAGTTGTGGATTGTCCACTGGCCACGTCACCTGCCACAAGTTGTGGATTGTCCACTGGCCACGTCACCTGGCCACATCACCTGGCCACAAGTTGTGGATTGTCCACTGGCCACGTCACCTGGACACATCACCTGGCCACATCACCTGCCACATGTTGTGGATTGTCCACTTGCCACAAGTTGTGGATTGTCCACTGGCCATGTCACCTGCCACAAGTTGTGGATTGTCCACTGGCCACGTCACCTGGCCACGTCACCTGCCACAAGTTGTGGATTGTCCACTTGCCACGTCACCTGGCCACATCACCTGCCACAAGTTGTGGATTGTCCACTGGCCACGTCACCTGCCACAAGTTGTGGATTGTCCACTGGCCACGTCACCTGCCACAAGTTGTGGATTGTCCACTGGCCACGTCACCTGGCCACAAGTTGTGGATTGTCCACTTGCCATGTCACCTGGTTTGTGGCCGCGTTTAACCGCTTTTGCGTTTATAAGCGTTTCATCATAGACCCTCCCTAAGCTCAAAAGACAGTAAATTTTATCATTTCAGCCAGTTTGTGAGACCAGAGTGAGTAGCAGCAGCTGAGAGAGCAGAAGTGTACTTGTATTTAGCGTATCACTTGCCACATCACCTGCCACAATTAGTGGATTGTCCACTTGCCACGTCACCTGCCACGTCACCTGGCCACGTCACCTGCCACGTCACCTGCCACAAGTTGTGGATTGTCCACTTGCCACGTCACCTGGCCACATCACGTGCCACGTCACCTGGCCACAAGTTGTGAATTGTCCACTTGCCACGTCACCTGGCCACGTCGCCTGCCACAAGTTGTTATTTGTCCACTTGCCACGTAACCTGGCCACGTCACCTGGCCATGTTACCTGCAACATCACCTGGCCACGTTACCTGCCACGTCACCTGGCCATGTCACCTGCCACAAGTTGTGGATTGTCCACTGGCCACGTCACCTGGCCACAAGTTGTGGATTGTCCACTGGCCACGTCACCTGGCCACGTCACCTGGCCACAAGTTGTGGATTGTCCACTGGCCACGTCACCTGGACACATCACCTGGCCACATCACCTGCCACATGTTGTGGATTGTCCACTTGCCACGTCACCTGCCACAAGTTGTGGATTGTCCACTGGCCACGTCACCTGGCCGCGTCACCTGCCACAAGTTGTGGATTGTCCATTTGCCACGTCACCTGGCCATGTTACCTGGCCACGTCACCTGGCCACGTTACCTGCCACGTCACCTGGCCATGTCACCTGCCACAAGTTGTGGATTGTCCACTTGCCACGTCACTTGGCCACGTCACCTGCCACAAGTTGTGGATTGTCCACTGGCCACGTCACCTGGACACGTCACCTGGCCACGTCACCTGCCACAAGTTGTGGATTGTCCACTTGCCACGACACCTGCCACAAGTTGTGGATTGTCCACTGGCCACATCACCTGCCACAAGTTGTGGATTGTCCACTGGCCACGTCACCTGGCCACGTCACCTGGCCACAAGTTGTGGATTGTCCACTTGCCATGTCACCTGGCCACGTCACCTGCCACAAGTTGTGGATTGTCCACTGCCCACGTCACCTGGACACGTCACCTGGCCACGTCACCTGCCACAAGTTG
The DNA here is from genome assembly GCA_029206835.1 of Rana muscosa. NCBI lineage: Eukaryota > Metazoa > Chordata > Amphibia > Anura > Ranidae > Rana > Rana muscosa. The sequence continues at coordinate 272,073,972 of CM055127.1, forward strand.
TGGATTGTCCACTTGCCACGTCACCTGACACAAGTTGTGGATTGTCCACTGGCCACGTCACCTGGCCACGTCACCTGCCACAAGTTGTGGATTGTTCACTTGCCACATCACCTGGCCACGTCACATGCCACAAGTTGTGGATTGTCCACTGGCCACGTCACCTGGACACGTCACCTGGCCACGTCACCTGCCACAAGTTCTGGATTGTCCACTTGCCACGTCACCTGCCACAAATTGTGGATTGTCCACTGGCCACGTCACCTGCCACAAGTTGTGGATTGTCCACTGGCCACGTCACCTGGACACGTCACCTGCCACAAGTTGTGGATTGTCCACTGGCCACGTCACCTGGACACGTCACCTGGCCACGTCACCTGCCACAAGTTGTGGATTGTCCGCTTGCCACGTCACCTGCCACAAATTGTGGATTGTCCACTGGCCACGTCACCTGCCACGTCACCTGCCATAAGTTGTGGATTTGTCCACTGGCCACGTCACCTGCCACAAGTAGTGGATTGTCCACTGGCCACGTCACCTGGCCACGTCACCTGACACAAGTTGTTGATTGTCCACTTGCCACGTTACCTGCCACAAGCTGTGGATTGTCCACTTGCCACGTTACCTGCCACAAGTTGTGGATTGTCCACAATGCAATGCAAGCAATTACATTTTTATTTTATATTTTTTAATAGTTTTTCATCATTTGCCATCATTTTTGAGATTTCTAATGTTAAAAAATAGGTCACCTTCAAAAACGCTTATAAACGCAAACGTTTCAAAATGCCGGTACCGCGTTCAGCCGTGTTTAGCCGCGTTTAGCGTCTGAAACGTTTAAAACTTTTGCGTCTGAACCCATTTTTTTGCTTCTGGAAAAACGAGGTTAAACGCAACTGCTTGTAAACGCCAAAAAAAAGAGTGTGTACATGAACACAAAAGATAACATTGAATGGGTTCAGGGGCAGTTAAAAAAAGAGTCCAACTGCCTCTGAACACGCGTTCAACAGCAAATAACAGCGTCTCGTGTGATCCCAAACATGTTGTGACGCCATGTTTTTAGCTATTTGTCAATAAGGGTGACAAAAATGCTGATGATCTTGTTGTACTTGTTTGATATTTTCAGCATGGAAAAGCGGTCTTAGCACCTGGAAGTGAAGTCTTCCTTCTAGGGGATTTTACATTTTTCCCTTTGATATATCAGGGGTTCATGGCTTTGTAAATACAGCAATTAAAGCAGTAAAAAAAAAACAACATTTATTATTATGCAGCTTAATAATTCTTAGACGTGATGGCTTCATTTCTTTTTTACTTTACTTTTTTAAGCTTTCTTTCTCCTAGTCTCATCTGCTGATCCAGCCAGCAAATCTGTTGTTTTTATAGCACAAACTCTCCAGCCAAATGAATCAGTTTACATGGAAGACAAACCACTTAACACTGGCAGGGGTAATTACCATGAACAGATTTTATTTATTGATGTAAACCCTTTATCTCAAAAAGAAAAAACTGTTTGCTGTAACTGCTTATAAAGTGTGAGCTGGAGTTTGGCTTCAGTTTGTGAAGTATTTACTGTAAATCTACTTTTACATTTAACACTACCCTCTCCCTAGACTGATAATTCTGCTGTCTGCTGTGATGCCTATAGTCATTCGTCCAGAGTTTTGTCTCATTAACACAGTAGGTGTGTTACTGGCCAGATTACCAGGTGAAAAAAGAGGGGATAAAGGCATAGAAAAAATGAATAATGCCACTACCACATCTAACGATTGGTAAGCTGCAATATAAAACATTTTACCACTGCTACTAAAATCAATAAAGGATTAAGGTTTTTTACCTTAAACAGCGGCGTACTTATGGTGGGGCGGGGGGGGGGGGGCGCTCCGCCCCAGGGTGCCACACACTGGGGGATGTCAGGCCGGCGCCCCCTCCTCCCCCGTAAGTGAAGCAATGCTCAGATGGGCAGAGGGCAAGCGATGGCTGTGACAGGATGTGCGGGGTACGGACTGTACCGCTACCCGGGTGATACGCCGCCAGATAAACACACTGTGTTTATCTGGCGGCATGTCACCCGGGTAGTGGTGGAGAAAACACTGTCTCTCTCTCCTGTACAGCAGGGGAGTGAGAGAGAGATAGTGGGGCGTTGGCCAGCGCTGCACTGATTAGAAGACGGGAAATGCTGGAGTCAACTAGCAGGTGATTGGTTGCTAGGTGGTCCTAGCAACCAATCATGAGCATTGTTAACTTTTCGTATTAACTCCAGCAGTTCCCGCCCTCTGTTCAGCACTGGTGTGTCTCTCCATGTGCCGCTGTGCGCGAGTAAGATAGGAAGGGGCAGAGAGGGGTGGTTGTGCAGCGTGACAGTGTAACATGCAGGGGGGGGGGGGGGGTGACAGTGTAACATGCAGGGGGGGGGTGACAGTGTAACATGCAGGGGGGAGAGGTGACAGTGTAACATTGTAACATGCAGGGGGGGAGGTGGCTGTGTAACATGTAGGGGGGAGGTGACAGTGGATCTCTGAAGGAACACCTGAGATCTAGCTCGGGAGAAAGGAAGGCTGAAAGAATGTGATCTATCTCTCTATCTCTCTCTGGGCTCTACATCTGAAGGTAGCTGGAAGGAGAAGATCTTGAAACGCAAAGATGTAGGGGGTTGAAAGAAGTCCCTTTTGGGACTTTGCTTCTCAAAAAGACAGAACCTGGTAAAGTATAAATCTTTTAATGTATACCTTTTTAGATAATTGAAGTGTGGTTGAACATATGCTTGACTAATCCAGCTATTGTTAGATCAGTTTTGGAGTGAGGTGAAATCTGTGTTATGAGATATATATATATTTTGTCATATCTCATAACACTGACTTTAAAGTCTTAAGCCTCGTACACACGATCGGATATCCTATGGATTCTAATCCGATGGATTTGTCCATCGGAAATCCGATGAAGCTGACTTCCATCAGTCTTGCCTACACACCATCAGTCAAAAAACCAACCGTTCCAAACGCAGTGACGTAAAACACTCCGATGAGCCGAGAAAAATGAAGTTTAATGCTTCTGAGCATGCGTCGACTTGATTCTGAGCATGCGTGGGTTTTTTATCCGATGGACTTGCCCATAGATGATCGGAATTTGCTATCAGTTTTTAAAACATCAGAAAAATGTAAAACATGTTCTATTATTTAAAACCGATGGAAAAAAGACCGATGGGTCCCATACACGATCGGTTTGTCCTATGAAAAAAGTCCATCGGACTGTTTTTATCGGTAAAACCGATCGTGTGTACAGGGCTTAAGAATTGGATTGATTATAGTATGTGTTAAATCATTGATTCTTTCTAAATTTAAAATAAGCTTTGATCAAATTATCAAGCTGTGTGCACAATATAACAGCTTTTGTTTGTGCATTTAAGAGAAGGTCTGTTTGTTTTGAGAAGAAATTACACCGTAGATAACATAGTGCTAAGATAAACAAAATTTGTTTACACTAAAGCCGTGAAGTCACGGAAAGACATTTCACAAGTTACCAGGTTTAAAATATACAAGTATGATTTAAGTATTGAACTGTGAATATCTCTTGTAATATAGAGCTGGCATAGAAATGTAAATAATATTATCTGAACATTAATCACCATTTATCTCTGATTGTAGAAGTATATCAATTTAATTGTTTTATCACAAATTATACCTGATAGTAATTTTGCACTGTATTTTAGTTAATAAATATATATAATTTTAAATATTATTTGTGTCACTTGTCTTCAAAATAGCACGGATAAAAGAACTTTGGATTTCTTGTTTGATATTGTAGGCAGTTGTAAATCTCCCAAATCAAAGATTTGCATATCTCCATAAATACAATACTATTTTAATATTTCAGTATAAACATTCTGACAGGTCATAAAGATTGCCTAACATTAAAAAGGCGGATTTCAGGCATTGACCAACAACAAGATAATGGGGGATGTGTTATACAAATATTCTTACATTCCATACAGATAAATAGAGATAAACTACAAGAGGGAATATACAGTTAAGCCAGGCATAATACATTTCAGATGGCGGCGTAATTAATATATATTATTACAATGATTTCAATAAGTATACTGTATAATTTAGGATATACAAGAAAATAAATGTCACTGTAACAGTATCATATGGAGTTCTTAGTCTATATGGGCTTACATTCTGCTATAACATGTAGTCATGAATAGGGAACTAGCACAATTTTTTTACAGCAAAATGTGTAAGCAAGTAACAACATTATAAAGTAGGCTCAATTGGTGCCCTCAGTGAAACATTGTTCAGTGTTCATTTTGGACAAACACATAAAAATTACAGTGCCTTGAAAAAGTATTCATACCACTTGAAATTTTCCACATTTTGTCATGTTACAACCAAAAACGTAAATGTATTTTATTGGGATTTTATGTGATAGACCAACACAAAGTAGCACATAATTGTGAAGTGAAAGGAAAATGTTTCATGGTTTTAATTTTTTTTTACAAATAAATATCTGAAAAGTGTGGCGTGCATTTGTATTCAGCCCCCTTTACTCTGATACCCCTAACTAAAATCTAGCGAAACCAATTGGCTTTAGAAGTCATCTAATTAGTGAATAGAGTCCACCTGTGTGTAATTTAATCTCAGTATAAATACAGCTGTTCTGTGAAGCCCTGAGAGTTTTTTTTTTTTTTAAATCTTAGTGGACAGACAGTATCATGAAGGCCAAGGAACACACCAGACAGGTCAGTGATAAAGTTGTGGAGAAGTTTAAAGCAGGGTTAGGTTATAAAAAAATATCACAAGCTTTGAACATCTCATGGAGCACTGTTCAATTTATCATCCGAAAATGGAAAGGGTATGGCACAACTACAAACCTACCAAGACATGGCCGTCCACCTGAACTGACAGGCTGGGCAAGGAGAGCATTAATCAGAGAAGCAGACAAGAGGCCCATGGTAACTCTGGAGGAGCTTCAGAGATCCCCAGCTCAGGTGGGAGAATCTGTCCACAGGACAACTATTAGTTGTGCACTCCACAAATCTGGCCTTTATGGAAGAGTGGTAAGAAGAAAGTCATTGTTGAAAGAAAGCCATAAGAAGTCCTGTTTGCAGCTTGCAAGAAGACATTTGGGGGACACAGCAAACATGTGGAAGAAGGTGCTCTGGTCAGATGAGACCAAATTTTTACTTTTTAGCTTAAGAGCAAAACGCTATGTGTGGCGGAAAACGAACACTCCACATCACCCTGAACACACCATGGCAGCAACATGTTGTGGGGATGCCACACTTTTCAGATATTTATTGGTAAAAAAAAAATTCAAACCATTTATCATTTTTCTTCCACTTCACAATTATGTGCCACTTTGTATTCATCTATCACATAAAATCCCAATAAAAGAGAATTTGTGAAGTACAGTGCTACAGAATTCCAGAATGTCCTATTAACTAGAATTAACATAATTGGCAGCTTTGGTGACACTATAAAATAGGCATTTATCCAACAGAATATAATTTATCAGGACTACTTTGTGCAATTACATATTTGCTAGACCTAAAAGCTAGATGTGAAGGCATGAACTGTCAATGAGGGATGCTCAAATGCAGGCAATAATAGACTCCAATAATAGAACCAAATGATTCATTAATACCTTTTATAAGACTTTTAATCTGTTCCTCAATAGTCATGTGACTGCAATGTCTGGGGGGATTGTGCATCCGGATGGGGACATTGTTTAACTTGAATAAAGATCCATATAAAACACTACAAATCCCTGAAATGTAAATAATATGTTTGATAGAGAATAGTGAAATAACACTATATTCCACTGCTTAGGAGATTCTAGTTAGGATTCGATTGCAATCACACGCTGTTCTAATATACACCCGCCCCTTTTATTTGAGTGAGCGCGGCCAGCGCTGTTCTATTGAGATGGGTCCCCCATCTGATAGAACGAGCGGCGGGAGCGAGCACTGTGTTAACTGCGCATGCTCCAACAACAGCTGATTGAACAGATGTTTAGTTTCGGAGATTTCCGTGATATCAGACTGCGCATGCGCAGTCCAACCCGGGCACTATCTGATAGGGGACCTAGAATGATAGGACACCGGCACTTCCTGGTTCACGCAATGATCAGCTGTGATTGGTCACAGCTGATCACGTAGTAAGAAGCCTCTGACAGAGGCTTCTTATCACGATCGGAGATGCGGGGTGTCAGACTGACATGCCGCACTCGCGATCGCCGTGCTGCGTGTCCCCACGGGCGCGCCAGCATGTTATCCTGCTGGACGTCAATAGACGTCCAGTCAGGATAACAGAACCACTTCCCGGACGTCAATATGCTTATGACCGGGCGGGAAGTGGTTAAAGAAATGGAAAAGAGACCCATTTTGCGGCGCTTTCATAGCCCTTTTTACAGGGCTCCCATCCCGCCCCAAAGATGCAAGCTTGCATGACTTTTTATAACATTCCGCAAGCACACCACCCCAGTGTCAAAGCACTCACTGCAAAAAATGGGAGGCAGTTTTCAGGCGCTTTTTAGAGGCTATTTGTAGAGCTAAAACACCTCAAAACTGCCTCAGTGTGAACATGGGTTTTAAAGCAGTTGTAAACCACTGGCCGGGGTGGTGGAATGGCATGGGTGGCCCTTCCTTTAGAGCGCATGCGCCATTGATGTCACTGGCTGCATGTACAGTAAATATCACCTCTATAGGTAAGCCTTATTATAGGCTTACCTATAGGTAAAAGTTGCCGATGGAAGTTTACTTTCACTTTAGGCAAAACACGTTGAGTTTAGCACCATCCATAACCATTATACCATCATTTGATCACTGTACAGTTTATACGTATTGAATGCTCAACTATTATGAATATAACATGTTTGTTATTTTTATAGGGAAACATTTTTTACTTTACAATCACTTTAAAGTGCACAAATTTGCAAGTAATATCTCTTGTTTATATTGGTTGATTGGGACTGAAGCCTGTGGAGGGAGATGTGTGCAAAGGTGGGGGATGTGGGAGAGTGGTGCAGAGGTCAGAGTCAAGGAGTAAAAGTAAGATGCGGACAGCTTATGCTGTACACTGTACATAGCACACCCCTAAACCTTACACTTTGTATGTAGCACACTCCTCAACCTTGCACTATGTATACAGTGCACCCCTGAACTCTGCACTCTGTACGCCGCATACGCCTGAACTTTGCACTCTGTATGTAGCGCACTCCTGAACTCTTCACTCTGTGCAAACTTTGTTACCAAAACAAATTTTTCAATAAATTGTACAATGTTTGTACTTGTAATAAAATTGTACTCCTGAACTCTGCATTCTGTATGCTGCGTGGGCCTGAACTCTGCACTATGTACATAGCGTACGCCTGAACTCTGCATTCTGTGCATACTTTCTGTTATCAAAAATACATTTTTAATATATTGTAGAATAGCTGTACACTTCAATATCTGCTTGCCATTATTTTTCCAAGGCTTCTACTTTCAGAGCTAGTTATTACTTAAGTTATTACTAAAACCAATAATAATTCAATTCAGAGGCAATTATTTAATATGATAAAGAGTAGATACATAGTCAGATACAACCGGTCCTTTGAGGGCAACCATAATGCTTGTCAGGTCACCTGTGGCCAGATGCACACCATTGGGGGTCAGGAGTGCACCACAATGTAGTGAACCCTATGGCTGACTGCTGCGGATGGGATACTGGGTGGTTGTGGAAAGCGGGACCAGTGGAGCACAACTCGGATCCACAGGAAGCTAGAGCCAAGATTCCCCAGGGCGCTGAGTCTAAGACCCAGCAGGTTTTCACCAGAGCCTCTAGTGGTGAGGATGTAACGCTGCAGCTGGGTCCAGGTCGCGACCCCTAGAGTCCCCTAGCTCATGCTCCGTAGGGTAAGGAGGATAAAGGGGAAGCAGCAGCACAGGATACAAGAATAGTGAGGGGAAAAGCCAAGGTCAGGGCAACAAGCAGACAAGGATAAACGAAGGACAAGCCGAAGGTCAAGGTCACAAGCAGACAGGGATAGTCGGGAACAAGCCAATATCGGTAACAGAGAGACAAACGTAGCACACGGCAGGCAGGAACCCAAACACACAATGCTTAAACAAACACGTTGATCAGCAAGGCAGACTTGCAGTGCACAGGTTAATATAGTGTTCTGTGATAGGGCCTGGGGTGGAGTCAGGCTGGGAGGAGATTATAAAGGCAGCCAGGTGAGAGAGCCTGGCCTCTAAGATGAACACATGGGGAGGAAGGTAAGCTGACAGACAAACATTACTGCATATCCATGACAATGCTGATGTGGCCCGTGATGAAATTAGGTTTGACACCCCTGATCTAAAGGTACAGTGAAGAAAAAATGTTCTGCAATTAATATATTAGGGCTTAATATCAACATGCTCTTGTTTACAGAAAAACATCCCCCAAATTATAAAAAAAAAATTATGAGACAATCTGAATTTTCAGTGTTTCCACTTAAGGCTAAATTAGGCACAGTATGCCTAATGCTATAGACAGCAGTAACACAGAGATATAGTTATTCATTACACAATTTTTCCATTGACAGTAACAATGCCAGGTATCTCCTATAAGCATATTTATACACTTTCACAACTTTAAGCCTCATACACACGGTCGGACTTCAAACAAACTTTTCCGTGGATTTTTGTTTGAAGGACGTTGGCCGTGAACTTGTATAGCATACACACGGTAACCACAATCACGTGGTTTTTCTGCTCTTTACTGCCACCCTTTGGTCAACGTCTGCTATTGTTGGTTGATTTTAACATTGGTTCTGAGCATGCGTATTTGTACTTCGGACTAAAGTCCGATGGATTTCTGTACACACGACAGGGCTTTGCACCGTAGGACTTTTGTTGACGAAAAGTTTGTCCGTTTGCAGAGCGAACTTTTGTCCGATGAAAACCAAAAACGTTTGTCCGATGGAGCGTACACAAGGTCAGATTTTTTTGAAAACCTGGGAATTTAGAAGTTTGTTGTCAAAAAGTCCGACCATGTGTATGGGGCTTAAGACAGGTTGAGACCAGTAAAGCAAAAAATCTCAAGTGATGTACTTTATGTAGTAAATGCTTATAGGCTGAAATCACCATGATGTCTGTAGTAAATGCTTAGGATACATTCACTGAATTCCCAGTGATGCCTGTAGTTAATGCTTGGGCTGCTTTCTTAGTGAGGAATGTAGTGAAAAATAGGATTTTTATAACAGCTTACCTGTAAAATCATTTTCTTGGAGTACATCACGGGACACAGAGCGACATAGTCATTACTATGTGGGTTATATAGATGCCTTCAGGTGCTGGCACTGGCAACTTCCAAAACCGGAAGTACCCTCCCCTATATAAGCCCCTCCCATCCGGGAGTACCTCAGTTTTGTAGCAAAGCAATAAGTGTCCCCAAAAGAGGGGTGGGAGCTCTGTGTCCCGTGATGTACTCCAAGAAAAGGATTTTACAGGTAAGCTGTTATAAAAATCCTATTTTCTTTCTCGTACATCACGGGACACAGAGCGACATAGTCATTACTATGTGGGACGTCCCAAAGCAATGCCCAATGAGGGGGGGGATACACCATACATAAGCTGAGCGCTATCAGACATGAGGATCTTTTGCGGCCTGCAACACACTGCGCCCAAAGGCGACATCCTCCTGACTTCTAACGTCCACCTGGTAGAACCTAGTAAACGTGTGTACTGAAGACCATGTTGCGGCCTTACAGATTTGAGCCAGGGAGGCCTGGTGATGCACTGCCCATGAAGTTCCAACTGCTCTCCGGTTTAGTGCGCCCTAACTTTGAACGGAGGCGGTCTCCTTCTCAAGCCATAGGCTTGCATTATGACCTGACGAATCCACTTGGCTAAAGTAGATTTTGACGCTGCCTGACCCTTTCTGGGGCCTTCCGGCAGAATAAACAAAGTATCTGTTCTGCGAATCTGAGCAGTGGCTTTTAGATAAGCTTTAACTGCTCTTACTACATCCAAAGAATGTAATAACTTTTCCTCTACCGAGCTCGGTTTGGGGAAAAAAGAAGGAAGAACCACATCTTGGTTCAAATGAAACCTCGATACCACCTTAGGAAGAAAGGCTGGATGAGGACGCAACACTACTCTGTCCTTATGGATAACCAGATATGGCTCTTTACAGGACATAGCAGCTAATTCCGACACTCTTTTAGCCGAACAAATGGCTACTAGAAAAATCAATTTCCTGGTGAGAAGAACCAAGGAAATGTGCTGTAATGGTTCAAATGGTTGCTTCTGTAGAACCGACAGAACCAGGTTTAAGTCCCATGGACATATGGGAATATTTACCGGAGGACTAATACGCATCACTCCTTGTATAAAAGCTTTGACTAATGAATACAAAGCCAAGGGCCTTTGAAAAAATATTGACAAGGCCGAAATCTGACCCTTGATAGTACTCAAGGCAAGCTTCCTATCTACAGCCCACTGTAGGAAGTCCAGAATCCTACCTATTACGTACTTACGTGGATGCCATTTCTTGGCCTCACACCACGCGATGTACGCCTTCCAGATTCTATAGTAGATCTGCCTGGATACCGGCTAGAGTGTACTTTTACCGTTGGAAATTTTCTGGATATATTTGTCCAGGTCTTCCCCGAATAAGCGTTCACCATGAAATGGGAAGCTAACCAGCAATTTTTTACAGGGAGCTTCAGCAGACCAGTTTTTGAGCCATAGAAGCCTGTGCATATGTACTACAGACAGCGTAAGGCGGGAGGCCTGATGGATTGAATCCTTTATGGCGTCAACCGCAAAGCATAAGGCTCTAGGTAGATCAGCTAGGGCAAGGGCCTGCTGATCTGGCAAGTCCCTTAAGACCTGTTTCAACTGATCCTTCACTGCTTGGCAGACCCCAATAGCTGCCACTGCTGGTTGTGTCACCAAGCCTGCTGTAGAAAAAGCAGATTTTAATAAGGACTCCAATTTTTTATCTATTGGGTCCTTGAACATTTGGACATTATCCACTGGACATGTCAGTGATTTATTCGCACAAGAGATGGCTGCGTCCACTGTAGGGACCCTCCATTTTTTGATGAACTTATCCTCCATGGGATAGACCACCGGAAATCTCTTGGGGGGAGTAAATATTTTATCAGGATGTTCCCAATCCTGGTACATGAGCCCTTCCAATAAAGGGTGAAGTGGAAAGGAACAGACAGTCTGGGGAGCTTTTAGCGACCCCAGCGAGGAGACAGTAGTGGTTGATGGTTCCGCAAGGTGCATTTTAAATGCTGATCGGACCATGTTAGTCAAAGACTGAACCCATAATCTTCCAGCTTGAGATGCTGAGAAAGGTTCCTCCACTGTTGATTCCTCTATAACAGAATCAACCTCCTCCTGATCCCCTTCAGGCAGGTCGATCCCTGTATGGGACTGTTGCTCCGCTAACAGGTACTCTGAAGGAGGAGACGGAGATCGGGCGTGCTTTCCCTGTGACAGGGAGGCAGCGATTAATGTTGACAATCTCTCTTCTAATCCTCCCAGAGCTGAGGAAAAAACCTCCTCTGTTACATACACAGGAGCAGGTGAACTGAGGACAGCCACAGTACCAGGTACTCCTGCGGGGTCTCTACGGTCACTAACCTCTGAATTTTCAGGGGAGACTGGTGCAGCAGAAGCATGCCCAAGATCCTCAGAGCCCGATGGAGACCCCTTCGCTTCCTGGAAGATTTAGTTCCGGAGCTTCTGGACGGCATATTCCTAAGCCCAAAGCTGAGGTATTCCAGCCGTAATACACCACTTTTACTGAGAATAGTCTAGCACAATTGCTGCTATATAACAGTTGGTGTCTACTAAAGTGCCTTTCTAGGGGATGCCTGCATCAACCGCCTCTGTGTGCCTTTTTACTGTTGCTAGCTCTGTCTGTGCACTTCAATAGCCAGCTGTGATTGTGCCTTTAAACATGCTGGATGCCCGCACATGCGCAGTAGCGCCGCGGCGCACACCGAGCGTCATCCACCCGCTCCGCCCCTTTTTCCAGATCGCCTCTATATAGAGAGGCGCGTGCTCGCGCACGCGCACGGGCACGTGCGCCTTCGGCGCCTTTTTTGAAAAAATAAGGAGCTAGATGGGAGCCAGGGTCCCTGCCGCAGGGCCCGGGGATGGATGAGCGCAGCAACAGGGCAGAGGAGACAGCTTCCCAGCAGAGAACTTACCAACTGCCTGGATTTGACTTCGGAAGAAAAAAATCCACATTACAAGAAAAAGAACCATAGCGGCCTCTAGTGTTTAACACAGGTACCGCGGTCTTACATTTTTTTTTTTTCTTGCCTACTATTAAAATTTTTACATTTTCTCAGTAGTAACAGGCATGCACAGAATATTAGCGGGAATACCTTAGGTAACAGGCAGAAAGACAAAATAGGCTTGGGGGTCCCCCAATAGAACCAAGTTCCTGAGGGCCCCCACTTACCTTTTCCTCGCCGCAGGACTCTGTTTGGTCCACAGAAGCCCAAACTTCACCTATCACGGCAGGCATTGTAATTAAACCTTCAGGGACCGGGTTCCCAAGGATTCCACTCCCCTGGACCTGTATAGCACCCTGCACAGAAAACATCTTGGTCGTGGGTATGACCAGAGCTCTGGATCCCAGGGTCTAGCCCTCCTAAGAGAGGCATTACAGGCAAAACCTTGCTCTTCTCTTGCAAGGCCCGGGTACCGACCGTTTAGCTATGAAGCTTTTTTGGTCGGATCCAGAATAGCTTACTGAGGCCCAAAAGAACCTGTACACAAGCTCAGTGAAAAACACATGTTACTTCTTGGCCAACACCTTAGACACTGGCAAAAAACTGAGGTACTCCCGGATGGGAGGGGCTTATATAGGGGAGGGTACTTCCGGTTTTGGAAGTTGCCAGTGCCAGCACCTGAAGGTATCTATATAACCCACATAGTAATGACTATGTCGCTCTGTGTCCCATGATGTACGAGAAAGAAACTCTGTCTGTGTTCTCAGTGACATCTGTAGTAACATTCATAGGCTAATGCCCCGTACACACGATCGGTTTTCCTCTTGGAAAAACTGCTGGAAAAAGATAGAGAGCAGGTTCTCTATTTTCCCGTCAGGAAAAAAACTGATCGGAAACGTGCTCAGAAACAAATCGACGCATGCTCGGAAGCATAGAACTTCATTTTCTCGGCTCGTTGTAGTCTTTTACGTCACCGCATTCTTGGCAGTCAAAAGTTCACCGAACTTTGTGTGACCGTGTGCATGCAAGGCAGGCTTGAGAGGAATTCCGTCGGAAAAACCGTCCAACTTTTTTCCGACAGGTAAACCGATTGTGTATACAGGGCATTAGAGTTCTCAGTGATGTGTTTGTAGTAAATGTTTAGGCTGTGATTTCAATGATGTCTTTTAATGGCATAGGGATGTCTTTAGTAAATGCATAGGCAACATTCTTAGTGATATCTGTAGTGAAGGCTTAAAGGGGTTGTAAACCCTTGTGTTTTTTCACCTTAATGCATTGGCTCCCGCTGCTGTCAATCAAATCCAATGACGCGGGCGGGGCCAAGTCCGGCATTCTGTGTCTATGCACGTCTAACTGATCCCACAATTCCCAGACCCGATTATGGGCATAGAGAGAATCATTCAATGAAGCGGTCAGGTTTTCCATCCGTTTCACATCCCGGATCCTGGAGTGCAAATCAAACGGAGAGGGGGGTTCCCCCTCCTCCCACCTAAGGGCAACTAGGCAGCGTGCAGCAGTTAACAATTTAGAGAAAGAAAAAGTTGGGAGACCCAAAAGGAAGATTTTAGGATTGAAAGGCACCCAGGAGCCAAAGATGGAATGGAGTAGAGAGTGTACCATCCGCCAGTAGGGGATGATTAGAGGACATGTCCAGAAAATATGGTATAACGTACCAATGTCTGCGATACAACGCCAGCACCGGCGATCTGCAGAAGGATATATGGAATTGAGCAGGTCCCGGGTTTGATACCAATGATAGAGTATCTTGTATTGATTCTCTTTGTACAAAGTACAAATAGAGCTCTTAGAGGCCTGCGACCAAATAAGTTGCCATGTTTTCAAGGGTAACTCTTCTCCCAAGGCCTGCTCCCATTTACACATATAGGCATGCCGATTTTTTTTTATTTTTAATAACAGATATATACTAACCTGCTCTGTGCAATGGATTTGCACAGAGCGCCCCCAAAGTTCCTATTCTCGGATCTCCAGTGCTCCTGGCTCCTCCTCTTTACAGTGTGTCACCACAGAAAGCTGCTTCCTATAGTGGCACACCTGTGGGCTTGGTCCCCAGCCATGCTGCCTGTGTCCATAAATACAGACAGCACAGCTTGGCCCCAACTCTGCTCCCTCGTCACAGAATTTGACTAATAGCCTATGAAACCAGAAAGTCAGAGGAGAGAGCCACTGCAAACAGACACAGAGCTGGATTGAGTGAGGACCAGGGTGGATAAAAATCAATGATTTAAAAAAAAAACAAAAAAAACAACAACTTATTTTTGGGATTTAAATTAATTTCTTTTGATTTTTATTAAATTTATTTTAATAAATTACTTTTGAAGTAAAAATCTATCTAAAGATCGTTTTCTATTGAAGATACATTAATAATTTAGTTTATTCAGCATTAAATGGAGCTTAGTTATGTATCATGAGGCTGTATATTCTGCAATATTTACATTTTTGGTAAACTCATTCAATGAATCCAAGCTCTGCAAGTCTGAGATAACATGCACTGCATTGATCCATTTACACAATTTCACAATAACCATGAGATAAAACCAAGTTCAGGAATATTCCTTTATCCCATTGTTTTGAAAATCTATGTACACTACAAACTGTATGATTGAATCAGTTCAGTTCTCGCTGTTTTACTAACGTGACAGCTTATTATTCTAAATAGGAAACCTTTATTTTGTTTGCAAATATTAAAGATTCTAACTACCAGCAAGAATAAGTCCTTACATTTAAAGAGCACCTGTCATTTCAGATCCATCATGGCAGCGTCTGTTAGCAGGCATCCACTCACCTGCTGCCGCCAAGTCCCTCACCTTGTTGTGTCACTGCCGTATCACCAGCCAAATGGGACGGTCGGTGAGTCAACAGCTGGTTAGAGGAGGAGCCGCTGTGGGTTAGAGATGACAGTTGCTCTTTAAAAAGTATGATTTAAATTGAGTTGATTTAAATCAAGCCTTTTTACTAGTGATTTAAATCGACTTTATTTAAATCAAATTCACCCTGTTGAGGACTCAGGTAAGTATAAGAGGGTTAAGGGAGCAATACTTTAAGCTAAACACTTTTTTACCTTAATGCAGGAAATGCATAATAGTAAAAAATAATTAGACCCCTTTCACATGGGCGTTCCAATCAGGTCGGCCTGTCAGCTTTTCATGCAAGTCCATGCATTCTTAACCACTTGACAACTGGGCACTAAATCCCCTTCGTGCCCGGACCAATTTTCAGCTTTCAGTGCTCTCACACTTTGAATGACAATTACTCAGTCATGTAATACTGTAACCTAATGATTTTTTTGTCCTTTTTTTCATACAAATAGAGCTTTCTTTTGGTGGTATTTGATCACCTCTGGGTTTTTTATTTTTTGCGCTATAAATGAAAAAAATACGGAAAATTTTGAAAAAAAAACGCTTTTTTTTTAGTTTATGTGATAAAATTTTGCAAATTATAAATTTTTCTTTATAAAATTTGGCCACAATTTATACTGCTACATATCTTTGGTAAAAATAACCCAAATTAGTGGATATTATTTGGTCTTTGTGAAAGTTATAGAGTCTACAAGCTGTGGTGCGGATCATAAACAATTGATCACACCTAATGTACTGGTGGCCTATCTCATTTCTTACGACCCGAACAAGCCAGCAAAGCACAAATACCCCCCAAATGACCCCCTTTTTTAAATTAGACATTCCAAGGTATTTAGTAAGATGCATCGTGAGGTTTTTGATGTTGTAATTTTTTCCCACAATTCTTTGCAAAATGAAGATTTTTTATTTATTTTTTTCCACAAAATTGTCATTATAATAGGTTATTTCTCTCACATGGCATGTGTATACCACAAATGACGCCCCAAAATACATTCTGCTACTCCTCCTGAGTATGGCAATACCAAATGTGTGAGACTTTTATACAGCCTGGCCATATACAGAGGCCCAATATTGAAATAGCACCTTCAGGCATTCTAGGAGCATAAATGACACATCTCATTTCTCAACCACCTATTACAGTTTTGAAGGCCCTGGAGCACCAGGACAATGGAAACGCCCACAAAGTGACCCCATTTTGGAAAGCTAACACCCCAACGTATAATGTATGAGGCATAATGGGTCTTTTGAACGGTTCATTTTTTTCCTGAAGTTTTTGGAAAATGCGGGAAAAAAATGAAAACGCAATTTTTTTACGCAAAGTTGTCCATTTATAAGATATTGCCAACACATAGCATGTACATAGCAAAAATGATACCCCAAAATACATTCTGCTACTCCTCCTGAGTATGGCGATACCAAATGTGTGAGACTTTTATACAGCCTGCCCACATACACAGGCCCAATATTGAAATGGCACCTTCAGGCATTCTAGGAGCATAAATTACACATCTCATTTCTCAACCACCTATTACACTTTTGAAGGCCCTGGAGCACCAGGACAATGGAAACGCCCACAAAGTGACCCCATTTTGGAAAGCTAACACCCCAACGTATAATCTATGAGGCATAATGAGTCTTTTGAACTGTTCATTTTTTTCCTGAAGTTTTTTGAAAATGCGGGAAAAAAATGAAAAGGCAATTTTTTTACGCAAAGTTGTCCATTTATAAGATATTGCCAACACATAGCATGTACATAGCAAAAATGACACCCCAAAATACATTCTGCTACTCCTCCTGAGTATGGCGATACCAAATGTGTGAGACTTTTATACAACCTGGCCACATACAGAGGCCCAACATGCAAGGTACACCATCAGGTGTTCTAGGGACACATAGCATGAACATACCAAGAATTACACCCCAAAATACATTCTGCTGAGCAAATGGTAAACAAAAGATTACCTGTGGTTTTAGTAGCGCAGTTTTCCACAGGAGGATAGCACTGGTCCAGGCAAGAGGCAGGGACTTGGTCAGCAAAAGCGGTGTGGTCAGTTCATCCGACAGGCAGAGGCATGATGGCATAGGTCCTACAGGCAGTTGGCAGAAGTAGGGCCTCGTTCAGGACTGAATGGGGACAGTGGTAGAGGCTTCTCCCACCCAAATCTCTTTGAAGCCTCCGAGTCTCCAGACCCTAATCTGGGAATGAGAAAAACAAAAACAATTGTTTTCTTCATCCAGAAAAACAATTCTGGAGCCCCTCACATATGTGAGACCCCTGTGTTATGAATCCCACTAGTCCACTGGCAGGGTACAAGATCAGTCCAAGAGGCAGGCAAAAAGCATGGTCAAACAGTCCAGGGTCAGTTCCAGATCAGGCAGAGGTATGTACAGAATCGGTAGGCAGAAGCGTGGTCAAATAACAGTCCAGGGTCAGTTCCAGATCAGGCAGAGGTATAAACAGAATCGTTAGGCAGAAGCGTGGTCAAATAACAGTCCAGGGTCAGTTCCAGATCAGGCAGAGGTATAAACAGAATCGTTAGGCAGAAGCGTGGTCAAATAACAGTCCAGGGTCAGTTACAGAGAAAGCAGAGGCATAAGGGGTGTGAACATAAATGGCAGGAAGTGAACTAATAATTTATTTTGGTATGGTAATGGCGGAAGCAGTTGCCTATGCAGAGGCCTGGTTCTGAAGGACATTGGGCACAATGATAAATGGTGTCTCTTCTCTCTCCTCTTTTGGAGCACACCCGGCATTTTTTCTGGCGTTTTTGGCCTGTTGGTCTGGGAGGGATTTTATCTGGGAAGTGGCACTCGGAGAGTCGGCTAACGACATCGGATCTAATGTTTACTGGTGGGCTGTTCGGGTATAAAAGGGCAATGGTGATTTCCTCCTGGAAGAAAAGGAAGGATTTGGGTCTTCTAGTGGATTTTCGATATATTACATATGAGTTGTACATGGCCAAATTGAACAAATAAATTGAAACTTTCTTATACCACTGGTATGATCTTCTTGTGGAAAGGTAGGGTTCGAGCATCTGGTCGTTGAAGTCGACACCCCCCATGAACTTATTGTAATCGTAGATGCATTTGGGTTTTTGGATCCGGCCATTCCTCCTGGTGACTTCAACAAATTCATTGTTGTGGATGGAAGAAAGCAAGTACACGTCTCTTCTGTCCCTCCACTTCACAGCCAAAATCTCCTCATTACGCAAACTCGCCGTCTCCCTTCTTCTTAATTTTTTGGTGACCAGGCTTTGAGGAAAGCCCTTCCGGTTCGTCCGTACGGTGCCGCATGCTGGAGTCTTCATTCTGTGCAAATTTCGGAACAGGGGCAAACTGGTATAAAAATTGTCCACATACAAGTGGTATCCTTTCTCTAGGAGTGGGTTTATGAGTTCCCAAACTACTTTCCCACTGGTTCCAATGTAGATTGGGCAATTAGGGGGGTTCAGTTCGGTGTCCTTCCCTTCATATATGATGAAGCCATACACATACCCAGTTTCTCTGTCGCACAATTTATACAGCTTCACCCCATAGCGGGCCCTTTTGCTGGGTATAAATTGTTTTATGCCCAGCCTGCCAGAAAATTTGATAAGGGACTCATCTATGCATATGTGTTGGTCTGGGGTAAACAACTGGGGGAAGGTTTCAGAAAAATAATTTAGTAGCGGCCGAATTCTATAAAGTTTATCAAAATTTGGGTCATTTCGGGGAGGGCACTGGGTATTATCATTGAAGTGTAGGAATCTCATAATCATTAGATATCTGGACCTGGGCATTACTGAGGAAAAGATGGGCATGTGATATATGGGGCGGGATGACCAATATGAACGTAATTGATTTTTTCCATTTAGTCCTATGCAGAATGTGAGGCCCAAAAAAATCCTAAACTCCTCCACTGTAAGGGCTTTCCACACGTAGGGACGGGCATAAGAGGACGTTGGGTTGCTGGTTATAAACTGTTTAGCATATAAGTTGCACTGGGCCACAATTGTTGCCAGCATATCGTTAGTAAAAATTAAATTAAAAAAATCTATTGGGGAAAAGTTTTCTGTATCCACCTGGACTCCTGGCTGGGCAGTGAAAGGGGGAATGTTGGCTTCTCCTGAATTTGGAGGAAGCCACAAGGGGTACTGAAGGGAATAGGGAAGGCTGGCATGGGACCTAACCCTTTGGGGCTGAGGTGACACCCCACTGGTACGTGGCCTAGCTTCTCGAGGTACTGCGGTGCTGGTGGATGGCACTGCGGTGCTGGTGGATGGCACTGCCTCCTCAGCAGAACGCCTTCGTCTGGCGGGCGGGCCCTGCTCCTCTTCTTCTTCCTCCTGCGCCGTCTCCGTCTCCTCCGTCACTGATCCACTGCTTATGACAGGCTCGTAGTCCACGTCAGACTCATCTGAATATGCGGAGGAATTCGAATCGGAGCGCTCCCCGTTGCTCCCGTCGGCCGCAAGAATTTCATACGCCTCCTCGGCTGAGAATACTCTTTTAGCCATTTGATGAGATGGCACTGACAGGTGGCACTGATGGCAGATGGCACTGGCAGGTGGCACTGGCAGTTGGGACTGGTGGCAGATGGGACTGGTGGCAGATGGGACTGGTGGCACAGATGGCACTGGCAGGTGGCACAGATGGCACTGGCAGGTGGCACAGATGGCACTGGCAGGTGGCACTGGCAGGTGGCAGATGGGATTGGTGGCACAGATGGCACTGGCAGGTGGCACAGATGGCACTGGCAGGTGGCACTGGCAGGTGGCACAGATGGCACTGACTGGTGGCACTGGTGGCAGATGGGACTGGTGGCAGATGGCGGTGGCAGATGGCACTGGCAGGTGGCACTGGCAGCAGATGGCACTGGCAGATGGCACTGGCAGATGGCCCTGGCAGATGGCACTGGCAGATGGCACTGGCAGATGGCCCTGGCAGGTGGAAGATGGCCCTGGCAGGTGGCACTGGCAGGGACTGTGGGCACTGTTTTTTACTTGTGTGTGTGTGTATTTTATCACTCACTATGACAAGCTGCAGCACAGATCTCTCTCTCTCCTCACACGCTGTCTCTGTGTGAGGAGAGAAAGCCGGCAATGAGAGATGATCTCATATGTTTACATTTGAGATCATCTCTCATTGGATAGTGAGATCGAGTGCTGAATGGCCTCTGTGATTGGCCATTCAGCACGATCTGTGATTGGCTGTGTCCAAGGGACACGGCCAACACAGATTTTCCCCAATGCGCGCTCGCAGGGGCGCGCGGGGGGGGGGAAAGAGGAGGACGTCCATGGACGTCCAGTCAGCACTTCGGCGCCGCAATGCAGACGTCTTTTGAGCATTGCCCGGGCGCGAAGTGGTTAAGGACAGGTGGGTGTAAACAGACTTGAGTCTGTTTACACCCGCCCTACCTCTGGGCCCAATTGGGGCCACAAAAAAAAAAAAGAAAATAACTATGTCCTTCCATTTAGGTGGAGAGGATCCAAGGTATTCGGGTGTAAACGGACTGCAGAGTCCGTGTACTTCCAGCCACCCATAGAACGTGTCAGAGCAGAAACTGAGCTGATATTAGGCTTGTGCAATTCGTTTCGTAACGAATTGAAATTCGTCCGAATTTAGCAACTTTCGGACATTCGGAAGCATTCGAATTTCCGAACAAAGCAATTACGAATAAGACCGAATCCGAAATAAATTATACCGCAAATAGCGAATGCCTTCGGCATAATTCGTTATGAAAAAGTTACGAATGTACGAATCCATACGAAGCACAATAACACTCACTCTGCTCTGCTATCTGCTTGTCCCACACCGTGCTGAACTCCCTCTCAAAATGGTGTACAGGGGCGGAGGTTATAGCCGCATGTAAAAAACGAAAGTAAAATACGAGATTTCGAATCCATTCGAAGCACAATAACACTCTGCTCTGCTCTCTGCTTCTCCCTCACCGTGCTGAACCCTCTCAAAATGGTGTACAGGGGCGGAGCCTATAGCCGCATGTTAAAAACGAAAGTAAAATACGAGATTTCGAATCGTTACAAATAACCGCAATGTATTTAGAAAAGTACAAATCCATTCGAAGCACATTAGGCATAATAGGCAGCGTCGTTGTGAGAGAGACACGGAAAATTACGAATCAACGAACCCAAAAAAAGTTACGAAAGTAGGAGTTGTGTCCAGAATCAACGAAAAACAACGTACTCTACCGAAAGTACGAACCCAAAAAAAGTTACGAAAGTAGGAGTTGTGTCCAGAATCAACGAAAAACAACGTACTCTACCGAAAGTACGAATTATAAAGCAACAAAAAATTCAACGAAAAATGTCGCTTGCAAAAATACGAATGAGTCCGAACACGAAAAATCCCGTCTAGCAAAATTACGAATGATTACGAATCAACAGGACCGGAAAGAAACGAACCGAAACGGAACGAATTTTTCCGTTGTGCACAAGTCTAGCTGATATGAATGTGTCTGCTCTGAAGAGTGAGGGATCAGCTCACAGATCCCTTGCTGCTGATCAGAACAGGATCCCCCCCCCCCCCATGTGAAAGGGGCCTTAGGCTTTAGAACCACTCTGTGGGTATTAAAGAAATTGTGTATACATCAATAGAAACCTTGTTACAGGAACGTGTCCAGAGCGTGATAAACAACTCATTCTATAAATATGCTATGGTTGTGAGCCCGCAGTGTCCCCACTGGTGGCTGCATCCATCTTCACTCCTCTTCCTTCCGGGGCCATGGACTCCGACTCTGTGACTGACCGGAGACGTGTGACTGTGACCAAGTCGTGAGCCAACAGTCATGGCAAGGGCCCTTTAGAAACAATCGTGCCCTTTCTTCAGTGCGCATGCACCAATGACGTCGGCGCAAGCGTATATGGTAAATATCTCCTAAACCGTGCAGGAGCAGCGGAGGGACAATTTCTTTATTTTCGGGCACATGTACATCATGCCGCCCCACTATTTAATTAGTCCCGGCTGGCGGAGTGATACTGTGATTGTCCGTTCGTCTCCCGGCTGCAGTCCTACAGAGATATGATGAAGTTGTCAGCGGCTGACAGAGGAGAGCAGGAGGACAGCGTGGCTGCAATGGACAAAGTGAGTAGATAGAATAGAGTATAGAATAGAGGATAGAATACTCACTGTGTCCTATTATGTATCTCACAGCAGATTATCAGCATTACAATTATCACACAGGTAGCACATTAAGCAGAGCTATCATGGCTCTGTGTCACATTGCTTTTGGGTGCTGACTTTGTTACAGTCTGTTACATACAGTACAGCCATAAGTTAACAAAGTCAGCACTCAAAAGCAATGTGACAGAGAGCCATGACAGAGTACCTGCTTACTGTGCTGCCTGTGTGATTATCATAATGCTGATGATCATAAGAAACGGTGAGATCCTACTTTACACTTCATTTGGGGGAGCAGTAAACATGCAGCAGAGCTGCATGTTTACTGCTCCCCAAACCAATTTCCTTTAACTTCTTCCCGTCCAGCGACGTACCGGTACATCGCTGGAATGGAAGGATGATATCTCGGTCATCACTACAGCAATGATCAAGATATCATTTTTTAGCCCCAGCAATTCTGCACAAAGCAAAATTAATTCTAGTGGCTAAGAAGCCCCTGGATTACTTTTACAGACAGTGGAAGGGGGTCCCATAGCCACCTTTACTGCTTTTAACATGTGACCAGTAGCATCCGGTTCCCGGGACACAGTGAGAGGGATGGATGTTGTTCCTCCCACTGTGTGACATCAGAAACCGGAAGAGACGAGGATTTTGTCACTGCCGGTTTCGGGCTGACGTAAAGAAGCCATCACCGGCTTGAACAACCATCTGATCAAACTGATCTTGGTTTGATCAGATGCTTCGGAGGCCAGAGGACAGATATGGGGTCTAAAAGACCTCATAGCTCTCCATAAAGAGGACCTGTCATGGCCCATGCTATCACAAGCAATGTTGTTCATCAAATGTAAAGATACAGTGTAAGTTTTTTTGTTTTTTGTTTTTGTAATAAAATACAATTTAAAAGATATTTAAACTGCCCCCTCTCCTTCGTGCTTATTAATTGCAAATGCATGCATCGGCTCCACACGCATATGTAAATGGCAACAAACCTGCATTTTGTTTCAAGCCGGGGTCAGGGGGTGGGGCCATGGGTGGGGTCAAGGGCGTGGTTGAAGGGGGCCCCGTCAGGTAGGCTGTACGGGGCCCCATGATTTCTAACAGCGGCCCTGTACAGGATGTACAGTATATAGGATGTATATAGTGCCAACAGTTTATGCACTGCTTTATAAAGTATAGGAAGACAGTACTGTTATAATGCAATTCTATACAATAGGATTAGGAGGGCCCTGCTCGTTAGAGCTCAGTTTCAGTGTTTGCTGATGATACCAAATTATATAAGGAAATAAATTTGGTACAAGAGGCACCATTTGTACAAGAAGGCTGAGACAAAATGGGGAGGTGGGCAGGAAAATTGCATATGATATTCAATATTAACCACTTGCCGACCAGCAACAGTACATATACTGCAGCAGGTCGGCTCTATATCGCGAAATGACGTACCTGTATGTCATTTTGTGCACTAGACAGTAGGGGCACATGCGCTGATTGGCCAGAGGGGGAGCTATTTCAGCGGGTCTGCTGGCCACCCGTCGATTGCTCCCCGGAGAGGCAGAACGCTGTTCTGACAGGGAAGGACACAGACATCTTCTGTTCCTGCTAAGCAGGAACACGGAGCTCTGTGTTCACCCAGTCAGTCCATCCCCCACACAGTAGTAAGCACTTAAGGACACACACTACCCTTTGATCACCCCTGGTGTTAACCCCTTCCCTGCCAGTGTCATTAGTACAGTAATGCCCCGTACACACGATCGGACATTCCGACAACAAAACCGTGGATTTTTTTCCGACGGATGTTGGCTCAAACTTGTCTTGCATACACACGGTCACACAAATGTTGCTCGGAAATTCCGAACGTCAAGAACGCGGAGACGTACAACACTACGACGAGCCGAGAAAAATTAAGTTCAATGATTCCGCGTGTAGCGCACCAACCCCAGACTTTACCTGCTTTTCTTCTGCTTGGCTCACCGCACACCGCACCACAAGCCCGTACCCTCCTGAATAGGGAGGTTGAGCGGTGTTAGTTTCTCGGGCCTGCTTGCGGCCAGTGTTAAAAAGCCTCCAGTGCTGACCCCGTTTCTGCGGTAGTCAGAAAAAAGTCATTAGTTCTCCCCAGTAAGCAACTGTCCACACCAACTGAAAGGGCCAACACTTATTTATTCCTTTTAGCACAATAAACAGTCTCTTTAAGAGCAGACAGGTTAGGACAAGACACAGGTCAGATAAGGTGGGAGGAGGTCCAGGCACAAACTTGAATTGGGGTTTCTCCTGTTCTGATTAGCACAAACAGGCTTGGCGCATGGTCTCTGCCTCCTCGTCCTGGATACGGTCCCCCGCAAGGCAGATCCCTGGGAGTCTCGGTCCCCGGCGGATCCCAGCCGAAAGCTGCTGGGCTCCGGGCCTTTCTCCAAAGTACCTCACCCCAGACTGAAGGTGTCTGAGATGGAACCGCAGCTCCGTCTCTGGGCCTAGGGCACCCAGAGACAACCCGACCAGGCCTCCGGGCCTAGGGCACCCGGAGGCGACACACACGCACCCAGGCCTAAGGTGCCTGAGCGCGGAACCGACCCCTCTGGAAGATGGCCGCCCCCTGTTATATCCTCTCCCGACAGGCACAGCAGGTTCCCCGCCCCCCGCCGTACTGCTGCCGAGAGGGGACAAAAAAGGACACAACCTTGTACTGCGGTTCAACCCGGGCCCATTACAACAGTGCCACCTATAGGCCCCAGGGAACTTGCACACCAGTACCATCTCCCAGGGATAGAAATGGTCCATGAGACCTAACAATTAGTGCATCTGAGCCTAGTTACCACTCAGATGCTTCCCCCTAAATGTAACCACCCGCTACACGAGCATGCGTAGAATTTTTGTGCGTCAGAATTGGCTACACATGATCGGAATTTCCGAGAACAACTTTTGTTGTCGGAAAAATTGAGAACCAGCTCTCAAACATTTGTTGTCGGAACAGCAAATGTCGATGGAGCATACACACGGTCGGATTTTCCGACAACAAGCTCACATCGAACATTTGTTGTCGGAAATTCTGATCGTGTGTACTCGGCATTACAGTGCATATGTTTACCAATGTTAACTGTAATAATGGCACTGGTTCCCAAAAAAGTGTCAAAAGTGTCCGTTAGTTGTCCAATTTGTCCGCCGCAATGTCGCAGCCCAACTAAAAACCACTGATCGCCGCAATTACTAGTAAAAATGTTTTTTTAAATAAAAATGCCGTAAAAAATATCCCATAGTTTGAAGATACGATAACTTTTGTGCAAACCAATCAATATACGCATATTGGGATTTTTGTTTTTACCAAAAATATGTAGCAGAATACATATATCCCTAAACTGATGAAGAAATTAGATGCCATATCGCAAAAAATGGCCTGGCCATTAAGGGGCTAAAATCTTCCGGGGCTGAAGTGGTTAAGAAATGTAGTAAAGCCTCGTACACACGACCGAGTTTGTCGTCAAAAAACGACAAGAAAACTGCAGAGTGAGCTTTCTTGCCGAGAAAACCGTTCGTGTGTATGGTTTCTCGTCGAGAAAACTGCCAGGAATCTCGACAAGAAAAATAGAGAACCTGCTCTCTATTTTCTCGTCAGGATTCTCGTTTTTCTCGTCGGGTTTCTCGTCGGCCTGTTTTGCGATGAGAAAACCGGTCTTGTGTATGTTTCTCCAAGTCTTAAAAAATCGCGCATGCTCAGAATCAAGTATGAGACGGGAGCGCTCCTTCTGGTAAAACTAGAGTTCGTAATGAAATAGCACATTCGCCATGCTGAACTGAAAAGCACGAGGCTAAAAAGCGCGAATCGTCTCTCACCAAATTTTTTACTAACATGCGTTAACACAAGATCAGCAAAAGCAGCTCAAGGGGTGGCGCCATTGGAATCGAACATCCCCTTTATACTGCCGTCGTACGTGCTGTACGTGACCGCGCTTTCTAACGTCGAGATTTGGAATTGACAGTGTGTATGCAAGGAAATCGATGTTTCTCTTACCATCCATGGACTGACACGGTGTCTCTTTACACTTTACACGTGGGTTATGTCCCTGCTTGCAGGAGAAGACCTAGGCACTAGGCAGAATGTGAAATGTTATACATACATTCTAAAAGCCAGAGCTGAACAGCCCCACCCAGGGGGCCGTCCCTCCGGACATAACCCTCCCACTACAGTCAGCAGACTTCAGTTTTTTTCTGCCTAGCAGAAGGAGAAGACGTGGCTCTCTCAGGAGCCAGTCTCCTGACTTATTTTTATTCCTTTTCTGGAATTCTTTTTTATTTTATTTTTGAGAATTTTCTATCAACTGTCGGCTGGGCAACAGGTTGGGTACAAGATATCCTCGTAGTCTTCCCTGTCCGACCATCGAGCCTGCTGATCCTCGCCTTGTGTGCGTGAGACTCAGTTCACGACAGGCCCCATGACTCCAGGGGTGGCCGGGTTTGCTTTCATGCTCCCACGGTCCTCTCAAGACTGAACAGTTCCTGACTGACTGTATCTTTTGCGGTGGACCGGGCCGACAGCTACTCAGTACTGCACTGTGATAGTCCTGTCAGAAACACACCAGTGGGTCCCTCAGGGGACGGGTAAGTAGTCTCTCCTGCCTGCAGGTGAGTACAAAAGGCTGTGTGTTTCTCTGTGGGGGATTTTCCCTGTCTCCCCCTGTATTTCATTGTCACTCTCTGTCACCATTGCTGGTGCTGTGCTGTGTGGGGTGCCTGGGGGTCACACTGTTCTTGGAGGGGCTAATGCTGGTCTGCAGATATGCTTGGGGCCTTTTTTTGTGTGTTTTGGGGCCTGAGCGCCGAGTGGCGCTGTGTGTGTGCTGTTTTTTTCACTTTTGCTGAGTCATGGCGGCCATCTTGCCGCGGATCGCCTCAGTGAAGTGCGGCGGCCATTTTCTTGTAGCCCGTGCGCTCTTCAGCACTAGTTTTGGCCTCTAGCGCTGCTGTAACAGCGCAAATCTCCTCACAATCTCCTCACAGCTCACCAGCGCTGACACAGCGCGGTACAGACAGCGGAACTGAGCGGTCCCTGGTCCGGTTTGGTGAGTCCCCTGGGCGCCCCCTCCTCAGTCAGCACAGCCTGTGGGTGGACTTTTTATCTGAGGAGTCTCAGAGGGGGGCAATATGGAGTCTCTGTCACCAGCTTCCCCTAAATGTCAGTGGACAACAGGCAGTGCTTCAGCACCTGCGGTCCCTAGGGACCAGTTGTGGGCAGTCCTGGAATAATTTCTGACCAGGATGGGAGCTGTGTGCAAGCGCAAGGGAGCAAAAAAGCGCCCTCTCCCCACTTTACTTCATGAGGGCAGTGCGCTGATTCAGATATGGGCCTAGCCACTACCGCTCAGGACCCTAGTTCTGAATGTATTGGATGGTTTTGAACAGGACATTCCTTATGAGGAAAACTCCAGTTCTGAGTCAGTAAATGACAGGGTGCTTGTTAGTGTGCTCATGACTGCGGTGAGGGACACTCTCAAGCTAAAATGCTGCGGATGCAGAACCTCAGGCGGATACAGTCTCCTTTGGTTCTTTTAAGGCCAGGCCTTCTAAAGAGGTTTTTCCATATGTACTTTCTTTGACCAGCTCATTGATAAGGTCTGGGAAAAGCCGCAGAAGAATTTTTTTATGGTCCCGCGGCATTTGTCTATCAGATACCCCTTGAAGATGCCCTACTTAAAAAGTGGGCTTCTCCCCCAGGGTCGACCCTCCAGTCGCCCGGTTGAACAAGGCCATCACTCTCCTGATGGAGGGGACTCCTGCATTTGAGGACCCCACTGACAGGAGGTCAGAAGTGGTGAGCAGAGCCATGTTTGCCTTGTTGGGATTCGCCCTACAGCCTGTGGTAGCGGCGACCCTTGTGTCTTAAACACTTACAGGTTGGGCAAAAATGTTGCACCTAGCTGTACAGGAGCATAATCTTCCTCCAGACACAGTTGCTTTGGCCCACCAACTGGTTCAGGGCCTGGTTTATGTGTGCGACGCCACGTTGGACGTGACCCCTTTAATATCCAGGGCCTCTGTCTCGGCGGTGGTATTGCGTCGTCTTATCTGGTTGAAGTGCTGGTCTGCTGACCTAGCCTTAGGAAGCTCCTGACGGATCTACCATTTAAAGGTGGTAGACCTTTCGGTGCTGCTCTGGATGACATTGTCATGGATGTCATGGGAGGTAAAAGCACTCTTCTTCCTTAGACTAGCAAGGGTGAGGAGGCCCGCCGCAAACAGGGGCCTTCCTTTCCAGCAAAAGGTTTTTTTTTCGTCAGTCAGAGTCCACGGGTAGGCCCTCTCAGACTGACGGCAGTGCGGCTGGTGGGCACAAGTGCCCCTGGGTGCGTAAGCTGAACATGCGGCTCCCAAGCCCGCCTCCGCGTGAAGTCTTGCCTCCGCCCGACTCTGGGGTGGGGGGACGACTTCACAGGTCACGAATCGGTGGTCCTCCTGAATCTCCGACTGGTGGGTGTGCGAGGAGGTCACCTCAGGATACAGGATAGTATTCCGATCCTGGCCCCCAGACAGATTCTTTCCCTCAAATCTTCCTCTCCTTCCTACCTGTCGGGCAGCCCTCTTGGGGGCTGTACAGGATTTGATCAGGTCCGGAGTGATTGTGCCGGTTCCGTCACAGGAGAGTTTTCAGGGATTCTACTCGAATCTGTTTGTCGTCCCAAAAATAGGATGTGGTTCGACCTATCCTGGACCTCAAGGCCCTGAATGTCTTCGAGAAGGTGCAGAAATTCCGCATGGAATCTATTCGCACGGTGATCGCTACACTCCACCAAAGGGATTTTCTTCTGGCGTCCTTGGACTTCAAGGACGCCTACTTGCATGTTCCGATCTGCGCAAGTCACCAGAAGTTTCTGCGCTTTGCGATCAGCGAAGTCCACTATCGATTGTGGCTCTTCCTTTCGGCCTAGCCTCGGCACCAAGGGTGTTCACCAAGGTGCTTGCTCCGGTTCTAGCCTTCTGTTACAGCGAGGTATTGCTGTCGTGGGCTATCTGGAGGATCTTCTGCTAAGAGCAGAAAGTGGATCAGACTTAGAGGAAAGGTGACTATCGTCAATTAGACCCTCAGGGACTCGGGTGGTTCCTGAACATTCAGGAGTCAGTCCTGGTCCCGACTCAGTGTCTGGAGTATCTAGTTCTGATTCTGGACTCCTTGGAGGCAAAGGTATCCTACCTCTGGAGAAGTTGCTGACACTTCAGTCTGCGGTGCGGGTGCTGACATCCCAAAAATGGTTGTCAATCCGTTTTTTGCATGAGAGTCCCGAGACTCGTGGTGGCCTCCTTCGCGGCCGTTCCGTATGCCCAATCACACACCAGGGCATTACAGAAGGAGATCTTGTCCACCTGGGACAAATCCCCGTTGTCCTTGGATCTTCAGATCCAGGTTATTCACCTGGTCAGGGCGCCCCTGACATGGTGGTTGAGATCCTCGGCTCTTCGGTCCGGAAAGTCGTTCCCCTCCCATCCAATGGACGGCACTCATGATGGACACCAGCCTGACGGGCTGGGGTGGAGTCTGGGGAATCCTGTCGGCTCAGGCCTTGGACTCCGGACGAGCCCGTTTACCAATCACTGTTCTGGTAATACGGGCCATCGGACTGTGTCTCTCCTCAGGTCAGAGAGAGTACGGGGTCGCTCCATCAGGAGCCAGTCGGACACCGCCACGGCGGTGGCGTATGTAAACCAACAAGGGGGAACTCGGAGCTCAGCTGCGGCTTCCGAGGTAGTCCGTATCCTGAAGTGGGCCGGAAGAAACGTGTCGGCTCTGTAGGCCATTTTACATTCTGGGCATAGACAATGGGCAGGCGGACTATCTGAGTCGCCAATCGCCAGACACCGGACCAAGAAGAGTGGTCCTTGCATATTTCAACTCCTTTACCGACGGTGGGGCACGCCGGATGTGGACCTGATGGCCTCTCGACTCAATCGCAAGGGTCAAGGTTGTGGCCAGATCCAGGGATCCTTGGGCGATGCCTCGGATGCGTTGGTGGCCCCATAGGGTCCTTATCGCCTGATATAAACTCCAGCGATCCTAATTGTTCCGGATTGGCCTCAGCATCACTGGTACGCTGATCTGGTACGTCTCGTCGCGGACGTTCCCTGGCGGTTGCCGATGAGGGAGGACCTTCAGTCTCAAGGTCCTATGTTTCATCCGGCTTACAGTCTCTGGCTTTAACGGCAGGGCTGTTAAAAGCCAGGTGCTTAGGGACCGAGGTCTCTCGGACTCTGTCATTTTGACCATGTTAAGGACACGGAAGTCTTCCTCCAGGCAGATCTATCACCGTACCTGGAAAGCTTATATCGCCATGTGCGAAGCGCTGGACTGGCGTCCTCGGACGTATTCCGTCCCCAGAATCCTGCGTCCTCTGCAGTATGGCGTGACCCAAAAGCTTGCTTTGAGTACCATCAAGGATCAGATTTCGGCCTTGGCCGTCTTCTTTCAGCGACCTCTAGCGGGTCATTTTCTTGGTTAGCACCTTGTGTTGGGGGTTCGCCATGTGCTCCCTCCTGTCAAGCCTCCTCTCCCACCGTGGGATCTGAATTTGGTGCTCTCGGTCCTCCAGGAACCTCCTTTTGGGAATATCCGGGATGTTCCCCTCTTGTCTTGTCTCAGAAGGTGGCCTTTTTAGTGGCAATCACTTCTGTTTGACGAGTGTCTGAGTTGGCGGCTTTGTCCTGCAAGTCGCCATATTTAGTCATCCATAAGGATAAGGCGGTGTTGCATCCGTGACCTTCCTTTTTTGCCAAAGGTGGTGTCGACCTTTCACCTACATGAGGACATTGCCCTCCCGTCCTTGTGTCCTCACCCATCGCATCCCAGAGAGTTTGCGCTGCACATATTGGAGGTGGTACGAGCCTTACGGGTGTACCTGTCTGCTACTGCTTCTATTCGGAAGTCCGACTCACTATTTGTGACTGTCTCTGGTCCATAACAGGGCCAAGCGGTTTAGTCTGCCATCATTTTTAGGGAAATCAGACAAACCGTCATTCAAGCCTATGCTCTCAAAGGGCGGGCGCCTCCCTTTCCGGTTACGGCGCATTCCACCAGGACAATTGGTGCTTCCTGGGTTTCCCGACATCAAGCGTCAGTTGCACAAGTGTGCAAGGTGGCGACCTGGTCGTCTGTTCATGCCTTTTAAGTTTTATAAGGTTAATGTGGCTGCATCTTCGGATGCTTCCTTCGGCCGCAGGGTGCTGCAGGCCGCTGTTTAAAGTTGCGACTCCTCCGTTGAGGAGCTCTGCCTTATTGGAGTGAAGTTTTGGTTTTTCCATTTATACTGCTCCCATCCCTCTTGACACTGCTTTGGGACATCCCACGTGTAAAGTGTAAAGAGACACCGTGTCAGTCCATGGATGGTAAGAGAAAATAGGATTTTTTGTACTCACCGTAAAATCCTTTTCTCTGACATCCATGGACTGACACGGCACCCACCCTTCCTTTTAAGTTTGTACTGCTTTGTTATGAACTGAAGTCTGCTGACTGTAGTGGGAGGGTTATGTCCGGAGGGACGGCCCCCTGGGTGGGGCTGTTCAGCTCTGGCTTTTAGAATGTATGTATAACATTTCACATTCTGCCTAGGTCTTCTCCTGCAAGCAGGGACATAACCCACGTGTAAAGTGTAAAGAGACACCGTGTCAGTCCATGGATGTCAGAGAAAAGGATTTTACGGTGAGTACAAAAAATCCTATTTTTTTTTTTACGACGAGAAACTCAGTGGTGTGTACGAGGCTTCAGTTTTGCATGCTAAAAATATATGAGAAAAATACCCTTTGGGAGGGGCTCCTCTGGGAGAAACTGAGAAGAAAAAGAATTGGGGGTTATTGCAGATCACAGCATTAGAAATAGCATGCAATGCCAATGTGCATCTAACAAAGATTAGATATCTTCCTAAAGCATACACTAGTTGGGTCTGTTATTCCTGATTAAAACTGTTTATGCTGTTGGCAAGCTTTTGTCTGCTATGTCAACTATGATCTCTTATGCCGCGTATACACGATCGTTTTTCATGCCATTTTTTTTACCAACGTTTTTCACGTCGTTTTTTTTCATGTTTCCTCTCAAGCCTGTCTTGCGTACACACGATCATTTTAAAAAACGTTCAAGCAAAGCGCAGTGACGTACAACACGTACGACGGCACTATAAAGGGGAAGTTCCGTTCTAATGACGCCACCCTTTGGGACGCTTTTGCTAATTTCGTGTTACCGCGTGTTAGTAAAAGTTTGGTGAGAGACCATTCGCGCTTTTCAGTCTTCGTGCTTTGAAGATCGTTTTGTGGAGTTCAGTTTGTGCCTGTGGGTTCGTATCTGTCTTGCAGTGCTTGTAGTCAGTTCGTATCTGTTTATTCAGTGCGTTCTTGTCTGCTCGTTCCTGTTTTTCAGCTTGTTCTTTATAGGCCTTGCTGTTCTTCCGTGCGTTCTTCTAGTTCGTTCTGAGCTGCCGACCGTTATCTAGACATGTTGCGGCTACGTACTCGCCGTAGAGTTCGTGCTGTAGTTGGTGCCGGGGTTCATGCTGTATCCCGACTCCAGGCCATGAACAGGGTGAGGAGGAGTTCATGGACCAAGAATTGGTTGCTCCAGCGGCACCAGTTCTGTCATATGCCTTTGTTGCGGGAGATCAGGGAGAATAATCCTGAGGACTACAGGAATTTTCTCAGGATGTCTGACCCCGTATTTCAGCATCTGTTGGCTTTGGTGTCCCCCTACATTACCAGGCAGGACACCATTATGCGTGAAGCCATCAGTGCTGAGCAGAGGCTCATTGCCACGTTGCGATACCTGGCAACTGGGAGAAGCCTGCAGGACCTAAAGTTCTCCACAGGCATATCCCCCCAGGCTCTGGGTATCATTATACCAGAGACGTGTTCTGCCATCCTTCAAGTTTTGCAGGAGGACTATATTAAGGTAAGTGTTCTTATTTCAAACCTCACATTGTATGTATTTCTTAGTTTTATTTTTTATTTTGGGTTTATTAGCAGTCCCTAATTCCCATGATTCTTAGCTGCAGGGAATGTCCCCTTTCTCCACATGGTTATTTATTTTTGGGAATGTTTTTATTAGGCCTACATTTTAATTTTCCTTACCTAACCTCTCCAGCATGCTATCCTGGGGCCATACCCACCTTGCCTATTCATTTCCATGTATTTTAATCTATGCTCCATCGTAGTGCTTTACCCTAAACGCCCCCTAAAGATTGCCTAGGAATGTAACATTTTTCAATAATTCATACAGAGTGCTACAGCCTACATTTCTGATCTCCCCAACTCATCTTCAACCCCCCCACCCATTTTTTTTTTTGGGTTTGTTTTTGGTTTGTTGTTGCTTACTAATAATGTTTTAATTTTTCGGTTTCTCCCAATGTTGGCCATGAATGGTTTTCTTAAATCTGCTTTCAATGTTTCTGTCTCAAAGTATTAATTTATTTTTAATTTAATTCCACAGTTCCCTTCTACGCCACATGAATGGCAGAATGTGGCATCTGAGTTTGCCCAACGATGGAACTTTCCGAACTGTGGAGGGGCCATCGACGGCAAACATGTTCGGGTCGTCCCACCACCCCATTCGGGATCCTTTTATTATAACTATAAGTGGTTCCACAGCATCGTCATGATGGCAGTGGTGTCGGCCACCTACGAATTCCTCTATGTGGACGTTGGCAAGAATGGCAGGATGTCTGATGGAGGAGTATTTGCACAGACGGAGTTTGGGGAACGGCTCCTTTTGGATCAGCTGGCCTTGCCACCAGCGGAGCAGAATGTGGAGGGACTCCCATTTGTCTTTGTGGCGGATGAGGCGTTTGGCCTGGGTCCCCATTTGATGAGGCCATTCCCGCAACGCACCCTCACCCCTGAGAGGAGGGTGTTCAACTATCGGCTGGCCAGAGCAAGAAGGGTGGTGGAAAATGCCTTTGGCATCATGGCCAGCCGATTCCGCCTGTTCCTCACCTCCATCCACCTTGCCCCTTACAAATGGAACCATGTTGTAAGGGCTTGTTGTGTGCTCCATAATTATCTCAGGGTGCATTCAACCAATTATCTGACTTTGACTGGGCCTGAGGCCTCATTATTTGAAGCTGAAAATCTTGTGGCCCTGGAAGCTGGCCGTCCAGGCTTGGCCCCCCAAACCGGATGTGAGGTCCGTCAACAATATGTAGATTATTTTGTGGGTAGGGGGGCCATTGATATGCCTGATGAATTTTAACCTTATTATTTGTAAAAATAAAACCTTTTTTTGAGAAAATATTGTTTAGGTGTTTTCATTTAATATTCTTTTAGGTTTCTCGTCGGTTTACCTAGTGCAC
Organism: Rana muscosa; assembly: GCA_029206835.1. Classification (NCBI taxonomy): domain Eukaryota; kingdom Metazoa; phylum Chordata; class Amphibia; order Anura; family Ranidae; genus Rana; species Rana muscosa. Next base: position 272,108,488 of record CM055127.1, read on the forward strand.
TTGTATTGCCATGTGTATTTTGCATTCTTAATTAGCCTTCATTGTCAGTGTAAACACAAAACATTGATTAGTTCACTTTGCACAACATTTACATAATGAAGCCACAAATTCGGGTTAAGAAAATACCTTTTTAATTTTTTTTTGAGGAAACTTCCTTTGAAGTGTAGATGTTATAAAAATATTTTTGGGGTTAAAACGCATGAACAGCCATGCATAAAAAAAATAACAAATAAAAAATCGTGAAAATGTAAACTTGTACTATTCATTATAAAGCTTAAAACAAAAACAAACCTGCCAAAACACAGCAAGTTCAACGTTCTTTTGTGTTCAAACATTATACACGCCCAAGCACAGCCATTATTTTTTGTAGCTTTTCCTCAACCCGCTTGGTATTTTGTCTGATCTCTATCAAGTCTCCCTTTATTTTTTCAAGGTCACGACAGCAGACCATGAGGTATTGGATCAGGATCTGGGCACTGTGATGTGTAAACTTTTCGGGGTCTCCGGCCAGAACTGCACCTAAACAAAAACAAATCATGTAGTATAGAATATGTAGGCCTACATCTATTAACCTGCATCTGTCTGGCTTGACACTGACCTCTTGTGGTGCCACTTTCCACTTCCACAACTTCACGTTCCTCTCCGTCATGTGGTTCTGGGGGTATTGTTGAAGGTGTTGGATTTATAGGCTCATCTGACGTAGCTTTTTGAAGCCCTATGGAGATTGCAATAAAAGGTAGAGTTTCATTAGTAACTAATAATTTTTGGGCCACAAAAAACCCAGAAAAAGAGATTTCTAAAGATTATTTGGAAGTGTGGTCCATATTTAAATGTACCCTCAGTGACAACCAGAACACATGATTGGATACATTGCCAAAACCAGAGCATATACTTTTTGAAACAAAGTTTGACACATTGTAACACCCCAAAGTATATACACAGGATCACCTGTGTGTGACACCCTAAAAATTGAGGGGTTTTGTCCCACACTTGTACTATTGCGTTCAGATGTTTAAGCAGCTGCTGAGCATTCTCTCCCTTAACATTACAATGCCTACCCTTTTTCAAAAAAAAAAATGTCATTTGGATTCTAAATATAAAGCAAATTGTTTACCAAATTTGCTCCCCAAAACAAAAAAAATCAATTGTGTGTTCACACTGGATGATACAAAAACATCGTTTTAGGAACTGGATGGAGAAAGAGGTTTACTACGTCCGTTTAGTGTGCGGACGAACATTGAAAGTTGGTATCTTTCACTGTACTATATCAAAGTCTATAATATACACGACTTAATACAAGTAATGATCGTTAGCAGGGAAAATGAAGAAAAAGTACTTACTTTTTCCTATAACTTTCTTAATTCTTTTGTATTGGTCGGGCTCCCGCAACTTCAGATCAGACCATCGTTTTCTGAGCTGTTCCTTCGTTCTGCACACCCCGAATTTTTGGTGAAGAGTTTTGACCACTTTGCCCATAATTTTTGTCTTGACAAGATTAGGTCTTTTATACGGCCCATGCTTGGCATCATAATCCTCCCTCCTCAAAATGGCGACCATCTCCACCATTTCCTCGAATGACATGTTGGATGCCTTATATCTCCTGGATCGGGATTTGGGCTCCTCTGGAATTTCCTCCTCTGTAGAGGTAATCTCAGCCACCTGTGTCTCCGCCATGTTGTTAAGCACTACGACGAGCGAGAAGGGGCGGGGAAAGTACAATCTCGAACGTTGGGGGCGGGGAAAGCGTGCAGAGTTTCACGCATGCACAGTGTATATCAAGTGAAGATCCATGTGTCGAAAATACGTTCATTTGGCGGGAGAGGGAGTTAGCAACGAACGTGTTGACCAAGGTACATACGTTTTTAAGGATTTGGGTTTCATCAGAGGAGGAGATTTTGGGCTTGAAAATCTGTCAAAAATGCTGATTTGATGAATGTTGACTGAAACATATGTATTTTCTTGTTGCTTGATTTTACAGAGAGAATGAATAGTTTCAAAAACCCCGAGTTTATGGGGGAGTTCATTGAGAAATGGAAAGACCTCCCTATCCTTTGGCAGACAAAAAGTGGGGGAAATAAAAATAAAGTGGCCAGGACAGCAGCACTGGAGAGCCTGCTTGCATTTGTGCAAACACAGATACCCACAACAACTCTCCAAGTTGTGAAAACCAAAATTGCTACCATCAGGGGGACATACAGGACCCAGAGGAATATGGTCCTGAAGTCCCAGAGGTCAGGTGCTGCAGCAGATAAGGTTTATAAACCCGGTCTGTGGTACTACAGCAAGTTATCTTTCCTGGATTACCAGCTGGAAGTGCGGGAATCTCTGTCCACCCTTCCCCCCAGAGGTCAATCCAGCTTTCCTTGTAGCCAGCCCTCCAGCCTTCCTTGCAGCCAGCCCTCCAGCCTTCCTAGCAACCCTGCTCTGGCTTCCACTGAGGATCAAGATGAGGTACTTGAGGAGGCAGATTTGGATATATGGAGCCAGGTAAAGTATTGATATCTCCATTTATATGTTACAAAAGTGATGATTTAAAATTGATGTTAGTATTGTTAGGTATTTAATGTTCAAAAAAAAGAGGATTTAAAGAGCAAGATGCAGTAGTGGTCAAATTTGATGGGGACAAGGCAACAATATCAGGAGGCGGAATCTATGCAAATTTAATACCTTTTGACATTCAATTAAAAAATGTCTGGAGGTGAACAATGTGTGTGATTGATGGTGGCAAAAATTAAAGAATGTCCCTTTCTTTTTTTACAGCCAGAGCTGAGCCAGGAAGAGGGTGATGTTAGGGACCAGGAGGAGGCAGGGCCCAGTGGCACACAGGAGGAGGCTGGGCACAGCACAAGAGCCCAGATGCCTCCCCTGATAATGAAACAACGAGGGACAAGGAGAGCTAGGCAGGTGGAGGAGGAAACAAGAGCCTTTCTAAAAGAGGTTACTGTGGCCCTCAGAGAGGCACCCTCTGCAGTCCTGGCCCATAAGTTAGGCCAAATGGACTTGCGGCAAAAGCTATATAGTGAGAACCTTCTGCTGAAGGTGATTAACAAGGGGTTGCTCGGTGAACTGACCAAGTTCACCGACATCACTGAGGTTGTCCCTACTCCTCCACCTACTCCTCCTCCTGCCACCTCCTCTCCTCCTGATCCCCAGCCTCCGAGGAAGCAACCAACAAAGGCTGCAGGGAAGGCTGCAGGGAAGGCTGCAGAGAAGGCTGGAGAGAAGGCTACAAGGAAGAGAAAAAAATAATGCCTGCTGTAGTACCACAGACTGGGGACATATATGACTTATCTGCTGCTGTTCCTGACCTCTGGGAGTTCAAGCCAAGATTCGGCTCCTTTTTTTTTTTTTTTTATTAAATAGTTTGGTTTTGACATCTTGGATGGTTGTTGTGGGGTCCAAAGGATGCACAAATGCAAGCAGGCTCCCCAGTGCTGCCTTCACCTTTAATTTGTAATGTACCTAAATAAAGGATTCTTGTTTTTGGCTTCAAATACTTGACTATGTGATTTGTATTTCAAAAGAGACTTTGCTAGGGAGTAGGCAGGGACATTTCAAATAATATTATTGTTATTAACAAGGGACACAGACCTCCTTGAGGCAAAATGAGACAAATATTGAAGGTTGGTGTGGTAACTTTACACACCAATAATTTAAGCAAAATCCCCCCAAAAAAAAAAAAAAAAAAGCCTACATATATCAAAGAAGCCCATCAAAAATAATAAAGCTAACTTAATTACTAAAATAAAAACTAAAAAAAATAAATATATATAAATAAAAATAATTGTGATCTTTACATTTATTTATGAATTTATGAGGGAGATGTGGCTTCAAAAGAATATTTTACAATCATTAGATCAATTAGGAATTACTTAAGAACCAAGTTTGGCATAACTCTCAATGTCATTAGCAAAAGAAGGTAATTATTTAAGCATTATCAAAAGAAGAACGGAATGCGCAGCATTAAAACGATGATATTAATTCCACCGTGACGAATGTGCCATCTCCATTTCCAACGCTAGCTTTACCAAAACGTGCGCTCCCGTCTCATACTTGATTCTGAGCATGCGCGTTTTTTTTTCCTCGTGAAAGCATACACACTATCGTTTTTCACGTCGTTAAAAAAAACGACATGAAAAACGATGTGAAAAAATAGAGCATGTTCGAAATTTTTAATGGCCGTTTTTCACGTCGTTAAAAATGCTCTGGAGCATACACACGATCGGTTTTAATGGCCTTTTTAAAAAATGGCATTTTTAACGGCATGAAAAACGATCATGTGTATGGGGCATTATAGTGGAATTAAACTCTGATTTAAAAGAGAAGTATGGGGTTGGGAAAATCAAAACATTTTTACTCACCTAGGTTAAGGTGACCAGATTTTTCAAATGAAATCTGGGGACGTAGTTTTTTTTTACTAGTAATGGCGGCAATCAGCGACTCTGCCCGTCGCCGCCCACCTCACAGCCTGTCAAGTCTTAGGCCCCTTTCACACGGAGGGTCCGTTCAGGTCCGTTCAGGTCCGCCTGTCAGTTTTTTAGGCGGACCTGCACGGACACTCCATGTAGCCCTATGGAGGCACGGATGTCAGCGGTGACATGTCCGCTGACATCCGCTCCGCTCCGCCAAAGTGTGACGGAGGAAAACCCTATTTTTCCTTCCGTCGGCGGAGCGGATCGGATGACAACGGACTCAACGGTCCGTCGTCATCCGATCCCCCATAGGGGAGAGCGGCGCTCTGACAGGGCGGTCCCTGCACAGTGTGCGGGGACCGCCCAGTCATCCGCCGGCTCAGCAGGGATCAACGGAGCGATCCCCGCTGAGCAAGCGGAGGTTCACGGGGCGGATCATGACTGATCCGCCCCGTGTGAAAGAGCCCTTACTCTCCGGGCCCCGGCTTCTACTGGGTGGGAAGCAGAGGAAGATCACTCCGCCAGGGAAGGCAAGGAGATAACCAGCAGGCGGCTGGCCGGGACTTGAGCCAAGGCAGAAGAACATGCGAGTGGAGCTGAATGGGCATGCACCCGAAACTGAAGAAATATTCCCTCCGCTCCGACCAGCACATGATCATCAGAAAGGGGCACAGATAATGAAAAAAAAATACACCCACTTAAGCTAGTAGGAGCGGCGGGGGGGTGTAATTTTTTTTTTATTCTGCACTGACTGTCTTTGAAATTGCCCCAGCCCCTGTTCGAATCCAATCCAGGGACAAAACCGGGGACAGACTTGGTCCAGGGACAGTGTCCTCAATCCGGGGACTGTCCCCTGAAACAGGGGATGTCTGGTCACCCTAACCTAGGTGGATACAGCATCGATCCAATGCTGCATCTGTCCCTGACGCTTTTAAGACTAAGAGATCAAATACAGCCGATTGCTCAGTTCTCCTCTGCATTTTCAGCAGAGAGCAATGTTAGAATAATACAATATTATACAATAAAATAAAGTATACAATAATTGTATACAATACAATAAAGTCAGGATCGATCCAAAGCATGGACCAGCTGAGTGATATCAGCGGACAGTGGACTTTTGCCCGCTGTCGGCTAAAAACGGGTCACAGGAGTGCAGATCTAACTGTATTCCTGTGATCTATAAGAGAAGTAGGGCCAAATTAGCTTTGGCCATGTGTCTCCTTTAAAATAAAGACTGCTGACAGGTAGGGTTTTTATGACGAAAGAGACACACACCAGTTGTCTCTTTTGTCATAAATGCTTCTACCAGCCCGTCAGCGGTAAGGTACACTGTGCAGCTCACAGTACTGCAGTGATGAAGTGACTCGCATGCAAGTGACATCCTTGCAGCTCTGCTATTCAAGTGGGTGAACAGAGAGAACCTAGACGGAAGACTGGGGGAAGATGGAGGCGCCCAGGACAAGTTGGAGCACTGACAGCACAATGCTGGAGGGCCTCATTTGAGTGGCCTCCACAGTGTTGCTTATGGAGAAAAGTGTCATTTTTTTGGGGTGGGTTCGATAGGAGAAAATCTGGCAAAATTGTGTGCAACTTTATTTTGCTTATAAACAATGTTATGGCAAGCCTGTGCTCTCTTACCCTCAGTTTAAAATAGAAATGAATCGCAAAACACATATATAGTATATATACCACACCTATACTCACCAGCCACTCTATTAGGTACACCTTTCTCATAGTTGCTAACATTGCAAAAAAAAAATCAGGGACACTTTTTTTGCATGGAGGCGGAGCCTTGCTATAATTAGAGGGTGGAGCATTCGTTTGTAGGCGTGTCATACCCGAATATGAAAATGTGGCGTGCGGAAAATGGGCGTGGTTTACGTGTGATAGTGGGCGTGGCTTAAATAGGAGTGGCTCAGAAGGGGTGTGGTTTGAGTCCGAGAGGAAGAAAGGAAGGAAGAAAGGAAGGAAGAATGGAAGGAAGGAAGGAAGGAAGAAAGAAAGGAAGGAAGAAAGAAGCCAGATCCTACACAATAGAAATGTGTGTATTCCAGAAAGATTAACAAAATCGGCAGATAAGGATACTCCAAAACACCTGATGTTGGCGCTTCAATCATCCCGGCACGATGGTTGTTATGGTGTCAGGATGATTGAAGCGCATTATTTCTATTATTACATTGTTATATAAAATGAAATCATTCAACTCACCATAATGCCGAATCAGTGGAGGTGTGTCACCTGCCACCAGATGGCCTCCCTAGCAGAGTCCGTCCTTGCATCAGGTGCCTCCCCAGCAGTCTGTCCTTGCATCAGATGCCTCCCCAGCAGTCCGTCCTTGCATCAGGTGCCTCCCCAGCAGTCAGTCCTTGCATCAGGTGCCTCCCCAGCAGAGTCCCTCCTTACACCAGGTGTCCCCAGCATGGTCCCTTCTTACACCAGGTGTCCCCGGCATGGTCCCTCCTTACACCAGGTGTCCCCGGTATGGTCCCTCCTTACACCAGGTGTCCCCGGCATGGTCCCTCCTTACACCAGGTGTCCCCGGCATGGTCCCTTCTTACACCAGGTGTCCCCAGCATGGTCCCTTCTTACACCAGGTATCCCCGGCATGGTCCCTCCTTACACCAGGTGTCCCCGGCATGGTCCCTCCTTACACCAGGTGTCCCCGGCATGGTCCCTCCATACACCAGGTGTCCCCGGCATGGTCCCTTCATACACCAGGTGTCCCCGGCATGGTCCCTCCATACACCAGGTGTCCCGGCATGGTCCCTCCTTACACCAGGTGTCCCCGGCATGGTCCCTCCTTACACCAGGTGTCCCCGGCATGGTCCCTCCTTACACCAGGTTTCCCCGGCATGGTCCCTCCTTACACCAGGTGTCCCCAGCAGAGTCCCTCCTTACATCAGGTGTCCCCAGCAGAGCCCCCTCCACACTTGTGTCCCCATCAGAGCCCTCTCCACACGTGTGTCCCCATCAGAGCCCCCACCACACTTCTGTGTCCCCATCAGAGCCCCCCACCACACTTCTGTGTCCCCATCAGAGCCCCCACCACACTTCTGTGTCCCCATCAGAGCCCCCACCACACTTCTGTGACCCCATTAGAGCCCCCACCACACTTCTGTACCCCATCAGAGCCCCCCACCATACTTCTGTGACCCCATCAGAGCCCCCACCACACTTCTGTGACCCCATCAGAGCCCCCACCACACTTCTGTGACCCCATCAGAGCCCCCACCACACTTCTGTGTCCCCATGATGAGCCCCCACCACACTTCTGTGTCCCCATGATGAGCCCCCACCACACTTCTGTGTCCCCATGATGAGCCCCCACCACACTGACTTCACTTGCCAGGCATCAGACTCCCCTCCACACGCGGGCCCAGCGATCGGCGTCCGTCGGCGTCATGAGGATCACAGTGTCAGTCTGGTCTCACTCTGTGTGAAGGGAGGGGCCGCCGAAAGAGAGAGAAGCCGCGATTGGCTGCCCCTCTCCTCACACTAGAGGTCAGAGAAAAGAACACTTGTGGCGGGGGCGACGGCCATTTTGGTGTAGCCGCCGCCGTTTTAAGCCCTAAACATTCCCGAATTTACCGGGACAAAAATAATTGGGCAAGCCCAATTCGGGACAAGGGTCCAAAAATCGTGCTTGTCCCGGGAAATTCGGGACTGTTGCCAACTATGCTTGCTAGTATTGAGTTGGACCCAGAGGCGTTGCTAGGGGGGTGCGGGGGTGCGATCCGCACCCGGGTGACACCCGCTAGAGGGGTGACACCCTCCAGATGGTGAGGAAATTATTATTATTATTTTTTTTATATTTTTTTTTTTAACAGCTGACACCTTCTTCTACCAACTTCACACCGCGCAGCCCGCTGGGCTGGAAAAAAAAACTCCAGGCTCCAGCGCCGCGCCTGGTGTGTGAGTGTGTGTCCTCCGAGTCCGGCTGGCTCCTTATTCTTCTTCCTCCGGCTCCTCCCCTACCCTACAGAGCCATCGAGCGTCAACCTGTCACATCATCACACTGCACTGTGATGATGTGACGTCCTACACACACGCAGCTTTCTCCGCTGCAAGCTGTGAGGGTCGCTGCCCAGCCCTCCTCCTCTCCAGTCCAGACTCCTCCAGCCTGGCGGCGCCCAGATTATGAACGGGTGCGGGGGGGGGTCTCCACCGCTGGCCCGACTCCCGATGAGAGGTGTGTGTGTGGGGAGCGGTTGCCACTGTAAGAGGAGGACTCAGTCTGTCTGGCGCAGTGGCGCCCTGACCTGTATTATATAAGAAAGGGGGGTGGGTGCAAGGTGGTCTGCTGCTAGACACAGCTATAGAATATATATATATATATATATATATATATATATATATATATATATTGTGACAGCAGGAAGGTAAAGTCACCTGGTTGCATCCAGGGGGGTAGATATATTTCTCCCAGATTCAGGCTTTATGCTGACTTATACAACTAAGGTGGAGAGTTGTATAAGCCCAGCTGATGCTAGTAGGCTCATGGATGACTCATACCTCTAGGGAGAGTGTGGGGCGTCGTACAGACAGGGAGTTGATAAGGCCAGCTGAAGCTTGTCAGCTCATTTAGGCCTCTATAAGAACTCCCAGATTCATTAGGTGTTAGCTCATGCCTGGAACCAGACCTGTGTGGACTGTCTAGGGAGAGTGAACCCCTGTGCGGTGAGGCAAAGCCTGTGTGGCTATTTGTTTGGACTTTTACTAAACCAGGGACTTAGGGACTAGGACAGCACCAGGCTGATCCCAGTTGTTAGTTTAGGAAACCTGCATGTTTAGTCAGAGGTCAAACTGACCAGGATTTATTTTGTTTGTTTCTTTTTGGCTTTGCTGTGTTTTTGTCACTGTACATAGAGAAATAAACCGCACCTTTTGATTTTGAAAACCACAACCTCCGTCTGCTGGCCCTGTTTTTGTGTGGGGAGCCCAACCAGGGGGTCACACACACCCGCTACCGAGTTAACCCCCTCACAGTTGGTGGAGAACCAGTGGCAGTTTTTTTTAAGCCAGCATGGAGGAGATACTGAAACAGCTGGCTCTAGCAAATGCCAATCAACAGCAGACAAATGCAGGTTTGCAAAGGAGCCTTGCAGCCCAGCAGCAAGCTCATCAACAAGCCCAGCAGCAATCTGAGGCCCGCTTCATAGACCTGTTACAGAAGCAAGAGCAGAGACTACAACAAATGGAAGCAGTAATGCAGCAACGTCCGCAGACCAGTGAGGAAAGCCGTCCCACTAATACCGCGTCCTTTGGGGTGAGTCGTTTATTGACAAAAATGACTGGAGAGGATGATCCAGAGGTATTTTTGACCACATTTGAAAGGACTGCTGAAAGAGAAAAGTGGCCTGAGGAGCAGTGGGCTGGACTGGTGGCTCCTCTGTTAACTGGTGAATCGCAGAAGGCTTACTATGACCTAGAGCCTGACCAAGCAAAAGACTATGTGATGCTAAAAGCTGAAATATTGGCAAGGCTGGGTGTCACCCTGGCTGTCCGGGCTCAGCGTGTGCATAACTGGACTTTCCAGCTTGGAAAACCCCCCAGGTCTCAAATGTATGATCTCATTCACCTGAGCAGGAAGTGGCTACAGCCAGAGACTTTGTCCGCACCAGAGATTGTGGAACGTGTTGTAATGGATCGGTTTTTGAGAGCTCTTCCTACTGCCATCCAAAAGTGGGTAAGCCATGGAGACCCAGAGACGGCCGGTGGTCTTGTGGATCGTGTAGAGAAATACTTGGCTACAGAGAACCTGACGGCCTCTTCCAGAAACACTCGGACTTTCCACCCTAAGACCAGACCATCCCCAGGGGCGGATAAGAGGATTCCAAGGGGTGAGGGTGGAGAGAGTGAGAGGGTGGGAGCTCTACCCCAAGTTTGGCGAGAACAGCCTGGGAAATCAGCGGCTCAAGAGGCCGCAAGAAGGATCGTTTGCTACCGCTGCCGGCAAGCGGGACATATTGCAGCCAATTGCCCGGTTGTGGAGGAACCCATGCAGTGTGACTTTCTGACGGGCAGACGTCAGTCGCTGTGTGCGACAGTCGCATGCACTGCCATTCGAGGAATTGAGAAACATTTATGCAAAATGTGTGTTAATGGTAGAAATGTTGTGGTATTGCTGGATTCAGGTAGCCTTGTGACCCTGATAAAGGCTGAGTTAGTTAAAACAGAGGTCTCTGGGAATAGCAAGGTAGCTGTTATTTGTGTGCATGGGGACACCCGAGAGTATCCAGTGACTACAGTGTGTTTCGAGACCCCCAAAGGTACCCTCTCTCATCCAGTGGGCTTAGTATCTCAGTTACCGCATGACGCCATTGTGGGAAGGGATTTTCCGAAGTTCTGGGAACTGTGGGATGATCCTGAGCCCCCCACTGGTGCCCCTATGTACCAGGAATGTGATAGCCAGAACTCCTCTGAGAGTGGTGAGGACTCTCCAGAATTTCCCTTGTCAGTATTTGCAGGGGAGACTCAAGAAACTAGAGAGGAGCCCACCTCCTCAGACGAAAACCTACCGTCTGTGGAGTTTTCTGATCTGGAGGTTCACAGGGAAAATTTTGCCACAGAACAGTTAAAAGACCCCGCCCTAATAAAGGCACGGGAAAACGTAGTGGAAATAGATGGCGAGTTAGTGAACCCAGATAATACCTGCACTTACCCATACTTCAGCGTAGAGAAGGACCTACTGTATCGGGTGGCAAAAAGGGCAGAAGAAACCGTTGAGCAGCTGGTGGTGCCCAAACCTTACAGGAAGTTGGTGTTGGAGTTGGCCCATGGGCACATTCTTGGAGGTCATCTGGGGACAGAGAAAACCCGAGAGAGGGTATTACAGAGATTCTATTGGCCTGGGGTGATGAAGGACATAGAAAATTATTGTTCCTCCTGCCCTGTGTGTCAGAGGTCGGCCCCGATGCCACATTTCCGTAGCCCGCTGGTCCCTCTACCCATCATTGAGGTCCCGTTTGAGAGAATCGCAATGGATTTGGTAGGTCCTATAATCAAGTCCGCTAGGGGGCACCAGTACATATTGGTTATAATGGACTATGCCACCCGTTATCCAGAAGCGATCCCTCTCAGAAATACCTCGGCCAAAACCATAGCCAAAGAGCTATCTCTTGTTTTTAGCCGGGTGGGTATTTGTAAAGAACTGCTTACGGACCAAGGTACACCCTTTATGTCCCGGGTTATGAAAGAGCTGTGTAAATTGCTCAAAGTGACGCAATTGCGTACATCTGTGTATCACCCCCAAACCGATGGGCTGGTTGAAAGATTCAACAAAACCCTAAAACAAATGTTGAAGAAAGTGGTGGATAGAGATGGAAAGGATTGGGACTGTCTACTTCCTTATTTGATGTTTGCTATTAGGGAGGTGCCCCAATCCTCTACGGGATTCTCCCCCTTTGAGTTACTGTATGGGAGACACCCAAGAGGGCTGTTGGATATTGCCAAGGAAACTTGGGAAAGTGAGAGTTCTCCCCACAGGAGTGTGATTGAGCATGTCGCCCTGATGCAAGATCGAATTGCACAGGTAATGCCCATCGTGAAGGAACATTTGGCCCAAGCGCAGTTGGCACAGCAGAGAGTGTACAACCGTGGAGCAAAGACCCGTACCTTTTCCCCGGGGGATAGGATATTGGTACTTGTCCCTACGGTTGAAAGTAAATTCCTTGCCAAATGGCAAGGCCCCTACGAGATAATGGAAAAAGTGAGCGAAGTGAATTACAAGGTCAGACAACCAGGAAGGCGAAAGCCCGAACAGATATATCACGTTAATCTGTTGAAAGCCTGGAGGGATAGAGAGTCCCTAGTCGCAGAAACTTGGTCACCAGCTCAAACTGGTTGCGTGATTCCGGAGGTTGGAATAGCAGCCACCTTGTCACAACCCCAACAACAGGAGGTTAAGGAGTTTGTGCTTCGCAACAAGGAGGTGTTCTCTGAGCTGCCGGGACAAACATCTGGGGTAGAGCATGATATTATTACCCCGCCCGGTGAAAGGGTGAAGTTAAAACCCTATCGGATCCCAGAGGCCCGACGGGAGGCAATACGGGAGGAAGTACAGAAAATGCTGAACTTAGGGGTGATAGAGGAGTCCCAAAGTGATTGGTCTAGTCCCATTGTGTTGGTGCCTAAACCGGATGGGAGCTGGCGATTTTGTAACGATTTTCGTCAGTTGAACAAAGTTACAAAATTTGACACCTACCCCATGCCACGTATAGATGAGTTGATCGACCGGCTGGGAACAGCCCGATACATGACGACTCTTGACCTCACAAAAGGGTATTGGCAAATTCCCCTGGCCAAGTCGGCCAAAGAGAAAACCGCATTTGTAACCCCAGACGGGGCGTTCCAATATAAGAGAATGCCGTTCGGGTTACAGAATGCGCCGGCCACATTCCAGCGGAAAATGGACCAGATACTGAGGCCCCATCGGAAGTATGCTGCGGCTTACCTGGATGACGTAATTGTCCATAGCACAGATTGGGCCTCACATCTGCCAAAAGTGCAAGCAGTCCTAGACTCTATCCGGGAAGCGGGGTTTACGGCTAACCCCAAGAAGTGTACCATTGGGCAGGAGGAGGCCAAATATCTTGGGTACACCATTGGCAGGGGAGTGATAAAACCCCAACTCAACAAAGTCGAGGCCATCCAGAGTTGGCCACGTCCCAACAGCAAGAAGCAGGTACGGGCCTTTCTGGGAATCGCGGGTTATTATCGGCGCTTCATTCCCCACTTTGCTTCTAAGGCTGTGCCCCTAACCAACCTGACGAAAGGGAAAGGGTCGGTCATGATTAAATGGACCCCCGAGGCTGAGGCAGCATTCCAATTCTTGAAACAAGCCTTATGTAGCCAGCCAGTGTTGTACTCACCCGACTTCTCTAAAGACTTTGTCGTACAAAGTGATGCGTCAGATGTGGGGTTAGGAGCAGTATTGTCCCAGGTCTGGAACGGGGAAGAGCACCCAGTCATTTACCTCAGCAGGAAGTTGAAGTCCCATGAGGTAAATTACGCCACGGTTGAAAAGGAGTGTTTAGCGGTGAAGTGGGCTCTAGATTCCCTTCGGTACTATCTGCTAGGTAGGCACTTTGACATGGTTACGGATCACGCTCCGTTAAAGTGGATGGCTCAAAACAAGGAGACAAATAGAAGAGTGAATAGGTGGTTCCTGGCCCTCCAGGAATTCAACTTCACAGTAAAGCATCGCCCTGGCGTTCAAATGGGGAATGTGGATGCTTTGTCTCGAGTACATGAATGCCTGATTGCTGGTGTTCCAACCCCAAGGTTAAAACAAGAGGGGGGGGTATGTGACAGCAGGAAGGTAAAGTCACCTGGTTGCATCCAGGGGGGTAGATATATTTCTCCCAGATTCAGGCTTTATGCTGACTTATACAACTAAGGTGGAGAGTTGTATAAGCCCAGCTGATGCTAGTAGGCTCATGGATGACTCATACCTCTAGGGAGAGTGTGGGGCGTCGTACAGACAGGGAGTTGATAAGGCCAGCTGAAGCTTGTCAGCTCATTTAGGCCTCTATAAGAACTCCCAGATTCATTAGGTGTTAGCTCATGCCTGGAACCAGACCTGTGTGGACTGTCTAGGGAGAGTGAACCCCTGTGCGGTGAGGCAAAGCCTGTGTGGCTATTTGTTTGGACTTTTACTAAACCAGGGACTTAGGGACTAGGACAGCACCAGGCTGATCCCAGTTGTTAGTTTAGGAAACCTGCATGTTTAGTCAGAGGTCAAACTGACCAGGATTTATTTTGTTTGTTTCTTTTTGGCTTTGCTGTGTTTTTGTCACTGTACATAGAGAAATAAACCGCACCTTTTGATTTTGAAAACCACAACCTCCGTCTGCTGGCCCTGTTTTTGTGTGGGGAGCCCAACCAGGGGGTCACACACACCCGCTACCGAGTTAACCCCCTCACAATATATATATATATAATGTAATATAGCTGGTCCAGCCGCCCCTCCCCCCACCAGACCAGCTAACTCGGCTACTGTGCCTATATATATAATGTAATATACCTGTCTGTGTATAGCAGCACCCCCCCCCATTATCAGACAGACAACACTCACTATATAATTTATATTAGCTGACTGAGACACCCCCATCCAGCTCAGGGTGGGGGTGTCTCAGTCAGCTAATATAAATTATATAGTGAGTGTTGTCTGTCTGATAATGAGGGGGGGGGGTTGCTGCTATACACAGATATATTACATTATGTATATATAGGCACAGTCGTTGAGTTAGCTGGTCTGGTGGGGGGGGGAGGGGCGGCTGGACCAGCTATATTACATTATATAAATATATATATATATAATCTATAGCTGATGATGGGGGGGGTGATGCTGCTGGCCACACAGATATATAATATATTAGATATAGGCACAGTAGCTGAGTGAGAGTGACACACCCACCCCAAGCTGGTCTCATAGGGGGGGGGGGGTTAGGGTTGCCACCTGTCCGGTTTTGACCCGGACAGTACTGGTTTCGAGACATGTGCCCGGGTTTCCACCCGCCGGAAACCCAGGCACACATTCCACCGTCATGTTGCCAGTGGCGGCGGATCTATGGCCCCGGCCGCAACATCTGGAGATAGGCGCCGCGCTTCCCGTGCTCACTATCGATGTCACAAAGTGCCAGTGTACATCGGTGCGCTCTGAGCCCAGCGGGTGCCCTGATTGGCCGAACAGTCATGACATGAGGTTCATGACATGAGCCCGGCAGAGGCTGCTGGTCACATGTGGATGTGGAGGCGGGGCTGGAATGTGGATAATCGTGCCTGCTTGTTCCCGGAGTCCTGCCTCACGCTGTGTCTGATAAGGTCGCTCTCATCTGCTCTATTAACCCCCTTCCTGTCAATCACCCCCCTCCTCTCTGTCACCCCTCCTCCTCTCTGTCACCCCTCTCTTTTTTACCCCCCCTCCTCTCTGTCACCCCCCCTCCTCTCAGAGAGATGCCCCCAGAGACAGTGAATGAAGGGCCACTGGACTGGGATGCTTTTGCAGGAGAAAGCATGGTATTACAGACTCCGCCCCCTAACAGGTTCACACACACATCTTTGCAGCGGCTCCTGGAAGGTAAGATTTTGTTTGTCTCGCTGTAATGGAGGTCTCTATTGGGGGGGAACAGGCAATGTCTGATATTTAATCTGTTATCTTCTTCTCTATTTGTGGGGTGCCTGTGGATTGCTTTGAATTTTTTGGGCTTTTTTTGTAATTAAAAGGTGCTTGAAAGGGTTGTAGAATGCACAGTGCCACTTTGTGAACAGTTTATATGGGGTTGGGTTCAGTAGAGCTAATTTGGGTTTTTGGATGGAAGTACATTGCTCTTCTGACACTGTCCACTGACCTTCTGACACTGATCTTCTGACACCGTCCACTGATCTTCTGACACCGTCCACTGATCTTCTGACACCGTCCACTGATCTTCTGACACCGTCCACTGATCTTCTCACACCGTCCACTGATCTTCTCACACCGTCCACTGATCTTCTCACACCGTCCACTGATCTTCTCACACCGTCCACTGCTCTACTGGCTGACAGTGTCCATTTTTAAGGTAGGCTAGTTTCATATTTTAACTGAAATTTATTTTATTAATCAAATCATATTTAAGGGTACACGAATGCTTTTGTTTTATTTAACCATGCCCCTTTAAGTCCCCCCCCCCCACTGTTAATGCAATTTGGCCACAGCCACTGTTCACCATAGCACACCTCATTACTATCCTCTTTGGGTAACCCAAAAGGTGTCCCAGGTATTTTACAATCCTATAGCGTGTACTACAAAAAAATTGCATGCGCTGCAAAAGTGTTTCGGGTTTGGCTTGAAGAAAAGGTGGCAACCCTAGGGGGGGGTGCTGTGTCACCAGGTATGGTAGCTGAGCGGAGCGACCCTAATCTGGTCTGATAAGGGGGGGGTGTCCACAAACCACAGCACAGGTGTAGAGAGACAGTGACCCACATCAGATCTATCCAGCAAGCAGACGGCCACAGCGGCATCTTGTCATCTTCCCTGCGGCCATCAGATCTGGTCCAGCAAACAACACACCGTTTCAGCAGGTCAGTTCCAAAATCCAAATTATGCCAATGATGCCATTATCTGCTGTCCCCAGGGACAGATCCGTTCCAGAGATCACCATACAGTGGGATCTCTGGATCGGACCTGTCCCTGAGGACAGCAGATAATGAAAAGTGTGGGGGCAGAGCTGCGATGACGTCACTCATCGTTTTGGAGCCCACAGTTAGGCCCTCTTTTACACTGGGGCGGTTGGTGTATCGGCGGTAAAGCGGCGCTTTACCGCCAATTTCACTGCGCTTTTCGGCCGGTAGCGGGGAGCTTTTAACCCCCGCTAGCATCCGGAAAAGGGTTAAAATCACACGCAAAGTGCCGCTGCAGCAGCGCTTTTCCGGTGGTATAGCTGCAGTGCCCATTCCTTTCATGGGGCAGGCCACAGGAGCGGTGGAGAAGCGGTATACACACCGCTCCTTCACCGCTCCAAAGATGCAGCTAGCAGGACTTTTTTTTAGCATCCTGCCAGCGCAACGCTCCAGTGTGAAAGCCCTCAGGTTTTCACACTAGAGTGTGAGGAGCGGCTCTTTCAGGGCGCTTTGCAGGTGCTATTTTTAGCATTATATCGCCTGAAAAGCGCCTCAGTGTGAAAGGGGTCTTACAGCACAATACTCTGAAAGTCCGGCATGGTATGCTGGGCCTTCAGAGTGCATGCACCAGTGACGTTGCCGGATGCATCTAGTATGAATATGTCCTAAACGGTGCCCGTTTAGGAGATATTCATTTTACCTACAGGTAAGCTTTATTATAGGCTTACCTGTAGGTAAAAATCACAAAGCGGTCTTTACTAGGCTCCCTTTCATTAGTGCTGCATTGTTTTTTACCTTTACAATTTTATATCTTGTATTGTTTTCCAGCAATGTTGTGTCAGCAGCTTTAATAAGTTGAATTTTTGGTAACCCTAGTGCAACCTATTTTGTGTATTATATAACTGCCACTGGGATTGATTACAGTAAAATATTATAAATAAGAAATTATGGCTACATATTCATCACACATGATTAAATTACACAGTGCAGACATTTTTTTTCATACATTCAATGTGTAATGGGACCATCCAAAAAGGATGTGTGAAAAAATTCCGTGCATTTTAATAATTAGCCATAATATATTATAGTTTACTTATGATATGTAATATTTTAGTGAATCAATCCCAATGACAGTAGGCCTGGCACTGGGATTGAATAGTGTCTGGATTGATTAGACAGGCCGTAGGGCTCAAAAGTTTGAATAAAATTAGCACACTTTGTACTGTAATAATGTGTTAAATGTGTAGCCAAAATGTATTATATATAATATTTTATTGTAATCAATTCCAGTAGCAGTGTCTATGCATGTCACTCAGCTCACTGGAATTGATTACGCTAAAATTGTTATATATAATGTGACAGCAGGAAGGTAAAGTCACCTGGTTGCATCCAGGGGGGTAGGTATATTTCTCCCAGATTCAGGCTTTATGCCGACTTATACAACTAGGGAGAGAGTTGATGAAGCCCAGCTGAGGCTAGTGGGCTCATGGATGATTCATACCTCTAGGGAGAGTGCTGGGCGTCGTGCAGGCAGGGAGTTGATGAGACCAGCTGAAGCTTGTCAGCTCGTTTAAGGCCTCTATAAAAACTCCCAGCTTCATTAGGTGTTTGCTCATGCCTGGACCCAGACCTGTGTGGACTGTCTAGGGAGAGGGAACCCCTGTGCGGTGAGACAAAGCCTGTGTGGCTATTTGTTTGGACATTTACTAAACCAGGGACTTAGGGACTAGGACAGCACCAGGCTGATCCCAGTTGTTAGTTAGGGAAACCTGCATGTTTAGTCAGAGGTCAAGCTGACCAGGATTTATTTTGTTTATGTTTCTTTTTGCTTTGCTGTGTTTTGTCACTGTAAATAGAGAAATAAACCGCACCTTTTGATCTTGAAAACCACAACCTCCGTCTGCTGGGCCTGTTTTTGTGTGGGGAGCCCATCCAGGGGGTCACACACACCCGCTACCGAGCTAACCCCCTCACAGTTGGTGGAGAATGCGGGCAGTTTTTTTTTAAGCCAGCATGGAGGAGATACTGAAACAGCTGGCTCTAGCAAATGCCAATCAACAGCAGACAAATGCAGGTTTGCAAAAGAGCCTTGCAGCTCAACAACAGAGCTTCGCAGCCCAGCAACAAGCCCAGCAGCAATCTGAGGCCCGCTTCATAGACCTGTTGCAGAAGCAAGAGCAGAGACTACAACAACAGATGGAAGCAGTAATGCAGCAACGTCCGTAGACCAGTGAGGAAAGCCGTCCCACTAATACCGTGTCCTTTGGGGTGAGTCGTTTATTGACAAAAATGACTGGAGAGGATGATCCAGAGGTATTTTTGACCACATTTGAAAGGACTGCTGAAAGAGAAAAGTGGCCTGAGGAGCAGTGGGCTGGACTGGTGGCTCCTCTGTTAACTGGTGAATCGCAGAAAGCTTACTATGACCTAGAGCCTGACCAAGCAAAAGACTATGTGAGCGCATGCGCGGGGACTCGGAGAAGGACGTGTGCTGACCGAGCTCCCGGCACCCCGACCCACCAGAGCTAACGATAGCGCAGGCACCGAGGTCCGTGAGCCAGGACCGATCCCACACCAGCCCCGAAGTGGTGATGAACCGTAGGGCACAGGGGCAGCCGCGGAAAGGGCACGATAAGCAAACTACAGACCAGAAGAGAGCAGGGCCTTCCCCTATAGCACAGCCGCGATCCAAGATGGCGCCGGGTAAGCCAGACACACGAGGCAGCACGGCAGCAGCCAGATCCGACGGCGCTACACAGAGAGGTGACAGGCAGCTAAATCTGGAGCCAATTAGGGATCCATTCTCCTCACAATCCTCGGGAGAGGTGGAGACCGGACAGCGGGGTGAGTCACTATCACATCCCCCATCCCCAGTCATATACGCTGATAGACATGACTCTCCAAACTCCCCTGCCTCCCCTGCCTCCTCCATGGATAGGAACATGGCAGACTTAGCAGAAGTCCTCATTAGCCAATCCAGCCAATCCAGCCAGGATATGCCAATTCCCCAGATCTCACACTATTCCCCTGATGCTGTACTGTTGGGCAGATTCTCCACCATGCTGCAGCAGGAGCTCTCTAAGGCCTGCACATTAATCACCACTGACCTGAAAAAAGACATCCATAGCTTGGGAGAGCGTTTTGAGCTAATTGAAACCAAAGTGGACGGAGCCATCAAAAGGGTCAACCAGAACTCAGCCATGGTGACAGACCTCCAGGATAGATTAGAAGAGGCATTCACAAAAATTGAAGATTTGGAGAATCGTTCTCGTAGGTACAATGTCCGCGTGCGTGGCCTCCCTGAAACTCACACAGATCTAGAGGGGGCTGTAAAAGACCTGATGAAAACCCTTATCCCTGATATAGCCATCCACCACATGGAAGTTGATCGCGTTCACCGAGCACTGACAGCCCCAAGGGCCGACGGCCTACCACGAGACATTATTGTTAAGCCACATCACTACCGCATTAAGGAAAAGATGATGCTTGCGGCTCGCAACAGGCCGGACCTGTCGCTATTTGGAACACCAATACAGCTTTTTACAGATTTGGCGCCATCAACGGTCCAAAAACGCAGAAACCTACGGCCATTACTCCAGCAACTTATGGCCAAACAGATTAAATATCGATGGTCGTTCCCTTTTAAGTTATCATTCACTTACAACGGAAAGTCCCACTCCTTTTCCACGTTCCAAGCAGGCGAAGACCTACTGCTTAGTCTCGGCATCATTGCACGGGACTCTCCGACTCCGATTTCATCTCCCCCTCGTCTGGATCATCGTCCCCTCTCCCCGATATGGCAGGATCGCACACGCTCACAGGCCAGAAATGCTCGCCGGAATACCTGAGTATTATTGCTCTTTTCTCTTTTTGCTTTTTTTTTGCCCCCCTTTTGAGAACTGTTAGTGCTTGATTGCACAGATATGGCCTGGGCCCATGATGGACTATGGGCCTGATGGGGCCATCGTTACCGTTCACAGGTTACAAAGTCACAGGTTACAAAGTTACTGGAGTTCCTGGTTCTTCGGACTGGCTGCCAGCCGAATATTTTACAATCCCGACGGGCCCAACCTGGTCGAAGAAATTTTGCTTTTTGCTTTTTAGCAGTCTGGGGGCCTTAGTCGGACCGCAATGTGTTCCCCTGTTAGGCTGTGGCTCGGGGGCCGGAACGACCGATGGGGACCCTTCCGGCCCCGGCGCCACTGGCCTTGGGAATGCATGTTCCTATAGACAGCCTGTTATGTTACAACTATATTGATTGATTTTGTCATTTCCGATATGACCTCGAATAGCCTGCTCGTACAGAGTTTAATCATATTTGGGTCGGGGTGGTCATGCTTGCCACCCAACTGCAAGACTACCTATCCTACGACAAGGATGGTACCCTTGCACCTAATTTGCCGGATGTTGTCTCCGGCAGGGGTTATTCCCCATTCCTTCATTCATCAGCTAGGATTGAGTTATATTGATTGTTTGGGCCTAAGGCCTATGTATATGTTTTTTTGCTTTTATTCTTGTTTCTCTTCTTCTCTAATGCCTTTTCCTTCTCTCCCTTCCCCCTCTTTCTTCGGAGCCTCGGTTCAGCGCCCTTCCCTTATGTCATGGTCTGAGAGGTCACATAGCCGAACAGTCATCATTATCGGGACCCTTCTCGCTTCATTCATTATGCAAGGTAAGAGTGCTCTGCCCTACCACGATGGCCACCACATATAACACAGACTATTCGATAGTTAGCCATAATGTACATGGATTTAACTCCCCTACTAAAAGAACTAAGGCTTTCCAGTTTTATCATAAACAGAAGGCTGAAGTCCTGCTATTACAGGAAACTCATTTCTCCAATGTCTCAGCGCCCCGTTACCTTAATGGGAAGTATCCACAGTTCTACTTGGCAGGGGGTCGGGAAAAGAAGGGCGGTGTAGCCATCTGCTTTTCGAAACGGACCCCCTTTACCCCCATCACTATTGTTAAGGACAAGAGAGGTAGATATATTATGGCAGTGGGGCGGCTCCATGACCAGGAAGTGTCCTTTATATCATACTATGCCCCGAATACTGGACAGCCGGAATTCTTTAGCAAAATGCTGAAGATTCTTATGCCCAAAGTCCAGGGTCAGGTCATTATGGGAGGCGATAGCAATATCCCCTTGGACAGAATTATGGATAAATCGGACTCCTCTAAACCAACATTGAAACGCCCACCGACTGGAAGCAGCAAGGTTGCACGTCTGTTTCATTTCCATGACCTCATCGACGCCTGGCGAGAAAATAACCCTACGGTCAGAGACTTTACACACTTTTCACAAGCCCATCATACTTACTCGAGGATAGACCACGTTCTAGTACGTACGCCTTTGCTACCATTTATTAAGTCGGTTAAGATTTTATCTACCCCTTGGTCTGATCATTCCCCGATAAAACTCTCTACTTCAGAGCTGTGGACTAAATCTAGGCCCTCCCCGTGGAGACTTAATGTGAGCTTGCTGAATGACCCTACAATCTTTTTAGAGATTCAAAAGGAAATACAGGAATACTTTAGACTTAATAAGGCATCGGACACATCCCCCGCAATTAACTGGGTAGCTCATAAAGCAGCGATTAGGGGCATATTGTTACAAGTGGCAGCCAGGATTAAACGCAATAGGGAACAGGCAAATAAGATTCTGGAAACAAACTTGGATAACTTACTTAGTGAACAGCACAGGAATCCCCTGGTAGATATAAGGCATAAAATTGACGAGGCTCGACTAGCACTAAATCTTAGCTTGACTACTCAAGCGGAGAAACATATTAGTTGGTCTAAGCACAGATTCTATACGATGGGTGATAAACCTACCACAATGTTAACTAGAAAACTGGTTCCTCGACCGTACACACCGACTTTGCCTAAATTACGACTATCCACGGGCCTAACCTCCCAGAACCCCGAACGGATAATTGGAGAATTTCACAAATTTTATGCTAAGCTGTATGGAGCGCAGGACAAGTTCGATCTATCCGGAGCGAACACATTCTTTCGCGACTTACAGCTGCCTAAATTGACACAAGCCCATGCGGAACTGATGGACGGTGCTCTTACAGAGCCTGAAGTCAGGGCTGCAATTAAAACCCTACACCCTACTAAGGCCCCTGGGCCAGATGGATTCCCGGGTCACTACTATAGGAAATATCACGATCTTCTGGCCCCACATCTCTGTACTTACTTTAATGACCTGAGAAGCGGCAGCAAGCTCCCCAGCCATGAAAATGTAGCCTATATAAGTGTTATCCCGAAACCAGGAAAGGACCATACAGACTGTTCCAATTACCGCCCAATTTCTCTGATCAATACGGATCTTAAGATTCTAACCAAAATACTGGCCCAGAGACTTAATACTTTTCTTCAGTGTTATATCCATCCTGACCAAGCAGGTTTTGTCCCGACAAGACAGGCATCAGACCAAACCCGCCGGATAATTAACCTTATCTCGGCAGTTCGGTCTGATTGGGATGGAAAGGGGACTAGGAGGGGAATGTTACTTTCATTGGATATCCAGAGGGCGTTCGATTCTATCTCCTGGGACTATCTTTTTGATGTTCTCACACGCTTTGGATTTGGGAGACGCTTTCTGGATCTCCTTCACATATTATATGATTCCCCCAGTGCCTCGCTAATGCTCAGAGGATATACATCCCAAACATTTCCTATCAGGAGAGGAACTAGACAGGGCTGCCCGTTGTCGCCACTATTATTCGCCCTGGCGATTGAACCACTAGCGCTCAAAATTCGCGCCTGCAGAGATATACAGGGCATTTATTGCGGAGACTATGAACACAAATGTTTACTCTTTGCGGACGACTTGTTGCTGACCTTGACCTCACCGATCACATCCCTACCTAATTTATATGCTATTTTGCAGCCTTTTTCTAACATTTCCGGGTTGGCAATTAATCATAGTAAGTCAAGAGCACTGAACTTATCTTTGCTAAGCTCCACTCAGGCTACGCTTGAAAAATCATTTCAATTCCGATGGGAATCCACAGCTCTCCCTTATTTAGGCATACAGCTGACCTCATCTATTGGTGAGTTGTACAAAGAGAATTATCCAGCCCTTTTCAAACGGCTAACAGCTGACATGGCTAAGTGGCAGGTTCACCCGCCATCGTGGTTTGGCAGACTTCACTCAATTAAAATGAATGTTCTACCTCGATTATTGTATTTCTTCCGTACCTTGCCAGTTTCATTGGCCCGTGATGACCTTAAACGATTCCAGAATAAAGTAATACAGTTTATTTGGGGTGATAAGAGACCCAGGGTGAATAGGAGCACTCTATACACGTTGAAGCGGAGAGGAGGACTTGGTCTTCCAGACTTATTAAAATATTTTTATGCTGCCCAGATAGCACAACTTACAAGGTTTCACTCCCAACAGGCACAGGCCATTTGGATGGCTATGGAATCTTATTCCTGCCGTCCCAAACCTATTTCTTATATTTTATGGCTCCCTATCAAGGAGCGACCTCCTATACTTTGCCCTACTTTATCCATGTCACTGGAACTATGGGACAGACTCTCCAGATCTCACAAATTCAAATCTCCTCATTCTCCATTGACACCTCTGCTTCAAAATAAAGCATTCACCCCGGGTCTCACCCCACTAGCGTTCGAATGGTGGACTAATAAGGGTTTTAAGTGTATTGCTGACTTGTGCGATCATAGAGGTATGCTGACCGAACGGACTATGGCTGACAGGCATCAAATGCCTCCAGCGGAGGGTTATAGGTTCGCCCAAATCTCACATTATGTACAAACCCTGGCTCGCAAGAGCGACCTAGCAACCCAAACTCCCATGGAACATCTATGCAAAAATTATGATAAAATTAAAGGACATTTATCTGCTATATATTCGATATTGCTGAGTGCATCGACAAAGCTGAATTATATGGTCCAATGGGAGACCGACTTGCAGGAAACCCTGGATCTGGACGAATGGCATAGGATAGCCGAGACAGCATCTCGTTCGCTCGTCAATACTTCGATAATTGAGGCCAATTATAAGGTTCTGCTGAGGTGGTATATGGTGCCGGTCAGACTGGCAACTTTTGTTTCAGGAGCTACCCCGTTGTGCTTTAGAGGATGTGGCCAGGTGGGCACCACCTATCATATTTGGTGGACATGCCCAAAGGTCCAGAGGTTTTGGATCAGGGTGTATAATTTAGTTTACTCCCTTACCCAACTAAACCTAACTAAATCAGCTAAGCAAGCACTACTGGGGGGAGGAGATGTGGAAGCCTCCAAGTCCTGCAAGAGGCTCTTGACATTTATATTTATCTCAGCCAAAATCACCATTGCTAGGAACTGGAAATCGGCAGCTCTACCATTCGATCAGCTTAAAGGCAAGTTGTCTTGGTTGATGCTAAACGAACGCTTGACCGCTCTGGCCCAAGATAAAATGAAACTGTTTCATAAAGTGTGGGACCCATGGCTTCGTTACCTAACTAATGACCCGGGGATGTTTACAGCATAGCCTAAGGGGTTAGGTTGGGATGTCTGGGTGCTGAATCGGGGCTCCTCCCCCCCCCTCCCTCCCCCCATTCCCCCTCCTCAACTGTCCTTTCCTTACTCTGTTTCCTCCCTTCTATTCTCTGTCACTGTCCTCTTTCCTCTCTTTTGAAATTTACTTATTGTTTATTTTTGGAGTCAGATCCAGACCTTAGAGGTTTGTGCTGCTCCCTGTTTTCTCAGCTCCTACGGGACCATTGTCAGTCTGATCGGACCTCTGGGCTGCCCACACAGCCGGCTGAGTTGCGCCCCCCCCCGATAGATGGATGGGGGGGCGGCTCATCTGGGTGGACGGTTCAGATATGATCTGCGATGCTAATAGGGGTTAACGGCTCTACGGAGCTTCGGACTTATGTGAGCTATTAAGTAGTGATAATCGTTATTTCTACTTATTTATTTATTTATTTTTTTTATTTTTTTTTGTTTACTACTCCAAGGACCCCTACACTTAGTGATCTTCATTGTGTTACCCCAAATGTTGATTGTGACTGTACAATGTTATGTTGCGACTTTTATACATTTTGTATGACAAAACTTGAATAAAAATATTGAAACACAAAAGACTATGTGATGCTAAAAGCTGAAATATTGGCAAGGCTGGGTGTCACCCTGGCTGTCCGGGCTCAGCGTGTGCATAACTGGACTTTCCAGCTTGGAAAACCCCCCAGGTCTCAAATGTATGATCTCATTCACCTGAGCAGGAAGTGGCTACAGCCAGAGACTTTGTCCGCACCGGAGATTGTGGAACGTGTTGTGATGGATCGTTTCTTGAGAGCTCTTCCTACCGCCATTCAAAAGTGGGTAAGCCATGGAGACCCAGAAACGGCCGGTAAACTTGTGGATCGTGTAGAGAGATACTTGGCTGCAGAGAACCTGACGGCCTCTTCCAGAGACTCTCGGACTTTCCACCCTAAGACCAGACCATCCCCAGGGGCGGATAAGAGGATTCCAAGGGGTGAGGGTGGAGAGAGTGAGAGGGTGGGAGCTCTGCCCAGGGTTTGGCGAGAACAGCCTGGGAAGTCGGGGGCTCAAGAGGCAGCCAAAAGGATTGTTTGCTACCGCTGCCGGCAAGCGGGACATATTGCAGCAAATTGCCCGGTTGTGGAGGAACCCATGCAATGTGACTTTCTGACGGACAGACGTCAGTCGCTGTGTGCGACAGTCGCATGCACTGCCATTCGGGGAACTGAGAAACATTTATGCAAAATGTGTATTAATGGTAGAAATGTTGTGGTATTACTGGATTCAGGTAGCCTTGTGACCCTGATAAAGGCTGAATTAGTTAAAACAGAGGTCTCTGGGAATAGCAAGGTAGCTGTTATTTGTGTGCATGGGGACACCCGAGAGTATCCAGTGACTACAGTGTGTTTCAAGACCCCCAAAGGTACCCTCTCTCATCCAGTGGGGTTAGTATCTCAACTACCGCATGATGCCATTGTGGGAAGGGATTTTCCGAAGTTCTGGGAACTGTGGGATGATCCTGAGCCCCCCACTGGTGCCCCTATGTACCAGGAAGGTGATAGCCAGAACTCCTCTGAGAGTGGTGAGGACTCTCCAGAATTTCCCTTGTCAGTATTGGCAGGCGAGACTCAAGAAACTGGAGAGGAGCCCACCTCCTCAGACGAAAACCTACCGTCTGTGGAGTTTTCTGATCTTGAGGTTCACAGGGAAAATTTTGCCACAGAACAATTAAAAGACCCCGCCCTAATAAAGGCACGGGAAAACGTAGTGGAAATAGATGGCGAGTTAGTGAACCCAGATAATACCTGCACTTACCCATACTTCAGCGTAGAGAAGGACCTACTGTATCGGGTGGCAAAAAGGGCAGAAGAAACCGTTGAGCAGCTTGTGGTGCCCAAACCTTACAGGAAGTTGGTGTTGGAGTTGGCCCATGGGCACATTCTTGGAGGTCATCTGGGGACAGAGAAAACCCGAGAGAGGGTATTACAGAGATTCTATTGGCCTGGGGTGATGAAGGACATAGAAAATTATTGTTCCTCCTGCCCTGTGTGTCAGAGGTCGGCCCCGATGCCACATTTCCGTAGCCCGCTGGTCCCTCTACCCATCATTGAGGTCCCGTTTGAGAGGATCGCAATGGATTTGGTAGGTCCTATAATCAAGTCCGCTAGGGGGCACCAGTACATATTAGTTATAATGGACTATGCCACCCATTATCCAGAAGCGATCCCTCTCCGAAATACCTCGGCCAAAACCATAGCCAAAGAGCTATCTCTTGTTTTTAGCCGGGTGGGTATTTGTAAAGAACTGCTTACGGACCAAGGTACACCCTTTATGTCCCGGGTTATGAAAGAGCTGTGTAAATTGTTCAAAGTGACGCAATTGCGTACGTCTGTGTATCACCCCCAAACCGATGGGCTGGTTGAAAGATTCAACAAAACCCTAAAACAAATGTTGAAGAAAGTGGTGGATAGAGATGGAAAGGATTGGGACTGTCTACTTCCTTATTTGATGTTTGCTATTAGGGAGGTGCCCCAATCCTCTACGGGATTCTCCCCCTTTGAGTTACTGTATGGGAGACACCCAAGAGGGCTGTTGGATATTGCCAAGGAAACTTGGGAAAGTGAGAGTTCTCCCCACAGGAGTGTGATTGAGCATGTCGCCCTGATGCAAGATCGAATTGCACAGGTAATGCCCATCGTGAAGGAACATTTGGCCCAAGCACAGTTAGCACAGCAGAGAGTGTACAACCGTGGAGCCAAGACCCGTACCTTTTCCCCGGGGGATAGGATATTGGTACTTGTCCCTACGGTTGAAAGTAAATTCCTTGCCAAATGGCAAGGCCCCTACGAGATAATGGAAAAAGTGAGCGAAGTGAATTACAAGGTCAGACAACCAGGAAGGCGAAAGCCCGAACAGATCTATCACGTTAATCTGTTGAAAGCCTGGAGGGATAGAGAGTCCCTAGTCGCAGAAACTTGGTCACCAGCTCAAACTGGTTGCGTGATTCCGGAGGTTGGAATAGCAGCCACCTTGTCACAACCCCAACAACAGGAGGTTAAGGAGTTTGTGCTTCGCAACAAGGAGGTGTTCTCTGAGCTGCCGGGACAAACATCTGGGGTAGAGCATGATATTATTACCCCGCCCGGTGAAAGGGTGAAGTTAAAACCCTATCGGATCCCAGAGGCCCGACGGGAGGCAATACGGGAGGAAGTACAGAAAATGCTGAACTTAGGGGTGATAGAGGAGTCCCAAAGTGATTGGTCTAGTCCCATTGTGTTGGTGCCTAAACCGGATGGGAGCTGGCGATTTTGTAACGATTTTCGTCAGTTGAACAAAGTTACAAAATTTGACACCTACCCCATGCCACGTATAGATGAGTTGATCGACCGGCTGGGAACAGCCCGATACATGACGACTCTTGACCTCACAAAAGGGTATTGGCAAATTCCCCTGGCCAAGTCGGCCAAAGAGAAAACCGCATTTGTAACCCCAGACGGGGCGTTCCAATATAAGAGAATGCCGTTCGGGTTACAGAATGCGCCGGCCACATTCCAGCGGAAAATGGACCAGATACTGAGGCCCCATCGGAAGTATGCTGCGGCTTACCTGGATGACGTAATTGTCCATAGCACAGATTGGGCCTCACATCTGCCAAAAGTGCAAGCAGTCCTAGACTCTATCCGGGAAGCGGGGTTTACGGCTAACCCCAAGAAGTGTACCATTGGGCAGGAGGAGGCCAAATATCTTGGGTACACCATTGGCAGGGGAGTAATAAAACCCCAACTCAACAAAGTCGAGGCCATCCAGAGTTGGCCACGTCCCAACAGCAAAAAGCAGGTACGAGCCTTTCTGGGAATCGCGGGTTATTATCGGCGCTTCATTCCCCACTTTGCTTCTAAGGCTGTGCCCCTAACCAACCTGACGAAAGGGAAAGGGTCGGTCATGATTAAATGGACCCCCGAGGCTGAGGCAGCATTCCAATTCTTGAAACAAGCCTTATGTAGCCAGCCAGTGTTGTACTCACCCGACTTCTCTAAAGACTTTGTCGTACAAAGTGATGCGTCAGATGTGGGGTTAGGAGCAGTATTGTCCCAGGTCTGGAACGGGGAAGAGCACCCAGTCATTTACCTCAGCAGGAAGTTGAAGTCCCATGAGGTAAATTACGCCACGGTTGAAAAGGAGTGTTTAGCGGTGAAGTGGGCTCTAGATTCCCTTCGGTACTATCTGCTAGGTAGGCACTTTGACATGGTTACGGATCACGCTCCGTTAAAGTGGATGGCTCAAAACAAGGAGACAAATAGAAGAGTAAATAGGTGGTTCCTGGCCCTACAGGAATTCAACTTCACAGTAAAGCATCGCCCTGGCGTTCAAATGGGGAATGTGGATGCTTTGTCTCGAGTACATGAATGCCTGATTGCTGGTGTTCCAACCCCAAGGTTAAAACAAGAGGGGGGGTATGTGACAGCAGGAAGGTAAAGTCACCTGGTTGCATCCAGGGGGGTAGGTATATTTCTCCCAGATTCAGGCTTTATGCCGACTTATACAACTAGGGAGAGAGTTGATGAAGCCCAGCTGAGGCTAGTGGGCTCATGGATGATTCATACCTCTAGGGAGAGTGCTGGGCGTCGTGCAGGCAGGGAGTTGATGAGACCAGCTGAAGCTTGTCAGCTCGTTTAAGGCCTCTATAAAAACTCCCAGCTTCATTAGGTGTTTGCTCATGCCTGGACCCAGACCTGTGTGGACTGTCTAGGGAGAGGGAACCCCTGTGCGGTGAGACAAAGCCTGTGTGGCTATTTGTTTGGACATTTACTAAACCAGGGACTTAGGGACTAGGACAGCACCAGGCTGATCCCAGTTGTTAGTTAGGGAAACCTGCATGTTTAGTCAGAGGTCAAGCTGACCAGGATTTATTTTGTTTATGTTTCTTTTTGCTTTGCTGTGTTTTGTCACTGTAAATAGAGAAATAAACCGCACCTTTTGATCTTGAAAACCACAACCTCCGTCTGCTGGGCCTGTTTTTGTGTGGGGAGCCCATCCAGGGGGTCACACACACCCGCTACCGAGCTAACCCCCTCACAATAATTATACTCTTACTAAATACATCAGACTTTCTACTTTACAAAAAGGTAATTTGGGGGGTATTTGGACTGTCCTGGTGTTTTTGGGTCTCAAGAAATGTAAATTTCAGTAAAGTTTAACGTTAAAATAAATACAGTTCTTTAACAGTTTAAGCTTTGAATTCTTTTATTTTCATATGATTTTGTTATTCAAATTTGCTAGTTGATTGATAGTTATTAACAGCACTACTGTTGCCAATATATGCAGTTATTAGGGGGAAAAAAATTATTGGGGGGGGGGGGTGACACCATGTTATACCGCACCGGGTGACACCAACCCTAGTGACGCCACTGGTTGGACACCCTTTTGCCTTCAGAACTGCCTTAATTCTTGGCATAGTTTAAACAAAATGTTGGAAACATTCCTTAGAGATTTGGATCCATATTGACATGATAGCATCACGCAGTTCCATGATATGAATCTCCCATTCTACCATATTCCAAAGGTGCTCTTTGGGATTGAGTCCTGGTGACTGTGGAGGCCTTAGGAGTACAGTGAACTCATTGTAATGTTCAAGAAACCAGTTTGAGATGATTTGAGCTTTGTGACATGGTGCGTTATCCCGCTGGAACTAGCGCACTTGAGTTATGCAGCAGGACAATGATCCGAAACACACCAGCAAGTCCACCTCTAAATGGCTCCAAAAAACAAAATTAAGGTTTTGGAGTGGTCTAGTCAAAGTCTGGACTTAAATCCATTTGAGATGCTGTGGCATTACCTTAAACAGGCCGTTCATGCTTGAAAACCCTCCAATGTGGCTGAATTAAAACAATTCTGCAAAGAAGAGTTGGCCAAAATTCATCCACAGCAATTTGAAAGACTCATTGACAGTTATTGCAAATGCTTGGATTCATGAAAGAAAAAAGATGCCAGACAAATCTGATTTCTTTTTATGAGGAGGTAAGTAAAACCTTAGACAAAGGAGTGGCTGTGGATGTAGTACATTTGGATTTTGCAAAAGCATTTGACACAGTTCCCCACACACAGCTAATGTATAAGGTAAAGTCTACAGGCTTGGAAAATCAGTTTGTAAATGGATAGAAAACTGAATAAAGGATCATATTCAGAGTGCAGTGGTTAATGATTAATATTCTGAATAGTCTAAGGTTATTAGTGGTGTACCCCAAGGTTCAGTGTTGGGACCCTTACTTTTTAATATGTTTCTAAATGATATTGGGTCTGGGATTGAAAGTACCATTTCAGATGTTACCAAGCTATGCAGTGGAGTCACATCCTTTCAGGATGTCTTCAACTTACAAGCTGACCTCAATGCACTGTTTAACCTCCCTAGCGGTAATCCCGAGTGTGGCTCGGGGTGAATTTATATTACTAAAAGCGTTAACCCCGAGCCAAACTCGGGATTGCATCGCAGGATCCAGGCAAAGTTACAGTGGGTACGGAAAGTATTCAGACCCCCTTAAATGTTTCACTCTTTGTTATATTGCAGCCATTTGCTAAAATCATTTAAGTTAATTTTTTTCCTCATTAATGTACACACAGCACCCCATATTGACAGAAAAACACAGAATTGTTGATATTTTTGCAGATTTATTAAAAAAGAAAAACTGAAATATCACATGGTCCTAAGTATTCAGACCCTTTGCTCAGTATTTAGTAGAAGCACCATTTTGATCTAATACAGCCATGTATTTTTGGGAAAGATGCAACAAGTTTTTCACACCTGGATTTGGGGATCCTCTGCCATTCCTCCTTGCAGATCCTCTCCAGTTCTGTCAGGTTGGATGGTAAACATTGGTGGACAGCCATTTTTAGGTCTCTCCAGAGATGCTCAATTGGGTTTAAGTCAGGGCTCTGGCTGGGCCATTCAAGAACAGTCACAGAGTTGTTGTGAAGCCACTCCTTCGTTATTTTAGCTGTATGCCTAGGGTCATTGTCTTGTTGGAAGGTAAACCTTCGGCCCAGTCTGAGGTCCTGAGCACTCTGGAGAAGGTTTTCGTCGAGGATATCCCTGTACTTGGCCGCATTCATCTTTCCCTCGGTTGCAACCAGTCATCCTGTCCCTGCAGCTGAAAAAAAAAACAGAGCATGATGCTGCCACCACCATGCTTCACTGTTGGGACTGTATTGGACAGGTGATGAGCAGTCCCTGGTTTTCTCCACACATACCGCTTAGAATTGAGGCCAAAAAGTTCTATCTTGGTCTCATCAGACCAGAGAATCTTATTTCTCACCATCTTGGAGTCCTTCAGGTTTTTTTTAGCAAACTCCATGCAGGCTTTCATGTGTCTTACACTGAGGAGAGGCTTCCGTCGGGCCACTCTGCCATGAAGCCCTGACTGGTGGAGGTCTGCAGTGATGGTTGACTTTCTAAAACTTTCTCCCATCTCTCGACTGCATCTCTGGAGTTCAGCCACAGTGATCTTTGGGTTCTTCTTTACCTCTCTCACCAAGGCTCTTCTCCCCCGATAGCTCAGTTTGGCCGGACGGCCAGCTCTAGGGAGGGTTCTGGTCGTCCCAAACGTCTTCCATTTAAGGATTATGGAGGCCACTGTGCTCTTGGGAACCTTAAGTGTAGCAGAATTTTTTTGTAACCTTGGCCAGATCTGTGCCTTGCCACAATTCTGTCTCTGAGCTCTTCAGACAGTTCCTTTGACCTCATGATTCTCATTTGCTCTGACATGCACTGTGAGCTGTAAGGTCTTATATAGACAGGTGTGTGGCTTTCCTAATCATGTCCAATCAGTATAATCAAGAAACAGCTGGACTTAAATGAAGGTGTAGAACCATCTCAAGGATGATCAGAAGAAATGGACAGCACCTGAGTTAAATATATGAGTGTCACAGCAAAGGGTCTGAATACTTAGGACCATGTGATATTTCAGTTTTTCTTTTTTAATAAATCTGCAAAAATGTCAAAAATTCTGTGTTTTTCTGTCAATATGGGATGCTGTGTGTACATTAATGAGGAAAAAAAAAAGGAACTTAAATGATTTTAGCAAATGGCTGCAATATAACAAAGAGTGAAAAATGTAAGGGGGTCTGAATACTTTCCGTACCCACTGTACGTACCTTGTCCCCTGGATCCTGCGATGTCCTCCTGCTGTGTGCGAGCTGTGTCCTCGATATATCACAGTGCCGGGCTCCGTTCACTTCGACGCATGGGGACGGAGCCCGGCGCCAAATTCAAAAAGTGAAAAACACAACACATACAGTATACTGTAATCTTATAGATTACATTACTGTATCAAATTATTTCACATCCCCTTTGTCCCTAGTGGTCTGTCCAGTGCCTTGCATGCAGTTTTATATTATAAAAACTGTTCTTTCTGCCTGGAAACTGGAGATTGTCCATAGCAACCAATAAGTGTCCCTTTACGTCAAAAGCGGTTTTAGACCAGCTAGAAAACAGCGATAATAAATTAGAATCACTTGCAGAATTGAGTGATAGCGATTTGTGGGGAAATTTGTCATCAAACACTGAAAGTAATGACAGCGACAATTCTGCAACTGAGCAAATTTCAGTGTTTTTGATTTGATTACATCATTGAATAAATGTTATTATTATTTGGTATAATTATTTATAGTTATTTATTCTAATTCTAATTTATGATTTTGCGTTTCAAACTTTCTCTTTTTTTTGTTTACAAATGGTTTATTGATAAATAAGTCTCAATACAATTTTAACTGTACATTGATAAGAGGTACATACACAAAGAAGGGTGCAAAAAATATCAGCATATTATATAAGTAGCAGTGATATAAGAGGGAGGGATATAA
This sequence comes from Rana muscosa, assembly GCA_029206835.1. Taxonomy (NCBI): domain Eukaryota; kingdom Metazoa; phylum Chordata; class Amphibia; order Anura; family Ranidae; genus Rana; species Rana muscosa. Next base: position 272,142,360 of record CM055127.1, read on the forward strand.
ACATTGGGACGTATAATTAAATCATTGAAAAGGTCTTTATACCTTTATAATGTCTTATGGAATTTGTTTAATGAAAAAAAAAAAAGGTATATAAAAGAATATTCAAAAGTATCATTGTGTAGATCCATTAATTAACAGAGATAGATCCCAAGGTTTCCATTTTTTATCATATGTGTCCATAGTATCGAATAAAGTGTGATGGATACGTTCTGATAGCTTGATAGCCAGCATGCGATTCATAATTTGAGACCATGGCACAGTAGAGGAACGCCAATTAAGAGCTATAGCCCAGTGTATTGAGCTGAACAAAGTGTGTATTAGCCTGGTATGTGCTATAGAAATATCAGGAATGGGATAAAAAAGGAGGCACATTTTAGATGTCAGTTCAATTCTTCTACCTGTTATTTGTTCTATTTTGTTTTTAGCATGTTGCCATGTAGTTTTAAGGTGTGTACAATCCCAGAATGTGTGTATAAGGGAGCCCTGTGCTGGGCATCCTCTAAAGCATAGGGGAGAGGTGGTTGGATAGAATGAGTTGATTCTGTCTGGGGTGAGGTACCACCTATGCTGAAGTTTGATGGCGGATACTCTGATGGAGGCTGTCTTGGTGCATTTTCGTAAATTGTTGATCATAATGTCCCATTGTTCTACAGAGAAGGATTAATTCAAGTCTGCTTCCCACTGGGACATCTGACGTGTTTTATCTGGTGTGTTGTGTTTATTTAAGTTTTTATAAATTCTAGATATTAAACCTCTATCGCGGGGTGAAGTAAGACAGATTTGTTCAAATATTGTGAAAGGGGTTTGGAGGGTGAGTGAGAAGTATTTTTGGTAGAAAAGCTTGATGATGTTGTAGTCAGAAAGCTCAGTTTCTGTGAGTTTATATTCTGTTTGTAAATCTGAGAATGTACGAAATGAATTATTTTTTGTGAGTGATTTTAGGTTGGATAGTTTGAGGAGTTGCCATATGGAATATTGATTTGAGTTTAGGTCGGGGGGGGGGGGTAAAAAGGGGATCCCCTATGAAAGAGGCTAGGGGAGGAATCTCTGATGAGATGTTAAATTTGTGCTTTTGTCTGTGCCATAATAGTAAGTTTTGGTGTACTACTTTGTTGAGGTGGCCAATTCTTTGAGTTTTGATGGATTTGGACCAAGGAAGGCCCTGAAGGTGGTATGGTAGGATGGATTGTTCCTCAAATAATAACCACGGTATATGGCTGGACGGTGCATACCATTGTGCGAGTTGTGTATATCTAGCTGAAAGATAATATAACCAAAGGTTCGGTATACTCAGCCCTCCCTTCGATTGAGGTCTGAACATTAGTGCATATCCAAATCTAATTTTTTTATTTTGCCATATGAACTTGTTTATCTCTCTCTGTATAGAATCTAGGGTGTTTTTAGGTATCAAGAGAGGAAGTGCTCTAAAGAGGAATAGTAGTTTTGGTAGTATAACCATTTTCGTAGCAACTATCCTACCCATAAACGAAATATGGTATGTTGACCATGATTTGAGCAATTCTCTGATGTTTTGGAATATTCTGGGGTAATTAGTGTGGTATAGGGTCTTGTAAGATGGAGTGATGTGGATACCTAGATATCTAAAGGATGCTGGACACCATTGAAATGGAAAATTCTCTTTTAATATAGCAGTCAAATCAGGGGGGCAGTTGATTGGAAGGGCAGAACATTTAGATAAGTTTATACTTAAACCTGTTAGGTCATGGAATGTATCCAAAGTTTTGATAAGGTTTGGTAGTGAGATTAATGGTTCGGTGAGGAACAAGAGGACGTCGTCTGCATAGAGACTTAATTTAAATTCTTTCAAACCTTTTGTGTACCCTTTGATGTTAATATTATTGCGGATGGCGCATGCAAGGGGCTCAATAGCGAGAGCAAATAGGAGAGGGGATAGAGGGCAGCCCTGTCTTGTGCCTTTGCTAAGTGGGAAAAACTCTGAATTGTGGCCGGGGAGTTTGATACGAGTGTGTGGATCGTGGTATAGGGCTTTAAACCCATGCAGAAATTCATTTCTTATACCGTACCTGGGGAGAAGTGAGTCTAAGTAGGACCAGCTGACGCTATTGAAGGCCTTATGTATGTCTAAACTAAGTAGTAGTGTGGTTCTAGTGTGTAGGTTGGAGTCTTGGATGATATTTGTTGCTAATCTTATATTGTCTGTGATTTGCCTGTCAGGGATAAAACCTGATTGATCCGGGTGGATTAAGGGTGGGATGACTGAGGCTAATCTGTCCGCTAACATCTTATCAAAAATTTTGAGGTCATTATCTATGACTGAAATCGGGCGGAAGTTCTGTGGGATGGAATGGTCTTTGTTTGGTTTAGGTAATAGGGACATATTAGCTAGGAGCATTTTGGAAGGGAATTGGTTGCCTTGTAAGATATGGTTAAATAGTTTAACAAGGTGGGGAATTAAAATTGAAGCAAATTTTTTGTAACATGATGTTGAAAAGCCATCTGGACCTGGGGCCGTGGAGGTTTTTAATGAACCTATTATCTTATTTAATTCTGTTTCTAAACAAGGTGCATTCAACGCCTCAATTTGTTGGGTAGATAGGGTGGGTAGAGGAATTTCATCAAGCCATTGTGTCGAGGATTGTTTTGGGGTGTTTTGAGGAGAGGATAGAAGTTTCTTATAAAAATTCAAAAAAATCTCCATGACTCCTTTAGGATGGGAGATTAAGTTGCCTGCAGCGTTTCTTAGTTTATAAGTATGGGGAGGTTTCATGGATTGGTTCAATTTTCTAGCAAACATGGTGGATGAGGTGTTACTGTATAATAAGAATCTTGCCTTGGACCATCTGAGGGCTTTTTCTGTGTCTGAGTTTAGTAATGTGTCTAGGGCAGTACGTTTTTCTTGAATTTGTTTTAGTATGTCGCCAGAGGGGGATTGGCTGTGTTTATGGTATAGTTTGTCTAGATCTCTGGTTAGTGATTTTATGTCAGTCAGTTTCATCCTATTTTTGGTAGATGCCATCTTAATTAGATGGCCTCTCATGACAGCCTTGTGGGCCATCCACCTTGATGTGGGAAGAATGTCTGGGGAAGAGTTAAGTGTAAAGTACTCTTCCATATCGCTTGTTAGCTGTTGTATATTTCGATGGTCTGTTAATAATGCATCATTGATGCGCCATTTATGTGGTGTATTGGCAAGACCTATGTTTGAAGTGGTAAAAGATACGATCTGATGATCCGACCAGGGACAAGAGTGAATGTCAGCTTTTGATGAATTCGCTACTAAGATTGGGGTGCAAAAAATGCAATCTAATCTAGCGGAGCAATCATGTGGGTGTGAGTAAAAAGTGTAATTTTTGATGCCTATGTTATGTGCTCTCCATGTGTCGATGAGTTGGTGGTTATGTAATGTGCAGTTTAATGTTTTAGGGAAGGCTTTGGATGAGGGAACAACTCTACTTCTATCTAAGGTTGAGTGTGCAGCTAAGTTGAAGTCTCCGCCTACAATCAAATGGGGGGATGAGTATTTATCTAATGTGTCAAATAAATTTGAAAAAAAGGATGCTTGAGCTTCATTAGGTGCATATACAGAGGCTATTGTGATCTTACGTCCTCCTATGGAACCCTTTACAATAAGAAAACGACTCTCTGGGTCTTTAAAAACACTTTGGGTTTCAAACACTATAGAATTTCAAATAAAAATAGCTGTTCCTCTTGTCTTGGAATTGAATGTCGTATAATAAAATTGACCATATGCTTTGTCAAAAAAATTGGGGTGCTTGGAAGCAGCGAAGTGCGTTTCTTGCACTAATATTATGTCAGCCCCTAGTCTTTTATAATGGCGGAAGGCTTTTTTCCTTTTTTGAGGAGAATTTATGCCGTTAGCATTGTGGGAAATTACTTTGAAGCCCCATACACACTATCAGTTTTCTTGCAGGTTTTTCTCTTCAGGTTTACCAAAACCATCTAATATGAGGTCAAACCTTAAGAGTTTCAATTCGTATGCAATCAGGCAGGCCCTTGCACTACATGGTTTTGGTAAACCTGAAGAGAAAAACCTGCAAGAAAAGTGATAGTGTGTATGGGGCTTGAGTCCCATTTAGAATGTTTAGAAGAATGCTCTGGCATGATAGATAGTGATAACAAATAGTTATTTTTGAGTAATGACTAATAAAATCAAAATATGGTGGTAGTTTTGCAACATACCGAGCACCCCAATATGTAAGTGTATTGTATGTAAGTACCCAACTTGAAGAGACATATGATAGCGATGTGTTAATCTTAGGCATGAAATCCTTGCCGAACCAGTATCCAATAAATCTGTAATTTATGTGAGACTTAAGTATATTAGTACACAACAAAATAAACCGGAAGAACATTATTTCAAAATTTCTAGGGTAACTGAACATGTTACCTAACTTGCTGTAAAACTGGAAAGAATGAATATAAAATAACAAGGGGTCAAGCTGAAAAAAACAGTTTGACTTAAAAACAATAATCTTTGGACAGGAATGTCCATATCTCACTGCGGGAGTCTTACCGAAATGGGCGGCTAAGAGTAGGACCAAAAGCACCAAAAAACGTGCTGTTAGATCCATATCTAGACTCCAAAAGTGAGAGGGGGGACAATCTAGCGGAGGCGGAGAGACTAAGCAACTCTCCATTTTTTATCTATTTAATTTTTCGTTTCTTCCTTCCTCTTCCCCTCACTTCTTTTCCAATAAACTGAAAAATTTAGCGTGCATGCGTTATAAGAATTCCAGCTTTAACTAAGCCACATATAAAAAAAAAAATTAGTACACACCCCAAAAAGTGGTGAGTGCTATCTTGTGATAGGAAGAGAAAAGGTTTCATGACTTTAGTGCGATTTACCTGGATTCACAGATCACATGGGTGAGAAAAAAAAAAAAAAAGTGAAACAAAACGAAAATTATAACAGAAGATTATTTCTACTTAGGGTGTCATTCAAGGTCTAGTATGTCCCATAGATAAACTGGATAGTTTGTATTAGTTTGTGGTATATTTCCTTGATTGTCAAATCGCTCAGGTGAAATAATATTTTGAAGTTTGTTGAGTGCGATTTTCCTGGGCAGGTATAATGCAAAAAAGTAGCTAGAGTTTTACTGCCCGTCTGTGGCATTTCTCAAGGAATAACCGAACATAAGAGTAAAAAAAAAAAAAAGAAAACCAGACTAGATAGATGCGACTTTCATGGATTTGCATAGCTCCTAAACGGGTTGAAAAGTTTTACCTAAATTGTGTAGCTGAAATGAGTGATAATGAGCTTGCTTGATGCGTCCTTCACTCCCTTCCTTCTTTTTTAGTTAGAAAATTGTAGAGAGGATATAATCAAAAGAGAATTACTTGAGACATCTTTCATGTGATACCAAATCGCATCTGAATGAAAAGAGTCTAAATATGAATAACATTTTCTTTCTCGGATCAGCAAATCACAAAGGTGGGGAAAAGAAAAAAAAGGAATTAACTTGACTCAAGCAACTCTCATGGGTTGGCAAATCGCATGGATGATCTCATTCTTCTTTGATCGCGTCTTGAGGAGGGAGTGGCCCAAATGGGTGATGAGTGTGGTGTAGATTGTGGTCTTTGGTTTTCTTCCGGATCCAGCAATCCTAATTTGAGCAGGAGCTCTTTGCCTTCTGCGACATTTATAACTGAATATATGGTGCCATTATGAGGAACGATCAGTCTGAAAGGAAATCCCCACCTGTATCTGATACGGGCGGATTGTAGGATTGATGTTATTTCCTTCATCTTGCGCCTTCTTTCAAGGGTGGCCTGTGAGATGTCAGGGTATATTTGAATCCTTGTTCCCTCAAACTCCATGTTGTGCGAGTTTCTGGCGGCCCTTAATATATTCTCCTTTGTGATAAAGTCCTTCATACAAAGGACAATGTCACGAGGAGGCTTGTCTGCAGGAGGTTTGGGTCGCAGAGCCCTGTGGATTCTATCACATGTGAAGGACTGTGATGGGGTGTCAGGAAGGAGAGACTGGAACAGTCTTGAGACAGCAGGCATTAAATCGGTTATAGACTCAGGGACACCGCGGATTCTTAAATTGTTCCTTCGGTTTCTGTTGTCCAAATCTTCCACATGTGTTTGGAGATAGGAATAGTTTTCATCTAGTAGCTCAAAATCCTTTCTCAGGTCTTCATGGGCTAATGACAATTCGTCGTGTTTTGTCTCCAACAAGTCTGCACGCCCTCCCAGGGAAGCTATCTCCTGCTGTAGTGTGCTAGTGGATGTCTTCAGTTCTGAGTGGAATTTGTTTGCCAGCTTGTCATACATGATAGAGAGACTTGCATCTAGATCAGCTTTGGTGAGCTGTGAGGGGAACTCACTTACTTGTTTGGATGAGGTTGTTTTCTGAGAGGCTTGTGGAGTTGTTGGATAGGCCTGTGGAGAGGGATGGGCGGGACATCTGGGACATCTTGCCCTTCACTTTGGATCGGAGCAAGATGTTGATTGGAGAATGTTTTGACCGGCGACCACGGGTCCTGTAGTTTCCAGGCATGCACAGATGTATCCTGCAGGGGTGATGGTGGTTATTGGGTGGTTTGTCTGCACATCAGCCCCACGGGCAAGCTATATTCCTCCTTGACCGGCGGAGTTGTTACAGAGAGCCCCCTCTCATTTGAGGATGTGTCTTTTAGTTCATCCTGTCACCTTTAGTCCGGTGAGGAGGCCACGGGACCCTCTAACTACGGAACGCTGACTCCCGTCTGACTCCCCCAACGGCCTTGGATGGAGCCGGCCGAGGGCCGGATTGTAGAGTATGAGTAAGCGGCCGGCCGGGGGGGTCACGATTTAAATAAGTGACGACTTATGGGGAGTCCAAAAACAAGAATGGGTGGTTAGGGGGTTGAAACCAAAAACGCAGGCTCAGGATGGCTGTGAATTTAGTCAGGGTAAGCGGAGCACATCCACAGTATGACCCACCAGAGTTGTTCTTCCTCCCTTTTTCTCCTTTTTTTTTTCCCCCCTTCTCTCCCTCCCTTGTCCTTTTGTTTGTTTGTTTTTTTGATGGTGACCTCTGGGGGTAGTCTTTCAGGCCAGGTCACTTTAGAAGATCATCTGCAGAGGGGTAAGGGAGACCTTTGCAATCTTGAGGCCGGGTGTAGCAAGATGTCCGCCCAGCGGGGCCACGGGGCCCGGGCTGCTGTTGCTATCCGCTTTTAGGAGTGAAACCCACCTCAATGCTCTACTATGGGATCGGAGGCTTCGGTGGGTGGACGGGATCTGTATCAGGCTGCAGGGGATTTGAAGGCCTTGTAAGTCTGCCAGGGTGTACCAAGATGGCCACCGTATACCTGCTTTACAGTTCCATAAAGCTCAGGCAGGTAGTTTTTATTGTCTTGCACTTATTGTCACCCTTGGCTGTGGATGGGCCCAGTAAGGGTGTCCGGGTGAGCGCTGCGCAGAGGCCCGCACCTCCGGAGCGGAAGCGGACCGGCAGCGGCACGCTCCCGCGGGGCACAGTTCCAGGAAACACTGGGGATCCGAAGGCCGCTCTAGGCCGCACCAGCCGCGGATGTCCCCGAGACTCGGATTGAGCTCCGGACTGCTCTAGGTGGGTGGATGGGTGGCAGGGAGGGACGAGTACCGGTCTCCTCACCTTGCAAACTGCTGGGATCGGGTTCCTCTGGAGGGCCTCAGGCCTACAAGATGGTGGCGGCCTCAGGATCTGTAGGAGGTGAAACTCGGGTGTCCTCTAGCCGAATTGCCCCGAAATAATAGTAAAGGACACTGCAGGGGACTGTGCTGATGTTGCAGGAATGCCTTTAGATGGTGGATTATTGATTATAGCCACAGATGGTGGCGGATTGTACTCATGTAACCCGGAGCTCCTTCAAAAAACGTCCGCCGCCGCTCACTTCCAGGCCACGCCCCACGTTTCAAACTTTCTCATACCCGGGATGTCTACTAGACTCTTGTTTGGACAGATTTAAGTGAGTTATTCCTAAGAATTACAGGCCTACAATATAAAACGCCAAATTTCCATGCAAAACATTGTACCGCTTTGAACACCAAAAATCTGACATAATCATACCGCCAGGGAGGTTAATTGGGCAACTATGTGGCAGATGAGTTTTAATGTTGATAAATGTAAAGTTATGCACTTGGGGGCTAAGAATGCATCATACATACTAGAGAGAGTACAACAGAGGGAATCAATAGTGGAGAAGGAACCGGGGTTTCTGGTAGATCATAAGCTCATAGTGATACTATAGGTTCAATTTAAAAAAAAATTAAATAACAAACATGTCATACTTACCTCCACTGTGCAGCTCGTTTTGGACAGAGTGGCCCCGAACGCAGTTTTCTGGGGTCCCTCAGCGGCTCTCTCGGCTCCTCCCCACTTCAGATAACCCCCTCTGGGAAGCGCTCTCCCAAGGGGGTTACCTTGCAGGCGCACTCCCGAGTCCTGCATTCGGCATCCATAGCCGCCGAGTGCAGGAATCGGCCCCACCCCCGCGTCATTGGATTTTATTGACAGCAGCGGGAGCCAATGAAGGAAGGAGTTTTTTCGTCTGCTGGACCAATTTGGGTCATGCTTTGCTGGGTTTTAGAATTGTGCATATAGGATTGTATATTTTTTTTCCTTTTATTAGCTGAACTAGATGGTCTTTTTTCAACCAGACTAACTATGCAACTACATAGCCTGATTGCAGGCACAACCAGTTATTAGGTTTAGGGGCAATTACTTTTTCACATAGGTCCAGGCAGGTTTGGACAGCTTTTTTTCATTAATAAATTAAATCGTCATTTAAAAACTGCATTTCGTATTTACTTGGGTTATCTTTGTGTAATATTAACATTTGTTGGATAGTATGAATGATTTGAGTGTGACAAATGTGAAAAAAATATATATATATATAAATGTAGCACACCCCCGTAGGAGCCGCTGGTTTAAATTTGGGCCTTGCACGTTACCTCAGTATTCGTTGTCTAGGGGAAGAAAGTCTGTAAGAACTCCAATGTCCACACAAGATGTAAAACCTTATGCTGTTAGGGTTTCTTTTCTTTTGCATAAAACGGATGAAGAATAGTAGAAGGATGAAGGGAAAGGGGTAGGTTCAGGTACGCAGTACAGATCACTGGGGAAAACTCCTCAACTATAAAGTCATTCACCACTCCTCCTCGAGTGGGTATTGCTCAACCGGATAGGCCCCCCTTACCTGGCCTAGCAGCCGGAATGATGCACGGACAATGATCAGGACCAGTCTCTGCCACAGACTGGTAGTGCACAAAATTGGATAATCTGGGATCCTCTGCCACAGGACTTAGCGCCCAAACTTCCAGCCAAGCAGTCAAGAGCCTTTAAGCCGACCCGGCAGACTGCAAGGTAAACTTTAGCTACGGTGCATCCTCCAATAGAATCACCTGGCCTTCCTCAAGACACCAGCCTTCCGCTCAGTCTTCTCCAGGACAGGTCCTCCCCTGGTTTCCTCCATTGAGTGGCTTCCTCCCGCAGGACAGACAGCACAGGATCACCTTCAAAGTGTAGGCCCCAGTCAGGTACTTGGTTGCAGCCTGCTTATCACATAATGCATAATGATCCACTGACTCCAAAATGAAAACGAAATTTATGCCACATGCAAATTCTACAACATTGTGCAAAGTGTCAATGAACTAATTGCACAGTTTGCAGACAATGGCCTTCAGTTTGCTTCATCAGAATTTTCAACAATTTACTAAAGTTAATGATTTCTTAACTTTTAGGGCTGGTTCACACCAGAACATGGTGCGGGAAATGTGTGTTTTGTGCACATTTCCCATACCAAAGGTGATTGCACTGCCCTTGGGATCTGCACGCGGGTGCCAATGTATTGTAACAGCATTCCAAATTCTACGTAAACACAGTGAATTTGTGATCACCAAATCACCTTATACTGCAGTATCATGCGCTTTGGTGTGACGTGCTTTTAAAAGTAGTGCATGCACTACTTTTTTTGCGTTACAACCAGATGAATAGGCTGCAAAATTGCACTGCACGGGAATAAGCGGGAAACACACTGGAAATCAGCCTGCAATCCCAGTGTAAACTGGCCCGTAGGCCTAACTAACCACAGTCAAATGTGCAAATTGAGAGAACTGTTAAAACTGTCAAACATTTGCTTTCAAAAAGACAAAAGTAAATTGGAGGAGATGCATACATTGCCATACTGCAGTTGATGAATACACCCATCAATGTCATAGCATCAACTCAGCTCAACTGCAGCTAATGAGCATTCCACATGCCTTAGTTATTAAAAAAAATAAGGCTTAAACACATGCAAACCAAATACAACTTGTTTGAAAGCCATTAAATGATTTCAGGAGAGATGTCAAGTCATGAAATATATATACCGTATATACTCGAGTATAAGCCGAGGTACCTAATGTTGCCACAAAAAACTGGGAAAACTTACTGACTCGAGTATAAGCCGAGGGACAACAATGCCTCAGTGTTCCCATCCTTACTGTTCCTATCCTCACTGTTCCCTATCCTCACTGTTCCCTATCCTCACTGTTTAAATTTGACATGTAAATAGTACCTGAAAAAAAGTTGCGGCTGCGGCGTCCATCGTTCAAATCCCGCGGTCTCTTCCTGTTCCTTCCGTGATAGGCGATTCTCATCAGACACTCTCCGCCTATCACGAACATTCTCTCATCCTCAGTTTCCCAGCAGACACTGTGTTGGGTGTTCCGCCAATCACAGACGTCTGCTGGGAAACTGAGGATGAGAGAACGTTCGTGATAGGCGGAGAGTGTCTTATGAGAATCGCCTATCACGGAAGGGACCAGGAAGAGACCGCGGGATTTGAACGATGGACACCGCAGCCGCAACTTTTTTTCCAGGTACTATTTACATGTAAAAACTTTCGCTGACTCGAGTATAAGCCGAGGGGGTGACTTTCAGCCCAAAAAAAGGGCTGAAAATCTCGGCTTATACTCGAGTATATACGGTATATATATATATATATATATATATATATATATATATATATATATATTTCTTTTTCTGGGATCCCTAGTTGAACAGACTACAATAACTAACTGGGCCCTTGCAATTACTTCCAAACACTAAGGCCTCGTACACACGGCCGAGAATCTCGTCAGGAAAAAACACGTCGTTTTTCTTGACGAGATTCTTGGACAAGAAACTTGTCCCGGCCGAGTGTACACACGCTCCATTCAAAGAACCCACGGTTCTTTGAATGGAGCGAACGTGGTGACGTCTTCGACTATGACGAGCGTGCGCTCATCACATTCGATGCCGTCGCCGCCATCTTTCTACACCCTACCTATGCCTAGGAAGCTACCGCGCATGCGTCAAAGTCAATTCGAGCATGTGCGGGTTTCCATGGCGACAGGTAAGTGTACAGACACACACTTTTCTCGTCGAGAAACATGCCGACGAGAATCTCGACGAGAAAATAGAGAGCTGGTTCACTATTTTTCTCATCAAGATTCTGGTCAGTTTTCTCGACGAGAAACCATACACACAAACGATATTCTCGGTAAGAAAGCTATCTCGCCAGTTTTCTTGTCGTTTCTTGCCGAGAAACTCGTTCATGTGTACGAGGCTTCACAAACGTGTGTGTGCTTACATTAGGATGCTGGGTGCTTGCAGACAACAAATTAAACACATAGAGACTGAACAAAATCATACCTGGAATTTTACGACACTTTCTGTGGATCTACCTGATATACAGTACTGTGCAAAAGTTTTAGGCAGGTGTGAAAAAATCTGTAAAGCAAGAATGCTTTAACCACTTAAGGACCGTGTCACGCCGATATATGTCGGCAGAATGCCACGGCTGGGCAGATCAACGTACAGGTACTTCGCCTTTAAGACGCGGCATTGTGGGCACACGCGCGCCCGCCGCGATCTCCATGAGTGTGACCGCGGGTCCCGTGGACTTGATGTCCCCCGGGAGTCCCACGATCGTCTCACGGAGAGGAAGAACGGGGAAATGCTGATGTAAACAAGCATTTCCCCGTTCTGCCTAGTGACAAGACACTGATCACAGCTCCCTGTGATCGGGAGCAGTGATCAGTGTTGTGTCACACGTAGCCCATCCCCCCCACAGTAAGAACACATCCCTAGGACACACTTAACCCCTTCAGCGCCAACTGGTTAACCCCTTCACTGCCAGTGTCATTTTCATAGTAATCAGTGCATTTTTATAGCACTGATCGCTGTATAAATGACAATGGTCCCAAAATGGCATCAAAAGTGTCCGCCATAATGTCGCAGTCACGATAAAAATCGCGGATCGCCGCCATTATTAGTAAAAGAGAATATTAATAAAAATGCCATAAAACTATCCCCTATTTTGTAGATGCTATAACTTTTGCGCAAACCAGTCAATAAACGCTTATTGCGATTTTTTTTGCCAAAAATACGTAGAAGAATACGTATCAGCCTAAACTGAGGAAAAAAATATTTTATATATTTTTTGGGGATATTTATTATAGCAAAAAGTAAAAAATATTGCTTTTTTTTCAAAATTGTCGCTCTTTACTTGCTTATAGCGCAAAAAATAAAAACCGCAGAGGTGATCAAATACCACCAAAATAAATCTCTATTTGTGGGGAAAAAAGGACGTCAATTTTGTTTGGGAGTCATGTCGCACAACTGCGCAATTGTCAGTTAAAGCGACGCAGTGCCGAATCGCAAAAAGTGCTTTGGTCTTTGGGCAGCCAAATGGTCCGGGGCTGAAGTGGTTAAAAAAACATACAGTATCTCACAAAAGTGAGTACACCCTCACATTTTTGTAAATATTTTATTATATCTTTTCATGTGATAACACTGAAGAAACTACACTTTGCTACAATGTAAAGTAGTGAGTGTACAACTTGTATAACAGTGTAAATTTGCTGTCCCCTCAAAATAACTCAAACACAGCCATTAATGTCTAAACCGCTAGAAACAAAAGGGAGTACACCCCTAATTAGAAAAATATCCAAATTGGGCCCAAAGTGTCAATATTTTGTGTGGTCACCATTATTTTCCAGCACTGCCTTAACCCTCTTGGGCATGGAGTTCACCAGAGCTTCACAGGTTGCCACTGGAGTCCTCTTCCACTCCTCCATGACAACATTACGGAGCTGGTGGATGTTAGAGACCTTGCGCTCCTCCACCTTCTGTTTGAGGATGCCCCACAGATGCTCAATATGGTTTAGGTCTGGAGACATGCTTGGCCAGTCCATCACTTTTACCCTCAGGTTCTTTAGCAAGACAGTGGTCGTCTTGGAGGTGTGTTTGGGGTCATTATCATGTTGGAATACTGCCCTGCAACCCAGTCTCCGAAGGGAGGGGATCATGCTCTGCTTCAGTATGTCACAGTACATGTTGGCATTCACGGCTCCCTCAATGAATTGTGCCAGTGCCAGCAGCACTCATGCAGCCCCAGACATATTGGCTTGACATGGTTCACCATGAGGAGTCATTCTCTCACTTAATGTATGAACCCGTGGATCTGTCATATGTGAGGGCTGAACAGGAGCCAGGTGCTTGTTACTCTGGTGGAGACGTAGATATACTATGCCTGTGTGATCACCTATAATTTAGTAATCCTCTGTTTGCAGTAAGAGACCCGGTGTGTTGATGTTCGGTGTAGGATATCTTTATTTACCTTAGTTTGTCTGATTTACACCCTGGGTGATCCTGAAAAGAAAAACTGATTTCTCTTCCAGCATTAGTGGACTTTTAGTAATATAAATCATTTAGCGTTGCATATACTCTTTTTTTTTTTTTTTTTATTGGCTGTGTGTTGAGTTATTTTGAGGGGACAGCAAATTTACACTGTTATACAAGCTGTACACTCACTACTTTACATTGTAGCAAAGTGTCATTTCTTCAAAGTTGTCAAAACATCTGTGCAAAAGTTTTAGGCGGGTGTGAAAAATGCTGTAAATTAAAAAGACTTTAAAGCTTATAGAAATAGAATATAATTTTTTTTACGATTAACAAAATGGAAAGTGAATGAACCAAAGCGTAATCAAAATCAAATCAATATTTGGTGTGACCACCCTTTGGCTTCAAAACTGCATCAATTCTTCTAGGTACAATTGCAAACAGTTTTTGAAGCAACGTGGCAGGTAGGTTGTTCCAAGCATCTTGTAGAGCTAACCCACAGATCTTATGGGAATATTTCAGAGTTACATGGTCACACAGTGACCATCATGCCGGCCGCGTGGCGAGTTGTTTCGCCACGTGACCAGAGTTTCCCTTGATCACGTGGCTCTGTGCGTGGCTCCACACTGGCCACTCTGCTGGACGTACGCGTCACGCCACCAGCGTTGTCTATGCACAGTGTCACGGCTCGAAGGGCTCCACGTGATTCAGCTTCTTGATGTCTCTGGCGGCCTCGTTTTGGGGCAAGTGACGTCAAGACTTGATCTCGGTCCACGCTCCGATCGTGAGTTTTACGTGAGGAATCATACCCATTTTTGCGGGCTTTTCAGACACTGTTTATACCGCGTGCATACTATATCACTTCCAGGTGATGTACAGTATAAGGGTGGTTATCAACTTATATTGGTGTTTAAAGGCCTTTTTTGACTGGTCCCTGCATCGAGGCTTGGAACCCAGGGTGGCACAGTGGTGTAGTGGGTAGCACTCTCACCTAGCAGTAAAAAGGGTCGCTGGTTTGAATCCCAACCACGACACTGCCTGCCTGGAGTTTGCATGTTCTCCCTGTGCCTGCGTGGGTTTCCTCCCACACTCCAAAGACATACTAGGTTAATTGGCTTCTGTCCAAAATTGGCTCTAGTATATGAATGTGAGTTGGTGACCTTGGATTGTGGGCTCCTTGAATGTAGGGACCGATGTAAGTGTGCGATGTATGTGTGGAGCGCTGCGTAAATTGACGGTGCTATATGGGTACCATAAATAAAAATATTATAAAAATAGTATAAACATAAACAGTGGATCTGTGTCAGAACTATACTAGAAACAGCGCTGGTGTTGGTGAGATTCAGGTGGCCAACTCCACCTCCAAAATGATTAACAGTTTATGGCAGATGAAACAGATATGCAGAATGTCCAATAGTGTTCATTGGTGGTCCTAGATACAAACAGCATGCACCTTCACCGTGAAATCCTGATCCACCCAGTGGGAACACACTCCCCCTCAGGGGTTTAAACTCACCAGAGCAAAGCTCAGACAACGCCTTGAACAGGGGAGTAAATCGGAACCTTTTCAGCATTCAGCATCAGCCAAGGAGATGTCTGATCAGTGGGGACTGTCACGCAGTGAGTCCTCCGGGCACAGGTCCGGGGAGGGTGGCCGTCCATCCGCGGGGATGAAGTGAAGGTGGGAGGGCTCCGGGTGACAGAGGAGGGAGGGTTTCCAGCTGGAAACCCTCCCTCCTCTGTCACCCGGGGCCCTCCCACCATCACTTCATCCCCACGGACGGGGGACGGACGGACGGCCGCCCTCCCCGGACCTGTGCCCGGAGGACTCACTGCGTGACAGTCCCCACTGATCAGACATCTCCTTGGCTGATGCTGAATGCTGAAAAGGTTCCGATTTACTCCCCTGTTCAAGGTGTTGTCTGAGCTTTGCTCTGGTGAGTTTAAACCCCTGAGGGGGAGTGTGTTCCCACTGGGTGGATCAGGATTTCACGGTGAAGGTGCATGCTGTTTGTATCTAGGACCACCAATGAACACTATTGGACATTCTGCATATCTGTTTCATCTGCCATAAACTGTTAATCATTTTGGAGGTGGAGTTGGCCACCTGAATCTCACCAACACCAGCGCTGTTTCTAGTATAGTTCTGACACAGATCCACTGTTTATGTTTATACTATTTTTATAATATTTTTAAACGGCTGCTCCTCTTAGAAATTCTTTGAGATTATCAGAGAAATTCGTTTATGGTATCACTCTGATTATCTGTGTGTTACCTATTTCCAGTGTCGGTTACTTACTACGACATTTTTTGCAATTGTGCGAGTCCGAGGCGCTGAGCGGTGTATTGAAGGCCTTTATTATACACCTGTTTTTACTATAAATAAAAATATAATAGAGGAGCATGGGATTGGGAGAATTGTACACACGCACCCACACTCACTCAGGATGGACTGGTGTCTTTATTCAAACTTACTTAACTAACTAACTATGTAACTATGTCTCCATGTGACCGGCTCGCCTCCAATCATGGACCATGTTACTACCAATGTTTAATTGACTGTTTTAGATTGGTTTTACATTCCTTATGTTTTCTATATATATGAGCAATATGTGGGAGCTGTTAGATGCCCCAGTAGAAGTCCTAGTAGGACGAAACGCGTCGGTCTTGGTTCACCGCTCCCCATATTGCTTTTACTCGTGACCACTTTTTAACTTATGTATGTTGGTTTTTGTCAATAAAAACCTGCCTTTTTTGACCTGCACCATTGGAAGCCCCTTTTTTTCTTTACATACCTTCCTGGATGTGAGCTTTTTGTGGCTATCCTATCTGGTCACCTACCTTCCAGTTGCTGTCGTTTCCAGAATCCACTCAGTAGGATCTCAATGGTGTTTCCTTTGACCCTATGGATCGTTTTGGATGACCTGCTGACCTGGCTTACTGACCTGTTGTCGCTGACAGTCGGGTCCACCACCTTCGGTAAGAGTTAACACTCTAATTATATATTGGATGACATTCTTTCTTGGATATTTCACATACCCATTTTATCATCTGTTTCTATATGAGAAAAACCATTCGGCTGAGATGGACTCTGTCATTCTCAAGGATTGATTTACCCTTTGGACTTGTTTTGTTCTACATTTATACATAGATGGGATTCAGATGGTTATTTATTTGAGGTTTTCACAGTTATACATTGTCACTGGCTATCACTTTTAGCGCTACATTTATACACTCTTATGTGAATGTAGGCTGCCTCAAATCCTTTTGTGTTTTAATGTAATCCCAGACAGACTCTATGATGTTGAGATCAGGGCTCTGTGGGGGCCAAACCATCACTTCCAGGACTCCTTGTTCTTATTTACGCTGAAAATAGATGACTTTCGGAGGTAAGGCTTTTTGACCGCAATTCTTCCATGAAGACTGCTTCTGGCCAGACTTCTCTAGACAGTAGCTGGGTGTACCTGAGTCCCACTGTTTCCACTAGTTCTGTGCTGATGGCACTGCTAGACATCTTCCGATGACAAAGGGAAGTAAGCATGATGTGTCTTTCATCTGCTGCCTTAAGATTCCTTGGCTGACCACTGCATCTATGGTCCTCATCGTTGCCCGTTTCTTTGTGCGTCTTCAAAAGAGCTTGAACAGCACATCTTGAAACCACCGTCTGCTTTAAAATCTTTGCCTGGGAGAGAACTTGCTGATGCAGTATAGCTACTTTGTGTCTTGTTGCTGTGCTCAGTCTTGCCATGGTGTAGGATCTGTGACATTAAACTGTCTTCCACAACCTCACTTTGGTAGAAGTGTTTGGCTGCTCCTCACCCGGTTTTAAACCTCCTATATAGATGTTACTGCTTCAGTTAATGGCTGTGTTTAAACCTACATATTAAATCCCTGACTTTGTGCAAATGTAAAAAGTGTGCAAGTTTAAAAATTGATGCAGGTTTGAGGCCAAAGGGTAGTCACACCAAATATTGATTTTATTTGGATTTTTCTTCAGTGCTTTCACTTTGCATTTTGTAACGTGATAAAAATAATTAATTAAAATATATAGTATCTCACAAAAGTGAGTGCACCCCTCACATTTTTGTAAATATTTTATTATATCTTTTCATGTGACAACACTGAAGAAATTACACTTTGTTACCATGTAAAGTAGTGAGTGTACAGCTTGTATAACACTGTAAATTTGCTGTCCCCTCAAAATAACACACACAGCCTTTAATGTCTAAACCGGCGGCAACTAAAGTGAGTACACCCCTAAGTGAAAATGTCTGAATTGGGCCCAATTAGCCATTTTCCCTCCCTGGTGTCATATGACTCATTAGTGTTACAAGGTCTCAGGTGTGAATGGGGTGAAGGTGTGTTAAATTTGTTGTTATCACTCTCACTCTCTCATACTGGTCACTGGAAGTTCAACAGGCACCTCATGGCAAAGAACCTCTCTGAGGATCTGAAAAAAAGAATCGTTGCTCTACATAAAGATGGCCTAGGCTATAAGAAGATTGCCAGGACCCTGAAACTGAGCAGCAGCACAGTGGCCAAGACCATACAGCGGTTTAACAAGACAGGTTGCACTCAGAACAGGCCTCGCCATGGTCAACCAAAGAAGTTGAGTGCACGTGCTTAGCATCATATCCAGAGGTTTTCTTTAGGAAATAGACGTATTAGTGCTGCCAGTATTGCTGCAGAGGTTGAAGGGGTGTGGGGTCAGCCTGTCAGTGCTCAGATTATACACCGCACACTGCATAAAATTGGTCTGCATGGCTGTCGTCCCAGAAGGAAGCCTCTTCTAAAGATGATGCACAAGAAAGCCCGCAAACAGTTTGCTGAAGACAAGCAGACTAAGGACATGGATTACTGGAACCATGTCATGTGGTCTGATTCTCATCAAGATAATCCAATTTGGTTCAGATGGTGTCAAGCATAAGTGGTGGCAACCAGGTGAGGAGTACAAAGACAAGTGTGTATTGCCTACAGTCAAGCGTGGTGGTGGGAGTGTCATGGTCTGGGGCTGCATGAGTGCCAACATGTACTGTACTGCTTCCACCACCGTATATACAGGCCGCTCACACTCTGGACCCCTGACTTAACAGAAAGGTCAATCAGGTATTCCCCTCAGGGGTAATCAAAGATGAAAGAATGCTTTTAAGTTATCCAAATATTCGATAACCAACCACTTCACAGAAAGCTGCAAGATGTCACTCTCATATCCAATGGGTAGGACCATGGTAACCATAAAAAGATCAATAAAAATATATAGTGCACTTTGTATGACTAAAAAACGTTCTTATTACTTAAAGCGGAGCTCCGCCGGAAAAAAAAATATTAAAAGCCAGCAGCTACAGCTACAGCAGCTGCTGGCTTTTAATATCTGGACACTTACCTGTCCTGGAGTCCAGCGACGTCCGCAGCAGAGGACGAGCGATCGCTCGTCGCTCTGCTGCTCCCTCCGCCATCCTCGCTGAGGGAACCAGGAAGTGAAGCCCTGCGGCTTCATGCCCGGTTCCCTACGGCGCATGCGCGAGTCGCGCTGCGCCGTTCTGATTGGTGCTCCTGTGTTCTGGGAGCCGAGTGTCTCCCAGAACACTACGGGAAGTCTGCGGGAAGTGACGTCACTCCCGCAGATTCCCGGAGAGAGGACTCCCGGATGTGGGTGAAAATACCTGTCTTAGACAGGTATCTTCACCCCCTCCCCCCTGAAAGGTGTCAATTGTGACACCAGAGGGGGGGAGGAATCCAAATAGCAAAAGTTGCTATTTAGGGTGGAGCTCCACTTTAACCACTTAAGCCCCGGACCATTTGTTAGCTAAAGGACCAGAGGTGATTTCAGAATTTTGCACTGCGCTGCTTTAACTGTAAATTGTGCGGACATGCAATGTTGTACCCAAACAAAAATTGCGTCCTTTTCTTCCCACAAATAGAGCTTTCTTTTAATGGTATTTGATTGCCTCTGCGATTAAAATTTTTTGCGATATAAACGGAAAAAGACCGAAAATTTTGAAAAAAAATGATATTTTCAACTTTTTGTTATAAAAAAAATCGAATAAACTCAATTTTAGTCATACATTTAGGCCAAAATGTATTCAGCCACATGTCTTTAGTAAAAAAAAATGTCAATAAGCGTATATTTATTGGTTTGCGCAAAAGTTATAGCGTCTACAAACTAGGGTACATTTTCTGGAATTTACACAGCTTTTAATTTATGACTGCCTATCTCATTTCTTGAGGTGCTAAAATGGCAGGGCAGTACAAAACCCCCCCAAATGACCCCATTTTGGAAAGTAGACATCCCATGGAAATTGCTGAGAGACATGTTGAGCCCATTGAATATTTTTTTTTTTGCCTCAAGTGATTGAATAATGACAAAAAAAAAAAAAAAATTACAAAAAGTTGTCACTAAATGATATATTGCTCACACATGCCATGGTTATATGTGCAATTGCACCCCAAAATACATTTTGCTGCTTCTCCTGAGTACGGGGATACCACATGTGTGGGACTTTTTGGGAGCCTAGCCGCGTACGGGCCCCCGAAAACCAAGCACCGCCTTCAGGATTTCTAAGGGTGCAAATTTTTGATTTCACTCCTCACTACCTATCACAGTTTCGAAGGCCATAAAATGCCAAAATAGCACAAAACCCCCCCAAATGACCCCATTTTAGAAAGTAGACACCCCAAGGAAATTGCTGAGAGGCCTGTTGAGCCCATTGAATATTTTTTTTTTTTTGTCCCAAGTGAATGAATAATGACAAAAAAAAAAAAAATTACAAAAAGTTGTCACTAAATGATATATTGCTCACACATGCCATGGTTATATATGGAATTACACCCCAAAATACATTTTGCTGCTTCTCCTGAGTACGGGGATACAACATGTGTGGGACTTTTTAGGAGCCTAGCCGCGTACGGGACCCCGAAAACCAAGCACCGCCTTCAGGATTTCTAGGCACAAATTTTTGATTTCACTCCTCACTACCTATCACAGTTTCGAAGCCCATAAAATGCCAAAATAGCACAAAACCCCCCAAATGACCCCATTTTGGAAAGTAGACACCCCAAGCTATTTGCTGAGAGGCATGGTGAGTATTTTACAGCTCTCATTTGTTTTTGAAAATGAAGAAAGAAAATATATATATTTTTTTTCAATTTTCAAAACTTTGTGACAAAAAGTGAGATCTGCAAAATACTCACCATACCTCTCAGCAAATAGCTTGGGGTGTCTACTTTGATAGGCAGTGAGAAGTGAAATCAAAAATTTACACCCTTAGAAAGCCTGAAGGCGGTGCTTGGTTTTTGGGGTACCGTAAGCGGCTAGGCTCCCAAAAAGTCTCACACATGTGGTATCCCCGTACTCAGGAGAAGCAACAGAATGTATTTTGGGGTGTAATTCCACATATGCCCATGGCATGTTTGAGCAATATATCATTTAGTGACAACTTTGTGCAAAAAAAATAAATAAAAAAAAATTAATTGTCTTTTTTCCGCAACTTGTGTCAACATATAAAATATTCCATGGACTCGTCATGCCTCTCAGTAAATAGCTTGGGGTGTCTACTTTCCAAAATGGGGTCATTTGGGGGGGTTTTTAACTGTTCTGGCATTTTATACACAACATTAGGAAGCTTACATCCACTCTTCTAACCACTTGAAGACAAAGCCCTTTTTGACACTTTTTATTTACATGAAAATTTTTTTTTTTTTTGCAAGAAAATTATGTTGAACCCCCAAACATTATATATATTTTTAAAGCAAAGGCCCTACAGATTAAAATGGTGGGTGTTGCATTTTTTTTTTCTACACAGTATTTGCGCAGCGATTTTTCAAACGCATTTTTTTTGGGAAAAAATACACTTTTTTTTATTTTAATGCACTAAAACACACTATATTGCCCAAATGTTTGATGAAATAAAAAAGATGATCTTAGGCCGAGTACATAGATACCAAACACGACATGCTTTAAAATTTCGCACAAACGCGCATTGGCGACAAACTACATACATTTTTAAAAGCCTTTAAAAGCCTTTACAGGTTACGCCATTAGATTTACAGAGGAGGTCTACTGCTAAAATTACTGCCCTCGATCTGACCTTCGCGGTGATACCTCACATGCATGATGCAATTGCTGTTTACATATGACGCCAGACCGACGCTTGCGTTCACCATTGGGCAAGAGCAGGGCAGGACAGGGGTGCTTTTTTTTTTTATTATTAATTTTGCTTTTTTATTTTATTTTTAAACTGTTGCTTCCATATTTATTTATTTTTAATCATTTTTATTGTTATCTCAGGTAATGTAAATATCCCCTATGATAGCAATAGGTAGTGACAGGTACTCTTTTTTTGAAAAAACTGGGGTCTATTGGACCCTAGATCTTTCCTCTGCCCTCAAAGCATCTGACCACACCAAGATCGGTGTGATAAAATGCTTTCCCAATTTCCCAATGGCGCTTTTTATATCCGGGGGGGGGACATTCCCTCCCACTGCTTGTAAAAGCAGTTGAGAGGCTAATTAGCCACTAGGATTGCTTTTACATGAAAGCCGGCCGCTGGCTAAAAAGAATGATACCAACATGATACCTAAACCCGCAGGCATCATTCTGGTATAAACATTCAAAGTCCAGCAACATACCAGTACGTTGCTGGTCCTTGTTGGACATGTATTGTAATCTTTTTTTTTCATGCAGCCTATTAGCTGAACGAAAAAAAAAGATGGGTATGCCCACCATTAGAATACCGCCCTTCATCCACCCACTTCTAATGATGGGCATACATGCACCATTTATATATGCCGGAGCATGGGGGCATCTTCTTATGCCGCGTAAACATGGTCAGACTTTTCCACGGGCAAGCCTCCGTCGGAATTTCGACCGTATGTACGCGGCATTAGGAGCAAAATCGCTCCTCCGCCCCTGCTGCCCCAATGCTTCGGCATATATGCTTTTTTTTTTTAACTGTGGTGGTGAAATCACCTCCTACAGCACTGGAGTCGCAGGGATCAGGCCTGTCTCTGCGAACGCTGCAGTTATGTGTGTTGTGTTTTGCAAGTGACAGTGATCGATCGATACTGCACTTGGGTGGCCTGGGCTGGATGGAGGGGAAAAACGCAGGTGCTAGCAGGTATCTGGGCTGATCCCGCTAACACTGCGTTTTTGGGAACCCCAAACTGCTGGGGACGCTAGTATAGATCTGATCAGATCAGATATTGATCTGTTCAGATACTATACCACTAAGGGAGGTTTATGCTTCACGCGTGGGTGTTAGCACTACTGGCACTAACCTGACGCTGCCTGGGGTGTGACGCAGACCCTCTCTGATGCTAAAACCTAATTGATATCACCCGCCGGGCGATCAGGGGGTTAAACCTTTATTGGGTTATATACAGCGGGTGCCCTGACACTATAAAAAGCAAACTAACAAACCAGCGTCACCCGTAACACTTATATGGTGATCACTGGTGAAAGGGTTAACTAGGGGCAATTAAAAAAATTACTGGCTACCTATCGGCATCACCGACACTAAGACAGCGATCAGAAAAACGATCGCTTAGCGACAGTGGTGATAGGGGGTGAAAGGGTTACCTGGGGGCGATCAAGGGGGTTAAACCTTTTATTAGGTAATATATGGGGGTACCCGACGCTATAAAAACCTGCGGCGAACCTAAAAAAAATTACTGGCTACCGATCGGCATCACCGACGCTAAGACAGCGATCAGAAAAACGATCGCTTAGCGACAGTGGTGATAGGGGGTGAAAGGGTTACCTGGGGGCGATCAAGGGGGTTAAACCTTTATTAGGTAATATATGGGGTACCTGACGCTATAAAAACCTGCGGCGAACCTATAAAAAATAAATGGCTACCGATCGGCATCACCGACGCTAAGACAGCGATCAGAAAAATGATCGCTTAGCGACAGTGGTGATAGGGGGTGAAAGGGTTATCTGGGGGGCGATCAAGGGGGTTAAACCTTTATTAGGTAATATATGGGGGTACCTGACGCTATAAAAACCTGCGGCGAACCTATAAAAAATAACTGGCTACCGATCGGCATCACTGACGCGAAGACAGCAATCAGAAAAATGATCGCTTAGCGACAGTGGTGATAGGGGGTGAAAGGGTTATCTGGGGGGCGATCAGGGGGTTAAACCTTTATTAGGGGGGTTAGGGGGCTACACTGGACCTAAAACTAACTTTAGTGACACTTTTACAGTCACAAATGTCACTGATTGCAGTGATCAGTAAATAAATGGTCACTGCAATCAGTGACACTGTGACTGGGGGCTGGGGGGTGATCTGGGGTGTCTGGGGGGGCGATTTATGTGCCTATGCGTCCTGGTGTCAGTGTAGTGTTTTGTGCACTAACCTGGCATCTTCTCCTGTGCGGCGCTCGGTATATGTGAGCGCCGCAGGAGAGATGACATCACTTCCTCTGCCTGTGTAAACATTACACAGGCAGGGAAGCTTTCTCATTCGCCGGGAGCGATCGCGAGGGGGTGGCCGGAATCGAACGGCCGTCCCCTCATCCCGGATCGCTCCCGAACACTTAACCACCGCTCACTGTAAAGAAGGGGGGTCCGATTGGACCCCCCAACTATACAAAGGCGATCACGTAGATATACGTAATTCTGCCTGTCGGTGCCATTCTGCCGACGTATTTTTACAGTGGGCGGTCGTTAAGTGGTTAAAAAGGTTACTCACAAGTATAGCACTGTCTTCCCAGTGCTAGGGTACACCTCTGTCTCGATGAGACATCTGATACATGCTAAGGTGGCTGCAGTGATGTCACGGAGTCCTCCCGTGTGCGTATCATCCCTGTGGGCGGGTATTTGTCAGCGATGAATTACCCTTCCAAGGATTACCATATATTGACCTTGAGTGTTCAGCTGCTTGCGTTAGGATTGTTTCTTTTTTGTTTCTTTTTGCGCTGACTGAACCCACACATTTTTCAATGTACTGTGACATACTGAAGCAGAGCATGATCCCCCTCCCTTCAGAGACTGGGCCACAGGGTAGTATTATAACGGCACCAAACACACCTCCAAGATGACCACTGCCTTGATAAAGAAGCTGAGGGTAAAGGTGATGGACTGGTCAAGCAGGTCTCCAGACCTAAACCCTATTGAGCATCTGTGGGGCATCCTGAAACAGAATGTAGAGGAGCGCAAGGTCTCTAATATCCACAAGCTCTGTGATGTCGTCATGGAGGAGTGGAAGAGGACTCCAGTGGCAACCTGTGAAGCTCTGGGGAACTCCATGCCCAAGAGGGTTAAGGCAGTCCTGGAAAATAATAGTGGCCACACAAAATATTCACACTTTGGCCTAAATTTGGACATTTTTACTTAGGGGTGTACTCACCTTTGTTGCCAGCGGTTTAGACATTAATGGCTGTGTGTTGAGTTTTTTTGAGGGGACAGCAAATTGACACTATTATACAAGTTGTACAGTCACTACTTTACATTGTAGCAAAGTGTAATTTCTTCAGTGTTGTCACATGAAAAGATATAAAAAAATATTTACAAAAATGTGAGGGGTGTACTCACTTTTGTGAGATACTGTATCTACTATTGGATGTAAGTGCAACTTGTAATTATTTTATTAAACTAGTAAACAATTTTACACTATTGGAGCATCCCTTTCTCTTTATACATTCATCCATGTGAATTGATGTGGCTGGTCTGGAGTTGAGGAGAGACAGTCCAAGGTCCATAGAGGCAGGGCCGTATTTAAGGCAGGGCAAAAGGGGGAGCTGCCCTGGGCCCTGTCATTGTTGTGGCCCAAAGCAGCTGCCTCATACTTGTCAACTATCTCAGTTTAAATTCCCTTGTCCCTTAAAGTTTTAGTCCTGTGTCCCGATATCTCAGTGTGAAGTGCTGCTACTAATGCTGCCCAGCTGCCATATTGTTGTGTACAGATGACTGACCTGCAGACCCTATTTACATGTAAATAACCTGCATTGTTATTTAAATAGTTGCAGCATTCATATGAAAATAGCCGTGGACTGGCGGTATTGATATTTAAATTGAGGCAGCATTCATATGTATATCATGCCCCCCTAAGGTCATATCCACCGTCACCTATACTGAATGCTGCCCACTGCGGAGGTAAAGGGGCATGCTTGAAAGTCCTGCCTGCAATTGTGGTCATTAAGCTTTTTCTGCAAAGGTAAGCAAATGAGTGGGGAGGGGGGGGAGTAAGTGTGGGGTGTGCAGAGGTAGGCAGAGAAGGAATTACAGTTTGGGTGCACAGGTGAGCAAGGAGGGGCTGTGTAGCGGTAAGGAGGTGGGTACAAAGATGAGCAGAGGAGGCAGGTAGAGTTAAAGGGGTGGAGTGGAGAGGATGGGGGATGTTTGGGGTGCAGAGGTTAGCAGGGGTTTTAGGATGCAAAGGTGTACTGACAGGGTGGATAAAGATGTAGGTCACGTGTAGGGTAGCCCATTCATTTCATTGGGCTGCTCTATGCGCTAGAAATGCGGAAAAAAATCCATATCACATTTTCAAACTCACACAGTTCCACTGCACATCTCAGCAGATGTGTGAAGGTATTATTAACAATTAATGGCACGGCTGTGTATCTGCTAAAGGGAAAGCGATTTTGCATGCGTTCCCAACACACACAAATGTGAACGCAGGCTAAATGTCTCAGTCACATTGGTGGTCAGTGTAAATCTTCTCATTACATTGGGGCTTGGTGTACAATCTTTTCATTTACATTAGTGGCCAGTGTGAAGGTCACCCTTACATTGGTGGTCAGTGTAAATCCCTCCTTTCATTGGTGGTTACTGTGAATGCTTCTATTATATTAGTGGTCAGTGTAAACCCCTATTACATTGGTGGTCAGCGTTGAAACTCCTCTTTATATTGGTAGTCAGTAAAAAAATCAGCATTGCCATTGATCCCAAGAGTTATAGGATCCCTAGGAGTTTTCTGTATATTGATGTATCCCCTCACCACCCTAGTCGATGGTGTGCAGGCAGCGAGGAGATTATGTGCTGTAACCTCTAGCAACCAATCAGTGAGCAGTAATGATGTGCCGAAACCTCTAGCAACCAATCATTGAGTAGTATTGATGTACAGTAATCTCTAGCAACCAATCAACAAGTAGAAATCATGTGCTGTAACCTCTAGCAACTAACCAGTGAGCCATAATGTGTGCTGTAACCTCTAGCAACCAGTCAGTAAGCAGTAATGATACACTGTAACCTCTGGCAACCAATCACAATTGCTACCTGATCTGATTCAGTAAACCGATTTTGAGTCTAGCTGCTATTTATTGTATGCCTCAGAGCAGGTGGAGAGCAAATTTGCATGTAAGGGGGCCCAAGAAAATGTTTGTCCAGGGTCCAATCAATATTAAAGATGGCCCTGCATAGAGGGGCATACAACATCCCACCGATGGCTGTGATTATTGCTCGCTTGACCATTCTAGAGATAGAAGGTCAATAAGATCTGGTAAGCTCCCTTATTATCAGAGGTGGTGGTATTCGCATAAGAAGTTTTTTTTCACTTGAGGTGCTGGAGCTCTGAATGAACTCTTAAAGAAGATTGCTTTAATATTTTTTCACCATTTCATATGGACTTCATTCATTATATTGCATTTTTTAAACAATTTATATGTAGCGCGACTTTGTTGATTTATATTTTAAATGTATTACTGTAGGGGTCCACACTTCCAAAAGCAAAAAAGGAATTGGGGTTGACTCTTGTTTGCGTCAGAGCTACTTTTCTCCCCATATAAGTCAATAGGAATACAAAAGCTTGAAATTGGTTGATGTCCCTTAGGAAGAGGTGAAACGCAGGCCAGAAGGAGGTCAATTACAACTATCTTTTGAAATCTGAATGACCTCAGAATCCTCTCAAATTGCAAGCAGAATGAACCCAAACGCAAGCTGCATTTTCCTATCAACAGAAGCCTAAAGTCTGTGGACACAATCACTAAGGGAGACAAGCCTATACATTTTAGCTATAGCTTAGGTATCACTGTTTATATTAATTGTTTAGCAGCAGGCTGCTGTTCACTTATAAATATACTGTATTGTTCGCTTTTCAAATTAGTCAGCCGGAAAATGAAAACTTTGATCTCCATGTACTGCTGCTAATTTGGTATGTATGCATGATTTGTTTTTTCTTCCTCTTTTAATCAGATGGCTGCCAGATGAGTAAGTTTCTGCTGTGTTCTCACTTTTAAAGGGAAGTGATACTCATGAATACTGATGTTTTATGAACTTCTGTCTGGAGCTATTTTATTATTAAAGGGATAACAACCCTAAAGCACGAACTGCAGAAGGATACTGGGATACCCTCCGAATTTCCAGGTCACCGCACATCATAAATGTCATTGCCCTTGTCTCCTCTTTTCCTTCTGTTACACCTATGCCCATCAATGCAACATTCATTACCATGAATTTGGCAAAATAGACTCTGCCAAAAGAACTACCGGTATTAGAAAAAATTCAGAAGTTCTGTATTTTGCAGAAATGAAAAGTCATTCTAAACATATTAAAAAAAAAATGATGGATAATTAAGTGTACATTTTAAAGTATATAGATACAATTTCATAATACTACTTAAATTCGAATAAAAAGAAACTGAATGCAAAACTACTTTTATTTTTTCATTTTCGATAGAGTAAAATAAAGTTTTTTTTTTTTAGCTATCTGTGTTCAATTTCACTTCCTGTCCTATAGCCAAAACAAGAAGTGAGAGGAAATTCCTTCAAAGTTGGGGAATCCCTGGCTGTCACCAAAACCAATCTCCACACTGGAGATTTCCACTCTACTCCTGTTCTGCGGACAACCCAAAATTTGGTGTTTTCTTTCACTTTCACTCTCGTGATAATGGTAAACATGACGTCTAGAATAGGTGAATCTCCCTAATGGGCACAGACAGCAGTAAAAACCTGACAGGTGTTCTAATCCCTTTCCACTCTATCTAAAATGAAAAAAAAATGTTTGTCATTATACTTTAAAGTGATATTAAAGGTTGTTGTTTTGTTTTTTTAAAACAAACATGTCATACATATAGTGGTTTTGCACAGAGCAGCTCTGATCGTCTTCTTTTCGTGTCTCTAGCTGGCGCTCCTGGCTCCTCCCCCTCGAGCAGTGTCACCAGAGAAAGACGCTTGCCCTGGGGGCACCGATGTGTGGTTGCTCCCGAGCCACTGCTCTATGCGTCCATAAGACACAGAGCTGTGGCCTGACCCTGCCCCCGCTCTCTCCTCATTGGCTGTGATTGACAGCAGTGGAAGCCAATGGGTCCCTGCTGCTGTCTCAGCCAATGAGGAGGGAAGAGTCCCCATACAGTCAAGGCTATTCGGAACATTGCTGGATCAGAGGGGGCTCAGGTGAGGATTGGGGGGGGGGGGGTGCACAAAGAAGGTCTTGTACCTTTATGAATAGAATGCATGAAGGTAAAAAACCTTCAGCCTTTAGAACCACTTTAAGCTGAAATAAATGCATGAGACAGGACACTTCTAAAGATCTGGTCTGTTTGTTATACACACACACCTATACAAATGAATATTCAGAAACAAATTGGAAACGTAATTGTCTGATATGACAGATATCTGGCCATCTATGCCATTTACTGCTTTAGATTTCATTCTCCATCCAGCACTGATGAATCCACATGAACGGAAGCCCCCATTTTTGTTGCATAATACTTAATGTGCAACAGTATAAAGATAATTTATTCTATTATTCTCAATAGGCTCGTTTACACCTGAGCTTCATGCATGAAGCTCAAAAAAGTGCATGAGCTTTGTCGGGGCAGAATCATGTGTTTTTGGCTTTATAGATTTTAAAGGGAATGGCTGAAAACACTTGAAAATGTGTGTTTACATGTTTTTAGGTGCACCCAATAATGGAGCAAAAAATTTGCTATTCTGCTTCTGTACTATAAGTCACATGTAAAAACACATGAAAAACGTGCATACAAATGTGCAAAAAAAGGAAGAATTGTTAGCACATACTTATACAGCAGCAATAAGTGCCCCTGCTTCACCCAAATTCTGGGACATTCTGGCATCCACCTCTGTCTCTCAAACTTGGCAGGAGAACTAATCCAAAGGCAATGTACAAATACCGTACTGGTGACCCCACAATAGGGATAAAACTTTTCCGTGAAAGGGCATTTAAAAAGACTTGCGGCCATGCACTAAAATTGGAGGAAAAGCGATTTAACCGGAAACTGCGTGAAGGGTTCTTTGCGGTAAGAATGTGGAATTCTCTTCCACAAGCAGTGGTTTCAGCAGGGAGCATAAATAATAAAAAAAATGATTAGATAGGTACCTAATCGACCACAACATACAGAGATATACAATGTAATATTGACATAAAAGCGCACACACATAGGTTGGACTTGTGTCTTTTTTCAACCTTACCAACTATGTAACTATGTTACTATGCATAGAAAGATTGCAGCACTGGAAAATAGGTACAATATGGCAGGTGGGAAGAGAGCATATAAGTAAAAATATTATGGTGGTATGAATTTAGAATACAGCAGAATCTAATGAACCAGAACTCATGCCAACGGGAAGTATAACGCCCTGCGCCCCCCCCCCCACCCCAAAGCACCTTGTCCCCATGTTGATGAGGACAAGGGCCTCTTGCCGACAACCCTGGCCGTTGGTTGTCGGGGTCTGCAGGCGGCGGGCTTATCGGAATCTGGGAGCCCCCTTTAATAAGGTCTCCTCCGCTGTCTTCTGCTCTTTTGCCCGCTCTTTTGCTTGCTCTTGCCCTGTCTTCTTCGTTGTCTTATTTCCTCTTATCTTCTTCCGATGTTGACACAACGCTCTCTACTGCTCTAATGCTGATGCATGGTGTGCCTCTACTTATATTGGCATGGGGCGGGGTCATCGTGTGACGTAATCCAGAGGCCCTGCCCATTATGACATCACCGCCCATGGCATGATGGGTAGCGACGTCATAAAGGGCGGGCCTCCCGTGACCCCGCCCCATGCCAATATAAGTAGTGGCACACCGCACATTAGAGCAGGAGAGAGCTTCTTGTCAACATCGGAAGAAGAGAAAAGGGAAGAAGAACACAGAGAAGACTGGGCAAGAGCGAGCAAAAGAGAAGAACCAGAGAGAGCGGAGAAGAGCCGTAGAGGGCAGAAGAAGTCGGAAGAGACCCCTGGAGATGCCTAATAAAATACTTTAAAAACCTGTGTAGTGTGTTTTTTGTATTGACACTTTTTTTCAGGTGAATGGGTAGGGGTACAATGTATTAAAGGGGGCTCCCAGATTCCGATAAGCCCCCCGCCTGAAGACCCCAACAACCAATGACCAGGGTTGTCGGGAAGAGGCCCTTGTCCTCATCAACATGGGGACAAGGTGCTTTGGGTGGGGGGGGAGCAGGGCGCCCCCTGCCCCAAAGTACCTACCCCCCATGTTGAGGGCATGTGGCCTGGTACGGTTCAGGAGGGGGGGCACTTGCTTGTCCCCACCCCCTTTCCTGACCGGCCGGGCTGCGTGCTCGGATAAGGGTCTGGTATGGACTTTGGGGGGACCCCCATGCTGTTTTTTCGGCGTGGGGGAGTTCCCCTTAAAACCCATACCAGACCAAAGGGCCTGGTATGCTCTTAGAGTGGGAACCCATGCCGCTTTTTTCTTTTATTTGGCGTGGAGTTCCCCCTCAAGATCATCAGAGCACAAGTCATGTGCCAAAGTCAGATCAGGCAAGACAGCGATCCGACTTTGATCCGATTTCAGTGATATTCAATGGGCTGAAGTAAGATCAAAGTTGGACCAAAGTGCTACTATTATCATTACTTTACTCCATACTCCATGCTTTGCTTTTTACATTGACTGATATGATGGAATGCTCTCTGTAAGGATTGCATGGATACTCTGTAAGACCAATGTATGCATGTGGGGTTTTTTTTTTTCTGTTTTGTTTTGTTTGTTTGCTGTTCTTGTAACTGTAATTTTTGTTTGTGTTCAAATTTTATTTTATAAAAATGTATATTTAAAATAAAGTCGGACCAAAGTAGTACAGGGATCATTTTCAAAGTCGGACCGACTTGTGTCGGACCAGTTAAGACGGCTCCCATAGGGAAACATTGATTTTCACATGTCATGCGACACGAGCTCCCAATGTCGGAGCATTTGTCGTACCAGTGTGAACCCGGCCTTAGGGCCCCTTTCACATAGACATTCCAATCAGGTCCACCTTTCAGTTTTTCAGGTGGATCTGATCAGAAGGTCCACAAGCCTTCTGGACAGGTGGGTGTAACAGACTGTGTCCATTTGCACCTGCCTACCTCTGGGTCTGAGGAGGTATTGGAAGTAGCCTGATGTAACCAGACAGTTGAGTCCATATACCCCTGGCTGTCCATAGAGCTTACCAGTGTCTGCCCATGTCTGCCCATGTCTGGTCTGCATAAACACCTGTTCTGCTCGGCTCCGTGTGGAGGAACCCTTATTTGCTTTGCTGAAAATGTACTTTTATATCTGTGGCAATATACATTTTCCCATATTCACAAGTAAGTATTGTATGTGTCAGTTATGTATCTAAAGTCCATGTTATTTTTTTTTAGAGCCCCTTCACGCTTCTCTGTTCCTGTGCATTGTGTTAACCCACACGTGTCAATGTGCTTTGTGTCACGCGTTAAAATATATTCCATTAACACACAGGAATGAACCAAACAAATAAATAAATATGCAGCGTTATTTCTGATGCAACACACCATAATGATTAATAGTGCCCTATTGGGCATTGTGGATTGTTGTGCTTGAAAAAATGCTACATTTACCTTTTTTGGGCTGTTTGCATTCTTTGTGGTGTGCTGCACTGCATGTGCATTGGAGCTGCCTTGCCTTAGTGTGTTGAGAGTAAGGCCCCTTTCACACTGGGGCGCTCATAGCATCGACAGTACATTTTTTAAAGCATACTGTATTTTCTTTAGTTTTGAATTAAGCCCTGGTTGAGACTGAGTCAAGTCTCACCCAATTGCCAGAAATGGTACCATTCAAATTATTGCGTCTCAAGTTGCAGCGACTTTGAAAGAGGTTCCTGCACTACTCTTTTGAAATTTCATTGTGACTTGCATAGACTTGTTATTTAGGCTCCATTCACACCAGGGCAATTTAAATTGCGGATGGAATAGCTGCAATTCTGCCTGCGATTCAGAATTGTGGCAAATTGTGGGACGTGTTTGTGATGGCATTATTTCTCAATGGCACCCTAAACGCAGTGCGATTTTGCCACGATTGTCCCACGTCCAATCGCAGCAAAATTGCGCAAACAAAATCAAGGCAGATCCCCATTCTGACGGGGGACAATACTGAGATATGCTGTTCCTAGTGATCAGGAACAGCCATCTCTGTGTTGTCCCAGTAAGCCCACCCCCCACACAGTTAGAACACACAGAGGGAACACAGTTAACCCCATGGTCATCCCCTATTGTTAACCCCTTCCCCGCCAGTGTAATTTATACATTGATCAGTGCATTTTTGTTAGCATTGATCACTGTAATAATGTCACTGGTCCCCAAAAAGTGTCACTTGGGGTCAGATTTGTCTGCCGCAATCCCACTAAAAATCGCATATCGCCGCCATTACCAGTAAAAACAATAAAAATAAATGAAAAAGTCCATAAATCTATCCTATAGTTTGTAGATGCTATAACTTTTGCGCAAACCAATCAATATACGCTTATTGAGATTTTTTTTACCAAAAATATATAGAAGACTACATATTGGCCTAAACTGATGAATAAATTCGTTTTTTTATATATTTTTTTGGTTATCTATTATAACAGAAAGTAAAAAATATTGTATTTTTTTTCAAAATTGTCAGTTTCTTTTTGTTTTTATAGAACAAAAAATAAAAAACAGCAGAGGTGATCAAATACCACCAAAAGAAAGCTCTATTTGTGGGAAAAAAAGGACATCAATTTTGTTTGGGTACAGCGTCGCACGACCGCGCAATTGTCAGTCCCCATCCCAGTTGTAATCAAGATAGAAGTTTTCTCCTCATCTCTTGTTCCAGTGACAACAATAAAATTGAGAATGTGCCATCATTTTCCATCTGGTGACAATGATCATGGAATCTGTGTTGTGGGAACACAGACAGCAATAGAAACATGACGGAGGTTCTAACCCTTTCCCAGCTGTAAAAACTGATTGTTCAATATCCTTTAGCTCTAACAAAAATAATGTAGTAAGTAGACATGTGCAAAAGGAAAAAATTCGTTTCGTTTTAATTCGTTAATTAATTAATTTCGTTTAGTTAGATTCGTTAAATTTGTTAAATTCGTTTTCGGAATTCGTTTTGTTTTCAACCGAATTCGAAAATCGGTCGCATTCGAAAATATTTCAACCGAATTCGAAAATATTTCTACCGGATTCGAAATTATTTCAACATGATTCGAAATTATTTCAACCGCATTTGAAACTATTTCAACCGGATTCGAAAATATTTTGCGACCCGACTTTGGGTCCACGTATCTCAGGGTCACTTAGTAATAGAAACCCCAAATTTGGAGATGTTATAGTGCTAGTTCTACTGTGTTTGCATACCAAATTTGGGGTTCTAGCTACAAGTGGCCCCAAGATATGTGGCCCAAAATTCGGGTCGCAAAATGTCATTCTCTGCTGCAGAAAAGTGTTTGACATTTTGCGACCCGATTTTGGGTCCACGTTTCTCGGGGTCACTTAGTGATAGAAACCCCAAAATTGGTATGCAAACACAGGAGAACTAGCACTACAACATCCTCAAAGTTTCTATCGCCAACTAACCCCGAGATACGTGGACCCAAAGTCGGGTCGCAAAATATTTTTGAATCCGGTTGAAATAGTTTCAAATGCGGTTGAAATAGTTTTAAATGCGGTTGAAATAATTTCGAATCATGTTGATACTATTTAAAGCAGATTCGAAAATATTTTGCGACCCGACTTTGAAAAAAAAATGAAATTGATTCTAACAGTCTGCAGGAGATCTGCAAAAAAAAAGAAGTGAAATGGCTGTTAATAGTCTACAGGAGATCTGCTAAAAAAAATAAAATAAATGCTAATAGTCTGCAGGAGATCTTATGTAAAAAATAGTAATCTGCAAAAAAAATTAAACATGAAATAGATAGTATCTATATTCTATTCTATTCTATTGTTTTTCTAGTGTATTCTCTATTTCTATTCTAATCTATTCTATCCAAAGTTAAAATTAATTAATTACATTTTTTTTAATTCCTACTATTCGAAATTCAAATTTATTCTATTCGAAATTCGAATTTCATAAGATGGTTGCATATTCTTTCTATTTTATTCTATTAAATTATATTTTTTTTCTATTCTGTTCTAATCTTTTCTATTTGAATTATAAATTTTGAAAGATGGTTAGTTACTTACATCTGTCACATAAAAAAAAGGATGTGAAATGGCTGTCATGGATGTCGATCACAAGGCAAGTACATATGCTGTATGTCATTGTCCGAGTGCCACGTGACCGGCCACGTGACCAAGTTGTGGATTGTCCACTTGCCACGTCACCTGCCACAAGTTATGGGGTTCCTAGCACCAAGTGACCCCCAGATAGGGGCGTTCTGTCAAGTGCTTTTCTGCAGCAGAGAATTAAATTTTG
Organism: Rana muscosa; assembly: GCA_029206835.1. NCBI lineage: Eukaryota > Metazoa > Chordata > Amphibia > Anura > Ranidae > Rana > Rana muscosa. Next base: position 272,177,555 of record CM055127.1, read on the forward strand.
TGACCCGACTTTGAGGCCACGTATCTCGGGGCCACTTATAGCTAGAAATCCCAAAATATTTGGTATGTAAACACATTACAACTGGCACTACAATAACCCCAAATTTGGGGTTTCTATCACCAAGTAACCCCGTTGTAATGCTAGTTCTACTGTGTTTGCATACCAAATTTGGGGTTTCTAGCTATAAGTGGCCCCGAGATACGTGGCCCCAAAGTCGGGTCACAAAATGTCATTCTCTGCTGCAGAAAATTACTTGAAATATCGCCCATATCTGGGGGTCACTTGGTGCTAGGAGCCCCATAACTTGTGGCAGGTGACGTGGCAAGTAGACAATCCACAACTAGGTCACGTGGCAGGTCACGTGGCACTCGTGGCCGTTCACGTGGCACTCGTGGCAGGTCACGTGGCACTCGTGGCCGGTGTTGTGGTAAGTGGACAATGGCATACAGCATATGTACTTGCCTTGCGATCGACATCCGTGACAGCCATTTCACATCTTTTTTTTATGTGACAGATGTATATAAGTAAGTAAATAACCTTCTTCCAAAATGTATAATTCAAATAGAAAAGATTAGAACAGAATAGAAAAAATATATAATTGAGAAGAATAAAATAGAAAGAATATACAACCATCTTCTGAAATTCGAATTTCGAATAGAATAAATTTGAATTTCGAATAGTATGAATTCAAATTTTTTAATTAATTAATTAATTTTAACTTTGGATAGAAATGATTATAATAAAATAGAAAATAGACTAGAAAAACAATAACCCCAAATTTGGGGTTTCTATCACCAAGTAACCCCGAGATACATGGACCCAAATTCGGGTCACAAAATATTTTCGAATCCGGTTGAAATAGTTTCAAATGCAGTTGAAATAATTTCGAATCATGTTGATACTATTTCAACCGGATTCGAAAATATTTTGCGACCCGACTTTGGGTCCATGTATTTTGGGGTTACTTGGTGATAGAAACCCAAAATTTGGAGATGTTGTAGTGCTAGTTCTACTGTGCTTGCATACCAAATTTGGGGTTTCTAGCTACAAGTGGCCCCGAGATATGTGGCCCCAAAATCGGGTCGCAAAATGTCATTCTCTGCTCCAGTAAAGTGCTTGACATTTTGCGACCCGACTTTGGGTCCACGTATCTTGGGGTCACTTAGTTATAGAAACCCCATATTTGGTATGCAAACACAGAAGAACTAGCACTACAACATCTCCAAATTTGGGGTTTCTATCACCAAGTAACCCCGAGATACATGGACCCAAAGTTGGGTCAAAAATATTTTTAGATTCGAAAAAATTCGGATTCGGTTAAATTCGTTAGTATTGTAATTCGGTAATTCGGATGCATCCGAATGTCCGAATAATGAAAAATTCGTCCGAATTTCGATTCGGAACGAAACGAAATGCACATGTCTAGTAGTAAGTAGAAGACCTGTTTGATTAGGTAGATCCTCACATTGCTTTAATAAATCTTAAGGAGAATGTACAGAAGTTCTACAATCCAATTGTAGCATTGGCCCAGTATAGGGGAATGTGTAGTGGTTTTGTGCATATTTCCTGTCTTTACATAGTTGTAGCACCCTTGACCTAAACAGGGCTGCTAGTAAATTTAGTGGTGCTATGTGGTAACTAGCCTGGCTAATTTTTAGTCTGGATCACATGGTTTTCACCTAAGCTTGAGTTTAAAGCGAAGTTTCACCAAAAATGGAACTTCCGCTTTAAGTGAAGGTGACCCCCTGACATGTCACATTTGGCATGTCATTTTTTTTTGGGGGGGGGGGGGCGGAAAACCTATTTTTAGAAGGTTCCAGCTCCCACATCCTTCCTTGGCTCCGCGGAGCCGGAAGGAAGTTCACCTCTCCCTCTCCCTTTCGGCAATCATCTGGGACACGTCACAGGTCCCAGATGATTGCCGGCCAATCATGGCGCGCTGCACGGCTCGCGCATGTGCAGTGCGTGCTCGGGTGTGAAGCCACAGTCGGGCGCCCACAGTCACGATGCTGGAGCCGCAGACTGGAGGGGGAGACGAGCGGGGCTTCGTACGCCTGCATCGCTGGAACGTTGGACAGGTGAGTGACCGATTAATAAAAGTTAGCAGCTACACTTTTTGTAGCTGCTTACTTTTATGTTGGTGAAACTCTGCTTTAACTGCGATTTCTCTCTTCTGTCAATAGGTGGCACTGTTGCCTTTGGTATTAGAATGATAGATTACAGTGAATTTAGGGTATGAGTGATAATGCTTTTCTCAGCCAATCAGCAGGAGTTTCTTTGGCCGCTGAGGCTGCTGGGATAGTCTGTTTATTTGGAGAGAGTCAGGTGATCAGGGTTCTTTCCATCCAGGCTGCGACCTGGGTGGGTGTGTGTGGAGGAGCAGCTAAGGTGTAGGCTTGAAGCCTGGGGCCTAACCACGTGTGGAGAGGCTCGGCCTGAGGGGAGCCTGATTAATGCCAGGAGGCAAGGGAGGGACAGTTGCCAGTAGGGACAACCACTCTTGTTGCCGGAGGCAAGTGTAAAGGGATGGAGTTCTGAAAGAGTACCAGAGCAGATGCTTAACTAGCCAGGGATGGTGAAGTAAGTGGGAAAGCTTCAGGAGAGAACTCATCCAAGATGTACAGCGGGGTAGCTGTGAGTAAAGTTTGAGGGATCCAGCAGGTAGCTGTGCGTCCGAGGAACCCAGCAGGTAGCATGGGTGATGCTTGAAGAATACAGCGGGTAGCTGTGAGTGAAGCTTAAGAAGTCCAGTAGGTAGCTGGGAGCTAAGCTTGAGGATCTACAGTGGGATACTGTGAGTTGAGCTTGAAGATCTGCATTCAGCTTAAAGGTCCTTTTTCTGTATTGCTGCCTGCCTAGTTCTATTTTTGGCCTGTGGAGTCTGCCAAGTTGCTTTTGCATTTTGCCCAAGGGTGACCTGTGCCAAACCTCTCTCTCCCCCTGTTCCTGTTAAGAATAATAAAACTCTCTTTGTTCCTTTTAATAGTGACTTGCGCCCATCTTTCCATCTTACACTACACCCACTATGCCTAGTAACCTGCACCCTGAGGAGGAATGTCAGCCCTCCAGGCCTCTGGGGGTCACCATCAGGCCCTTGGAGATTGGGAAGACTACTACATAGTAAAGAATAAAAAATAAACAAAATATTAATTTTTTTAAGCTGATGATACACGGGCGATTCCGCCACTAGTGACTAATCGTCAGCAGCAGGGTCACTAAAAAGGCTGCCTGGGTGTCACTATGGAATTGTTCTCTCCGTTTTCATATGCAGCAAGATGTCACTCTGTCGCTGGCCTAAATGCTGCTAAATCTTGATCCCTAGCACTATGAGCAACAGCTCCCTGCCTCAGCTGCAGAGGGAGTGATTCCATGAGGACAAAACCGGCACTCTTAGTCATCCTGCTGCAGCCGATTTTGACAAATTGTCAAGCTAGCGACAGAGTCATTAATGTGTCAAAAGCCTAAGACCCCTTTCACACTGGGGCATTTTTCAGGCACTTTTGGGCTAAAAATAGCACCTGTAAAGCGCCTGAAAAACACCTCCCCTGCAGTCTCAGTGTGAAAGCCCGAGGACTTTCACACTGAGGCGATGCGCTGGGAGGATGTTAAATAAACTCCTGCAAGCAGCATCTTTGGAGCGGTGGAGGAGCGGTGTATACACCGCTCCTGCCCATTGAAATGAATGGGCAGCGAGGCCGAACCGCTGGCAAAGCAGTGGCGCTTTGCGGGTAGTTTTAACCCCTTTTCGACCGCTAGCGGTGGGTTAAAATCGCCTAGTGGCCGAATACCTCAGCAAAGCCGCCGACGCCTCGGTGTAAAAAGCACCCTTAGGAGGGTAAAAAATTACATTTAAAAAGATAAAAAAAATTTTAGCCAGCACTTGTTTACGCTTATTTTAACATTTTCACCATGGACTAGTTAACATGTGTACAGTGATTAGCAGATAAAGATGCGTGCAAGCAGGTTGAGTTTTATGCTGCCCCAGCCAGGGAAGTTAGTGCAAATATTTTTCCCGGTGCTTTCTTGGCGGGTTTTCCTGGGTCCGACCCACTGGTCCTGTACTATATTAAAATGGGACGGGGGTCTGGTTTCAGGAGGGGGGGGGGACAAGTGAGTGGGTGCGCATATTACCTGACATGTCGCCGTTACCAGGGTCCATCCACACAGCCTTCTGCCAAGTCCCGAACACCTATGGATAAGGAAACTCTACAGAGTACAGGAATACTGAGAGCTACAAGACACCAGAAGACACCAATGCTGGAATTCTGCCATAGTGGACTCTATCCTGTACAGGTAGGCTGGTGTAGCCACTAGTTAAGGACTAGGGATGTTAGGAAAAGACTGTTGCTAATGTTATTTGGAATGATCAAGTTTTTCAGTAAAGCTTTTTAAAAGTTGTTTTTGCTTGGTCTAAAGTCACTAAAGGGGTGTAATGCAAGTAATCGGCAAACATTGTCTACAGTTCGGGTCAGTTAAACACATTGGGGTATGAAGACAACAGCGCTAAAATCATATGTAACACAAAAAGTCCATGGGATGTATAATTCAGAAACCAGAGGAACGTTATCTGAAACACCAACAGGAAGATAGAAGGATCCTCTAGCTGTGAAACAGAGTGCTTGTAAATGATCACAAGTGCAACCACTTCCGTGTATTTCCACCACCAGATACACAGGCCGCACACCTCAGAATGTGGACCTCTGTATTACCAGAAGGTCACATAAGCAGTCCCTTTATCAAGGGTAATGTTTAAAGATGAGAGAGCTGTCTTCATACGGTGCTTCAACCGAAATCCTCAATCATTCAATAATCCCAAAAGCGAACTCATAAATTGGCGTAGTTACATGAAAAATGTCAAAAAGAAATACATAGTGCTCTCCATCTATAAAAAACACTTGATTTATTTATTTAAAAAGTTACTCACAAGCGAGGCACAGACACCCTGTGCTCGGATAACAGTCATGTAACATAGATGTGGAACCAGGTAGATGGCTGTCCTGACGTCGTGTAGCCCCTCGCACGCGTATCGTCCGTGGGCAAGGACTTCCTCACTTGTGATCATTTACAAGCACTCTGTTTCACAGCTAGAGGATCCTTCTATCTTCCTGTTGATGTTTCAGATAACATTCCTCTGGTTTCTGAATTATACATCCCATGGACTTTTTGTGTTACATATGATTTTAGCGCTGCACTGCTTTTTATACACGTTTCATTTAAGGATTTATATTTTGACCTTCAGTGTTCAGCTGCATTGTGTTAGGATTGGTTTTGCACTGTCTGGTTTTTCTACTGTTATGAAGACAACAGTACAAGAGTCAGTGGCGGGTGGTGCTGGAGGATTTTGGGGGGGGGGGGCGCTCCTCCAGTCTCTCCTCCCTTGCTCTCCAGGCTGCTGTCATCTCAAATCCGTCCTAAGTGTAAACAGTACTGCCATTAGTCTACCTGTCCCCAGCGCTGAGTGAGTCACACATGCTGCACGCTCTTCTTATGCCCGGCATTGGTCACATAACCATCGCCCTCCCTCTTTCCCTGTATGTCTTGCTGACAGTGGCGGGTACATGAGGGGTTAAGTCATGTGTGCTCCTCTCTCCCCAACACTCCATCACCGATCCCTGCCGCCTTACTGGCTCGGCTGACCTGTCAGTTAAGAAGAGGGTGGCATCTCTAAAGAGAGTTTACTAAGAGTTTCATCGACTGCTCAAGCAAAAGGTACCCCATGTGTAAAGCAGTGACCCTATCCAAGGTGCCTAGCATAGCCCAAAATAACCCACCCCGGGGTAGGCCTCCTACGTGATCCATACTTGGTGCCCAATGAAAAGGGGGAACACAGAGGTACCACCCGCTTGCCCTTACATGCAATTTACACATTGAACTGAATGGAGCTGTTGGGAAAAAAAGCTACTCAATCAGTGGCTGGAGTTCTGATCTGTGTATTATGACAGTGGATAAGTCCCCCTGCTGTCAAAATACAATAGCACAGTAGAAAGGATTCCCCCATTCACCTCAGTTGTGTAGATGGAAAAAATGGTTCAGTTATTTTCATCCAGCCTGTTGGCTGAACAAAAAAAAAAGAGCCATGTATGGTCAGCTTTAGAAAGAAGATAAAGCCCATTGCAAGTCAAACCACTACTGTTGTCTTTGTTTAGCCTGCAGTGCTCTGGGAATCATTTGTCCTGTATTAAAATGTCACTAGTGGCAAAACATTTTTTTTATTTTGGATAGAGTAGAGAGGGATTAGAACACCTGTCAGGTTTTTATGGCTGTCTGTGTCCCTGTTAGGGAGATTCACCCTCTCTATTTGTCCTATTAACCCTTATCCGCTTGCCGACCGCTCATATACGTCGGCAGAATGGCATGGGCAGTCAAATGGGTGTACCTGTACATGCCTTTAAATTTTCCGCCCAGCGGGCGTGCGCCTGCCACAGGAGTCGCGATTGCGGTCTGCAAAGGCAGAACAGGGGGATGCCTTTGTAAACAAGGCATTCCCCTGTTCTGCCTAGTGAAACGTCAGGGATCTACAGTTCCCTGTGATTGGGAACAGTGATCAGTGATGTGTCACTGGTAGCTCCTCCCCCTAACAGTTAGAATCACTCCCTAGGACACACTTAACCTCTTCACTGCCAGTGTAATTTTCACAGTAATCAGTGCATTTTTATAGCACTGATCGCTGTAAAAATGACAATGGTCCCAAAAATGTGTCAAAAGTGTCCGATGTGTCCGCCATAAAGTCGCAGTCGTGATAAAAATCGCAGATCGTCGCCATTACTAGAAAAAAAATGAATAATAAAAATGCCATAAAAATATCCCCTATTTTGTAGACGCTATAACTTTTGCAGAAACCAATCAATATACGCTTATTGCGATTTTTTTTTACCAAAAATATGTAAAAAAATTAGCTTTTTTAAAAAAAAAAATTGGGGATATTTATTATAGCAAAAAGTACAAAATATAGCTTTTTTTTCAAAATTATCGCTCTATTTTTGTTTATAGCGCAAAAAATAAAAACCGCAGGGGTGATCAAATACCACCAAAAGAAAGCTCTATTTGTGGGGAAAAAAAGACGTAAATTTTGTTTGGGAGTCAGTCGCATGACCGCGCAATTGTCAGTTAAAGCGACGCAGTCCCGAATCGCAAAAAGTGCTCTGGTCTTTGGCCAGCCAAATGGTCCGGGCTTAAATGGTTAAAAGTTACCTTGTGAAACCCCAGGATTCCCTCACTTTGGTGGAATTTCCTCTCACTTCCTACCAAATGGAGTATGTGGATAATATTCTCCAAATCATCCGCTCTCCTGGCTTTCCACTAATCCCTTGATATCTTTACTTGCCCCCAAGTCATCCTCCAAATAAAAAACATCATTTTACTTCTCACACCCTGGACCACTCCACTATCATCTATTTTTCCTCATTATACATACCCCCAGAGTTAACAACCTAATCATACATTAGTAGGTATAAGATGTTACAACAATCTTTAACTCCCTAATTTGAATGATCAGTTCTGCACGGTGTTAACCGGTTAACGACCAGCTCATGCCGATATACGTTGGCAGAATGGCACGGCTGGGCAAAGTGATGTATATTCACGTCACTTTGAATTTCCCGCCGTGCGAGTGTGCGCACCCCTGCCACGAGCTCCGTGACCGTGCCCACGGGACCCGCGGACTCGGTGTCTGCTGGTGTCCCGCAATCGGGTCACAGAGCTGCAGAACGGGGAGAGGCCAGTGTAAACAAGGCATCTCCCCGTTCTGCCTAGTGACACAGCACTGATCTTCTGCTCCCTCTCATCGGGAGCAGCGATCAGTGACGTGTCACTCGTAGCCACGCCCCCTAACAGTTAGAATAACTCCCTAGGACACACTTAACCCCTTCCTAGCCCCCTAGTGGTTAACCCCTTCACTGCCAGTCACATTAATACAGTAATCAGTGAATTTTTATAGCACTGATCGCTGTATAAATGTGAATGGTCCCAAAATAGCATCAAAAGTGTCCGATATGTCCGCCATAATGTCGCAGTCACGATAAAAATCGCTGACTGCCGCCATTACTAGTAAAAAAAAAAATATTAATAAAAATGCCATAAAACTATCCCCTATTTTTTAGATGCTATAACTTTTGCGCAAACCAGTCAATAAACGCTTATTGTGATTTTTTTAACCAAAAATATGTAGAAGAATACGTATCGGCCTAAACTGAGGAAAAAATTATTATTTTTTAATATATTTTTTATAGCAATAAGTAAAAAATATAGAATTTTTTTTCAAAAATGTCGCTCTCTTTTTGTTTATAGTGCAAAAAATAAAAACCGCAGAGGTGATCAAATACCACCAAAAGAAAGCTCTATTTGTGGGAAAAAAAGGACGTCAATTTTGTTTGGGAGCCACGTCGCACGACTCCGCAATTGTTAGTTAAAACGACGCAGTGCAGAATCGCAAAAAGTGGCACGGTCATTTGGCAGCCAAATGGTCCGGGGCTGAAGTGGTTAACTTACAGGCCCAATTGTCCTAAATTCTGACTACCAAATAGTAATTTGCGACCGGTTGTGGGTGTGACCTTGCTGAATATGGTTATGATTAAAGTAAAATTCCAGCCTCAACCCAAAGCCGGCCACACATGGATTGAAACTTGGTCAGGGTATGGCCGAATTTCAATCTATGCGTAGGTGGGCTGGTTGTTCACAAGTCTATAGATTGACTTGTGTAAAACCAGTCTGTTGTGTTTTTCCCAAGTGATCAGTGCCGCCGGCTATAGCCTGCAACACTGATCATTGTATTCTGACAGCAGGGAAGGCTCCCCGCTGTCAGAATACAATACCAGAGAAGGAGCTATTTCCCCATCCACATCAAATGTGTGGCTGGGGGAATTGAGGCATTTTCTTTTGTTCAACCTGCCTTACTAGTTTTGAAAATGTCCCCTCCCCACACTTAACACCTTTGCTGGCTAACCTGTGTAAAAAAAGGATATTCTTTATATACCTAACTATTTTTAGCCTGCTCTGGTCCATAAAAATTATCCCCTGTGTCAGCCAGTAGTGGCAGCAGATTAGAGGAGAGAATGCTTAACCATAGCCCCATGTCCCAGACAGCACTTTCTCCTCTCCCCTGCAGCCCCTGCTGGCTAACACAGTGGAGACAATTACGTGATGGAACAAGCTTTAAAATAAGTACGTATGTACTTTTTTTTTTACACAGGTTAGTCAACATAGGTGTTAGGGGGAGGGAGCATTTTTAAGACTAGTTAGGTTAAGGCTGAAAATCCACTTTAAATTAACGTAAGCACGGGATGGCAAGAACAATTGAAGGCCTGAGGGGTGTCCCGAATTGAGCTCATGACTCAACTCAAGTCTAGTGCCTTTTATGAACTTTAGGCCAGCCAGTGAAGTATGTTTCAGGGCTTTGTGCCCCCTTTTATTCAAAAGTCAAATTCAAAAACTCACAAAAGGTTACCCTCACAGGGGTTTTCAGTGTCAAAATGACAAATAGAAAAATTTCAGCCCCCTGCCACCTGAGTAATCCCTGAGCCTGTCTCTGCACAGACTCACTCATGCCATCTTATTCAAGGTTGTGACAAACAAACTGCCCAACAGCACAGGCTCTTGGCAAATTGCACACAGTTTCCTAATATGTCTCTTTGGCGATTGTTTGGTCAGATCACCATCTCCTGGAGGCCAGAAGACACTTACCCAGTGTCTGTTCATGCACACTGCTCATGCCAGCAGCTTGTAGCCAGGGAAGGAGGCCTGAACAATAGACAACCCCTATACTAAAAGGGTTGTGCACACCTGCACAATCAGGATGCTATTTCCAGTAAAATGTGGACACGTTTGGAGGCTTCACCCCTGTCAAGACTCTACAAAGCCTCATGGCTCCAAAACATAATCCAGAAATTAACATCAAGTTGAAAAAGCGCAATGAAGCAACCACTCCTCTTCTAACCAATAAAAATACAATCATATAACATTGTTAAGTTTTTGTACAATGCAATTCTCAAAGAAAGTATTTTAATAAGCCAATTATAACACTGAGAAAGGAAAAGAATTTCAATAAAGTTTTCTATGAATTATACATCCCTGGCTCTTGACTACCACTGCAATCCACTGTTTGAAGAAAGCAGCCCTGCTATGTACTGCACTAAATGAGCAGCCCATCTCCCAGGAACAACTTTTTCAAAATACATTAGTATTTACACACAGAAAAGACCCTGCTTCTGGAAATAGGACCTTTGAAATGGTAACCTGTGAAACTGGTATTTTTAAATGTTCCAGGAACATGTGCAGATGTACGTTGTTTATAGTGTAAATTAGGTTATACTTAAAATGAGAAGCCTAGACAAAGCACCAAATTCAGTAATTAAAGACCACCACCTTACTCTATAAGAAAAATATCTGTAAAATGTAGCTACTATAAAGTGCCCTGCTGCATTGCACAGTGCTGCCATTCTAATACCAAATAATTAAATTTTAGTCCCATCTGACCACCTTAAACGCACCTTGAAGATTCTGAGGCCACATGGAAAAATGTGTTATGGTCAGATGAGACTAAAATTTAATTATCTGGCCTCAACACCAAAAGATATGTCTGGTGGGAACACAATACAGCTCACCATCCAAATAACACCATTCCTACAGTAAAGCATGGAGGTGGTAGTATCCTTTTTTGGGGGTGTTTCTCTGCAGCAGGGACTGGAGCCCTTGTCAGGATAGAAGAAAAATGGATGGGGCAAAATGCTATCAAATTCTTGAGGAAAATGGGAAGATTTACCTTGCAACATGACAATGACCCAAAGCAGACAGCAAAAAGGACCACACAGTGGCTGAAGGAGAAAAAGGTGAATGTCCTTGATGCAAGTAATGCCGCGTACACACGATCGGATTTTCCGTCGGAAAAACCTTGGATGGTTTTTCCGACGGAATTCCGCTCAAGCTTGGCTTGCAAACACACGGTCACACAAAAGTTCTCTGAACTTTCGACCGTCAAGAACGCGGTGACGTACAACACTACGACGAGCCGAGAAAATTAAGTTCAATGCTTCCGAGCATGCGTCGAATTGTTTCTGAGCATGCGCGTCGGAATTGCTACAGACAATCTGATTTTTTTCGGCGGAAAATTTGAGAACCAGCTCTCAATCTTTTGCTGGCGGAAATTCCGACAGCAAAAGTCAGATGGAGCATACACACAGTCGGAATTTACGACGAAAAGCTCACATCGGACTTTTGCTGGCGGAATTTCCGACCGTGTGTACGCGGCATAAGAGCCCAGACTTAAACCCCATTGAAAATCTGTGGAATGACTTGAAGACTGCAGTCCACAAACAGTTATCGGCAAATTTAACTGAACTTGAGCAGTTCTGCAAAGATGAAAGAGAAAATATTGCAAAGTCCAGATGTGCAAAGTTCGTAGAGACATATCCCAACAGACTAAATCTGTAATTAAAACTAAAAATGTGGTCCAAGAAAATAAATGACATAAAGGGGGGTGATCCTTTTTCCAACTCAGTAATTCTATTTTTGAATTTGTATATAAAAAAACATGTTGGTGTTATATTTTTCACTTGGATGTTATAAGTTGCACTAGTAAATACAGCTGGATAACACCAAACGTGTGTCTGTCTTCATTTCAGGTTGCAAAACAATAAAGTGTGATTATTTTAAATGGGGGTGATTTTTTTTTCTATACCCACTGTATAAGTTGATCTAAAATTAATTTAAATGGTCAGTTGGTATTACTTTTTCTTTTATATATGGTCAAAGATTTAATAAAATAGTTTACTTGGAATAATCCATATACATGGGTTTTTATTGCTGTTTCACAAGACAAAATATATTTTTTCTATTATTTTTATACAGGAGCATAAAATCCAAACATATTGCAGTCATATTGCATATTCATCAACAGTATTAAAATATACTCAATCCTGTTAATATATGATATTGTAAATAATGAAATGTGTTAAAATATGTATTTTAAAGTTCAGACCCTCTGAGCATATGAAACATACACATTAGTCTGACGCCTGTTATTTAAAAAATTTTGTAAAAAATGCACACTGTATGGATTACAAAATAAATCGATTGCATTCTGGGAATCATATACTGTAAATTCTCTGATATCAATGTAAGAGAAAATTAGATGGAAAAAGAGTAAGACTAATGCTGGCCATACACTATACGAAAAATCGTCCGAACGAACTTTCGAAAAACGAAAGTTCATTCGTGAGCGCAAACGATAGTGCCATCATGTAATGACCGATAAATCGTTCAGTGGACATAAATAAAAAAACATTTTTTTTTTTTTTTTTTTACATATACCTAGTGCAGAAAGTTCGGACGGGAAACACATTAACCTTCCGATTTATCGTTCGTTCGGCAGAAAATTTCCAAACTTGTCCTTCGTTTTTTCGGCTCAAAAACGTCCCAAAGATTATCGATTTTGTGCCCATTAACTGTCCGAAAAACGAAAGAACTGTCTGAACGACCGATTTTCGCCCGATTTTTCGGATAGTGTATGGCCAGCATAAGGCCCCTTTCACACTGGGGCGTTTTTCATGCGGTTTAGCGCTAATAATAGCGCTATTATACCGCATGAAAAATTCCTGCCCTGTAGCCTTCAATGTGAAAGCCCGAAGGCTTTCACACTGAAGCGGTGCGCTAGCAGGACCGCTCCAAAAGTCCTGCTAGCCGCTTCTTTACAGCGGTAAAGGAGCGGTGTGTTCACCGCTCCTTTACCGCGGGTGCCCATTGAAATCAATAGCAATAGCCACGGTTTGCGGGCGGTATTAACCCTTTTTCGGCCGCTAGCAGGGGTTAAATTCAGCCCCCTAGCGACCGCATACCGTGGTAAGAACGACGGTATAGCAGCGCTGCAAATCGCGCTGCTATACCGCCACCGCTCCTGCCCTCCCCAGTGTGAAAGGGGCCAAACCCACAGACAAAAAATGGTTGAAGAAGGATATTATTTGGTTGTGAATAGACATACGTGCCAAGTATGCAATGAAGATATATTTCAATTAATTGATTATTTTTCTTAAATAAGTCAGTTGGGATTTAGCTGCAGGCATGAAAAACTTCCCAAAGCTTTATTTATTTATCATGTCTTTATCAATCTGAGTGGAATCAGCCATATTGGGAGATGATCATCTCGTGTATGTACGTACCTTAAGTTTTGTTTACGGAGCCTGCATTTACTTAACAATACAGAAGATTTATAGACCATTTACTTAACAATACAATAAGAGGACATTTGTATTTTTTTCCTGTTCTTTCCTCAAAGCAAACACAGTCTTGCAGGTGATGCGCAAAACATACTTTTCTATTCACACCTAATGTCTTAATTTGTAACTATAAAAAAAACACTTTACGATCAAATACAATTGATCTTACCTTTAGCAGAGTACTAGCTGATAACACCAGAAGAACACATTCGATAGTGAGAGTGGACAGTCATTGATGATCCTTTGTACGCATGTAGAGAGCTTTCACCTGTTCTTGGAGAGATGTGTAGTATTCACTGATCAGTCGTATAACTAATGTTTGTTAAAAAGTGATCTCAGTCTCAAAGGGAGGAGCAAGAAAAGGGAAATGAGAAAAGCTCACAGGAAACCATAAACCCATAATCTACAGGAAGCCAGACATAAAAAAATACTAGCCATACTGTATTTATGACTTCCAATTTTTCCTTTGCAGATCTAAAACAGCAATACTAAAATCATATTGTGGCATTCAACAAGTAATTACAGCACTTCCTCATTGTAACGTTACCATATAGTCATTTTTCAAACAGTAGTACGAGCACTAGACTGCCAGTATCTCTACCTTTTTCTTAATCACCTTCACCGTTACAAAGTAGGCAGGTGTACGACAAAGGAAAATTCTCCACCTGACTCATGTTCTTTATGCATTCATACTTCTGTTAACAACAGCTTGCTCTTTCATTTCTAACTTTATAACAAAAAAGATTACTTGATTTTTTTCAAATTCCTGACAACCATTACTTATTTGAAATGTTTGTATTTTTTATTTGTGTATATGCAATGTGCTTTACTGTGAGTGCACTCACAACTCTGCATTGGAAAATATGTGTTTTAACATAAAAGAAAATGCACCTTTCACGTGTGCTTTCATTTTATTTTTACGTGTTGAATTTTTACAAAGGGAATAAAAAGTGGGCAGAGATTTCCCAAAACATAACTAAAATACTCTTTCAATGGAATGGGTACAGGAACTCAGGCTGGTCCTTATAAACAACATTCCAGATTCATAGCCATATGGTATCTGTGGGTCAATTTCTCTACTTCGACTAAGCTATTTGTGAGCCCCATTATTATAAGCCTATGCAATGTCTTCTGTACTCTACAGTTTGGACATCCTCCTCTTTTGTCCTATTCCATTTCTCGCCTTGCCTTCTATTGTTCTCTTGCTTTGGCATTTTCTCGAAAGGAATCTTCTGATCCTTCTTCAGGCTTTTCAGCCCTTTTTTCTGAGCATCCGCACATTGTGGCATCCTCCATATTCTTCTTGATATTCGTTTATCAGTTGGAGACACCAGTGACTGACCATAAGAAGATAGTTTTACGCTGTTATTATAGGCATATGAATATTTTGAAGGAATATGACTTGGGGGGCATTAAAGTGGAGTTCCATCCAGATTTTTAAATTTTTTTTGCTACTCTGTTCTGCTACATTGCATTAAATACTTTAAAGCGGAGCTCCACCCTAAAGTGGAACTTCCGCTCATCGGAACCCTCCCCCCCTCCGGTGTCACAATTGACACCTTTCAGGGGGGAGGGGGGTGCAGATACCTGTCTAAGACAGGTATTTGCACCCACATCCAGGAGTCCTCTCTGCGGCAAATCTGCGGGAAGTACACCACTTCCCGCAGAATACCCATTGTGTTCTGGGAGACACTCATCTCCCAGAACACACAGGGATCAGTCAGAATGGCGCAGCGCGAACCAGGAAGTGAAGCCGCAAGGCTTCACTTCCTGGTTCCCTCACCGAGGATGGCGGTGGGGGCAGCAGAGTGATGAGCGATTGCGTGTCCTCTGCTGCGGACGTCGCTGGACTCCAGGACAGGTAAGTGTCCTAATATTAAAAGTCAACAGCTGCTGTAGCTGTAGCTGCTGGCTTTTAATATTTTTTTTCGGCGGAGCTCCGCTTTAATGCGTGTGGTTAATAAATTTGCCATTCATTTCCCGGATTTTTTATGTACTCACATTAGTTTTCTTCTTTGCAGAGCGCTTTCATCTTCACTGTGGGCATGTGAAGCCCAATAGGAGTCTGTTCCAGGATATGGTGCTACTGGCTACCCAGCATGCACTTCCCGATCTCGCGCATGCACAGTAAACACAGGCCATAGTGCAGGAAGATTATCTTGTTGCCATAACAACGGACCCGGCGATGCCTTATGTCTCCTGGGATTGATGACACACATCTCCAAGGAGACATTGCAAAGTTTGAAATGACGCGCGCGGCCGCGGCCATGAAGGAGGAAGTGAGAATAGAATAAAGAATTACTAAAGTAAGTGATCCAGATTTTTTTTTTATAGGTGCCAATTTGTAATTACTGCACATATTACTGCTGGATGGTGAGGACTTCAAAATGTGGGTGGAACTCCATTTCAAAAACTTTCTCTGGCTTATTGTTTCTTTTCTAAGCCATGTGAATAGCACAAGGACAGGTCACATTTAATACTGTATCTTGTAAATTTTGCAATGTCATGTTGTGTCTTTTATGATGCCTTCTGTACACAGTCCTGCCTTGTTGTATGTTCAGAATCTTGTAAATCCTAATAAGAGTATGTAAACCCAACAGTTCATATTCCTGATATGTGCCTGCTGTACCATCTACTTGTATGAAAAAGTATCCTGTTCTCTTTGTATTGCTACTTTTGCATGATATCCTTGGTGTTCCTGCCAGTCCCTCTGCTTTCCAATTAAAAACTGACCACACTAAGCAGGAGAACACACTATGTTCAGATTTCTAGCTATGCTGTAAACTCAATGTGCTCTCCACCAGTGATCAGACTTGTCCTAAAAAAAAAACTCTGTACAGTATTTCACTGGAAAGTTTAGTGGGCTGCCGTTTCACCTTCCCCAGCTCTTATGCAGCTGAGAACAGAGGGTACATGATCACCTTTAAAAAAGGGAAAAGGGGTATTCATAATTTTTTTTATCTCTATACAGAAATGTTTTGCCTTTTATTTATTTTTTAACCACCTCCTATCCGCGTTGTAGCCGAAAGACGGCTACAGCGCGGACCTAATTTGCCGGGAGGGTGTCCATGGACGTCTTCCCGTTCTCGAGCGGCCTGCGCACCCCCTGCAGGGTGGGTGATCAATGAGTGCTTTATGTCCTATTAATCTGACCTCTATTCTACCCGGGTTGACTACTCGTCGGAAGACCTCCATATCTACCTCTCAGATGCTTGATGCCGAAAAGGCATTCGACTCGGTTGAGTGGCTTTTCCTCTGGAAGGTGCTGGACAATTTTGGTTTTGGGCCTAGGTTTATTTCCTGGATTCAGTTGCTCTACAGAGACCCGACTGCCCGGATCAGAGTTAACGGCCTGCTGTCCCCTCCCTTTAGCCTGCATAGGGGCACCAGGCAGGGATGTCCCCTATCCCTGGGGCTTTTCGCCCTGCCGATCTAGCCCTTGGCGATCTTAACCCGTCAATATCAGAGGGTGAAGGGCATACGGGTTTGAGTACTTCAGGAAAAAAATTTGCTGTATGCTAACGACACCCTGCTGTACTTGTCTGACGCAGGACCCTCCCTCACTTCTGCACTTGAGATAATTGACCAATTCGGGAAATATTCTGGGATTCGCGTCAACTGGGACACGTCAGTCCTTTGCTCCCTCCACCACTCGGGCTCCAGGGCAGTCACCGACACGCCACTCCAGTGGGTGGACAAATTTAAATACCTTGGGGTAATTGTCCGGGGGTCCCCTCAGGCGTACATAGATGACAACCTTTCTCCCCTGCTGACCCAGTTCGGTAGAAAAGGTCAACTTTGGAAAACACTACCCCTATCCCCGGTGGCCAGGGTGAACTTGTTGAAAATGGTATATCTTCCCAAATTTGTATATTTTTTTTAGGAATACTCCGTGCCCGCTCCCTAAATCCTTTTTTCAAGAAATGGATTCTATTATCTCTATCTTTGTCTGGGCTGGGAAAATCCAGAGACTAGCAAAGCGGACACTCCAGCTCCCCCTGTCACAGGGGGGACTGGCACAGCCTCACTTCCAGCTCTATTAATGGGCGGCGGTCCTGGTGACAGTCCGGTGGTGGTTTGACCAGCCCAGGCAGAATTCGGCGGTGACCCTCGAGGTGGCCATCCTGGGGTCCTATGTGGCATTAACTAATCTACCCTATAGAGGGCCTAGGGCCCATCCCCAGATCACGACTCTGATGCGCATAACCATTCTGGTATGGCAGAGGGCTAGATCTATTTACAGATCGGACTCGGTCATCTCACCCCATACGCCCTTATGGGGAAACCCAATTTTGCCACACATCTACGGGCTCCCGGATCCACAGTTGTGGGTGGCTAGAGGGATAGTCATCATTAAACATATCTATACCAATGGGTCCTTTTCCTCCTTTGAGACACTAAAAGCTAAGTATCACATCCCCGCTTCTATGAAGTTCAGATTTTATCAGCTCAGGTATGCAACGCAGGCCCAGTTCCCTGACCCTCTGACCCTCCAGACTGACGCTGTTGAACGACTGCTCATTGCAAAAATCATGGATAAGCCTCTGTCCTCCCTCTATTTTTACCTCTCCATTGCGCATATGACATCCCTGACAAATGTTTACAATATGTGGTGGGTCGACATTCCAGATCTGACTGACGAGAGCTGGGGGGACGTGTTGTCTGACAATGTTACTAAAATGATCTCAGCAAAAGACCGCTTCATCCAACTAAAGTTCTTGCAAAGGACATACTACACCCCCGCAAGACTAGCCAGCATCTACCCCGGAACGAGTGCTCAATGCCCTAGATGAGGTTCGTCTTCAGGCACATTCCTTCATATGGTGTGGTCGTGCACTGTGCAGAGTCCACACTGGGAGGGGGTAAGGGGTGTCCTGGGAACGTTTGGGGATTGGTCCCTCACCTTGGACCCAGCTCTGGCAATGCTTGGGGTTATGGAAAGTATCGAAGTGTCAAGGCATGAAAAACTGTTTTTGTTCAATGCCCTATATTATGCCAGATGAGAGATTCTGCTTAAGTGGAAGCAGCCCGGCCCTCCCACGCTTCAAACATGGACGGCCACAATAAACTCTGTTCTACCTTGGTACAAGCTAACATATGAGAGTAGAAATTGCCCCAAAAAATTGGACAAGGTCTGGTCCCAATGGATTGATGCACATGGATAGGAGCCCTAGAGTTCATGGGTAACTCCTAATGGATGCTGCTGTCTCCTATATTATCTCCTGGTTGTGGCTAGGAATGTTGTCCTATCATGTGTTTTATATATCCCCTACCTCACCCTTTCCCCTCTTCTTTTCTCCCCTCCCCTCCACTTTCTTTTCTCTCTCCCCTCCTTACCCCTCTTTCTCTTTTATATTTACCACTGTTATCTGGTACTAGATCACAACTATGTATTAACTGCTTTAGACTAGCACTATCTTGAGACAACGATTAGTAGCTTTATCTGACTTGTTCCATCAGACCTTTACGACCTTATGTATGTATTTGATGTCCATATACTGTGTCATTGTCAACTTTAATACTTTTAAATAAAAACCGAGACGGTAATCGGCTATTTTTTCTCCTCACGCTGATATCGTGATCAAGGAGAGCAGCCGCCTGCTCATCTCTGCCACCTAACAGTACACAACAGTGTCACCTACCAGTGCCCACCAGCGCCACCTACCAGTGCCCCCAATCAGTGTCACCTACCAGTGCCCATCAGTGCCACCTTATCTGTGCCCATCAGTGCCACCTTATCTGTGCCCATCAGTGCCACCTTATCTGTCCCCATCAGTGCCGCCTCATCAGCGCATATCAATGAAGGAGAAAAATTACCCGTTTGCTAAATTTTATAACAAACTATGAAACATGATTTTTTTTTCAAAAATTTCAATTTTTCTTGTTTGTTTAACAAAAAATAAAAACCTCAGCGGAGATTAAATACCAACAAAAGAAAGCTCTATTTGTGTGAAAAAAAATTATAAAAATTTAATTTGGGTACAGTGCTGTATGACCGCGCAATTGTCATTCAAAGTGCATCAGCGCTGAAAGCTGAAAATTGGTCTGGGCAGGAGGGGGGTTTAAGTGCCCAATAAGGAAGTAGTTAAATGAAATTGTTTGTTTTACAAGGTGAAGGTTTAAATACACTTTAAAACTTCAATAAACCTTTACTCTTTAAAAAAAAAAATACTCTTTTAATGACTTTTACACTCTCTATGTTTTACGTGCACTAATATTCCAAAGATCGTGCCCATTTAACATGCATTAAAAAAACAGAAGAACGCAAAGGCTTGAATGCACCCTTACTGACCATTTCCCAAAATCCCCTATCCATTGTAAATTTCATTACCATAAACATTTTAAAAATATTGAGAAACATAAGTTTAACTGTAGCCAACTAAAAAATGTCATGTAATGCAACTGGACCATTTAAAAAAAATGTGATGTCCACCTAATTTCTGTTCAGTAATTGTTACTTTCAAACTGGCAGAAAAGCAGTAATACGGGCACTGGGGGAGGATTTAGGGAAACAATTTGCCAATGAAGTAACATCCACTACATGCCCTGCAACTGTATAGAGATGGTGGTATGCTTGTGGAGTCATTGTTCACAGAAGTTTCTGCATATAGTGTACACAGATATTTACCTCAATAGGAAAACTGTGGGTGATGTCAAATCCGTGGAATTTAAAAGGTACAAAATAATTTTCAGAACATAATTGGGCATGAAGAAGCATAAAGATAATTTTATTGTATATTAGATATCAGATACATATAGAAGAATAAAACCACACAGTGAGCATTTGTTCTGTAACAGGATCGGTAATCGACCGAATGATCAGACAAAGAATAAGCAGAACTTGTGCATTATGCAGCACTGTATCCAAATGATTTTTTTTATCATTTTGTTCACACAAATAGAGCTTTCTTTTGGTGGTTTTTGACCACTGGGGTTTATTTTTTGCTAAATAAAAAAAAGACCGAAAATTTTGAAAAAAACCCCTATTTTTTCATTTTGGTTATAACATTTTGCAAATACAGTAAATGATCTTTCTTAAATGTATGCTGCTGTATTTTGTTGCTACAAATAACCCAAATCAGTGTTTATTATTGAGTCTATAGCACAGGTGTCAAACACAAGGCCCGCGGGCCAAATCCAGCCCTCCAGGCCATTTCATGTGGCCCTTGCACTTCTCCTGCAGCTGCAGGAGAGCTCCAGCCCTCCTCTGGTCCTCCTCCAGACCCCTACTTTCTGCTTTCAAGCAACATACCAGCTTCTTCCCAGCAGAATCATAAGGAAAGGGGGTGCACTGTGATGTGAGGGAGAGTAGGGGACTCAACTTCTGATGGTGGGGTGGCTCTTACATCTAATGTAAGGAGAGGGGATGCGCTGGACATCAAATCTTACAGATACAACCGGCCATTTTGAGGACAATCATAATGCTGATGCGGCCAACGATGAAATTCAGATTTTTTGTATATGCAATTCTGCCCACTATAAATGTAATTATGTACATTTTATTTTATTTTGTATTGCATTTGGTTATGTAATATAATGTATTTTTCATTTATTTATTATTGCAAAACACAATTTTCCATGCTTTTGGATTGATTGATGCGAGTGGATGGCGACTTTCCCTCCCCCCATGAATCTTATGGGCATGATATCACTGCCAAATTGCCTCTTCACTCAGATACCCGGATCTTTGGCTTTGTAGTGACGGATCCCCTTGGCTCCCCCCTTTGGTTGCTGCGGCTGGTTGGATCTCCCTGACACAGGGGGCCTCCATGCGGGATCCCATCCCGGCTGGAGGCATCCCCGTCCTGGGCTGCGGCGCTTAACACATGCTCCGGACAACATGTTGCTCGGCGCATGCGCTTTGGTCCTCTCCATCTACCACAGTTAGCCGCTTCCCTTTTTGCTGTGTCAGCGGCCCTGTCGGCGTCTGACGCCAATCGAGCATGGTGACGCCACATCAGGCCGAGGAGCCCTATGATGGAGGCGGGACCCTCTGCAGGGAATGTCAAACACCTAGTCGACTGTTCAGCCGGCAGGTGCGACACATTATCTCAACTATGGGAGATTCCTCTGGCTGTCTTTGAATTGGTTAATACTTCAGACACTTCCGTGCCCCCCTTTCAGGTATTTAAGGCTGGAAGGTGCAGCAGATTATTGCTGCACAGCCAGGATGGTCTTTGTATGCCATACTTACCTGTGAAGGACACTCTACCAAGGTGAGGAATCCCTTTTATATTATATTTTTTTCTACTAATTCACTCCAAGATCTTGTATACCTGTTGGGCACTCTGAGGTATTTCCTGGCACCCTCTGGCATTTTTGACCTTAGATTCTTTGGGGAAACCATTGCTTTCCCTGGTACCTTACTGATATATCCCTCCTTTTTAAAGAGCTTAAATGTAGCAATCTCCCTTAATATACCTCCTTCCCATTTTTTCAGGTTACGTCCCTGATCTCCAACTGTTTGGGCCCCTGTGAGCCCTGACCTGCTGCTGCACACTGGGGGTTCAGGATTTCCGCCAACCCAAGCCCTATATCTCCTACTCTGAGGTTTAGGTCGCTCTTCCCCTTTTTCCATAAGTGTGTCAAACATTTTGGATTTTGGGATCCACCCGACCTCATGTCTTCAATGAGTATTGAGCAGCTTTGTGACTTCATGATGTATGGACGCCATCTACCCGCATCAACTCTGTGCACCATTTAATCCCTCAAAAAAGAATGCGATCTGTAAGTATATTCTTTCTGCAGTCTATGTGTCCGCCTCTCTGAAATCAATGGTCTTACGAGCAAAAAAACATATATATTGTACAGGACGCCGTGGCTGGGTCCTGGAAGGACGCTATATTTCCCCTCTGTTTGGGCTGTGGTTCCTTTAAGGGAACAGCAATGGTTAACACACCTGTCCAAGGAAATGGTTTCAGAGAGACAGGAAGTTGTAGGTGAGAGAGTGAAGGAGTGTAGTGAAGTCTGCATGGTGAATGGTGGACACTGCAAAAGCTGTGGAGGCTGTGAAAAGCTCTGGGAAGCTGTGAATGTACATGGCAGTGGCCTGCATGGAAGCCTGCTATCTGGGAAACTTACCTGCAACACCAAGGAAGGACTGTTTAACTGCGACAGCAGTTATAAACTCTACAAGTCGGTGAGACTGTCATTTCTTTTGTTTTGCTGCTGTGAAGCCATTTAAGTTTAAATAAACGTCCTTTTGTTTGAAAAGCCTGTGTCCTGCGATCTAGCTGGTTCCCCGAACATTACACTGGTGGAGAATGCGGGCAGGACAGAATAACAGGCATAAGAAGAAAAAAAAAAAAACATTTTTTTTTTGCATTGAACTTGACATTGAACTGACAGTTAAAGGGACAGTACATTGGATTTATGTCCTGGGTTAAAGCTGTACAAATGTTGAAAGCTGAAGCAATGGAGGAGCTAATTAAACAGCTGTCCCTGGCTAATATGCAAGCGCAAACTCGCCATGAGGAAGCAAATCAGCTGCAGCAAGAAAATACCCGCCTATTGGTGACCCAGTTGGCAGCCCAGCAAGCAGCCCAGCAAGAGGTTATGCAGGCTCAGGTGGCTGTCTTAAAGGAAGCAGTGCAGCAGCTATCTCAGGTTCGGGAGCAAGCGGCTGTTGCCCCTGGCAACCAGGTGATTGTGAGGGCAAGCCATTTTTTTGCAGAAATTGTCCCTGAGCGATGATGTAGAGGCGTTTCTTGCTACATTTGAGAGGACAGCAGAGAGAGAAGGGTGGCCTCAGGACCAGTGGGCCGGCCTCATTGCCCCTTTTCTCACCGGAGATCCTCAAAAAGCCTACTTTGACCTGCCACCCGATGATGCTAAAGATTATCAAAAGTTAAAGGCAGAAATTCTGGCTCGTCTGGGGGTGACTACGGCCGTTCGGGCCCAACGAGTGCACCAATGGAAGTATCATCCAGATCGGCCACCTCGGTCTCAAATGCATGACCTGGTGCAACTGGTAAAAAAATGGCTGCAGCCTGAGGTGTTGTCGGGCCCCCAAATCGTGGAACGGGTTGTGCTGGACCGATACCTGCGATCCCTGCCAGACGACCTTCAACGGTGGGTCAGCCATGGAGACCCCAAAACAGCAAACCTCCTTGTCGAGATGGTGGAACGATATACAGTGGTGGAGGACCTGCTCGGACCTACCCAGCGCATAGGCCCCAGTCTACCACGGCCTGTTCGACCAACTGCTGCCCTTCGAAAGGATGCTCCAAGGAGTCCTGGAGCAAACACCCCGGAAGGTCAAGAGTCATTCCCGGTACCTCCTCAGCGTTCTGTTCCTGTTCGGAGGGGAGGGGATGTACAATGTTGGCGATGTCATTCCTGGGGTCATACCCGGGCACACTGCCCACTGCAAGAGGAGCCCATGGAATGCGGGGTTCTTCGGAGGGGGTCTTTTTATGCCCATAAAGTATGCACCACACAGGTCGACCTGGGTGAGGAAAAATTTGAGTGTGAAGTCCAAGTGAACCACCTCCCTGCCCGGGCTTTGTTGGACTCCGGAAGCATGGTAACCCTGGTTCATCCTAGAGTAATTGGGAAGATCGGTCCAGTAAGAAAAACCTTACGGGTGGTGTGCATTCACGGGGACACTAGAGAGTACCCTCTCATCTCGGTGACCATCTCCTCAGCATGTGGCACTGGTACTCAAGAGGTGGGGGTGGTAAAGAACTTGGTACATGATGTTATAATAGGACGAGACTGTCCGTTGTTTACAAAACTGTGGGAACAAGGAGAACAGTTCAGAGATTGGGGAGAAACTAGCCTCCCTGTTCCTGCTGCTGAGAGGAATAACCCTGAACTGCCAAATGTTCTTAATGTGGATCCAAATGATGAAATCGCTAATGGTTGGGTTAATGGTGATGAAAGTAGAGCTGATACTGTTGATAATGTCAAGACATGTGGTCCACAGACCTACCAAAACACTGAGGGGGGAGGATCTTCCCCACTTCAGGTAATGCTGGGGGAAGAGGACGAGGAAGTGGCCTCTACCCCTGCCCTGCCAGATTTGGGTGTTCCACAGGGGGCGTTTGGTACTGCTCAGATGCAGGACCTCACTTTGGCCCGTGCACGGGAACAAGTTGTAGTAGTAAATGGGGTTCCCCAAGAGCCAGGTGCAAATGAGCGGTGGCCACACTTCGCAATGTATAATGAGTTATTGTATCGGGTTACCAAGGTGAGGGAAAACGTGGTAGAACAATTGTTGGTACCCCAACAATATAGACGAAAGGTTCTGGACATGGCCCATGATGATGTGTTAGGGGGACACCTGGGAGTTGAGAAGACGGAAGCACGGATCACCGATCGGTTTTACTGGCCAGGTCTGAAAGCAGAGGTAAAGAAATACTGTGCCTCTTGTCCCACCTGTCAGTTGACCGCTCCGGTGACCCACTCCTGGAGCCCTTTGGTCCCTCTGCCCATAATTGAGGTCCCATTCGAGAGGATAGCCATGGATATAGTGGGTCCCTTGGTAAAGTCGGCTCGAGGTTACTCCTACATATTGGTGATTCTTGACTATGCCACCCGATATCCTGAGGCGCTTCCACTGCGGAATACCTCCTCTAAGGCTATTGCCCGGGAATTATTCCAGTTGTTTACACTGACTGGTTTTCCCAAGGAAATACTCACAGACCAGGGCACCCCATTTATGTCGAGAGTTATGGCCGATGTGTGCAAGCTGTTCCGGATTAAACAGCTGCGTACATCGGTCTACCATCCCCAAACGGACGGGTTAGTGGAACGCTTTAACAAGACCCTTAAGCCTATGCTAAAGAGAGTGGTACAAAGGGATGGGAAAGACTGGGACTGCCTGTTACCAGCTCTCCTGTTTGCTATCAGGGAAGTGCCCCAGGCCTCCACTGGGTTTTCGCCCTTTGAGTTGGTATATGGGCGGAGACCTCGCGGACTACTTGACTTTATTAAAGAGGAATGGGAAAGTGAACCTGTTCAGCATAAGAGTGTTCTTGAATATGTCTCCCAAATGCAGGAAAGGATCCAAACTGTGATGCCACTAGTCAAAGAGCATTTGAAAAAAGCCCAGGAGGCTCAACGACGGGTCTATAACAGGGCTTCTAAAATAAGGCACTTCCAAGTGGGGGATCGAGTAGCGGTGCTAATTCCCACTGTGGAAAGTAAATTCTTGGCCAGATGGCAAGGTCCCTTTGAAGTTGTGGAAAAAGTGGGAGAGGTAAATTATAGAGTCCACCAGCCAGGCAAGAGGAAACCGTATCAGATATATCATGTCAACTTGTTAAAGCCCTGGACAGACAGGGAACCGGTGACCTCCCTGGCTAGTGCAAGACTTGAGCCTCAGGTTGGGGTGGAGAGTGTCCAAGTAGCAAGTACCCTGTCTAAAATCCAAAGTCAGCAGGCAAAGGAGTTCTTGCAGAGAAATAAAGAAAAGTTTTCAGACTTGCCAGGGCTAACTAGTGTCATAGAACATGATATTATCACGGAACCTGGAGTCAAAGTTTTTGTCCGGCCCTACCGCATCCCAGAGGCTCAAAGGAAGGCCGTTTCAGAGGAAGTGAAGAAGATGCTGGACCTGGAGATCATTGAAGAGTCGCAGAGTGAGTGGTCGAGCCCGATTGCGTTGGTACCAAAGCCCAACGGGACTCTGCGATTCTGCAATGATTTCCGGAAACTTAATGAGGTTTCACGGTTTGATGCCTACCCCATGCCCCGGGTAGATGAGCTTATTGAGAGACTAGGTCCAGCCAGGTATATTACAACATTAGACCTTACCAAGGGGTATTGGCAAATCCCATTGACTAAGGCTGCTAGAGAGAAAACTGCTTTTTCTACCCCAGAGGGGAGTTTTCAGTACAAAAGAATGTCTTTTGGACTACAAACTGCTCCAGCCACTTTCCAGCGAGCAATGGATAGGATTTTACGACCTCACTGGGAGTATGCCTCAGTGTACTTGGACGACATAGTCATTTTTAGCAGAGACTGGGAATCACACTTGCCCAAAGTCCAGGCAGTACTGGACTCTCTTTGGAAGGAGGGGTTTACAATAAACCCTGAAAAATGTGCTTTGGGAATGGAGGAGGTGAAATACCTGGGCTATATTGTAGGTAGAGGGGTGGTGAAACCTCAGGTTAACAAGGTAGAGGCTATACAGAATTGGCCCCGCCCCCTCACAAAAAAGCAGATACGTGCATTCCTGGGCATGGTGGGATACTACAGGAGATTCGTACCCAACTTTGCCACATTGGCGGCTCCATTGACCGATTTGACTAAGGGACGGAAATCGGTCATGGTGGAATGGAATGCAGATGCTGAAAAGGCTTTTTTGGAGCTCAAGTCAGCACTGTGCCAACACCCTGTCCTGATAGCACCCAATTTTTCAAACGAGTTTGTTGTCCAGACTGATGCTTCCAATGTACGATTGGGAGCTGTGTTGTCACAGGTTGTTCATGGTGAGGAGCACCCAGTAGTCTTCCTCAGTAGGAAGTTGACACCAGCGGAGAAAAACTACGCTATAGTTGAACGAGAATGTCTGGCCATTAAGTGGGCTCTGGAATCCCTCAGATATTACCTCTTGGGATGGAAGTTTAGGTTAATTTCTGACCATGCCCCTTTAACATGGATGAGGCAAGGTAAAGGGACTAATGCCAGAATTACACGTTGGTTCCTGGCGCTCCAGGAATTTAAATTTGTAGTGGAGCATAGGCCCGGGAGACTGCATCAAAATGCAGATGCCCTCTCCCGAGTCCATTGTTTTAGCTCCACTGTTGCCTCCACCTCCTTGGCGTTAGGGCACAGGGGGGGATATGTACAGGACGCCGTGGCTGGGTCCTGGAAGGACGCTATATTTCCCCTCTGTTTGGGCTGTGGTTCCTTTAAGGGAACAGCAATGGTTAACACACCTGTCCAAGGAAATGGTTTAAGAGAGACAGGAAGTTGTAGGTGAGAGAGTAAAGGAGTGTAGTGAAGTCTGCATGGTGAATGGTGGACACTGCAAAAGCTGTGGAGGCTGTGAAAAGCTCTGGGAAGCTGTGAATGTACATGGCAGTGGCCTGCATGGAAGCCTGCTATCTGGGAAACTTACCTGCAACACCAAGTAAGGACTGTTTAACTGCGACAGCAGTTATAAACTCTACAAGTCGGTGAGACTGTCATTTCTTTTGTTTTGCTGCTGTGAAGCCATTTAAGTTTAAATAAACGTCCTTTTGTTTGAAAAGCCTGTGTCCTGCGATCTAGCTGGTTCCCCGAACATTACAATATATATACAGACACACACACATACATACATATATACACATACCTTTCTTTATAGAAATACATCAGCAAGCTTGTACCTAACCCCTGAAGAAGGATATATACATATAACAATAGGAATTGAATTGCCTGTTATATTTTTTCCGAAACATGTAGGGTTCATGTTGCCATTGCAGTCTGTATTCTGACACCTGTCTGTAAACGTATTGTATAGTGCAACAATCAAGCAGCTGTATTTCTGTGCGATCATGCTTTCTTTTGTTATGATTGTTTTTAAACACATTACTATATTTTCTACCAATAAAAATTGATACTTTTTACATACCTACCCATTTTTGTTTGTCACCATCCTGGCTCAGTTCCGATCCGTATCATCTACTATATAGAACTTTAGTGAGACCCGGCCATTTTTTGCTGTTTAGCACTGTGCTAGTTTAACCTGTAATTGCTTTTTCCGTTCAACCTGCTGGTTGAACGAAAAAAAAAAAAAACGGAGTGTATACACAGCTTTACAGTAATATGTCAGAAAAATATGTGGGATTTGATTTCCACCTGCTGGTTACAAATTGTAATGTCAATATTAAATATTCAAATAGTGTTTACTATTTGCCTCATTAAAAATAAAAAATAAAGAATTTGTATTTTTTAGTCCTGAACTTATTTCATCCAAACTAGGGCTGTTACTGATAAAAATTTTCGTGTTTGATTAATCGATTTTTTTTTAAATCGATTAATCGACTAATTTAGAATAATTATAACGCACATACAGATCCAACTACTTTTAGCTAACTCCTTGCAGGCTGATTCCCAGTGCAGCTACCAACCACTGGAAAAATGATTAGCAGGATACAAAAAACACAAAAAGGCAGCGCTCGATGGGAATAGCATTAAAACTTTTATAGTCTTCAAGTAGGTAACAAAATAAATATTGCACTGGAGATAAAAATCGATGTAGCTACATAAACTGTAAAAATGGTGATACCAAACGGTAGCAAAAGCAGTCATAAAAACATGTAGCTAAGTATGATACTGGTAGAAAAATGTGTACAACGATACCACTGCTGAATCCAGATAAGGAGGGGTTAACATCAGTCCGTCGGCATGTAGATGTCCCGTGAAGGGAACTATCACAACTCCCAGTGGATGGCTGTAGAATCCCAGGTTGATAGAGGGAAGTGTAAAAGCCCTTGCGTGTGGCAGATAGTAAGGTCCCGCCGGCATGCAGATATGAAGGCACAGCAAAGGAGCCCTTTAGATGGACACGGCAAGCCCCGCTGGTGTCTGTGGCGTCACCGGATCTCCGACGGGACTCCCTGAAGACCCGGAATTTTGATTGATCAAAAGAATTTTGATCGATCAAAAAACGTAATCGATTAATCTAGGAATTAATAGTTAATTTCCACAGCCCTAATCCAAACGACTATAAATTTCCTTCATGACACATCACCAGTAACTATAAATGCCTGCTTAGCTAAGCTACAAGAGTGGATGAATGCCAGCTGGCTAATAGGACATCCTGACATAACTAAAGCTGATGGAGGCCAGATCCTAACAGCAGAATAGCAGAACTAACAACCAACACCTCTGCTTCTTTACATATCCACAGCTCAAACCATTTGCACAGTCTGGGCTGTAATTGAGCTTATTCACTCGTAAGCTGGCCATACAATAGTAGAATTTTGTTTAAAAAAATTGCATTTTAAGAATGTTCATTCGATTTTCTAATTGTTAATGGGGTCAAATTGGCAGTAGTGACAAGAAAATTTGAAGAGTCAGGATGGAAATTTTTCTTTTCAAACCAACAAATTTAGTTTTTGTTCAGGAAAGTCCATTCAAACCAAAATTGAATGTTAAAAGCAAACATTTTTTGAAGTACAGTACTTTTGACCACCATTTGTCATGTCATCAAATGTACTGATGAGAATTTTCCTACAAATTATTATTTGAACGATCGTTTTAAAATCTAAAAGTGTATGACCAGCTTTAGGATAATGTTATCTGCAATTATCGAGTCATCATATCACCACCTGAGGAACAATGGAGAAATTAAATATCTTACTTGCCCCAGAAGCTCTGTGAAACCTAATTCATGCTCTTATGCACGATCATTTTTAATGTCATTTTTAAAACTGACGTTTTTCTCGTCATTTTTTTTCTTGTTTCCTCTCAAGCCTGTCTTGCGTACACACCATCATTTTAAAAAATGTTCAAGATAAGCGCAGTGACGTACACCACGTACGACGGCACTATAAAGGGGAAGTTCCGTTCGAATGGCGCCACCCTTCATGTTAGTAAAGTTTGTTGAGAGACGATTCGCTCTTTTCAGTCTAGTGCTTTTCAGTCCGTTACAGCATGACGAATGTGCTATCTCCATTACGAACGCTAGTTTTACCAGAACGAGCGCTCCCGTCTCATACTTGATTCTGAGCATGCGCATTTTTTTTCACGTCGTTAAAGCATACACACTATCGTTTTTCACGTCGTTAAAAAAAACGACATGAAAAACGACGTGAAAAAAGAGAGCATGTTCGAAATTTTTAATGCCCGTTTTTCACGTCGTTAAAAATGCTCTGGAGCATACACACGATCATTTTTAATGGCCATTTTTTTTAATGGCATTTTTAACGGCATGAAAAATGATCGTGTGTATGGGGCATGAGATCCTTACAGCTGGAATAATCTACATCTTCATCCTACTAATGTGTTCTCTCCTTGACAAGAAGGATAACAGGAAACACAGGCCTGTCTTTTTCAAATTTTCCACAGTTTTCAATTTTTATTTACCAATAGCCATACTTTTCAAGCTTCACTTGAAAGTCACAAAATTGTTTTATTTTTTCAGAATGAATCAATAAGATCTGAGAAATTTTGGCAATAGCATTTCAATTTTGTCATATGGTGGTATTTGTATAAATAAAGCAGCGCAGGGTTATACTGACACTAAAGTGATACTTTAGTCTCTTTTTTTTTTTAAAGGAAAAATAACGAACATGTCTATACTTACCTACTCTGTGCACCCGCCTCTTCTCAGGTCCCTCTTCGGTGTTTCTGGCCCCTCCCTCCTGTTGAGTGCCCCCACAGCAAGCAGCCATTCAGACACGGAGCCGTGGCCCGGCCAGCCCACTTTCTTTTCTCATTGACTCACTGACTTTGATTGACAGCAGCGGGAGCCAATGACACTATGCTGTTGTCTCAGCCAATGAGAAGGAGAGTCCCGGACAGCTGTGTCTCTCGTGTAACATCGCTGGATCTAGATGGACCTCAGGTAAGTATTAGGGGGGCTGATGGGGGCTGCTGCACACAGAAGGTTTTTTTTTTTATCTTAACCACTTCCATATCGGGCTAATTCTGGCACTCCTCTCCTACATGTAAAAATCATAATTTTTTTGCTAGAAAATTACTCAGAACCCCCATTATATATGTTTTTTAGCAGACACCCTAGGGAAGAAAATGGCGGTCATTGCAACTTTTTATCTCGCACGGTATTTGTGCAATCTTTTTTCAAATGCCTTTTTATTTTGGAAAATAAACTGTTTCATGAATTAAAAAATAACAAAACAGTAAAGTTAGCCCAATTTTTTTGTATAATGTGAAAGATGATGTTACGCCGAGTAAATAGATACCCAACATGTCACGCTTTAAAATTGCGCAAACTCATGGAATGGCGCCAAACTTTGGTACTTAATCTCCATAGGCGACGCTTTCAATAAGACCCCACATCTCTCCTCCAGGCTGGAAAGCATGAGATCGGAAAAAACGAATTCATCGATCTCATGCTGACAGTCGCGATCACGTTTTTGTTTACATCCGGGGTGCGGGCGTGACATCATAAGGTCGCGCCTGGGCCTCAGACGGTCATAGAGATGAGCGGAAATCTCTATGGTCGTCATCCGGCAGAGGCCGATTCTTTCTCCGGGTCCCTCATGGCATGGGAGAGCCCGGAGAAGCACCGGATGGCGGCGGGAGAGGGGGGACGTCCCCTCCCGTCGCCTGTAAGAATGATCAAGCAGCGGAACTGCCGCTATGATCTTTCTTATCGTGCACAGATTTCCAATTTCCCAGGAAACACTGCAGTCACCACTTTAAAGCGTTGACACTTCCACCCTGGCCTCAGTTACCGGAAAGTCTAACTAAGGTTTTCTAAAATCGTCTTTCAGGACAGCACCTGGAGATAAGCGAGTACTTAATCTAGGGTGGGACACCCGCCTGCAGGAACTTCCTACCAAAAGATTGCTCTGCTGCTGAGAGCAAGTCCATCCTATAGTGACGAGTGAAGGTGGAGAAACTTGTCCACGTGGCTGCTTTGCAGATTCGTCCTGACGAAGCCCCAGCTCGTTCTGCCCAGGATGTTGCCACAGCATGGGTTGAATGGGCCACTACCCCTGCGGGAGGTTCTACTTCCGAGGCCCTATAAGCTTCTTTGATGGCCATCCAAAGCTACCTTCCATTTGTGTTTTTAGAAGCTCCGCAACCCTTATGTGGCCCCAAAAACAGAATGAACAGAGAATTGGATTTCCTAAACTCCCTTGTAACCTTCAGGTAGTGTAACAAGCATCTTACGTCCAAACTGTGAAACTCCCTTTCTTTAGGACAGGACGGTAATGGACAGAAAGAACTACCCAGTCTGGAAGAAAAAAAAAAGTAAAAAAAGGTTCAATAATAGATAAGGCCTGCAGCTCGCTGACCCTTTTAGCCAAGGTAACTGCCACTAATAGTGCTAGTTTTAATGACCAATCTTTAATCGTAGCTTCCTCTGTTGGTTCAAAGGCATTTTAGTCAGACCCTGTAAAACCACCGACAAATTCCACTTGGGAAAAAACTTAAACGGAACTGGCCTAGCTCTGGCCAGAGCCTTCAGAAATTGAATGATCAAAGGGTCCTGAGATTCTCTCTAAAAATACTGACAACGCAGCTTCCTGAACTTTTAAGGTACAGGCTGCGAGACCCTTCTCCATTCCGTCATGGAGGAACTCAAAGGACGGAAATTACCTCCTGTGGAGAGCAATTTTTTTAAGTGCACCAGGAGTTGAAACATTTCCATGTTTTAAATGGCCCTTATGACCTTTTTCCTGCTATATGGCAGAGTACAAATTTATTTATCAGACAAACCCTTTGTCTTCAGGATTTGGTCCTCAGTATCCAGGCTGCCAGCCGGAGATGACCTACATTGGGATGAAGAAGGGGTCCCTGACTCAGCAGGTTCCCTCGCAGGGGTAGAAAACAATGGGGTTCTACTGCCAACTTCCTTGGGCCAATAACAAGACGTAACATAAGCGGAATATCCAGGGCTGGGCCAGTGTGTCCA
The DNA here is from genome assembly GCA_029206835.1 of Rana muscosa. Taxonomy (NCBI): domain Eukaryota; kingdom Metazoa; phylum Chordata; class Amphibia; order Anura; family Ranidae; genus Rana; species Rana muscosa. The sequence goes on from CM055127.1 coordinate 272,210,303, forward strand.
GACCAACCGCATGGTCCTGCCTGTTTAGAAAGAAGTAAACTGGTACTTTTGCATTTGTTTGAGATGCAAAAAGGTTGATCTAGGGAACACCCCATCTGTCTACTATCATCTGGAAGACCTTTGCATTCAGGCTCCATTCTGACTCTAGTAGTCTTCTGCTTAAGACGTCTGCTACTTGATTTAGGTTGCCCTTTAGATGCACTGCTGTCAGGGATGCCAAATTGTCCTCTGCCCATGTCAGAATCTGGACAGCCAAGGTCAGAAGAATCATGCTTCTTGTGCCCCCCTGCCTTGAGACGTAGACTACCGCTGTGGTGTTGTCTGATAATATTTGAACGTGTTTGTCCCTGATTATCTCTTTGAAGGACCACAGCCCCAGGAGAATGGTCCTCAGCTCTGTCTAGTTGGAGGACCTCTTGTTTTCCTCATTTGTCCAGACTCCGTAGGCCATCCTGGCTCTCGAGATGTGTGCCCCACCCCCGGGAGCTTGCATCCACTGTTAATGTTTTTGCTGCCGAAAAAAATCCAGAACAAGCCCCTGTGTTTAGATTTGTTTGACTCCTCCACTACCATAATTTGCTCTTGACCGGAGAGGGAATCCTGATTTATTTCTCTAATGACTCCCCGTAAGACCAATTCTGCAGAATTGCCTGCGGGAGATCTCTTGAATGGAGGTGGGCCCACTGAACAGCTGGGATCGAGGCTGTGAGAAGGCTAGCATAGACATGGCTGCCCAAACCGTAATAGATACGTTTGTCTGGACCTTCTTCACTGTGTCTTGAACTTTCATTCTTTTTTCCTCTGGGAGAATAATTTTTTCCTGTACAGAGTTGTTGGTATAACCCAGGAATTTGACTATGTGGGAAGGGATTATGTTCGACTTCTCTCTGTTCAGAAGCCAGCCCAACTTTCTAAGTGGCTCTGCGTCTTTTTTTAAGTCCCTGCACAACAGGTCCTTTGAGTTGAGAACAAAAGGAGATCATCCAGATAAGGTACGATTGAGATCCCTCCCATCCTGAGCGGTGCCAAAGCTTCCGCCATAATCTTTGTGAAGATCCTCAGGGAAGAGGAGGACCAAATGGGAGGGCCTTGAACTGAAGATGCGACACCACTCCCCCGTCCTGATCATCAAACGCAGATAATTTTGTGATGCTGGTGCTATGGGGACATGTAAGTATGCTGGTGCTATGGGGACATGGATGCTAGGAAGCATCCTGCGGAAAGACGTTTCCTTACTGAAAAAATCGTGTCAATACGTAAAATCGAGATGGTGAGGTTTCCGAGAACTCCAGCCTGTAGCCCTCAGATCATCCTGAGGACAAACGCACTGGATGTCGCCACCCTCCACTGTGGGAAAAAGGACTGCAGCCTTTCTCCCACAGTCGGAAAACCGTCAGAGTTTTTTTTGCAGGTTGACTGGGAGGACAAAACACCCCAGTTCTTTCTCTGCCCTTTTGAGACCTCCAGGGTCTCTTTTCTGTCCTGCCTCCTTTGAATCCTGGGTCTGGTGAAAAGGATGAAAATTCTTCGTAACCTGCAGGGTAACCTTATTTTTGGCTGGAAAGGCCTTCTTTTTATCCGCCGTTCTGTCTAGGCGTCTGCCATGTAACCCACTGCCTTTTTTAAGACTGGCAAAGTATCCAGTAAATCTTTGCGCGAGATCCCTGCCTCAATATGCCCTTTTAACAGTTCTAACCAGTGTTCCAAATTCCTGGCTACTACTGTTGATGCCATCGCAGGTTTGAGATTGGCTAGCGTAAAGTCCCAGGCCTTTTTTAACAGGGAATTACTGTAGCTCTCTTATCCATAGTGCCCTTCAAGACCCCCATATCATCGAATGCTAAGTCAGTATTTCTTGATACCTGTAAGAAGGCTTAGGTCTTTTGTTCCGAACCTACGCACTATCCTCATCAAAAGGGAATTTCCTTTTAAGTTATTTGGGAAAAAATCACCCTTTCTGGGTCTTTCCATTCCCTTTTTATATCCTCTGACAAGACTTTGTGCACAGGAAACCCCCGACGATTGACCTCACCCATACCCTGATACATTTTGTTATGCAGGGATAATTGGGCTTTATCCTCCTTGATATTCAGGGTGGTATGTATGGTTTTCAATAGGTCGTCCAACTCTTCCAGACACAGCCTGTTTTCTTCACCTTCCTCTTACCCTGGGGAGTCACTTCCCTCCTCCTCCTCTTCCGACTCGCTGACCACCCTATGAGCCGAAGTGGACAGGTGAGGGTTGGATGGTGAACTACCCCTAGACTGTGCCACCAGACGTTTATCCAGATAAGATCGGAAGGACTGAAACGTATCTGCCAACTCTTTCCAGAAAGAAGTGAGCGGAGGATGTCTCCTCTTTGGCTCGGTCTAAGAGTCCCTAAGAGAGGCTTTACAGGAATGAAATCTCGTTTTGAAGGAGGGGAAACGTGCTTGGTCTTTTCTTTGGCTTTTGCCTGAAAGACACAAAGCACAAAAGAACACCCACTTAAATAAAACTATACCTCAGGCCTCCTCCCCAGCAGACCCATCATCAATAGACAGTAAAAAAAAAACACCCTACATATCACTGTCCTCAGCTCCCCAGTGCCATTACCTCAGGAGCTTGATGCAGGCTCCCTTCCTCCCACCTACTAGGGGAGGAAGGGAGGGAAACAAACATAGCCCAGGTCAAAAACTGACAGAGGCCACTGTCTCTCCTATCTGGGCCTGGCTGGTGCTTGTGGCTCCTGTTCCCGCCACCGGTTCCTCTGGCTCCACCCTGAGGGTTTTAACAGACATCCGTCAGCTTTATTAAAATATTCCCGGTCCTTTCGCCGCAGCGAGAACCGAAAATGCACCAGCTGAGGCCACCTCCCCCTCCTGCGTTCCAGCGGTGGGAACCGAAGGCCGATGGGCACCGCCTGAAGTCCCGCCCCATCCATTAGTGACGTCGCCTGCCACCCGGAACAAGTGGAGGCCTGGATGCCAGATATGCTGCACTATGCATAGCACAGTCCCCACTCTCAGCCCGCACACTCCGGTCTATCGGCGCGGGACCGTCCGTCTGCCCCTACCCTCACCGGGCTCGAAGAGGAGAAGATGACGGAACACCCCCCCTCCCATCAGGGGGGGTGTTGGGCTGGCCAGAAAGATCAAAAGATACTGACAAGGTATACCTTTCACCCTTCCCCACCTAGAGAGAACACAACACACCCATGGTCCCCTGCAGCGCATCCACTATGGCAGAGGAAACACTACAACTGAGGTCATGATGGAAGTGTCCAGGTTTTAAAGTGGTGACTACAGTGTTTCCTGGGAAATTGGGTGGAGCTGTGCTCTCTCTCCAGGTGCTGACCTAAAAGACGAATTGAGAAATACAGTACCTATTTTCTGTATAGCCCCCTGCGCGCCCTCGTCATGTATCCTGGGCTCCACTTGCCCATCTGCAGACCCGGGACCGGCATAGGGGGTGCTGCCGGGAAAAGGGGAGGGAGAATAGTTGATACATGTCCGCTCTCCTCCCCTCTTTGTTGCTGATCCAGAAAGCAAGGTCTTTGACATCACTTCTGGGTCAGCCTCTCGGACAGCTTGGCTGGGAAAGAATGTAAGGCAATGTGATCTGCATTACATTATTCAGGGGAGACATCCAGGGTCTCTTAGGCTCGGTTCACACCTATGCGTTTTTTTATGATTTTTGCAGAAATGCAGTAAAGTCAATATAACATGGTTTCCTATGGGACACGTTCACATCTATGCTTTTTTTCAGCCACTGCATTTTTGGACAGGGTCAGGGACTTTATCTTTAAAAAAAAAACGGTGCATTTTTGATTCAATAGAATTTAATGGAGAAGCTGCAGAAAAGCATGTAGTGCATTTTTGCTGCAATTTTAGTTTTTTTAATCCACTCTACAGCAGCGGATTATAAAAAAATGCATAAAAAATGCAAAACGCATAAAAAAAATAAAATGGTATATATCACTGAAAAAAGTAAAATAGAAACTTAGTTGGCCTGTGATTATCTCATTCCCGAATTATTGGTCTTCTGTGATCAACTATATTTTGTTAGCATTTATATTGCACAACTGTAAATTTACAACAGCAATGATTTATTCTGGACTTCCAAATCAACCTACAGAATTTACTTGTTTATTAGCTGTGTTCTTTAACATAACAAAAAGGCACAAAGAGTTTTTAAGACTGTTTTAAAATTAATAATATATAGATAATAATTATTAACAGATTTGTAGCACTGTACCGGACACATCTTTAAATTTATAAACTGCTTCAATTAAGAGGTAATCAAAAGTCCAAAAATAGATACATTCAGTTCTTTACATATAGAATATCTGATTGAAAACTGAGGCAATTCAAACAAAATATTAACTGTACCCAACCTGCTGTATGTCTGCTTTGCAAAGTATATATTTCTTGCTCAGTTCCCCTAGGTTTATACAGTAGGTAGTCCATCTCCGCAACTTGAATGTTAAAAGTCAGCTTTATTTGCACCTATTATATTTTAAAACATGGAGTTAGGCTTTAATACATGAAATATTACAAATAAGGTCACTTCAGTCAATGTAAACAACAATCTTGAGATTGAGATTTCCATCAATTATCTCCCGAATAAATTGGTTGCAAAAGTAAATATGTACCTTTGGTAAAACACAAAGATATATTCAACTTTGATCAATTTTCTTTACTTTCAAATCTAGACATGGAGATTGAGTGTGTTGACATAAAATTGCCATTTATGAGATGTAAGCATTACCTTGTACATGGAGTAGCTGGGCTTAATATCAAGGTTATCTATGCCCCTTGGTTGAAAAGGGCTTGGAAAATTATCTGCACTTTATGTAAATCATGGAGCAAAGTACATGTTATTGCTCATACTGTGGCCAATGAAACTAAAGGAGGTCTGCTTCAAAATGCACATAAAGCACATCCAATCCTAAACGAAATGTGTAAAATTTTATATAGCATGTAAGCTTTCCAAGCTACCAATAGAAGCTCAGGAAATCTCTATGCTTTGTTTAATTACACAAAGCGCAAAGACATTTTAAAGGGCAATGTACAGACCAATAAGTAATAAATGCACAGATATCTAAACACCCAAAAAAAAAAACTTGTTGCAGCTTACCGGTCATTGAATGTGGTACCTCCATTATTTTTCTTTCGTCAGCATAAGTGCATTTTCCGTAAATACAGAAAATTGTCTCTCAAACACTTATCAGCTTTCCCAGCCAGATTCTGTGAATTACAGAACACATCCCCCTATGTAATGGAGGTGAGCAGAAGAGGCAGTGTTTGTGGTCTAAAATTAGGAGAGCAGACTAGGGTGCTGCACCTCCTTGGATCCTGTGCAGTAGGTGAGTGCTGTCACCCTAGGACAGGAAGTGTGTTATTGGCATAGCACCAGGTGAAAGGACAACAAAAAAAAAAATACTGAAAAAATTCAATAAAACCAATGCAGCTACCACATCTAGGGACTGGTAAGCTGCAATATATTACATTCTTGTTTTTAGGTATACATACACTTTAGTGAGATGTCCTTACATTCCTTATCATGGTTCATGTAATATCTAAGGGGTACTGAGATTACGTGGAATCTGCCATGATGGAAAGTATGTGGTTTGGAAGCCTTTGAAGCCATTTGTCCACTTATAAACCACAAGCTACTGCGTTTCAGTGCAAGGCAGTTTACTGTTCTGAGTCAGAAAGCCAGGAAATCACAGTTTCAACCAGAAGATATATGTGCATGTATTTTGCTTCACAAGTCCCTTTAAAAAGGTAACATTAACTTATTAACTGCATAGCTAATTAATTCCAATTATATGTTTTGCTGCTACCTTCTATTGCAGTTGCCCACACATCCATACCATATTACTTGTATTCCTGTTTATAGGAGTCCTTCTGTTAAAATTAAAGCAGAGTTTCACCCAAAAGTGGAACTTTCACTCATCTGATTCCTCCCCCCTCAGGTGCCACAATTGGCACCTTTCGGGGGAAGGGGGGACAGGATACCGGTCTTTGACAGGTATCCTTTCCCACTTCTGGGAGCCTCAGCCGCAGGTATTGACATAATGGCTGGGGCTCCCTCCTCCTTCCCCTGTCGCCAGGTCAGTAGGAGAGAGGAGCAGGGCTTCGCGCATGAGCAGTAGGGTTCCCGGAGTGAAGCCGAAAGCCTACACTGCTGGGTACCCTTACTTGCAATGGCGGCGGCAGCACCCGACAGCTGATGGAAACATCAGCTGCGGTGCCGACATCGCTGGACTCCAGGACAGGTAACTGTCCTATTATTAAAAGCCAGCAGCTGCAGTATATATAGCTGCTGGTTTATAATGATTTTTTTTTTTTTTTTGGGTGGACCTCCGCTTTAAAAGACCAAGTTACTGGTATGGCGATTTTCAAGTCTTTTTTTCAAGTTATCTGCATCGAAAAAAATTATGTATACAGTATACATATATATGTATGTAAATAAATATGTTTTAGAGTCATCAAACTACACATCAGTAATGTGCAATACTTTAGTTATCAAGTAGAGTTGATGCAGGAACAGTTTTTACTAAAAATGTGAAAAATAAACAGAATATTGTACTAAATCTAAATTTACAGTGCAATCCAGTCTGAGTAAGCCAAAAGGAGCCTGTTGGTAGCGGAGTTTACAGGTGCTCCGCACAGACACCTGATTTCAGCAGGCAAGGTGTATAGGACCCATCCTAAATGGCAATTAATAATAAAGCCAAACATCTTTGTACGCTGAAGTAGGGTTCAAAAACCATACTATTGGCCAACAGACTATCTCTATCACTATGTGGTGATGCATGCTTTAAGCTTAAAGTGGTTGTAAAGGCTGAAGGTTAAAAAACCTTCTGTGTGTTGCTCCCCCTACAGCCCCCCTAATACTCACCTGGGCCCATCTCGATCCAGCAATGTCCCGGGACTCCCTCTTCTCATTGGCTGAGACAGCAGCGGGAGCCATTGGCTCACACTGTTGTCAATCACAGCTAGTGAGCCAATAAGGAGAGAGAGGGAGTGGGGCCAAGCAGCGGCTCTATGTGTCTTATGGGCGCATAGAGCAGGGCTCGGGAACGAGCACACCCCAGTTCCCCCAGAGCAAGTGGCTTGCTTTTGAGGGTACTGGTCATAAGGGGGAGAGCCAGGAACCCCAGTAGGGGACCCAAGGAGAAGAGGATCAGGGCTGCTTTGTGCAAAACCATTGCATAAAGCAGGTAAGTATGACCAACCTTTAATACCATTTTAAGTTGATCATAGATAAAATGGTGGTGGGATCAGACCAAAAAAAATAAAAATCTGATGTCTATTGTTAGCTATGGGCTAAGCATAGATTAACAGATAAGCATTTGGGAATGAAGAGTGATCAGCCCTTTATTTTTAGTATAAAGCTGGGTATACAGGAAGCCCTGTATTATATCAATAAACATAAGGCTTCTTCTGATTGGCTGAGGTGGAGGGGTGGGGGGATGATGTTACAAGTCTTGTATTCATTGATGAAATAGGTTTCCTGTGAATGGCTGAGTAGCAATTGATTTAATCGAGGAACAGGACAGGAAATCCCTGTACCGTTGCCGGATCGCAGCGTGGTATACTGTATGCAGCCGATGCTACATATAGTTTATACGGCACTGACAGAGGCTGCGTGTATAGTAAAAGGAAAAGTTTATGCTTCACTGACAGTGGCTGCATGTATTGGTAAAAGGAATTTTTTTTTTGAGCCACTATTTAAAGTAATAGCAAAGCTGGAGTTAGGCGTCAAGCCCCATTATGTGTATATCACACCCAGAATCACTGCTGTTGCTCTATTATGCCTCGTACACACGACCGGTTTTCCCGTCGGGAAAACTACCATGACAGCTTTTGGCCGGGAAAACCGGCCGTGTGTATGCTCTATCGCAGTTTTCCCGACAGGAAAACTGCGGGGGAAAAAGAAAAAAAAGAGAACTTGTTCTCCATTTTCCCGTCAGAAAAAAATCCTGCCGAGAAAACCGGTCATCTGTATGCTTTCCCGAGGGGAAAATAAAACCTGCATGCTCGTAAACAATTTGACGCATGCGCGGAAGCATAGAACGTCATTTTGTCGGCTCGTCATAGTCTTTGACGTCACCGCGTTCTTGGCAGTCAAAAGTTCAGCGGTCTTTTGTGTGACTGTGTGTATGCAAGGCAGGCTTGCGAGGAATCCTGTCGGGAAAAGCGTATTTTCTTGTTCATACATCACGGGACACAGAGCAGCATAGTCATTACTATGTGGGTTATATAGAATTACCTTCAGGTGCTGGCACTGGCAACTTCCAAAACAGGAAGTACCCTCCCCTATATAAGCCCCTCCCATCCGGGAGTACCTCAGTTTTTTGCCAGTGTCTAAGGTGTTGGCCAAGGTTAACATGTATTCATCTGGGCTTGTGTACAGGTTCTCTGGGCCTTAGCAAGCTATTCCGGATCCGACCAAAAAAGCTTCATAGCTAAACGGTCGGTACCCGGGCCTTGCAGAGAAGAGCAGGGTTTTGCCTGTAATGCCTCTCTTAGGAGGGCTGGACCCTGGGATCCAGAGCTCTGGTCATACCCAAAACCAAGAGGCTATCTGTGCAGGGTGCTATACAGGTCCAGGGGAGTGGAATCCTTGGGAACCCGGTCCCTGAAGGTCTAGTACAATGCCTGCCGTGAGAGGTGAAGTTTGGGCTTCTGTGGACCAAACAAAGTCCTGCGGCGGGGAAAAGGTAAGTGGGGGCCCCTCAGGAACTTGGTTCTATTGAGGGGACCCCCAAGCCTAATATGTCTTTCTGCCTGTTACCTAAAGGGTATTCCCGCTAATAGCTGTATATGCCTAAGTAATCCTAGAAATGTTTTTTCATAAGGGAAGTTTTAAAAAAACTGTAAACCTGGAAATGCTTTTTCATAAAGGAGGTTTTAAAAAAAAAAAAAAAAAAAAAAAGACAAAGGTGCGGTACCTGTGTTTGTCCACTAGAGGCCGCTGTGGAACGTCTTTTTTCTTGGGACTATTCCTTCCATGGTGAAAGTCCAGGCAGATGAGTGAGCTCTCTATCAGGGAAGCTGCATTCCTCTGTCATGCTGCCAAGTAGTTTCCTTCCATCCCCGAGTCCTGGTGAAACAGGGACCCTGGCTCCTCTCCCTACATGGCGCCAAGAGCGCACACGTGCGCGCGCGCGCACACATGCTTTCCTTTTATAAGGTTTAGCTTCAAAAAAGGGGGCGGAGCCTGGCGGATGACGCGCTCTGTGCGCCCAGCGCTTCTGCGCATGTGCGGGCGTCCCAGCAAGATAAAAGGACTCAGTCCACGCTGCTTGCTATGGACACAGAGCATGAAAAGGAGCTGGTAGCATGGTATAGGGGCTTACAGCGGGCGGTTGATACAGGCATCCCCAGAAAGACGCATTAGTAGACACCCACTGATGTACATAGCAGCAAATTGCATTAGACTATTTCAGTAAGGGGTGTATTGCGGCTGGAATACCTCAGCTTTGAACTAAGGAATATGCCGCCTAAAAAACTCCGAGATATACCTCTCAGGAAGTGTAGGGGGTCTCCATCGGGCTCTGAGGATCTGGAGCAGTCATCTGCACCCTCCTCCCCTGAGAAATCAGAGGTTAATACCCATAAGGAACCCCCGGGAGTGCCAGGTACTGCGGCTGTCCTCAGTCCACCTGCTCCTGCATATATAACAGAGGAGGTTTTTTCCTCAACTCTGGAGGGATTGGAGCAGAGATTGGCTGCATTGATCGCTTCTTCTCTACAGGAAAGAAAGCGCGCCAGATCTCCATCACCTCCATTAGAGTGCCTGTTGGCAGAGCAACAGTCCCAGGAAGGGACCGACCTACCTGAAGGGGATCAGGAGGAGGTTAGCTCTGTTTTTGAGGAATCGACAGTAGATGAACCATTTTCAGCATCACAGACTGAAAGATTGTGGGTCCAGACCCTAACTGACATGGTTCGATCTGCATTTAAAATGCCTCTTGTTGAACCATCAACTACTGCTGTCTCCTCATTGGGGTCGCTAAAAGCTCCCCAGGTTAATTGCTCCTTTCCAATACATCCATTATTGGAAGGACTTATATACCAGGACTGGGAACATCCTGATAAACTATTTGTTCCGCCTAAAAGGTTTCCGGTGATCTATCCCATGGAGGAAAAGTTCACCCAGAGATGGAATGTTCCTACGGTGGATGCAGCCATCTCTTCTGTGAACAAATCACTGACATGTCCAGTAGATAATGTTCAAATGTTCAAAGATCCAGTGGATAAAAAATTGGAATCTTTATTAAAATCTGCTTTTTCCACAGCAGGGGCTGTTACACAGCCAGCAGTGGCAGCTATTGGGATCTGCCAAGCTTTAAAGGATCAAATGAAAATGGTCCTGAGGGATTTGCCAGACCAGCAGGCCCAGGCTCTGGCTGATCTGCCTAGAGCATTATGCTTTGCGGTTGACGCCATCAAGGATTCTATCCATCAGGCCTCCCGCCTCACTCTGTCTTTGGTACATATGCGTAGGCTTCTGTGGCTCAAAAACTGGTCTGCTGAAGCTCCCTGTAAGAAGCTCTTAGTTAGCTTCCCATTTCATGGGGAACGCCTTTTTGGCGAAGACCTGGATAAGTATATCCAGAAGATTTCCAGTGGTAAAAGTACTCTCTTACCGAGTAAAAAGAGGTCTAGGGGTCCATCTTTTAAGAGGACTACCTCTCCTATCCCTGCGACGTCTGCTACTAAGCAGTTCCGACGGCCTCCTCGGTCAAACTCAGGAGGTAAAAATCAGGGACAGCCACAGGGTAATAAAAAGCCCTGGATCCGAAGAGGTACTAAACCAGCCTCCAAGTCAAGCCTATGAAGGGCTGCCCCCACTCAAACGGGTGGGGGGAAGACTTCAGTTGTTCGCAGAGACCTGGCGGGAGACGATCAAAGACAGATGGGTGCTCTCCGCAGTAACTCTGGGATACAAGTTGGAGTTAAAAGAGTCTCCTCCGTCCCATTTTATGTGGTCAGGCATGCCAAAAGACCCTCTGAAAAGAGGGTCTCTCCTATTGGCGTTAGAACAACTATTGCTCCAAGGAGTAATTATGGAGGTTCCTATGGAAGAGTGGGGGTTGGGTTTCTACTCAAACCTTTTCACAGTCCCGAAGCCAAACGGGGACATAAGACCCATATTGGACCTAAAGAGTCTAAACAAATTTCTAAACGTCCGGTCTTTCCGGATGGAGTCGATCCGATCGGTCACCGCTGCCCTACAAGGGGAGGAATGGTTAGCCTCGATCGACATCAAAGATGCTTACTTGCATGTTCCCATCTTTCCAGGTCATCAAAAATTCCTACGCTTTGCAGTAGAAGGGCGCCATTTTCAGTTCAGAGCCTTACCATTCGGTCTGGCCACAGCACCACGAGTGTTCACAAAAATTCTGGCCCCACTGTTGGCCGATCTAAGAACACGGGGTGTAACGATAATGGCATACCTAGACGACCTGTTGTTGATGGACCACTCAGTTGCCAAGCTAGAAGTGGTAATTGTCGATACAATCAAGTATCTAGAGTCTCACGGTTGGGTCATCAACCTGGACAAGTCAGCCCTACAGCCAGTGAAAAACCTGGTATATCTAGGGCTACGGCTGGATTCAGACCAGAGGAAGATTTTCTTACCTCTAGACAAGGTATCCTCTTTGAGGGCCTCGGTCCGTCTGCTTTGTGCAAAAAGACAGCCGTCCATACGCCTGTGCATGAGGCTGCTAGGAAAGATGGTAGCATCATTCGAAGCTGTACCATACGCCCAATTCCACTCAAGGAATTTACAAAGGGCCATATTGTCAGCCTGGAACGGAAAAGTTCAGGCTCTAGACTTCCCGATGGCTTTGTCCCCTTCCGTTCGGAAGAGTCTCTGCTGGTGGTTGATCCCCCAGAATCTCCAGAAGGGAAAACCCTTCAGCCCGATATCTTGGAAGGTGGTCACTACAGATGCCAGCCTTATAGGCTGGGGGGCAGTACTGGAGCAATGGTCTCTCCAGGGCAGATGGTCAAATGTAGTAAAAACCCTGCCCATCAATCTCTTAGAGATACGAGCAGCCCGGTACGCCCTAGTAGCCTGGACATCCAGACTCCAAGGGTCCCCTGTCAGAATTCAATCAGACAATGCCACAGCAGTGGCATATATCAATCATCAGGGAGGCACCAGGAGTCGTGCAGCCCAGAGGGAAGTAAGTCACATCCTGGAATGGGCAGAAAAGCATGTCCCATGTATATCAGCTGTCTTCATTCCAGGGGTGGAGAATTGGAAGGCGGACTTTCTGAGTCGCCAACAGTTATGCCCAGGGGAATGGTCCCTTCATCCCGAGGTCTTCCGAGCAATATGTCAGCGGTGGGGAACACCGGATGTAGATCTGCTAGCATCCAGATTCAACGCAAAGGTGGACAGATTTGTCTCCCGGACAAGGGATCCCCTCGCTTGCGGCTCGGATGCTCTGGTGTTCCCTTGGGATCAGTTCAGACTGATATATGCATTCCCTCCGCTACAATTGTTGCCTCGACTCCTTCGCAGAGTCAGGTTGGAGAAGAAGCCGGTGATCCTGGTGGCTCCAGCGTGGCCCCGAAGGGCCTGGTACGCGGAGATCATCAAAATGTCTGTGGGGAGTCCTTGGACCCTTCCACGTCGTCCGGACCTGCTTTCGCAAGGACCGATATACCACCCTTCCTTACTAACTCTAAGTTTAACGGCCTGGCTATTGAATCCCACATCCTAAAGAAGAGAGGTCTCTCTAACTCTGTGGTATCAACTATAATCAATGCCAGGAAGCCTGTATCCAGGCAGATCTACTATAGAGTTTGGAAGGCGTACATCACTTGGTGCGAGGCCAGAAAATGGCATCCACGTAAGTACGTTATAGGCAGAATTCTGGACTTCCTGCAGTGGGCTGTAGACAGGAAGTTTGCCTTAAGTACTATCAAGGGCCAGGTTTCGGCCTTGTCAATACTATTGCAAAGGCCCCTGGCTATGCATTCACTTGTCAAATCCTTTATGCAAGGTGTGACTCGTATTATTCCACCGATTAAGGCTCCCATATGCCCATGGGATCTAAATTTGGTTCTGTCGGTTCTGCAGAAGCAGCCATTTGAACCTTTGCGGCACATTTCCTTGGTTCTACTCACCAGGAAATTGATATTTTTAGTAGCCATATGCTCGGCTAGAAGAGTGTCGGAATTAGCCGCCATGTCCTGTAAAGAGCCATATCTGGTTATCCATAAGGACAGAGTAGTATTACGTCCTCACCCAGCCTTTCTTCCTAAGGTGGTATCGAGGTTTCACTTGAACCAGGATGTGGTTCTTCCTTCTTTTTTCCCCAAACCAAGCTCGGTAGAGGAAAAGTTATTGCATTCTTTGGATGTAGTAAGAGCAGTTAAAGCTTATCTAAAAGCCACTGCTCAGATTCGTAGAACGGATTCTTTGTTTGTTCTGCCGGAAGGCCCCAGAAAGGGTCAGGCAGCATCAAAATCTACTTTAGCCAAGTGGATTCGACAGGTCATAATACAAGCCTATGGCTTGAGAAGTAGACCGCCTCCGTTCAAAGTTAGGGCGCACTCCACGAGAGCAGTTGGAACTTCATGGGCAGTGCATCACCAGGCCTCCCTGGCGCAAATTTGTAAGGCCGCAACATGGTCTTCAGTACACACGTTTACTAGGTTCTACCAGGTAGACGTTAGAAGTCAGGAGGATGTCGCCTTTGGGCGCAGTGTGTTGCAGGCCGCAAAAGATCCTCATGCCTGATGGCGCCCAGCTTATGTATGGTGTATCCCCCCCCTCATGTGGCATTGCTTTGGGACGTCCCACATAGTAATGACTATGCTGCTCTGTGTCCCGTGATGTATGAACAAGAAAGTAGGATTTTTAAAACAGCTTACCTGTAAAATCCTTTTCTTGGAGTACATCACGGGACACAGAGCTCCCACCCCTCTTTTGGGGACACGTATTGCTTTGCTACAAAACTGAGGTACTCCCGGATGGGAGGGGCTTATATAGGGGAGGGTACTTCCTGTTTTGGAAGTTGCCAGTGCCAGCACCTGAAGGTAATTCTATATAACCCACATAGTAATGACTATGCTGCTCTGTGTCCCGTGATGTACTCCAAGAAAAGGATTTTACAGGTAAGCCGTTTTAAAAATCCTACTTTTTCCTGCCGAGAAAACCGGTCGTGTGTACGAGGCATGAGAGTTTCACTGAAGCTGGACAATATACCTATCGGTATACTTTTGCCATTGTGACAAGGAGAGCTGCAGCTCTTCTATACAATAGCCACATCATTTGCCCCCTCTATCCCCCTGTCCATTTACAGTATGCCCTGTATTTTGTGAGTCTTTCACAAAATACAACACATTCTGTAAATGGACAGGGGGACCCGAAGAAGCAGACTGTATGGCTTCTGTGTAGGGGAGTCGCAGCTCTTTGTTGCAGCGCTGAAAATACGTCAATTTACGCTATATATTATAGCACATTTAATTAAAAAAATGTACACCATAGGCTCCCCCTCTTTCCCCAGCCTCCCATCACCCCTAACCTCCACGTATCTCACTGACACCGATGCCAAAGCAATCCTCCTCAGAATGACAACACCATTGCAGCGGCATTTTCTTCTCCTACTGACAACGCATCTGCATTTTTTTTCTCCACTGAAACTGATGCAGTGACACCACTGATGCACAGGCAGTTCTTTCCATCTAGTGACACCACCGATGCAAGGGTATTTATTTCTTCATGACTGTCAGACCCATATTTTACTGCCGGACAGTATGTGCATGACTATTAAACTCTTCAGCTAGCTGCACTGTGCCCCAACCATTACATGTTTTGGCCCTGCCCCCTGACCCACCCTAAGAAAGGGGAGGGCACAGTTTAGGATCTTGACCCTGGGTACTGATGACCCTGCCCAGGCACTGTCAGCAATGGGAAGCCTATATATTTTTTCACAATACGACTTCCAAGACATACTCAACATAAACCAGCGCAGATTTCTATGTAGATTATCAAACACTAATAAACCCTACAGCTTACTAACTGCACATGTTCTGTAGGGTATCTGTACCACTGCATTGACTACTCACTGCAATTAAAATGTCTAGATTATTTACAAAATTACAGATATGTTCCAGTTTCCAAAACCATACTTGAGAAAGCTTGGAGTGTCCTAAAACATTAATTTATATAAAAAAAATTGATTCCGTGGGCATTCAGCTTTGTTCTTTCACAAAACTGTTCTTGCATCTTTTTTTTAAAATAAATGTGGTTATCCTCAAAGTAAGTAGCATGGCATTTAGTGTTATTTTTTCTGAAATCGTTCATTTCCACTAGTGGCTGGAATATCTCATCCTGGAGAAATAGTTTTTCATCTCCTCAGTATCGACCTCTTCAGTCCCAAGCCCAATCACTGTTCCATTACTGATATCTTCCTTTAACCTCCTCTTAGATATAGTCAGATTGCCTGGGTTTTCCATCATTTGAGGTCCTGTGATCAGAACATAGCAGGCATGTCGGCTGCGTTCAAACAAAGCCACTTTCGAGACAAAAGTAAAAAACAAAAATATATTATTTTGCTTTGCTTAATTTTGCATAATAATAGTACCAAAAAGCAAAATGAAATGTTAAAGACTAACTTTTTCCGCAACTCCTGACACTTTTGAAATTTGTGCAGCTTTGCTGGGCTCCCCCACAGCACATCCACCCACAGAGATCTGTGAATAAATATACTACAAGCCCCATCAGCAAACTACTCCATGAAAAACAAGCGTGGTGAACACCGCACTAGTAGTCCACTGACACTTCCTCCAGCTCTTGAAATGTTAGTCTGTACCAAGGTACGGACAGGGACCTGGAGAAAGAGTCTGCAGGTGCCTGGCACTGCACCTATGATCCATTGATCTAATTTGTAAATAGAGAACTTAGCCTTAAGCACAATACAATAAAAATAATATAATGGGTCACAGCCATTGCGAATGCACACAGCCATTCCTACTATAAGTCTTTCCTACTCTCTTCTCATTAATGGTTTCTCTCTACCCTAACCCTTTCCTGCTATCATGTTAATTATTATAGCAGAATATGCCTATTTACAGCACACCAGATCAGTAACCCTTACAGCTGCTGCATTTTTTCCAATCTTTACCTTAAGCAACCATGAATGTTTATGACAGTGGTGCCTGGGAACCAGTCGTGCTAATGATTGCAAAGCTGGTTCAAAAACCAAGATCAATATCTTGCTCATAAAACAGAAGGCAGTGGCTGCTATACTCTGACATAGGGAAGTATCCAAACTAGGTGTAGGAGGTTTGTATAGGCAATCCCTTAGTGAAGCCTTTTTCAACCAGGGTACCCGGAGGTTTTTTCAGGGGTGCTTTGGCAAAATGCCTAAAAATGTATTACAAATTTGTATACAAGCCAGCAGGTGGATCAAGCCTGCTTTTTAAATTACGCAAAGCCACAGGTTTTCATTATGCACCATTACGACTTTCTACGGCATCCTAACAACTAATGACATAATGAGTTAATAAAGTTATGTTGCCTCCACAGCATCCTTGTTTGACCCTCTCCCACAGCACTCCCACAGAAAATTGAGGGAGAAGAGAAACATAGGAATACAAGTCAGTACCAGTGTGCAAAAGTGTATTTTCTTTGTAAGAATAAATCACCTTTAACGTTGGGTGTCTTACATGTGGATGTTGCTGCATTATGTATATAATGCATTATTTATATATAACATTTTACATTTTAGAATGGGGTGCCTTGAGACTGTTCATAATTTTAAAAGGCGCCTTAAGATTGTTTATAATCTTAAAGGGTGCCTTGACTAAAAAAAGGTTGAGAAACACGGCTTCAGTCCATTTAGTCCAATGTTTTAACCATAAACTGAGCCCTTCAAATAAATGGAGAAGAAAGTGTTAAAAGATTTTACAGTCCAGAAAAAAGTTTATAAAATGCAAGTCCTTTTGAAATGCCAACACATTTAAGGATTCAAGGGATCCCATTCATTGGGGCGACCTATACAATTATAGGTTTTAAGTATTATATTTATAAAACCTGTCTTATATGTCCATTTCGTTGGTCCCTATATGGGTCTAGGTTGTCTGTGTCAAAGGTGAGCAGACCTCTGGAGAGGTCTTCAAGGTCTGGGAGTTTATCACTCTGCAGCTAACTACACACATTGCACTCAGTGCCAAGGTTTGTGACCAAGCAAGATCCAGCGCCCCAAGCAACATTCCAGGGCATCTACACAGCGTGGGGTCCAGTTATGGTTTCCAAGGTATTACTAAGGTTACAAAAATCCAGATTGAACTGCTTCTAATGTTATAGTAGAAGGCAGCGAAGAGATGTTTTAAGAATCCAAAATAAAATGAGCTAGTTAACCATAGAAAGACTTCTTCATAAGGTAGAAGAGGTCCATCATCCATGGACACTAGCAAAAAACAAAGGTCTCACAAAGTGGGGTAGTTATAGGCGTACAGGGGGTTAGCGCATTATACTACTTTTATACTAAGTGTTTGTTTGATATTGTGCCAGATCTGAGTGTTCCTTCTCGATTTATCTACATTTTAATTATGTATAATTATCTGACTTTAAAAACAGGAATGTGTTTAAATTGTAGTTTCTTAACTAAAGACGGAATCTACAAAACTGCCAAATATTTCCTATATAAAGTGTTTCTATTCTATTCTGAATCACATTTTAAAAACTTTTGCATTTGAAATATGCAGTGCATTTCTTCTGCGTGCAGACCTACAGTACTTAATATTATTGTCACATTGCCAATGTCTAATACTGTATATAAAACTGAGTGTTGGAGCTCTCAGGCAGGAGAGCTCTTCACCATATCAGATAGCAATTTTTTTTATGCTCTTGTTGTTGAGCAAATCATAGCACCTCCATTACTCATGGATTGTAAAGAAGCAAGTTTTAAACTTACCACCAAATATGATAATATTTTCAGTGTGACTGTCTAGATGCATAAGTACTTTTGGCTGTGATGAATGAAACATGTACAGGTTTTCTTTTGGCTCCATCTACAATGAAGAAGGCAGATGTCATTTCTAAATATTTATGCAATATATTTATTAGACATTTAATGATTAAACATTTGAAAAATGCACAGTTATTGTATATAAAGTAAAATGAAATCACTGTAGAACAAGGTATTTTGCAAACGCAAAAGCTTCTTTACTAACTACTAGACTGCATGCTTGAAACAGCGAAAGTGGTGTTGCTGTTTATACAATCTATGACAGGACAAATCACTTGTAAAGTAAATTATATCAAACAAGTTGTATATCCTAATGTGGAAAAAAAATGAAAGCAGTATTAAACCCAAAAGCAAACATTTATTATATTGCAGCTTACCAATTCTTAGATGTGATGGCTCTATTCGTTTCCTTGTTTTAGGCTTTCTTTGTTCTATTTTCATCTGGTGGTTTTCAACAGCAAATCTGTTTTTCAAAAGCCCAAGCTCTCCAGTAGAATGTATCAGTTTACATAGATGAGACAAACTATTTAACACTGGCAGAGTGTGATCAGCCTTTACTTATCCATGCAAAACCTTCATCCCAAAAAGGGAAAAAAAAAAAAACTGTTTGCTGTAACTGCTTATAAAGTGTGAGCTGGAGTTTGGCTTCAATTTGTTTTCCGTGGTCTACTGGGTCTTTTGGTGTTGTTGAGCTCACCGGTGCGTTCTTTCTTTTTAAGGATGTTCCAAACAGTTGATTTGGCCACACCTAATGTTTTTTCCATCTCTCTGGCTTGCTTCACTGATAGTGACAGCTCTTTGGATCTCATATTGAGAGTTGACCGCAACAGATACCAAATGCAAATAGCACACTTGAAATGAACCCTGGACCTTTTATCTGCTCTTTGTAAATGGGACAAGCACATCTTGTTCGTTTAATTTCAAGTCCATTGTGGTGGTGTATAGAGCAAAAAAGATTAGAATTGTGTGTAATATATATATACACACACTGTATATATATAATTATACATACAGTGTGTATATAAGTTTCAGACTGCAAAGGATTTGCAACCAAGTATTAAAAAGTGAAAGTTTGATATATGATTGTTAATCTGTCCCATTACTTTTGGTCCCTTAAAAAGTGGGAGGCACATATACAAACTGTTGTAATTCCTGCACCATTCACCTGATTTGGATGTAAATACCCTCAAATTAAAGCTGAAAGTCTGCAGTTAAAGCACATCTTGTTCGTTTCATTTCAAATCCATTGTGGTGGTGTATCGAGCCAAAAAGATTAGAATTGTGTCGATGTCCCAATATTTATGGACCTGACTGTATATAAATTACAAAATTACACCATTGCTGATATATGTGAAACATTAAAGCGGTAGTATACCCGCAAAAAAACAACCTGTAAGGCAAAGTCATAATGAGCTAGTATGCACCGCATACTAGCTCATTGTGAAATACTTACCTTAGAACGAAGCGTCGGCATCGCATCCGGGTCACCACCGGGGGAGCTGACATTTCCCCATCAGTGTTTTTTCAGTGTTCGCGGCTCCGGCGCTTTGCGTGTCTGGAGCCACAATCTAATTTCCGGCAAGAAGCTCTGATTTTCCAGCAGCATCCTCCGGACCTCCAGAGCGCATGCGCCACCGATATTCATTTTACCTACAGGTAAGCCTTATTATAGGCTTACCTGTAGGTAAAAAATGTTAAAGCGGGCTATACAACCACTTTAAAATATGATATTTATAACAGCTTACCTATAAAATCATTTTCTTGGAGTACATCACGGGACAAAGAGCCTTAAGAATAACTAAATGGGTTATGTTGCACCTTCAGGTGATCGGACACTGGCACACCCAAGACAGGAAGTTCCCCTCTATATAACCCCTCCCATACAGGGAGTACCTCAGTTTTGTAGCAAAGCAATAAGTATCCCAACAAGAGGGGCGGGAGCTCTGTGTCCCGTGATGTACTCCAATTTTATTCTATTTTCTTTCTCGTACATCACGGGACACAGAGCCTTAATAATAACTAAATGGGATGTCCCAGAGCAGGGGTCGGCAACCCCCGACACGCGTGCCAGACTTGGCACGTGGCCACCCTTCGGATGGCAAGTCAGAGCGATCCTGGAAAACCAACCCTCTCACGTAAAAGCCGGTCTAATTCAGCGGCTGTATAAGAGAATCAGTGTGGCTGGTTCCTGCCCACCTCTCTTCTCGCATCTATTATCCATCTGTGCAGTGAGGGAGTTGGATGCCCTGGGGTCAGACAGCGCAGTGGTAAGTGGCAGCGGCAGTCTTTTATCAGCTGGCTCATGGCCATGCTTCTGTATTCTGATCGTGCACCTGTTGTCTGAACAAGCCTCTCCCTAAGTAGCCAAGCGACTGACTCAAACTGAAGGTGAGACCGTGCTGGCTGTGGATGGGATTAACTGGTTGTTTAAGCAGTGGCGGCAAGGGGGGCTGTGCTGAAAAATCATGGAATCCTGGTATTTTCCCCGCCTCTGCCTAATGCAGCTCAAAGTGCACGCAGAGAGGGGTCCACTCCCCCACTGCTTGCAGAGAAAATACCGGCCGGGCTGAGTGAACAAGTGACAGATAAGTGTGTTTTAGCTCTCCCCCCTCGGCTGAAAGGCATGAGAGGAGAGCGCCTGAAGCTGCACGCAGGAGTTCTGGATGCCATTGCCCAGCAGATGGTCACTTTACTCTTTAATACTATGCACGTTGCAGGTCACAAAGCTCTGCATCCTTTTTCCTAATGGAATGCTCCCCTGGGATAAGGTCAGCAGAGAGACACAGACCGTGCCTGAGCAGAAAAGACAGAGGCTTTTATCAGTTTAGCCTGCGCCTGCTCTGTGTGCCGACGTGCTCGCTGGAATCCACGTGCACGTTGGGTGGCAGCCACGTCCCCCTCTCTCCCCGCCGCCTGTAGGCATAAAAGCGTCTCTTGCGTGTGCACAATAGCAGATGGTGGGCGGGGGGGGGGGGGGTGCAGAGGAACAAGGATCTAAACTCACTGAACCACTGGGAGCCTTGCAGGCGGCGAGGGACCCCCCCTTTCTAACTCGTGGCAGAGCCTGAAGCGGAGGGAGTGAGCTGATCCAAGGACCTGCTGACACTGAGCATCTTACACAGGAAAGCATGGTAAGAAAACACCAGGTATGTACTTTGGCGCCCTCTAGAGGCGGAAGACAGGCAAGACATGCAACTACTCAAAGAAGAAATCCTTAAAGCGGAGTTCCACCCAAAAGTGGAACTTCCGCTTAAACCACTCCTCGCCCCCTTACATGCCACATTTGGCATGTAATTTTTTTTTGGGGGGGGAGTGGGGGCTTCAGTAGGAGTGGGACTTCCTTTCCCCCTTCCACCCTGGGGTCGCCTAGGTGATACATCATATCGCCTTTTTGCGGCCCCTCCCTGTAGGCGATCACCTGGGACGTGACAGGTCCCAGGCGATCGTCTGTCCACTCAGAGAGCGCTGCGCCGTTCGTGCATGCGCAGTGAGTGCCCGGCCGTGAAGCCGAAAGCTGTCACGGCCGGGTGCCCACACTATGAATGGAGGCGCCGGCGGAGAAGGGGGGAGAGGAGCGGAGCTTCGGGCGTCGCTGGACAGTGGAACAGGTAAGTGTATGTTTATTAAAAGCCAGCAGCTACACTTTTTGTAGCTGCTGACTTTTAATAAACATAAAAAAGGCTGGAACTCCCCTTTAAGAGCATCTAATGATGTTTCTTAGGATTATCTTCACTTAGTTTATCCCGCCGCAGGATACTGCTGAGGACCAGACAGACCCAATCTTCACCCATCACGGCGGGCCATGTCGTGATAGACCTTCAGGGACTTGGGTTCCCATTAAAGGGGACCTCTGACCTGGACCTGTATAGCACCCCACCAGAAAACCTTTGGGCATTTAGATTTATTCCCAAAGTGCTGGATCCCAGGGTCCAGTCCTACCAAGAGAGACGTTACAGGCAAAACCTTGTTCTTCCACAAGGCCCGGGTACCATCCATCTTAGCCTTTATTGGCATTTTGGATGAATCCACTTGCATAGCTCCTTGATCCTGCAGGGATCCCTCAGCGGAGCTTCTTCTTAGCACATCTTTAACTGTGACCAACACCTTAGACACTGGTGAAAAAACGTAGGTACTCCCTGTATGGGAGGGGTTATATAGAGGGGAAATTCCCGTCTTGGGTGTGCCAGTGTCCAATCACCTGAAGGTGGAACATAACCCATTTAGTTATTATTAAGGCTCTGTGTCCCGTGATGTACGAGAAAGAAACATAGTTACTAACCAGATTGATTGTCTTTCAACAGGAGCTGTGTCATCGCCTTTTGCTAGGTAACAATTCTTAATGTCAGAAATACTTACCTAAATCCAAAGTCACGTGACGAAAGTCTTATGCCGCGTACACACGGACGTTTTTCTCGTTGAGAAAAACGACATTTTTCCCATTCGACGAGAAAAACGATCGTCTGTGGGCTTTCTGTTGTTTTTTTCGACGAGAAAAACGGCATTAAAAACGACGCGAAAAATTAGAACATGTTCTAATTTTTCTCGTCGTTTTTTTCGACATGTTTTCCGCGGCAGTGTTTCCCATTTCGACCAAAAAAAAAAAATGACATTTAAAACGGCCGTGTGTGGGGGGAACAAGCTGTTCCTCGTTCTTAACGTTGATTTTCTCGACGGTGTTTTCACCGTCGAAAAAATTGATCGTGTGTACGCGGCATAAAGATTCAAAAACTCAATATTGTAGCGTCTCTTTAGATAGGAGACATGACATGGAATTATTAATACAAACAGCATGAACAGCTTCATTATCACCTGCAGAGGTACAGTTTTTAGTTTTGGTTGCTCTATTGCATATAGATCTTCTCGGGTTATTCAGTTCTAATTATACGTGACCAGTTGAATTAGTTAGGATGTTTAAGTGCTTGTAGTCAAAATAAAAAATGACAAGGACGTGACATTTAAACAAACTATTAATAAAAAGATAACACTAAAACTGTGTATACAGGTGAAACTTTGTCTATTGTTTTCATCAAAGGACAAGAATATCTTTTAGTAAAAAGGTACACTAAAGCCTCGTACACACGACCGAGAATCTCTTCGTAAAAAAACCCGTTGTTTTTCTCTACGAGATTCTTGTCAAGCTTTTCTTGCATACACAATGTCAATTCCAAGTCTCGTCATTGTAAAGCGCGGTCACGTACAACGGCAGTATAAAGGGAAAGTTTGATTCCAATGGCGCCACCCCTTGGGCTGCTTTTGCTGATCGCGTTTTAGTAAAAGTTTGGGGAGAGACGATTCGCGCTTTTCAGTCTTCGTGCTTTCAGTTCGCTTTAGCGTGACGAATGTGCTATCTCCATTACGAACGCTAGTTTCACCAGAAGGAGCGCTCCCGTCTTACACTTGATTCTGAGCATTAGCGATTTTTTAAGACTTGGAAAAGCATACACACGACCGATTTTCTCGTCGGGAAACAGGCAGACGAGAATCTCGACAAATAAAACGAGAATCCTGATGAGAAAATAGAGAGCAGGTTCTCTATTTTTCTCGTTGAGATTCCCGGCAGTTTTCTCGACGAGAAACAATACACACGAACGGCTTTCTTGGCAAGAAAGCTCTTCCAACAGTTTTCTTGTTGTTTCTTGACGAGAAAACCAGTCGTGCGTACGAGGCTTTAGTCTCCATTCCTAGCCAAACTATACTAGAAACAGTGCAGGGCTGAACCTATGCAAACAAATGAGTAATATTACTATACAAAAGTAAGGATGAGCTCAGGCGTGTTCACAACCCGCACGTGCAGAGCTGCCAGGAAGAAACCCCGACTGGGCTCATCCTTATACAAAAGCACTTAAGTTAGTTTCAAAGTGAAAAGATCTTTTGTATTTTTGCAATTAGTGACAATCACCCATACACAAGACAATCCGTGAAATGACAATACACATATAAGATGTAATTTGTGAAAAATCCCCCAAATCTGTATTAGTTGTTCATACATGTAGCATAATGTGAACAATCACAATGTGCAAAAGTTCACTCCAATAGTGAAGAGCCAATACAAACAGACTTCCTTGACACTCTACGAATGCGTGATCATAAGCGCTTGTGAGATAAACCCCAAAAATATCAGATGGTCTCTGCTCCTTAAAGTGTTTGTTAACCCCAAAAAATAAAATAAAAATCCTGTTCCCTTGTGCTGTGTAATTTGGCCCCCTGTAACACCTGAAATACCTGGCTGATCCTGCCAGTTTCTGCCCTCCTCTCTATACGCTGACCACGATATATCAGGGCTGCTGAGCACTGACACCATGGTCAGCGTACATGCCGCCGTCATCCGCAGCCTGCTCTCCTGTGTCTGTGTCTCCCTCTGAACTCCTCCCCCCTCCCTGCCTGTCAGCTCCTCGATCCTCCCCTCCTGCTCTAAAAAACTGTACTTTTTTTCTATAGTTCCCACTGATATAGAACATTAAGCTCCCCAGTGGATGTCATTTATAAAAATATGCGGTATAATAGCTTACCTTCAGAGCACCGTTCGGTGCTCACGTGACTGCCCGCCGGTCTCCTCCCCTCCTCTCCTCTTCCCGGCTGACTTCAGCTGGGGTTTCCCAGAACCTTCTCCTGCAGCTATCACATCAGGAGAGGAGACCAGCGGCCAGTCAGCTGAGTAAGCCGTTATACCGCATATTCTTATAAATGACATCCATTAGGGAGCTTACGGTTATATATCAGAGGGAACTGTAGAAGAAAAATGTTTACCTTAACAAAACACTTTAAACATATGGAACCAAGCTCACAATAAAATATAAATAAAACAAAAAGATGCCCTATATAGTGTATTAAATTAAAAAAAAAGCCACATTTTTTTTTATTTTTTTTTACGGAACAAGACAAAAACAAAAAAATATGTGAGAATGCACACTCGCATTCTCCAAGATAACGATATTTCTCATTAAAACATCCAAACAAGCTCTGATCCAATGGCCACTTTGCATGATGATGTCACGTCAGGTTTCATCCTACACATTCCTTGGTAGATGATGTCGTCAGGGGCAGGACGGAGCCTGACGCGACATTGTCACGCATACTGGCCATCGGATCGGAGCTTGTTTGGATGTTTTAATGAGCGGTACCTTTATCCTGGGGATTGTCAGTGTGCCCTCTTAGATATTTTAATAAAGTGGCTTTTTTATTCACTACACTATATGGGGCCTCTTGGTTTTATTTACAGTATCTCACAAAAGTGAGTACACCCCTCACATTTTTGTATTGATTTTATTATATCTTTTAATGTGACAACACTGAAGAAATTACACTTTGCTACAATGTAAAGTAGTGAGTGTACAGCTTGTATAACAGTGTAAATTTGCTGTCCCCTGAAAATAACTCAACACACAGCCTTTAATGTCTAAATCGCTGGCAACAAAAGTCAGTACACCTCTAAGTGAAAATGTCCAAATTGGGCCCAAAGTGTCAATATTTTGTGTGGCCACCATTATTTTCCAGCACTGCCTTAACCCTCTTGGGCATGGCGTTCACCAGAGCTTCACAGGTTGCCACTGGAGTCCTCCTCCACTCCTCCTTTTAGATTTACAAAAAACATATCATATGAGGTCAAACCTAAAAACTTTCAATATGTGTGCAATCAGGCAGGCTGTTGCACTACATAGATGAAGGTAAATCTAAGGGAAGTTGAACAAGAAAATTGTATAATGTACGGCCAGCTTTAGCGTAGTTACATTTTCAATTCAGACATGACTAATTATTATTATTATTCAGGATTTATATAGCGCCAACAGTTTACGCAGCGCTTTACAATATAAAAGGGAGACAATACAGTTATAATACAATAAAATACAAGAGGGTTAAGAAGGCCCTGCTCAGAAGAGCTTACAATCTAATAGGGTGGGGTAGGAGGTACAAAAGGTTGTAACTATGGGGAATGAGCTGATGGAAGTGGTGAGAGATTAGTTGGAGACTTGATAGGCTTCCCTGAAGAGATGAGTTTTCAGGGATCGCCTGAAGGTAGCAAGATTTCTTATTCTCAACTCATCTGCAATATCAACAAGATATTCTACCTCTTGCAACTACTTTACCTTCATCATAAGCACATTCAATAAAATACCCAAATTTAGGTAATGACTTGCATTTGACATCAGAGATGCTTCTGAGGTGATTGGAAATTACTGAATTTGCATTTGACCTGCTTCAAACTGCTTTAGTATTCCCATGGGTTTTATGGTGCTCTGACACAAACAAAAGCTGGCACAGACCCCAAAGCCAGCCATAGATGGTCGAAATCTCGGCCAGTTCAGCAGGGACTGGCTGAGATTCGATCCAACTATGCGCAGGCTGATTGTACCAAAGTCTATCCATTAACAGTACTACTAGCATGTCGTATTTCTAGCCTTTGATTATTGTCAGCAGCAATAATCATTGTGTTCTCCCCGCAGGGACGGCTCCCCATGGGAGGGAGTCCCCATTAACACTGGCTGTTTTGATGGAAGAATCAAGCAAATTTCTGGCTGCAGGAAAGAAAATTGCATAATCTGTGGCCACGTAACACCCTCCATGCACATGAGATGTTTGTCAGTAGTGTTTGTGGAACCTTAAATTAGATAGGAACATAGGATTTATTGGTAAGGCTAGCCCAGGGCCTGGAAAAAAAATGTGAAAGATGAATCCAGAAACCCTCTCTTGAAAAGTCTAGGCTGTAAAACAGAACCAACAGGCAATTTTCATCTCTTTAAAGTGGTTGTAAATCGGAAAAAACAAACAAAACAAAACAAAAAAAAACCCCTGCAAGACAAAGCCATAATGAGCTAGTATGACTAGCATACTAGCTCATTATGCATTACTTACCTTAGATCGAAGCCCCCAAAGCCGTTCTCATCACCTCCTCAGGCCGCAGACATCTCTTCACAGATACCCGGAAGGTTACTTCCGGGTATCGCCGCTTCGGCACTCTGATTGGCCGGAGCGGCGATGACGTCACCACGCATGCGTGCGGGAGCCGTAAAAACCGGCATTGCCGGTTTTATCAATGGGATGCTCACTGTGCCTTTTGCCGTTGTCTACAGCGCGCATGCGCCATAGACAACGGTGCATTATTTTTTGGCAAATATTGAGCTGCGGTTTCCAAAGCGAGCAAAGTCTTTTCTTGTATTATCATTTTGCCCCTGTTCAAATCATTAGTAAGACCTCATCTGGAATATGCAGTTCAGTTTTGGGCCCCAGTTCTCAAAAAGGATATCGGGGAACTGGAGAACGTGCAGAGAAGGGCAACCAAACTGATAAGAGGCATGGAGGAGCTCAGCTATGAGGAAAGATTAGAGGAACTGAATTTATTCACTCTTGAAAAGAGGAAATTAAGGGGGGATATGATTAACATGTACAAATATATAAGGAGTCCATATAGTGAACTTGGTGTTGAGTTATTCACTTTACGGTCAACACAAAAGACAAGGGGGAACTCTTTACGTCTAGAGGAAAAGAGATTTCATCTCCAAATACGGAAAGGTTTCTTCACAGTAAGAGCTGTGAAAATGTGAAATAGACTCCCTCCAGAAGTGGTTCTGGCCAGCTCAGTAGATTGCTTTAAGAAAGGCCTGGATACTTTCCTAAATGTACATAATATAACTGGGTACTAACATTTATAGGTAAAGTTGATCCAGGGTAAATCCGATTGCCTCTCGGGGAATCAGGAAGGAATTTTTTTCCCTGCTGTAGCAAATTGGATCATGCTCTGCTGTTTTTTTTTTGCCTTCCTCTGGATCAACTGTGGGTATAGAATTGGGTATATGGGATTGTACGATATTTTTTATTTATTTTTTTATGGTTGAACTGGATGGACTTTGTATTTTTTCAACCTGACTAACTATGTAACTATCTCCTAAACTGTGTAGGTTTAGGAGATATTGCAAACACCTACAGGTAAACCTTAATCTAGGCTTACCTGTAGGTGTAACTTCCGGTAGAGGGTTTACAACCACTTTAATTTGTTACCCTGTAGCAAAGCAAGTGAACTGACAAATTTAGCTGTAATTTGGAGGGTGTAACATACTACTGCTTCATAATTTAATATATGGTCTATTTAACAAATTTAGTTTAAAATTCAGACACGATTTTACAGTGCTTTGCCTAGCTATTCATCCCCTTTGGACTTTTCACATTTTGTAGTGTTACAACTTATAAACTAAATAGATTTAAAAACAGTGTTTAACATCACATTTGTACAACATATTTAATGTTTTGAAATTGCGAACTCTTTTTATCATGAAAAAATCTAGTTAAAAAGAATACTTATCAAATATTTGATAGAACGACTTTTGTCAGCAATTTATAGATGTACGTTTTTTCATAGTAAGTCTCTAATAGCTTTTGTGCATTCAAAAGTGCACTAGCTTTGTCAGGTTCGATGGGGACCACTGGTAAACAGGTAATTAAACTGAGGTCTGGACTTTTTATGGGCCATACTAAGATGCACAGGATCTTGATTTTAAAACTTTGAGTGCCTATTAAAGTGGTTGTAAAGTCACCTTGTAAAGTACATACAATCCCCTCTGTTAGAAAACGTTCTATGCTCCAGTGTATGTTCTTTGTAAAATATATGATGATTGCTTGCTGCTCCCTCTCCTGATCTGACAGATACAGTGGGAGGGGCTGAGAATCCCCTGCTGACAGTTGGGAGGAGAGCAGCGAGCAGTCACATGAGCGCCGCTATGAAATAAGGTACAAATCGACATTTTTTACAAAGAACATACACTGGAGCACAGAACATTTTCTAAAAGAGCGGATTGTATTTACTTTACACAGTTATTTAAGGTTATGAAAAAAAAAAAAAGGGGTAAAATGCACTGGACTGCATCAAAAACGTGCATGCAGAAAAGCATCTGGAATGCATCCAGACTGCGTTTCTATGGTGTGAACTGCCCCTTAAAGCAGGGATCTCCAAACGACGGCACTCCAGCTGTTGCACATATACACTTCCCATGAGGCATTGCAAAACTCTGACATTCACAGACATGACTAGGCATGATGGAAAATGTAGTTCCTGACCAAATGGAGGGCCATAGTTTGGAGACCCCTGTTTTTTTTTTTTTTTGTTAGGGTTACAAACACTTTAAGGAACAACCTCCATATGTTTATTGGTGTGGATTTGTTAGATATAGACTCTAACTGGTCACTGGCTACTATTTCAAATATGACTTTAGCTAAAGAAAGAACTAGAATTTTATCTAGATTTTTAATATCTGAATTAAACTGTAGAAATCAGGTTTGGGGGTCCGTTTGGGCTTTTAGATACCCACAGTAATAACATTGAAAGCATGCCTATTACAAACCTCCTCCTGTGTTAGCAGGAGTTGTGGGAGTAGTGCCACAGAATGTCTTAGACCATCTAGCAGTGTTCACGGGTAAAGAATAGGGGCCTCTGTCTGTAAAGTCAGACTCCAAGAAGGCACCATCCTCTGGGGCTAAACTCAGAAGTGTAAGTATGTCTAGGAAAAAGCAGGTTTTTATTGTTGTGTTCTGGGTTTTAGAGGCATAAAGATCTTGATATAAGAAAAGGCATGCTGTTAGAATATCCTTTGTAGTGAAGACCATGGTTCCATCTATGCAGGATACATATAAATATATATAAACTCACAGTGTTGTTAGAATCTGTTGTATATTCTCCCCAAAAAAGGAAAATGGAACGGTGGTCTCCTGTATTCAATATACCAGGATTTTGCCTGGCAGTTCCTACATTCATTTCAATTTCCCACTGCGAAGTTCCACTTTTGCTATCTATAATGACAACCTGCAAAAAATGTAAAGTTTACAATTGAAAAAACATTATTAAAAGACAAAAAATGTTAAATCTGCAAGATCATAGGCATTCAAAGGTCATCAAGGCCTCGTGCACACGGACGTCTAGAGGCTACAAAGTCCTTTAACATTAAATCCCTAATGCTTTCCTGTGCTTTGGGAGCTGCATACAGCCACCAATACAAGAGAATGGCTGTACGCGGCCCAACTTGTGTAAACGCCACATGCTTCTGCATCTGCATTTACTTTTACATGCGCATAAATCAGTTTTCCCCAAATGTGCCACTTTTGCACTTGGGGAAATATGCCATACAGGCATGGAAGGGTGAACGCCAACGCAGAAGTGTTTGACATTTACATAAACACTTCTGCATACTGCCATTCACTTGTACTGGCAGCTTTACGCAGCAACCCGAGGTGGTGCAGGAAAGTGCCAGGAATTTTATACTAGAAGACTTGCAGACTCTAGACATCTGTGTACATGAGGCCTAACACAGCAAATTAAACGTTTCATGTACTATCCTGTAAACCTAAATGTAAAAACATTCATGAGTAATTGATATTGTAAGCCAAGCCAGCAAAATAATTCACATTGTAAACAATATTCCCAACCACTTTTGTCACAATATGCTTGCAGGAAGTCATAAAGTGGTAGTGAAGTCTGTTTTTTTTTCACTTGTACCTACAAGTAAGCCTATAATAAGGCTTACCCGTAGGTGCAGGGAATATCTCCCAAACGTGCAGTTTAGGAGATATTCACATTCTCAGCAGCTGGTAACAACACCGGCACACTGCGCTCTGAATGGACGACATGCTTGAGCATACTAGTACATTAAGACATTAAAGGGGTTGTAAAGGTTCAAGTTTTTTTACCTTAATGAATCCTATACATTAAGGTTAAACAAACATATACGAGAATACTGCCCCCCCCCCGTTTTACTTACCTGAGCCCGTTCACCTGCTGCGCTCGCCCCCCGACGTCCTCTTCGCCGCTCAACCTGCCCATAGATTGGCTAGAGTGGATGGATTGAAAGCAGCGCAGCCATTGGCTCGCACTGCTGTCAATCACATCCAATGACGCGGCTCGCCGGGGGGCGGGGCTGAGTGATACAGTGAGCGGCTATAGCCGCCGGCGGTATCATGGGAGCGCGCCCACAAGAACTAACCACCATGCGAGAGAGCTTGCATGAAGGTGGTTAATTCTTGCGGGGAAGAGCCGAGACAGCCGCCGAGGGACCCCAGAAGACCAGGTTCGGGGCCACTCTGTGCAAAACGAGCTGCACAGAGGAGGTAAGTATAACATGTTTGTTATTTATTATTTATTTTTTATTTGCCTTTACAACCCCTTTAAGGCTCAATTAGAAAAGCTTTAACAAATATGCATGTTTATTAACAGCCATGTGACAATTTTTTAATTACAGTAGACTTCGCTTATAAAAATAGGATTTTTATAACAGCTTACCTGTAAAATCCTTTTCTTGGAGTACATCATGGGACACAGAGCAGCCATAGTAATTACTATGTGGGTTTTACGCCACCTAAAGGTGAATGGACACTGGTACACTCAAGCAGGACCGCCATCAGGAATTTGGGGGGGGGTGGGGTGCTGCTGCCACAAATTGAGAAGTGGGGGGGGGGCGGCCACGAATTGAGAAGCGGGGGGTGCCACCGCCGCAAGTTGTTGAGGTCGGGGGGGGGGGGGGGGGCCTGTGGGTGCTGACGAACAAAGAAAGAGAAAAAAAAAAGGGGGTTTGCCATCCGGGGCCCTGGGGACCTCCGGGCCCCTAACAAAAATAAATCAAAAAATTAAAATATATATTTTTTTTTATTAAAAAAAAATATTTTTATAAAAAAAAAAAAAAAAAAAAAAAAAAAGGGGGTTGCCTCTGGGCCCCTTACAAAAAATAAATAAAATATATATATAAATATATATATATATATATATATATATATATATATATATATATTATATATATTTTTTAATAGAAAATACATAAAAAAGGGGGTTACTATCCGGTGCCCCGGGGACCTCCGGGCCTCTGTGGACCTCTGGGCCCCTTACAAAAAGTTTTTTTATAAAAAAAATATATATATATATATTTTTATAAAAAAAAAAAAAAAAAAAAAAAAAGGGGGGGCGTTGCCACCCGGGGCCCTGGGGACCTCTGGGCCCCTTACAAAAAAATAAATAAATACAAATAAAATTAAATAAATATATTTTTTTTATAAAAAATACATAAAAAGGGGGGTTACCATCTCTGTGCCCCGTAATGTACTCCAAGAAAAGGATTTTACAGGTAAGCGGTTATAAAAAAATCTGATTTTCTTTATCATACATCACGGGACACAAAGCAGCCATAGTAATTACTATGTGGGATGTCCCAAAGCAATGCAATCTGAGGGGAGGGAGACACAAATAAAGGCAGGCCGCCATCAGACGCGAGGACCTATACTGCTACTGTGCCCAAAGGCGGCATCCTCTTGCCATCTTACATCCACCTAATAGAATTTTGTGAACGTATGCACTGATGACCAAGTTGCGGCTTTGCAAATCTGAGTCAAAGAAGCCTGGTGATGCACTGCCCAAGAAGCACTGACTGCCCTGGTAGTGTGCCTTAACTTGAAAAGGTGGAAACTTCCTTTTCAGGCCATAAGCCTGAATAATAACCTGACAAATTCATTTTGAAATAGTCGATGTTGATGCTGCCTGCCCTTTCCTGGGGCCATCAGACAGCACAAACAAAACATCAGTTTTCCGTATCTGAGCTGTCGCCTTCAGATAGGCTTTTACTGCTCTCACTACATCGAGAGAGTAACAATCTTTCTTCCGCAGAACGAGGCTCTGGAAAAAAGGAAGGTAGGGCAACATCTTGATTTAGATGAAAACCTGACACTACCTTAGGCAGAAGAGTTGGGTGAGGACGCAACACCACCTTGTCCTTATGAATAACTAAGTATGGCTCTTTAGAGGAAAAAGCAGCCAATTCTGATACCCTTCTTGCGAGCTTCAGATGCCAAAACCATATTCAATCATGCAGCTCCACCTCATGTTTTTACTGTTTTACTCAATTATTTTATGAACTAATGTCAATATATGAACTAACTATGTTGCGTGATGGAATATGCACTACGATGTCATATGTATTTTACTGTACAACATTTAATAAATTTACTATATCTGACATACTAGCTAATTTTTGCCTTCAATCCGCATGCTTCATACAGAGTCCCGACCCTTTTCTGTTTTCGTACTTACAGGGATGGAGGCTTATTGACTTTATTGTCTCAGGCCTCAATTAAAGTCCCAACCTTTCTCTTTCCATTGAACCAAATAGGGATGGAAGCATGCGTTTTTGAATAGCATTTAGCTGACACAATACCCAATGTGTCAGGCTTTTTTCCCTCTCCCCCTGTCCCTGCCATACTGCGGGATAGGTTTTGGATGGGTTTTTCTGAGCATTCTGACACAACACCCCAGTGTCAGAAATAGTTTTCTTTTCCTACCATACTGTAGGCTAAGTTTGGAAAATGTCCCTTGTCCTGATATCTCCCAGGTAATTTTTGATCCATCAAGACACCCCAATCCACGGCCCCGGGGTCCGGTGTTGTTCGGGGCGTGGTGGGTTTGGCAGTGTGAGTTGGGGCTTTCTCTGACATTGGGAGCTGCGATGCGCATCGGGGGTCCTCCCCCTGGGGTATGGGGTGGTCGCCCCGCTGCGCATCGGCGCCACGCATCCGGCGCGTCACGTCTCACGTCCACTCCGGCTGACGTCATCACGTGAGCGCCGTGTTGTCCATCTGGCGACTGACACGAGGGAGTGAGTATTTGGCACCACTCGCCGGCCGTTCGTTGCCTGGGAGATGACGCCCCCTCCTCCCTTATGTTTGCCAGCGTGACATTGGCGGCTACAGGCATCCACAGCGAGACAATCACTTTCTTTGTGGCACAGGCACCAACACACATAGTCAGGGGTTGAGGAACCAGGAACATCTTGCATTAGGTGAAATGTACCTTCAACTCCACTTATCCAGGTAATTCACTTGTCACCATTCATACACTCCTTTCTTTCCTTCCCATTTCCTCATATTCCTCTCCATGCACACTCTTGTTGGCATACAGTCCCCCTCACCCACTATGACAGTGTTCACCATGTTGGAGCATTTTTATTGTTTGCAACACAGCTTCACTATCACATAGTTTAATGGTAGCGTTCACAGTGTTGGAGTATTCCCATGTCTCCAACACAGTATCACTATCACACATTACAGGCCAGTCCCTTTACCCCCCCCATCTTTTAATTCCCCAATGACGGTGTTTATATGTTAGAGTATCCTCATTGCTCCCAAACAACTTCACCATCACACATTTACCCTGTTTCACTCCTTTCACTTTTCAATGATAGCATTCTCAACGTTGGAGCACTTCATTGCTTTCAACATAGCTACACTATCACATATCTCAGACATCCTGTCTACCACCACCCTTTTCATTCACATTCACTTTCCACCCTTTCACTGCTGCACAAGGGCTCATCACCCTTCAGCAATCTAACACCAACAGTAAACTTTTTGCATTTTACATTCAGTTTTAGATGGCCCAGGAGTCATTTTTCATGTGCCCCTTGACCCTGGTGAAGATCACATGTTCAGTTCTCACAATGTTACCTGCCTCCATGCTGTGCCACCTGCTATGCCGCCTCAGCTTCCATGTCGGACAATGTCCCCGGCCGCCTGCATGCCCTCTGCCGTGCCCATACCATCATCCGACCTGTAAGTATGGTCTGTTGGCTTAAGTGCATATCTTTCTCCCCCTTCTCTTTTTTAAAACAAGTCTAACCTATCATTTGGTATAATGTTCTTGTTTTATAGACATCTATTATCTATCAGCTCCTGATGGGCGGCATGACAGCCGCGAAAAGAGTTGAGCTTCAGATGCCAAAACTATATTCAATCATGCAGCTCCACCTCATGTTTTTACTGTTTTACTCAATTATTTTATGAACTAATGTCAATATATGAACTAACTATGTTGCGTGATGGAATATGCACTACAATGTCATATGTATTTTACTGTACAACATTTAATAAATTTACTATATCTGACATACTAGCTCATTTTTGGCTTCAATCCGCATGCTTCATACAAAGTCCCGACCTTTTTCCGTTTTCGTTTCTTTCTTTTTCTTTCTTTCTTGCGGAGGGTACCGCAACTAAGAACACCAATTTCCTTGTCAAAAGAAGCAAAGGAATATAGCGCATCGGCTCAAAAATCTGTCTTTGTAAAACCGACAGAACCAAATTCAAGTCCCATGGGCACAAGGGGGACCTAACTGGCGGAGCTATACGTGTTACCCCCTGTATAAAGGCCCGGACCAAAGAATGCAAAGCAAGCGGTTTTTGAAAAAACACTGACAAGGCTGAAATCTTGCCTTGATTTTACTCAAGGCCAGCTTCATTTCTACCCCCAAGTGTAGGAAAGAAAGAATTCTACCTATGACATACTTTCGAGGATGCCATCTTTTGGTTTGACACGATAAATATAGGCTTTCCAGACCCAATAATAAATGGTCCTGGAAGCCGGCTTCCTTGCATTAATCAGGATAGTTACCACTGAACCTGAAAGCCCCCGATTCTTTAGAATGTGGGCTTCAATAGTCAAACTGTTAAATTTAGCGATTGTAAGGCAGGATGGAACACCGGCCCTTGCGACAGCAAGTCCGGACGATATGGAAGAGTCCATGAACACCCTACTGTCATCCTTACGATCTCTGCATACCAGGATCTTCTGGGCCACTTCCGTTCCTCTTTGATGTTGCGAAGAAGCCGTGGCAGCAGCTGAACTGGGGGGGGGGGGGAGGGGGAATGCATAAATCAGTAAAAACTGATGCCACGGGGTCACTAACGTATCTGTCCCGTATGCGAGAGGATCCCTTGTGCTTGCCACAAAGTTTCCAACTTTCTGTTGAACCTGGACGCCAATAGATCTATGTCCGGGGTACCCCATCTTTGGCATATTGCTAGCAGTATGTCGGGATATAGAGCCCATTCCCCGGGGAAATTTGTTGACGGCTCAAGAAATCGGCCTGCCAATTCTCCACCCCTGGAATGAAGACTGCAGATGGGCAAGGTACATGCTCCTCTGCCCAGGATAGAATATGATTCACCTCCCTCTGGGCTGCACGGCTTCTGGTGCCCCCTTAGTGATTGATATAGGTCACTGCCATGGTATTGTTGGATTGTATCCTGACGGGACAACCCAGCAACCTGAACGTCCAGGCTATTAGGGCCAGACATGCTGCCCGAATCCATAGGATGTTGATGGGCAAGGTTTTTTTCGGAGTCTGACCACTTCTCTTGGACAGTGATTTCTTCTAGGACTGCACCCCAGCCCAAGAGGCTGGCATCTGTTGTTACTACCTTCTAGGTGACTGGCATAAAGGATTTTCCCTTCTGTAAATTCTTGGTTGTCAACCACCAATTGAGACTCTGCACACCCTTAGGGTCAGACACATGGGGTAATCTAAGGCTTGGGTCTCTTTATTCAAGGCGGACAGAATGCTGCTTTGCAACAGCCTTGAATGAAACTGGGCATAGGGAACCGCTTCAAATGAAGCTACCATCTTCCCTAGCAACCTCATGCAAAAGGCAAATGGAAGGACCCTTCCTTGCCCTAAACACCTGGACCAGCTCTTATAGCGTTGACCTTTGTTTGAGGCAAAAACACCCTTCTTTGGGCTGCGTCTATAACCAGACCTAAATACTCCAGCCTCCTTACCGGACGCAAGAATTATTTTTCTAGGTTGCGAATCCAACCCAGGTGTTCCATATACTTGATCGTGCTGGACACACCCTGGTATAACCGTGATACTGACTGATCTACCAGCAGCAGGTTGTCCAGGTATGCCATTACTGCTATGCCCTGCCCCTTAGTTTTGCTAGTACTGGGCCAGAACTTTTGTAAACACCCGGGGAGCGGTGGGCAACCCGAAGGGTAAGGCCACGAACTGAAAGTGGCAGTGTTCTACCGCAAAACACAGAAACTTCTGATGAGCGGGAAAGATTGGCACATGCAGATATGCATCATTGATGTCTATAGACACTAGAAATTCTCCTCCCCGCAAGGTGGAAACGACTGACCGGATTGACTCCATGCGAAAGGAGCGGATATTTAGGAACCGATTCAGATCTTTGAGATCTAGAATGGGTCTGACATCTCCATTCGGGTTTTGTACCGTGAAGAGGTTTGAATAAAACCCCATGCCCTGCTTTTCTGAGGGGGTTTCTATGATTGCACCCTGAGACATCAACCAGTCTAGCGTCAAAAACAGACCTTCTTTTCACTGGGTCTTTGTGGACGTTCGAGCTTAGAAAGTGAACCGGAGGGAACTTCTGAAACTCTAGTTTGTAGCCTAGGGCTACCACAGAGATCACCCATCTGTCTAGGATCTCTTCTTGCCAAGCCCCTGAAAACCACAGAAGTCTTCCCCCCACCCTATCGAGCAGGGGCGCCCATTCATAAGGAGGCCTTGGAACTCTGTTTTGTAGGCTTCTGCCCCCAGGGCTTCTTCTGACACTGACGGCGGAGGCCGCCGCGACTACCTGGACGCAGACGTTCCTGACACTGGAGAGGAAGCACATTTGAATTAAGGGCGCCTACTCCTTCTCTTAACCGGTAGAAGGGTACTCTTACCACTTGAAATTTTTTGGATGTACCTATCCAAATCCTCCCCAAACAACTGTTCCCCATGAAAGGGAAAACCAGCCAATAGCTTTTTACATGGCGACTCAGCTGACCAATGCTTCAGCCACAGAATTCTATGCATATGCACCAATAGCAGAGCAAGGCGTGATGCCTATCTTTGATGGCATCAACAGCAAAACATAAGGTCCTTTGTAACTCAGCTAAATCACGGGCCTCTTCTCCTCGAGCAGGTACCGCTTTGATAACTTGGCTTAACTTCTTTTAGGGCTTGACAAATACCTATTGCTGCTACTGCAGGTTGTGCTACTGCACCTGCCATGGCAAATGAGGCCCCAAGTAAAGATTCCAGTCTTTATCGGCTGGATCCTTAAACACCTGGACATTGTCATATCTGCTATTTTCCCTTCCAACCCAGCCAGTGTTGAAGCCAAATCGTCCTTGGTGACGTATGCAGAGGCTGAAATGTTGGAAGAAGCTGCAACACCTGAGGGTCTGGATGGCTCAGACTGGCCAGTCGCTTCAGGTCTCTCAGGGGAGGATGGTGCTGTGCAAGCGTGACTAGGATCCTCAGACCCCCGACCTCAGTGCCCTTGCGCTCCTCCCTGTTGAATTCCCCCCCCTTTTTTTTTTTTTACAAAGTAGTTGAATTCCCTTTTTTACTTTGGGAAGACATATTCCTAAGCACAAAAGCAGAGGTACTAACACAATGCATCCACTGCTGAGCACTAGTCCAGCAATGAGTATTATGCTGCTATAAAATTGCTCTGCCTGATGCTGAGTAGACGTGTCTTCAAAATGCCTGTGAGCAATGCTCATACAGCTTACATGCCCCCTCATATGCTCTGTGTCCTCCTCCACCCACCACCACACTGTTTTCATTGAGAAACTTTTATAAAGGGAGAGAGCCCTGCATGTGCGCCGTGCACGCCGAACCTCGTGCACGTCGGCCACTAAGCCACGTCCTCTGTGTCATAGGATCGCCTCCTCCCTCTTACAAAAAAGGGGTATTTCCCCGCGCTCGCGTAAAACGTGGTCCCGCAATTGGGACGGCTGGGGTGGGGGAGCACTTCCAGGGGAAACCTTAAGTGCCTGCAGGCAGGAGATCCCCATGTCCCTTCTGGTGGCTGCTTTTATCGGAGCAAGGCTGTTCTGTCTGAAGCTGACACTGAGCAAAAAAACTGGAGAAGCATGGTAATGTTAACTCTCAGGTATGCACTCTCACACCCTTTAGTGGAGACGACAGGCAAGACATAGTCTCCTCAAGTAGAGAAGTCCATAAGTGAACCTAGGTTCCTTAAGATCTTCTTAACTTACCATTCCCGCCGCAGGATACTGCTGGAAATCACAGACAGACCCAATCTTCACCCATTAGGGCGGGCCATGTCACGACGGACCTTCAAGGTCTGGGTCCCTTTTTTATATGGGGTCCACTCCCTTGGACCTGTACATCACCCTGCCAGAGCAACCTTTGGTATAGTATATACAGTGGGTATGTAAAGTATTCAGAACCCCTTAAATTTTTCACTCTGTTATATTGCAGCTATTTGTTAAAATCATTTAAGTTTATTTTCTTCCTCACAGCACCCCATATTTACAGAAAAATACAGAATTGTTGACATTTTTGCAGATTTATTAAAAGAGAAAAACTGAAATATCACATGGTCCCAAGTATTCAGACCCTTTGTTCAGTATTTAGTAGAAGCACCCTTTTGATCTAATACAGCCATGAGACTTTTTGGGAAAGATGCAACAAGTTTTTCACACCTGGATTTGGGGATCTTCTGCCATTCCTCCTTGCAGATCCTCTCCAGTTCTGTCAGGTTGGATGGTAAACGTTGGTGGACAGCTATTTTTAGGTCTCTCCAGAGATGCTCAATTGGGTTTAAGTCAGGGCTCTGGCTGGGCCATTCAAGAACAGTCACGGAGCTGTTGTGAAGCCACTCCTTCGTTATTTTAGCTGCGTGCTTAGGGTCATTGTCTTGTTGGAAGGTAAACCTTCAGCCCAGTCTGATGTCCTGAGCACTCTGGAGAAGGTTTTCGTCCAGGATATCCCTGTACTTGGCCGCATTCATCTTTCCCACAATTGCAAACAGTTGTCCTGTCCCTGCAGCTGAAAAACACCCCCAGAGCATGATGCTGCCACCACCATGCTTCACTGTTGGGACTGTATTGGACAGGTAATGAGCAGTGCCTGGTTTTCTCCACACATACCGCTTAGAATTAAGGCCAAAAAGTTCTATCTTGGTCTCATCAGACCAGAGAATCTTATTTCTCATCATCTTGGAGTCCTTCAGGTGTTTTTTTAGCAAACTCCATGCAGGCTTTCATGTGTCTTGCACTGAGGAGAGGCTTCCGTCGGGCCACTCTGCCATAAAGCCCCGACTGGTGGAGGGCTGCAGTGATGGTTGACTTTCTACAACTTTCTCCCATCTCCCAACTGCATCTCTGGAGCTCAGCCACAGTGATCTTTGGATTCTTCTTTAGCTCTCTCACCAAGGCTCTTCTCCCCGATAGCTCAGTTTGGCCGGACGGCCAGCTCTAGGAAGGGTTCTGGTCGTCCCAAACGTCTTCCATTTAAGGAATATGGAGGCCACTGTGCTCTTCGGAACCTTAAGTGCAGCAGAATTTTTTTGTAACCTTGCCACAATTCTGTCTCTGAGCTCTTCAGGCAGTTCTTTTGACCTCATGATTCTCATTTGCTTTGACATGCACTGTGAGCTGTAAGGTCTTATATAGACAGGTGTGTGGCTTTCCTAATCAAGTCCAATCAGTACAATCAAACACAGCTGGACTCAAATGAAGGTGAAGAACCATCTCAATGATGATCAGAAGAAATGGACAGCACCTGAGTTAAATATATGAGTGTCACAGCAAAGGGTCTGAATACTTAAGACCATGTGATATTTCAGTTTTTCTTTTTTATTAAATCTGCAAAAATTGCAATTCTGTGTTTTTCTGTCAATATGGGGTGCTGTGTGTACATTGAGGAAAAAAAAATGAACTTAAATGATTTT
Organism: Rana muscosa; assembly: GCA_029206835.1. NCBI lineage: Eukaryota > Metazoa > Chordata > Amphibia > Anura > Ranidae > Rana > Rana muscosa. Next base: position 272,250,807 of record CM055127.1, read on the forward strand.
AGCAAATGGCTGCAATATAACAAAGAGTGAAAATGTAAGGGGGTCTGAATATTTTCCGTACCCACTGTATGTGACCAAGGTGCTGGATCCCAGGGTCCAGCCCTCAAAAGAGGAGCATTACAGGCAGGCAACCTAGATCTTCTTCCTCGAGGCTCAGGTACCATTCACTTTGGCACTTTGAATGGATCCGATAGCATGGCCCCTTGGTCCCATCAAGGATCTTCTTAGGGGAGCTTACTCTTAGCACATCATTAACTGTGACCAACACCTTAGACACTGGTGAAAAACCTGAGGTACTCCCTGTGTGGGAGGGGTTATATAGGGGGGACTTCCTGTCTTGAGTGTACCAGCGTCCATTCACATATAGGTGGCGTATAACCCACATAGTAATTACTATGGCTGCTCTGTGTCCAGTGATATACGATAAAGAAAAATATTTTTGAGAATAAAAATTCTAAACAATATAATGAATAATTTCTATGAATATTTTTCACTACCATGCTTACAGTGCCAAGGTACCATAAAAAATGGAATTGCACTTTTAGGTAAATCTGTCACAAATGTGGGCAATATAGGATAAGCATATTCTGGAAAAATAAAAAGTAAAGGCTATGATCAGTGTAAACCCCATGTTGAACTGATCAGTGGATCCAGGATAAAGAAATCTGAAAATATATGCAAAATTACTTGGAGAGAGGCCAAGCTAATTGTTTACAGAAGAGTCAAGATATGCAAATCATGTATGCATTGTTTTCATAGGTGTGTGCAAACACACACACACACACACACACACACACGTGTATGTATATTACACTTACACACACACTCCCATAAATAAATATAAATAAAAATGTAAAAGTATATCAAAACATGGATGGTGTCTATAGGACAGAGTCAAGTGACGGTGTCAATGGGGCAGAGGACAAGGTCAGTAGGGCAGAGATCATAGATCATAGTCAGTTAGGCAGTGGATGGTGTCAGTATTTTTTTTTATTTTTCATGATTACATTTTTTTTTTTTTTCATGAGCCTTGTTAGGGGCTTTGGTGAAATATTAGGGGTCTAAAAGACCCCTGATATCTCACTTTTTAGACAGAGAAAGGGACTGAGGACAGTTTCCCCAGCAGCCTCAGCTGCACTGGACAGTGAATGAATGCTCTGTGCTGTGCGGTTTTCTGTTCATTCACAAACTGAAGTATAGTAAACACAGTTTACGATGGTTCAGTTATGAATTAACACAGTGGGTGATCGGTTTGGGGGGGCATGGCACACTCTATGCACACTCCTAGGATTGTTTTATTTCTAGTATGTGCCACATTTAATTAAATGTAATTTATGACACTATAAATTCAGTAAATCAAGCTTGCAAATATAGGAATTTTTTGTAAAATACTTTTTTAGAAATATACTCTAAAGCATGGGTGCTCAACCTGTGGCCCTCCAGCTGTTGCAGAATTAAAAGTCCCATCATGCTTTTGGGAGTCATGCTTAGCGCTGTCAGCCTTGCAATTCTTCATGGGACTTGTAGTTTTCGCAACAGCTGGAATGTAATAAAAACTGGCCTGCAGCTCAAATAGCCTTCTGAAAGATCTTATGCTTGAAGCTGGCATCAGATTAGGCAGAAATGTCTAGCTGGTAGAGCTTAGAGAACATGTGAACAGAGGACCAGGTGGGAGTCTTGAATGTTAGGGAAACAGAGGTCTGATGTCGAAAAATCCTAAAGGTGCTCACTGCCCCAATGGAGCCTTAAAGTGGGTGTAAACCTCATTCATGAAATTTGATCTAAGCACATATATCTGTAGTGTTTACTTATCTCTCTCAAAAGCACTAAGTGCTGTTTCTTTCTGGTGTTTCATTCCTCTGTTATCAGCAGAGTCACTTCTGACAAGCTCTCCGACACACGAGATATCAGCAGCTGAAAATTTGTGTCGGGGAGGGAGATTAACAGGGAGCTATTCACAGTACAGCTCTGCATGTTTCTTTGTTCCTCTGCCTGTGTGGAGGTGGAAATGGGGGGGGGGGTGACTTTCCTCCAATTAGCTCTCACGCAGTATAAACCCAGACTCCCCACCCACTGCTGAAACTGGAAGAAAGATTTCTAACATGATCTGCACATTCCAAAGAGTGTAGAAAGCTGAAGACAGCAGATATACAAGTAAAACGTATGTAGGAGGATTTGTTTCATCTCTGTGTATCATCTAAGGCTATTCACTACAATGGGTGAATGTGAAGGTTTAGAACCACTTTAACTAGAAAAGGGGGGAGCCCGATCCTTTAGGCCATAAGCCTGAACAGTGTCTAAACAGCCTAAAAATGGTGGAACTTAATGCTGGGGTGTACTCCTTAGGCCCATCTGGGAAGACAAAAAGGGATCTGTTTTTCTAAACGGAGCACTGGCTAAGAGGCTTGCACAGCCTGAACCATATCTAGACAATGGAGGGAAATTACCCTTTGATAAACTGAAGCCAGACAAAGAGATGGGAAAAAATGTCTCTCGGTTAAGGTGAAAAGCAAAGACTACCTTAGGCCAGAAGGAAATTCTGGGCTGTAATACTATCTTGTCCCCCAGACCAAAAAAGGTTCTTTGTGAGATAAGGCTGCCAGTTTAGACACATGCCTCACAGATGTGATAGCTACAAGGAAAGCAACCTTGTGGGTTGGAGTAATGCATCCAATGGGTTCTAATGGCAGCTTTTGAAGTGCTAAGACGACCAGATTCATATCCCAATGAGTCAAGTGTGAACAGACTGGAAGTTTCACATGGAAGACAGCCTGCACAATGGGTCTTATTTAGAGTGCGAACCTAGCAGTCTCTAAACATAATCAAAAATGCAGAGTGTGATAGTGCCAACTGCCAAACATTGATAAAGACCCAACTGCATGAATAGATGCATGAAGGGTGGAAGCCCCTGGACTCACACCAAGAGAAGTATGCCTTCCATGTCTGATGATGGACTTTGCAGGAAGTAGATTTCTTATCCTTGAGCATCAGAAGAATCACAGCGTCTGTGATGCCCCTCCCCCTTAGAACTCAATATCTATTCCATCAAAGCTAACGACCGTGAAGCAGGAGGGCAAATCAGCACCTAGGACAATAGATCTGGATGATCTAGCAGGGCTCACAGTGTATCTGCTGGACGTCTACCAGATTGGCTTAACACATTTGCCTGGGACAATCCAGAATAATTGGGATCACCGGTATGCTTCTCCATCTAATTTCTGCAGAGCAGACAAGAAAGACGTTTTATGGGAGGAAAAGCATAGATCAGATCCACCATTGACGGTGTGTGTATATATATATATATATATATATATATATATATATATATATATATATATATATATATATTTATTTATTTTTCACCATTTATTGTATTTGCGCTGATAGAATTTTGTTTTTTATATTGTTTGTATTGTCACCCCACCATTAGCCACATTTATGGAGGTGTTTCAGTTTCTGGAACGCCGGGAGGTTAAGATCGTCGAGATTTTTTCCGGTGATAAAAATAAGGGAATTAATGATGATCTTTCTCATCTCATTAAGAAACTTGGTTTCTTAATGGAGAAAAAGATTCAAACTTGGTGGGATCTTGTTTCATGTGAGCAGTATATTGCCCATGAATTAGTTCCCAGACATCTGAGGTGGGATCTCCCTCCCAACGATGGTTTGGAGGATGATGATTCCCTCAATGATTGTTTTTTAATGCCAAGGGTATTGAATTATTAGAGTTTTTATTAAAACCGAAACAATTAAGGATGAGAATACTTGAGAGCCAGATTCAAGAAATTAAAGGGGTTGTAAAGGTTCGTTTTTTATTTTAAGAATAGGTTTCTTTAAGCTAGTGCATTGTTGGTTCACTTACCTTTTTCCTTCTATTTACCTTCTAAATGTTTTTTTTTCTTTGTCTGAATTTCTCACTTCCTGTTTCTCCTCACTAAACTTCACACCATCATCCGAGTGGTGTTTAGTCAGCCAGAACAGCTTACTGAACAGTTTACTAAGGAGGAACAGGAAGTGAGAAATTCAGACAAAGAAAACAAAGAATAAAAACATTTAGAAGGGAAATCACAGGAAAAGGTGAGTGAACCAACAATGCACTAGCTTAAAGGAACCTATTTAGAAAATAAAAAACGAACCTTTACAACCCCTTTAAAGGAAAAACTAGAGCAGTTTAAAAATTACTCTGAGTTTGTTAAATTATCAGGAGAGCTAATGAAAAAATTTGACAAACTTGATGAAGATACGCAAGAAAAGAAAATAAAAAAAAGTATATTAGGGACATAGGGGATTTTAAGATTAAAGACGTTTTTAAATGGCAATGTAATACTAATGATGAAGTCCAGGGACCAACCCAGGGAAATGCCCAGTTAAATAAAGGCACTATTAAAGGGGAGATGAAAGTAGTATCCCAACCGTATCAGGGGGAACCCCAGAGACACGTGGGAGGCATACAGAGTAATATGGGTCAGCCACAACCGCAGCGTACACCCTCTAGAGGAAACTGGAGAGGAAGAGGGAACATGAGGGGAACACCGAGGAGGGGGAGGGGGAATCCCAACCCCAATTTCTACCCCAACTATAACCCCAATTATAACCCAAACTACCACTCAGGTTACATTCCACCCCCAAATAAACATTGGGATCAGAGGAATCCGACCCAGAGAAGTTATCCACAATCTCAAGTAGCCCATAGTTCTAATGACTATACGTACAGTGTACCTGTTGATAATTTCTATTCAACACTAGCTAATCCACCGGAGGGTTATCAAGGTGTTTTTTTAGGGAGACCCTCACCTCAGATGAACGATCCAACCCCCACTGGAAATGTAAGAGGGGGGAAAAGAAGAGAAAGAGAGGGAGAAGAGCAAGAAGAAGGACCCAAAAAAAGCAAACACCAGTAGGGACTGGCATTTATAATCTGAGTGATGTTGATTTGAATAAGGACATTATTCTTTTAGACAAAGGACTGAAATACGCACTGATTAAAAATTTAAACGAGTTTGATACCCATGTACAAATCCAGAAGTACGTACATACACTTAATTTGAAAAAATATTTTCTGTCTAAACCCGATCCCAGAACCCCACTTAGTGATAGTATTTCTTACTACTTGTCATTAAGAAATAAATCCGTTTTTAACCCCCAAAATGCTGATTTTTAGATGTCTTCAAAAATATGGTTGCTGAGGATTTGGAGAAATTAAAAGTTAGAAAGGTTAATTTTTCTCACTGGATCAGAAAGGAAATTGGAGACATTGAGCAGCGTAAAGTTGTGGTGATATGACCTGCTGATAAAGGGGGAGGACTTGTCATTATGACCAAACAGTATTACAAAACAGAAATGGAAAGGCAGTTAAGTGACACGGACACCTACCTCAAACTTGCTAGTTATCCTTTGTTGGAATATAAGAACGAGTTGGAGGAAGTGGTGAATAAGAGGAAATTGAAAGATATCTTGTCTGTAAAGGAAGCAAGATATCTTAATCCCATATCATGCCGTACGCCTTTTATTTATTCTTTGCCAAAAATCCACAAAAGCATTACAGAACCTCCGGGGAGGCCCATCATTAATGGAATAGACTCAGTGTGTTCCCGTTTAGGGAAATATATAGATACATTTCTGCAGCCGCTGGTGGTCAAAACAGAGGCATATATTAGAGATACCAAGCATGTGATCCAATGTCTTGGTTCTCTGATCGAATTGGATCTGTGTATTTTGGCCACTGTGGATGTAGGGTCATTGTATACTATCATTGGACATCAATAAGCTGTGTTATCTGCTAAATGGGCTTTGGAGAATTCTAATCCCCCCAGTAGACACAAAACGTTTTTAATAAAATGTTTACGTTTCTGTTTAAAGGATACCGTATATACTCGAGTATAAGCCGAGTTTTTAAGCACAATTTTTTGTGCTGAAAATGCCCCCCTCGGCTTATACTCGAGTCACCTTTTTGCGCCTGATCTCCCGGACTTTGGGGAGCCGGTACTGGCCGGCCGTAGGTCCCCTGGACCCCAAACTTGTCACACATGTAGCCCCACTCTTCCTCTATAAGTGTGCAAAGTTTCTTGTCCGGGGGACCTACGGCCGGGGAGCACCGATTTTTCAAAACCGGGCACCCCTTCCATAGACTCCCATGCTAAACGGTAATTTCTCTCGTGACTTTGGGGACCCGGTACTGGCCGGTCGTAGGTTCTCTGGACCCCAAACGTGGCACACATGTATCTCCACTCTTCCTCTACAGGTTTGCAAAGTTTTTTGTCTAGGGGACCTACGGCCGGGGAGCACCGATTTTTCAAAGCCGGGCACCCCTTCCATAGACTCCCATGTTAAACGTCAGTCTAGTCATGGACACAGTGTGGCACACCCTAGGCTTATACTCGAGTCAATAAGTTTTCCCAGTTTTTGTGGTAAAATTAGGTGCCTCGGCTTATATTCGGGTCGGCTTATACTCGAGTATATACGGTAATTACTTTTGGTATAGTGGAGATTATTATTTACAAACAAGGGGGATTGCAATGGGAGCGAGGTTCGCACCGAGTGTCGCAAACCTCTTTATGGCCCATTGGGAGAATGTAGACATACTCAACCCCAGACCGAAAGAACTCATTATGTATAAAAGATTTATAGATGATCTTAAAATCATCTGGAAGGGGGATGTAGCATCGTTTGATACATTTAAAGAATTAATAGATGGAAATGACAAAAATATTAAATTGACCTGGACTGTCAGCAATGAGTGTATCACCTTCCTTGACTTGGAGATCTTCAAGGAGGGCGGTAGACTGCTGACAAGAAATCATTTTAAGCCCACAGACAGAAACTCGTAATCTATCAGTAGATAGCGGTCACCATAAGCCCTGGCTATTGTATAAACCGAAAGGCCAGTATATGAGGATACGGAGGAATTGTACTAAAGAGGAAGATTACTTGAGTCAACCTGAAGTACTGACAAGTAGATTTAAAGAGAAAGGGTATGATATGAACAGAGTCGAGGAAGATAAAATTAAGGTATTAAACATGGATAGGGATACATTACTATCAGAGAATAAACAACATGAGTCTTTTTGTTGCAAATTTAATTTAATTCTGGATTATAATGTACAATTTAGACAGGTGGAAAAAATAGTCAAAAGACATTGGGGTATCTTATGGAGAGATAGGTTGTTGAAACCCAAGCGCCAGGAGGTATTGATCCCCCCAAAAAGCAGGAGGGTTAATTTTTGGGGATTTTTACAGTTGTTTTTGCATGTGGCAGATGTAAGGCCTGTCGCCATGCAAAGAATAATATTAAAAAGAGGAAAGAGTTTTGCTCTACTAGCACAGGCAAAAGGTATGAGATTCGCGATTTTGTAACCTGTTCATCCACAGGTGCTATTTATATGCTCCAATGTGGATGTGGGTTACAGTTTATAGGCCGCACAACTAGAACCCTGCAGATTAGAGTGGGTGAGCATATTGCTAACATTAAAAAAGGGATAACCACCCACAGTGTTCCAAAACATTTTAAACTAGTGCACAATAAGGATCCTAGTTCGTTACAATTTTGGGGTATTGAACAGGTGGACAAACATTGGAGGGGGAGTTCATTACATCAGACAACTCAGTAAAAGGGAATCCTTCTGGATTTATGAAAGTAAGGTACTTTTGCCGAGGGGCCTGAATGTGGACTTCGATATAAACTGTTTCATTAGTAATTTATGAGTTTAGGGATTAATCAATATGAATTTTATACATTAATACATTTTATTCATTTATTTCCGTGGACAATTAAGTAGTGCCACTTTTATTGTATTCAAGATGCTTGCATGATGGAGTCACCAGCGTTATTTTTATCAGTGTATATATTTTTATATACACATTTTTTAGCCCAATTGGGGAGGATTTGGTCTTTCCTTGTTGGATGTCCCTGTGTGTAATGGTGCCGAAAAGGCACTTCCTGCATCCGGTGTCAGCCAATTAGGGCGTATCATGCAACCTAGCAATGCCTAATGAGCCGGAGTGGAGAGGGAGGAGACGGTGCACCTGACCGGGGGATACCAGTGTATTTAAACAGTGGTGAGTCGTCCTGTCTCCGCCCCTTACTGAAGAAGTCACGCCCATTTGACGTAATGCGTATAAGGGGAGGAGTCGCAGTGGTGACGTCTTCCCGCGAGCATCTTGCTGTTTTATGCATCCTGAGCCCGCACTGCTTAAGTGTTTCGTTTGTGAGTAACGTTTTATTGATGAAATAAACCCTTTGGCATACAGAGAGCAAGTAACGTTTTAATGTTTTATTGATGAAATAAACTCTTTGGCATACAGAGAGCACTAGATTTGGCTTATTCCTATGTTCACCGGATCCATTTGAGGGATTATCTTACTGGTAGGTAGCCAGGCAATCAGCCTTTGGCTGCACGGATGAAAAAGGAGCTTCACGCCCGGCTGATCCTTTGATAACCCTGAGAGGGAATTTGCTATTTCTGACCTACTGGTGAAACAGGGGTCAGAATTTGAGGTGAGCGGCTCGGACACTGAGGTGGAGGTGAGCACCTGCACTTTAGATTAATCTGCATGGATTGGTGTATTTTCGTTTGGAAGATATTAGGGACTGCTATGGACTTTTTATCACATTGAAATTTCATATCACATTATTTGAATGTTTTTCATTGTGTAGTATCCCAACATAGGGAATACCTTTAGGGGGGAGGGTTTATAGTTATACCCTTTCTATCTGAATAATTGATTGAGCACCTTGGATCTTTCTATTTTGCAAGTTGATCACTTATTCTTGTGAACATTACCCTTCAGCAATTTTAGTTTGTTATTTAGGCAGCGCAGCGCTGTTTTGTTATATATAGACAGCTAGGATATGTTTATCGGGAGGACCAAAATAACCTGTCAGTGAGCTCCCAAATTTCATATAGAAACAGCTGGAAAAGTTAGTGCAAAGGGAAAGCTCTTAAAAGGGACCATATACAACCTAACTCTGGAAACAGCACTGGAAGAGACAGAGAGCTGATGCTCCAGCTTCAGGGTGCTGGGCACTGCATGAGTCAAAATTGGTCTCCTTCAACTTGGAAGTAATAGCAGAAGACCGTGACACCTAAGTGTTAAGCTCATCGGACAAGGATTTGAGCAACTCAGAATTAGATAAATCCTCTGTGGCCAATGGCTCAGAAGCCCCTAAGGGCAGGGGTAAATCAGATACAGAATTTGCTGAAGAGGGCATGGAAGCACAGTTGTGGTCTCTGCGATCATAGTCAGAAAAATAACTGGGTAATTTGTATCATAAAATCTTGCATGACTGTAGTAAAAACCTCAGCTGAGATGGCAGAGAACCAGCCACACCCAAGGGGGCCAAGGAGGATTCCAAGGATAAGAAAGACTAACCACAGAGAACAGCATGACTACAGTATGAATGCCATCAGTAGGCATGATGCAAGCAGTCCCCAACCGATTAGTAGAAAGTGAGCTTGTGGGCATCTGATAAAGTTGTCCCCACTGTATTTTTAGAATCAGAAAAGTTGTGCTCACAGTAAAGTCAGGCACCGTACAGGTTTAGGGTAAGAAGCAAGGCCTCAAGAACTTTGAAAAAAATGTGAAAACTGGTAGTAGGTGAGGGTCAGTGACTGCAGGGTCAGATAGGTTATGAGCAACAGTGGGAGAATGCTTTTTTGACACTCTTGCATGACTCTTCATTCAGCAGAGGAAATCAGCACTTAGTACCACAGCATTACCCCTTCCATGGCAAAGCCAATGGACAAACGGAAAACAGTGGCGCCCAGCCTCCAATAAAGAATAGCAACCTCCCGACGCTTGGGTCGACCAGCCTGTTCAATATTTGAGCCCTCAGAGAAAGGGCAAGTAAGTGCAGAGGGAATGTTAGAAAATCTGTACCTGTAAAGCAATCCTCAGCTAACTTAACCAGAACAGCGTCCAGTGCCCAAAGGTCACTTTCAGGCTCCTCTGCATCATCTAGTCCAGCCAGGCTCAGATGCAGTGCGGTCCAAAAGCCAGGCTGCATATGACCATGCCGAATGTCTACCAATATCAGCGTAAACCTCCAGCAGAGGTGGAAAAAAGGGTCTTGATTAAAGAGATAAGAATCACCATCAAAAATGTGTCTTTACAGAGCTAAAGGAAACATAACCATCATCCCTAGGACACTAGCAAAAAACAGAGGCATGCTGGTAGTAGTAGGGGTTATATACTAGGCTGGAGTAGATTGCTAGTGTCCACCTGTAGGCAGCAGAATAACCCGAAGGTTTAAGACTTCCAGTGTCCTTAAATGGCCAGGAAATAAAAGTGTGCTTTTTATGTTTTTTTTTTCCTTTTCTTTTTTGCCTATAGATTGCGTAGAAAATAAAAAAATACGCAACACAAGACCACCAAAAGAAAGGGTACTTTGCTCTGAAAAATACAATATAAGTATTACTTTGCCTTTCCGCCCCAGAATAACAGATGCATTGTGCATGTAAATGTATCAAAACCCCACTGTCAGTTTGTGTGCAACTTACCTTCTAGCTGTATATAGCAGGATTCTGTGTCTGTGATGTCACTCCTTCTACTGGCTGAATTTCAGAGTTCTCTGACTTCCTGTTTCCTTCCTTTTCCAATCCTGAAACTACATCTCCCATGATCCTTTGAGCCTCTGTAGTTTAAGGGCAGGCTATGGGAGTCACTAGCGTTTCTGGGATTTGATGGGTTACTGTATTTCTGGGCCTTCATGTGGGTGGTGAAAGGTGTAAATGTGTCATACCGCCTCTTGTGTTATTCATTTCTTGCAGCATGCCAAAGAATAAAGGCTTCCTGCAAGACTACAGATGAAGGGCTATGAGAGGTTATTATGAAGGTGTTCCCTTCATATATAAATTATTCACTTTACAGAGAGCAGGGCTCTGGATCTGAGGGGTGGGGCTCTCCCTGTTCACACTGGTAGGTATATTTAACTGGGCGGGAATGAATACTAATCGTAATCCATTCATTCCTGCCCAGTAGTAGCACAGTTAGCTTTCAGAACAGGCTGTGTATGAAGGGTTTTCCTTCTTGAATAATGCTGTGGTCTGTGAGGCAGGACTTGGACTCTTTCGTAGGAGTGACTGGCCAACAGGGATGAGCCAAACACCCCCCTGTTCGGTTCGCACCAGAACCTGCGAACAGACAGAATGTTCGCGTGAACTTTAGAACCCTATTAACCACTTCAATACCATGCACTTATACACCTTCCTGCCCAAGCCAATTTTGAGCTTTCAGCGCTGTCGCAATTTGAATGACAATTGCGCGGTCATGCAACACTGTACCCAAACAATTTTTTTATCATTTTGTTCCGACAAATAGAGCTTTCTTTCGGTGGTATTTGATCGCCTCTGCGATTTTTATTTTTTGCATAACAAATTAAAAAAAAGAGTGAAAATTTTGAAAAAAACTAAGTTTTTCTTTGTTACTGTTAATTTTTTTTTGTAAATAAGTACCTTTTCTACTTCAATGACGGGCACTGATAAGGCGGCACTAATGGGCACTGATAAGGTGACACTGATGGGCACCAATGAGTTGGCACTGATGATGGGCACTGATGGGCGGCACTGATAGGCGGCACTGATATGTGGCACTGATGGGCACTCATAGGCGGCACTGATGGGCACTCATAGGCGGCACTGATGGATACTTATGGGTGGCACTGATAGGTGGCACGGACGGGCACTGATAGGTGGGCACAGATGGGTGGCACTGATGACTGGTGGCTGGCATTGCTGGGCATCATGCATTTTTGGTTGTGCCATGATGGTGCCAATCAGTGCCCATTTGTGGGCACTGATTGGCATATATTTTTTATCTATTTGTGCATGTGGATGGCCATGGGGGACTTACCTGGCCATCCACATGCTTGGGGCTTCCTTGGTGGTCCTGGGGGGCTTCCCTGGTGGTCCAGTGTGGGTATCCGAGGGGGGGCTGCGCTGATAAACAATCAGCGTGAACCCCCCCTGTCAGGAGAGCCGCTGATCGGCTCTCCTCTACTCGCGTCTGTCAGATCAACGGCTCTTCCTGTTTACATCGTGATCAGCCGTGATTGGACACGGCTGATCACGTGGTAAAAAGCCTTCGCCGGAGGCTCTTTACCGAGATCAGTGCAGCGGTGTGTCAGACTGACACACCGCTCCACCGATCGCCGCGATGCGTGCCCCCCCGGGCGCGCGGCGGCTGTTATCCTGCAGGACGTCACATGATGTCCAGTGTGGATAACACAACCACTTCCCGGACGTCAATATGCTATTGACTGGGCGGGAAGTGGTTAAATACAATGGACTCGAACGTTCGAAATCTAAAGTGCTAATTATAAAGGCTAATATGCAATTTATTGTCCTAAAAAGTGTTTGGGGACCCGGGTCCTGCCCCAGGGGACATGTATCAATGCAAAAAAAAGTTTAAAAAATAGACGTTTTTACGGGAGCAGTGATTTTAATAATGCTTAAAATGAAAAAATAAAAGTGAAATTTTCCTTTAAATTTCGTACCTGGGGGTGTGTATGATATGCATGTAAAGTGGCGCATGTTTCCCGTGCTTAGAACTGTCTCTGCACAAAGTGTCATTTTTGAAGGAAAAAAAGTCATTTAAAACTCACTCGCGGCTATTAATGAATTGTCGGCTTTTATCAATACATAGAAAAGTCATTGATAAAAATTTTTTTAAAAAAAGCGTGGGGGTTCCCCCAAATTCAATTACCAGGCCCTTCAGGTCTGGAATGGATATTAAGGGGAACCCCGCCGCAAATTTAAAAAAAAAATGGCGTGCGGTTCCCCCTAAATATCCATACCAGGCCCTTCAGATCTGGCATGGATTTTAAGGGGAACTCCACCCCAAATTTAAAAAAAAAATGGCGTGAAGTCCCCCCATACCAGACCCTTATCCGAGCACGCAACCTGGCAGGCCGCAGGGGACGAGGGGGGGGGGGGGGAGAGAGCGGCCCCCTCCTGAACCGTACCAGGCCACATGCCCTCAACATGGGGAGGATGTCCCCATGTTGATGGGGACAAGGGCCTCATCCCCACAACCCTTGCCCGGTGGTTGTGGGAGTCTGCGGGCAGGGGGCTTATCGGAATCTGGAAGACCCCTTTAACAAAGGGGACCCCCAGATCCCGCCCCCCCCCTATGTGAATTGGTAAGGGGTACATTGTACCCCTACCATTTCACGAAGAAAGTGTAAAAAAAATTAAATAAAAACACACCAACACCTTGGAAAAGTCCTTTATTAAAAAAAACCAAAAAAAAAAACCATTCCAGCGATGAAATCCAGTGTCCCGCGGCGATCCCGATGTCCAGCGCTGTCCGTCATTGGTTGTGCCTGAGCGGACCTGATGGGGAACTTCCTCCGCCGTGTTTTAAATGTATAGACCCGCCCCTTCTAAAGTTCCCCATCAGGTCCGCTCAGCGGACCAGATGCGGAACGCGAGACGTCACTGTGTAATACATGAATAGACCCGCCCCTTCTCGCGTTCCGCATCTGGTCCGCTGAGCGGACCTGATGGGGAACTTTAGAAGGGGCGGGTCTATACGTTTAAAACACGGCAGAGGAAGTTCCCCATCAGGTCTGCTCAGGCACAACCAATGACGGACAGCGCTGGACATCGGGATCGCCGCGGGACACTGAATTTCATCGCTGGAATGTATTTTTTTTTTTTTTTGAATAAAGGACTTTTCCAAGGTGTTGGCGTGTTTTTATTTACATTTTTTGACACTTTCTTCGTGAAATGGTAGGGGTACAATGTACCCCTTACCAATTCACATAGGGGGGGGCCGGGATCTGGGGGTCCCCTTTGTTAAAGGGGTCTTCCAGATTCCGATAAGCCCCCTGCCCGCAGACCCCCACAACCACCGGGCAAGGGTTGTGGGGCTGAGGCCCTTGTCCCCATCAACATGGGGACATCCTCCCCATGTTGAGGGCATGTGGCCTGGTACGGTTCAGTAGGGAGGGGGGGCCGCTCTCTCGTCCCCCCCTCTTCCCCTGCGGCCGGCTAGGTTGCGTGCTCGGATAAGGGTCTGGTATGGATTTTTGGGGGGACTCCACACCATTTTTTTTTATTTGGGGTGGAGTTCCCCTTAAAATCCATGCCAGATCTGAAGGGCCTGGTATGGATATTTAGGGGGAACCGCACGCCATTTTTTTTTAAATTTGCGGCGGGGTTCCCCTTAATATCCATTCCAGACCTGAAGGGCCTGGTAATTGAATTTGGGGGAACCCCCACGCTTTTCTTTTTTTTTTATCAATGACTTTTCTATGTATTGATAAAAGCCGACAATTCATTAATAGCCGCGAGTGAGTTTTAAATGACTTTTTTTCCTTAAAAAATGACACTTTGTGCAGGGACAGTTCTAAGCACGGGAAACATGCGCCACTTTACATGCATATCATAAACACCCCCCAGGTACGAAATTTAAAGGAATATTATTACACTTTTATTGTTTCACTTTAAGCATTATTAAAATCACTGCTCCTAAAAAAAAGGCAGTTTTTAAAACTTTTTTTTGCATTGATACATGTCCCCTGGGGCAGGACCCGGGTCCCCAAACACTTTTTATGATAATAACTTGCATATAAGCCTTTATAATTAGCACTTTAGGTTTCTCCCATAGACTTTTCAAATTTGCCGCGAACACCCCAAATTGTTCGTTGTTCGGCGAACGGGCGAACAGGCAATGTTCGAGGCGAACATGAGTTTGACTCGAACTCGAAGCTCATCCCTACTGGCCAAGACTGAATGCTAATTAGGATTTATTCAATCCCACTTACCATCAGAGCTGTGAAGGAAGTTACATCATTTACAGAGTCTGAAAGACAGACTCTAGCTGCTACAGGAAGTGGCTGTGGAAGGGACAGAGTCTATCATCAGGATACACAGAGTGTCACATGACACAAAGCCGCAACTAAACCCAGAATATCAGGGGATCTGAAGACAACAGAGCAACAAGGTACAGAGGTATGATCTATGCCAGGATTAATCATTCCATTCAGTTCTAGTGAAAAGAAAGTTGGAGTTCAGCTTTAAGCATTGACAAAGATAAACTGGCTCCTAGCAGATATGTAAAAACAGCTCTAGTCCATTATGGGTATAAAGTTGCAGCTGAAAAGGGCAAGTAACTTTTAGATAATACAGTTATTCCTTAATGAATAACTTCTAATTATCTGAACATACCACTTAAGTTAAAAGTGCTCTTCTCTTACATTCTGTATGTTTAACCGGTTCCCGACCGTCTCACGCACATTTACTGCGGCACACTGGCACAGCTGCGCGAAACCCTGTACGGGTTTACATTTTAAGAGCCGCCAGAAGGCGCGCACATGCCCGCTCCACGGCGGGGGACCCGACGCACATGGCCGGCGGTCACGATCGCTGCCAGCCACGCGTGATCGCGTGCACGAGAGCCAGCACAGGGATTTGTGTGTGTGTAAACACACAAGTCCGTGTTCTGTCAGGGGAGAGGAGACATATCGTTTGTTCCTACTAAGTAGGAACAACAATTTGTCTCTTCCCATGGTCGGGTCCTATCCCCCCACAGTTAGAACACACATTTTACCCCTTGATCGCCCCCTAGTGTTAACCCCTTCTCTTGCAGTGACATTTATACAGTAATCTGTGCATATTTATAGCACTGATCGCTGTATAAATGTCAATGGTCCAAAAAATGTGTCAAAAGTGTCCGATCTGTCCGTCGCAATGTCGCAGTACTGCTAAAAAAAATTTTTTTTAATAGTATATAAAAAAAAAATGCCATAAAATCTTTCCCATAGTTTGTAGACGCTATAACTTTTGCGCAAACTAATCGATATACGCTTATTGCTTTTTTTTTTTTAACCAAAAATTTGTAGAAGAATACATATCGGCCTAAACTAATGAAGAAATTCGTATTTTCTCTTACCATCCATGGACTGACACGGTGTCTCTTTACACTTTACACGTGGGTTATGTCCCTGCTTGCAGGAGAAGACCTAGGCAGAATGTGAAATGTTATACATACATTCCAAAAGCCAGAGCTGAACAGCCCCACCCAGGGGGCGGTCCCTCCGTACATAACCCTCCCACTACAGTCAGCAGACTTCAGTTTTTTTCTGCCTAGCAGAAGGAGAAGACGTGGCTCTCTCAGGAGCCAGTCTCCTGACCTATTTTATTCCTTTTTGGAATTCTTTTTTATTTTATTTTTGAGAATCTTCTATTAACTGTCAGCTGGGCAACAGGTTGGGTACAAGATATCCTCGTAGTCTTCCCTGTCCGACCATCGAGCGTGCTGATCCTCGCCTTGTGTGCGTGAGACTCAGTTCACGACAGGCCCCATGACTCCAGGGGTGGCCGGGTTTGCTTTCATGCTCCCACGGTCCTCTCAAGACTGAACAGCTCCTGACTGACTGTATCTTTCGCGGTGGACCGGGCCGACAGCTACTCAGTACTGCACTGTGATAGTCCTGTCAGAAACACCAGTGTGTCCCTCAGGGGACGGGTAAGTAGTCTCTCCTGCCTGCAGGTGAGTACAAAAGGCTGTGTGTTTCTCTGTGGGGGATTTTCCCTGTCTCCCCCTGTATTTTATTGTCGCTCTCTGTCACCATTACTGGCGCTGGCTGTGTGCTTGGGGGTCACACTGTTCTTGGGGGGCTCATGCTGGTCTGCAATGTATGCTTTGGGGCTTTTTTGTGTGGTTTTTTGGGGCCTGAGCGCCGAGTGGCGCTGTGCGTGTGTGCTGTTTCATTTTAACTGCGTCATGGCGGCCATCTTGCCGCGAATCGCCTCAGTGAAGTGCGGCGGCCATTTTCTTGTAGCCCGCGCGCTTTTCAGCACTAGTTTGGCCTCTAGCGCTGCTGTAGCAGCGCGAATCTCCTCACAGTCTCCTCACAGCTCACCAGCGCTGACACAGCGCGGTACAGACAGCGGAACTAAGCGGTCCCTGGTCCGGTTTGGTGAGTCCCCTGGGCGCCCCCTCCTCAGTCAGCACAGCCTGTGGGTGGACTTTTTATCTGAGAGAGTCTCAGAGGGGGACAATATGGAGTCTGTGTCACCAGCTTCCCCTAAAAATGTCAGTGGCAACAGGCAGTGCTTCAGCACCTGCGGTCCCTATGGACCTGTTGTGGGCAGCCCTGGAATCAATTTCTGACTAGGATGGGAGCTGTGTGCAAGCGCAAGGTACAAAAAAGGCGCCCTCTCCCCACTTTATCTACTCGAGGGCAGTGCGCTGATTCAGATATGGGCCTAGCTACTATCGCTCAGGACCCTAGTTCTGGATGTATGGATGGTTTTGAACAGGACATTCCTTATGAGGGAAACTCCAGTTCTGAGTCAGTAAATGACAGGGCGCTTGTTAGTGTGCTCATGACTGCGGTGAGGGACACTCTCAAGCTCAAATGCTGCGGATGCAGAACCTCAGGCGGATACTGTCTCCTTTGGTTCTTTTAAGGCCAGGCCTTCTAAAGGGGTTTTTTCCATTGTACTTTCTTTGACCAGCTCATTGATAAGGTCTGGAAAAAGCCGCAGAAGAATTTTTTATGGTCCCGCGGCGTTTGTTTATCAGATACCCCTTTGAAGATGCCCTACTTAAAAAGTGGGCTTCTCCCCCAGTGGTCGACCCTCCAGTCGCCCTGTTGAACAAGGCCACCACTCTCCCGATGGAGGGGACTCCTGCATTAAGGACCCCACTGACAGGAGGTCAGAAGTGGTGAGCATAGCCATGTTTGCCTTGTTGGGATCCGCCCTACGGCCTGTGGTAGCGGCGACCCTTGTGTTTTAAAACACTTACAGGTTGGGCAAAAATGTTGCACCTAGCTGTACAGGAGCATAATCTTCCTCCAGACACAGTTACTCTGGCCCACCAACTGGGCAGGGCCTGGTTTATGTGTGCGACACCACGTTGGACGCGGGCCCTTTAACATCCAGGGCCTCTGTCCCGACGGTGGTATGACGTCGTCTTATCTGGTTGAAATGCTGGTCTGCTGGCCTAGCCTCTAAGAAGCTCCTGACGTATCTACCTTTTTATAGGTGGTAGACTTTTCGGTGCTGCTCTGGATGTCATCGTCAAGGATGTCATGGGAGGTAAAAGCACTCTTCTTCCTTAGACTGGCAAGGGTAAGGGGGCCCGCCGCAAACAGGGCCTTTTCCTTTCCAGCAAACAAGGGTTTTTTTCGTCAGTCGAGTCCACAGGTAGGTCCTCCCAGACTGACGGAGTGCGGCTGGTGGGCACAAGCGCCCCTGGGTGCGTAAGCCAAACAAGCGGCTCCCGAGCCCGCCTCCGCGTGAAGTCTTGCCTCCGCCCTACTCTGGGGTGGGGGGACGACTTCGCAGGTCACGAATCGGTGGTCCTCCCGAATCTCCGACTGGTGGGTGTGCGAGGAGGTCACCTCAGGATACAGGATAGTATTCCGATCCTGGCCCCCAGACAGATTCTTTCCCTCAAATCTTCCTCTCCTTCCTACCTGTCGGGCAGCCCTCTTGGGGGCTGTACAGGATTTGATCAGGTCCGGAGTGATTGTGCCGGTTACGTCACAGGAGAGTTTTCAGGGATTCTACTTGAATCTGTTTGTCGTCCTGTCCTGGACCTGGACCTCAAGGCCCTGAATGCCTTCGAGAAGGTGCAGAAATTCCGCATGGAATCCATTCGCACGGTGATCGCTACACTCCACCAAAGGGATTTTCTTCTGGCGTCCTTGGACTTCAAGGCCGCCTACTTGCATGTTCCGATCTGCGCAAGTCACCGGAAGTTTCTGCGCTTTGCGATCAGCGAAGTCCACTATCGATTGTGGCTCTTCCTTTCGGCCTAGCCTCGGCACCAAGGGTGTTCACCAAGGTGCTTGCTCCGGTTCTAGCCTTCTGTTACAGCGAGGTATTGCTGTCGTGGGCTATCTGGACGATCTTCTGCTAAGAGCAGAAAGTGGATCAGACTTAGAGGAAAGGTGACTATCATCAATTAGACCCTCAGGGACTCGGGTGGTTCCTGAACATTCAGGAGTCAGTCCTGGTCCCGACTCAGTGTCTGGAGTATCTAGTTCTGATTCTGGACTCCTTGGAGGCAAAGGTATCCTACCTCTGGAGAAGTTGTTGACACTTCAGTCTGCGGTGCGGGTGCTGACATCCCAAAAATGGTTGTCAATCCGTTTTTTGCATGAGAGTCCAGAGACTTGTGGTGGCCTCCTTCGCGGCCGTTCCGTATGCCCAATCACACACCAGGGCATTGCAGAAGGAGATCTTGTCCATCTGGGACAAATCCCCGTTGTCCTTGGATCTTCAGATGCAGGTGATTCACCTGGTCAGGGCGCCCCTGACATGGTGGTTGAGATCCTCGGCTCTTCGGTCCGGAAAGGCGTTCCCCTCCCATCCACTGGACGGTTATTACGACGGACACCAGCCTGACGGGCTGGGGTGGAGTCTGGGGAGTCCTGTCGGCTCAGGCCTTGGACTCCGGACGAGCCCGTTTACCAATCACTGTTCTGGTAATACGGGCCATCGGACTGTGTCTCTCCATCAGGAGCCAGTCGGACACCGCCACGGCGGTGGCGTATGTAAACCATCAAGGGGGAACTCGGAGCTCAGCTGCGGCTTCCGAGGTAGTCCGTATCCTGAAGTGGGCCGGAAGAAACGTGCCGGCTCTGTAGGCCATTTTACATTCTGGGCATAGACAATGGGCAGGCGGACTATCTGAGTCGCCAATCGCCAGACACCGGACCAAGAAGAGTGGTCCTTGCATATTTCAACTCCTTTACTGACGGTGGGGCACGCCGGATGTGGACCTGCTGGCCTTTCGACTCAATCGCAAGGGTCGAGGTTGTGGCCAGATCCAGGGATCCTTGGGCGATGCCTCGGATGCGTTGGTGGCCCCATAGGGTCCTTATCGCCTGATATAAACTACGGCGATCCTAATTGTTCCGGATTGGCCTCAGCATCACTGGTACGCTGATCTGGTACGTCTCGTCGCGGACGTTCCCTGGCGGTTGCCGATGGGGGAGGACCTTCAGTCTCAAGGTCCTATGCTTCATCCGGCTTACAGTTTCTGGCTTTAACGGCAGGGCTGTTAAAAGCCAGGTGTTGAGGGACCAAGGTCTCTCGGCCTCGGTCATTTTGACCATGTTAAGGACACGGAAGTCTTCCTCCAGGCAGATCTATCACCGTACCTGGAAAGCTTATATCGCCATGTGCAAAGCGCTGGACTGGCGTCCTCGGACGTATTTCGTCCCCAGAATCCTGCGTCCTCTGCAGTGTGGAGTGACCCAAAAGCTTGCTTTGAGTACCATCAAGGATCAGATTTCGGCCTAGGCCGTCTTCTTTCAGCGACCTCTAGCGGGTCATTTTCTTGGTTAGCACCTTGTGTTGGGTTCGCCATGTGCTCCCTTCTGTCAAGCCTCCTCTCCCACCGTGGGATCTGAATTTGGTGCTCTCGGTCCTCCAGGAACCTCCTTTTGGGAATATCCGGGATATTCCCTTCTTGTCTTGTCTCAGAAGGTGGCCTTTTTAGTGGCAATCACTTCTGTTTGACGAGTGTCTGAGTTGGCGGCTTTGTCCTGCAAGTCGCCATGTTTAGTCATCCATAAGGATAAGGCGGTGTTGCATCCGCGACCTTCCTTTTTTGCCAAAGGTGGTGTCGACCTTTCACCTACATGAGGACATTACCCTCCTGTCCTTGTGTCCTCACCCATCGCATCCCAGAGTTTGCGCTGCACATATTGGAGGTGGTACGAGCCTTACGGGTGTACCTGTCTGCTACTGCTTCTATTCGGAAGTCTGACTCACTATTTGTGACTGTCTCTGGTCCATAGCAGGGCCAAGCGGTTTCGTCTGCCATCATTTTTAGGGGAATCAGACAAACCGTCATTCAAGCCTATGCTCTCAAAGGGCGGGCGCCTCCCTTTCCGGTTACGGCGCATTCCACCAGGACAATTGGTGCTTCCTGGGTTTCCCGACATCAAGCGTCGGTTGCACAAGTGTGCAAGGCAGCGACCTGGTCGTCTGTTCATGCCTTTTAAGTTTTATAAGGTTAATGTGGCTGCATCTTCGGATGCTTCCTTCGGCCGCAGGGTGCTGCAGGCCGCTGTTTAAAGTTGCGGCTCCTCCGTTGAGGAGCTCTGCCTTTATTGGAGTGAAGTTTTGGTTTTTCCATTTATACTGCTCCCATCCCTCTTGACACTGCTTTGGGACATCCCACGTGTAAAGTGTAAAGAGACACCGTGTCAGTCCATGGATGGTAAGAGAAAATAGGATTTTTTGTACTCACCGTAAAATCGTTTTCTCTGACATCCATGGACTGATACGGCACCCACCCTTCCTTTTTAGTTTGTACTGCTTTGTTACGAACTGAAGTCTGCTGACTGTAGTGGGAGGGTTATGTACGGAGGGACCGCCCCCTGGGTGGGGCTGTTCAGCTCTGGCTTTTGGAATGTATGTATAACATTTCACATTCTGCCTAGGTCTTCTCCTGCAAGCAGGGACATAACCCACGTGTAAAGTGTAAAGAGACACCGTGTCAGTCCATGGATGTCAGAGAAAAGGATTTTACGGTGAGTACAAAAAATCCTATTTTTTTTTTTTTTTTATTTCAGGATATTTATTTTATCAAAAAGTAAAATATATATATTTTTTTTAAAACTGGTCGCTTTTTTGTTTATAGTGCAAAAAATAAAAACCGCAGAGGTGATCAAATACCACCAAAAGAGAGTTCTATTTGTGGGGAAAAATGGATGCACGTTTTGTTTGGGTACAACGTCGCATGAACACGCAATTTGTCAGTTAAATCCACGCATTGCCAAATTGTAAAAAGTGCTCTGGTCAGGAAGGGGTTAAAATCTTCCAGGGCTGAAGTGGTTAAAGAAGAATGTTTAATGCACAGCAGCTTTTCCATCTCTGTTAGTAACATGTTCTGGCCAGCTCACAAATCCCAAATCCTACATATATATATATATATATATATATATATATATATATATATATATATTTTTTACTTTCTCATTGAAGCTTTTTTTTGTTTTCTTGTGTTGACTAAATATCCATATAAAATGATAAAATACCAAGGAGATTACTGTGTCTAAACTTGGATAAAACATTTTCAATTTGTTTAATCCAAAGTACATAAAATCAAATCAAAGGTGTTTACAGCAAAGTCCCGTCGGAATAAACTCTGACAGTTTTTCTGACGAAGTTCCGACGGAATTCCGCTCAAGCTGTCTTGCATACACACAGTCACACTAAAATCCGACCGTCAAGAACGCGGTGACGTAAAACACTACGACGAGCCGAGAATATGAAGTTCTATGCTTTCGAGCATGTGTCGAATTGTTTCAGAGCGTGGTTTTTAGTCTGTCGGAATTGCGTCCAGACGAACGGAATTTTTTTTTAATCGTATAATTGAGAGCATGTTCTCCATCTAATTCCGTCGGAATTTCCGACGGAAAAAGTCAGATGGGGCATACACACGACGGAATATCCGATGAAAAGCTTCTGTCGGACTTTTTCCGTCGGAAATTCCGCTTGGGTGTACAAGGCATAATTGTCTTGGCATTATATGGATTGAAATGATCACATTAGCTGATATTCACTAGATATTAGTTGGTTAATCTGGTTAATTATTGCATAATGTAACTAACCTAAAAACAATATTTCATCTTGGGTTCTAATGGCCACTAAAAATGTATCCATCAAAGCGCCAGTAGAGAGACACAGCTATTGAAACCTGTGGATATAGATTTTTTTGTTAAACCCCCCCCCCACAAAAAAAAAAAGAAAACAAAAACAAAGCACAAACCTTCTTTCTGTTATGTCCGATTCCAATTTCCATTATTATTGACAAAGCATCTCTCTTGAAATAGCCCAGTGCTGGTTTACTACAACAAGAAACAACATTTTTTATTTTAATACAATTAAAGTATATGTGAATCCTCACCTTAAACAAATCCATTCTGTTTAAAATAGAAATGAAAGGAAAAACATTTGTGTATAGATATAAAAACATTATCAATACCTTTTTTTTCTGTTTTCTATGAGTGATCACATAACCTCTGTTCTCAGCTGCATAAGGAACTCAGAGAGCTGGGGTAGTAGAAACAGCTGCACACTGGTCTTCCCAGTAAATGGGTGTGTGTGTGTCTGTGTAGGGGGGGTTGGGTGTCAGGAAAAGTCTGATCATTGGTGGAGAGCAGGATAAGTTCTCATCACAGCTAGAGAACTGACCATGCTGTGCTCCTACGCCTAGTGTGGTCAGTTTTTAAAGAAGTGGTAAACGCCACATGTACCTACAGGTAAGCTTATAATAAATTTTACCCATAGGTACAAGGAATATCTCCTAAACGTGCACCGTTTAGGAGAAATCAACTACTTCTGCAGCCAGTGATGTCACCGGAGCATGCTCACTGGAGGGACAGCATGCTGTCCATTCAGAGTGCTGTGCCACAGCCATGGCTTCCATACGAATTATGTCATCATGGCTTGGCCGTTCCAACACCGGGGCCCGTGAACCCGGAAGGAAGACTGGGTGAAGATGGAAGCCCCATCAGCAGTGACAGTGCTCCACTGGAATGCTTCGTTTTAAGGCAAGTCTCTCATAATGTGCTAGCATGCAAGGCATACTAGCACATTATAGCATTAACTTGAAGGGAGAAAGTTTTTTTTTTTTTTTCTTTAGCATAAGGAAAGCAGATGGACTGGCAGGAACACCAGGGATTTTACACAAAGAGAACAGGATTTTTTTTTATACAAGTACATGGTACAGCAGCCACATATCAGGAATATGAAATGATGGGTTTACATATTCTTTAAGGTAATTTAATCTACCAAACGTAGACATATGGATTTAAAATTTGATGCACTTTTAGTTGACTCTGCCTAAACATTATGCTTTAGTTCTAGGTGGAGTATTCTGGCTTGGATACAAATTGGTTTGTTATGTCATTATAATATTTCCATGCCATAGTTAAGGTCTCTGATTCTGGAGTTTTGGATGTTCCGATCATTCTTGTGGTGTTTGTTGAATTGTCCATATTATTACACAAAATAAATATCCAACACATAGAGGGGGCAACCCAATTTTGCTCATGCCAGACATGCAGACTTGGGAACCCAGGGACATGATCTCCCCATTAGATAGATCGCTGATGTTTTGGGGGATGTGAACCCCCAAACATTATATATTTTTTTAAAGCAAAGGCCCTACAAATTAAAATGGTGGGTGTTGCATTCTTTTTTTCCACACAATATTTGCGTAGCGATTTTTCAAACGCATTTTTTGGGGAAAAAATACACTTTTTTAAATTTTAATGCACTAAAACACACTATATTGCCCAAATGTTTGATGAAATAAAAAAGATGATCTTAGGCCGAGTACATAGATACCAAACACGACATGCTTTAAAATTTTGCACAAACGCGCAGTGGCGACAAACTACATACATTTTTAAAAGCCTTTAAAAGCCTTTACAGGGTACCACGTTAGATTTACAGAGGAGGTCTACTGCTAAAATTACTGCCCTCGATCTGACCTTTGCGGTGATACCTCACATGCATGATGCAATTGCTGTTTACATATGACGCCAGACCGACGTTTGCGTTTGCCATTGCGCAAGAGCAGGGCGGGACAGGGGTGCTTTTTTTTATTTTTTATTATTAATTTTGCTTTTTTATTTTATTTTTAAACTGTTCTTTCCGTTTTTTTTTTTTGTTAAGATTTTTATTGTTATCTCAGGGAATGTAAATATCCCCTATGATAGCAATAGGTAGTGACAGGTACTCTTTTTAAAAAAAAAAACTCTATTCTATTGGACCCTAGATCTTTCCTCTGCCCTCAAAGCATCTGACCACACCAAGATCGGTGTGATAAAATGCTTTCCCAATTGCGCTGTTTATATCCGGGGGGGGGGGGACATTCCCTCCCACTAAAAAAAAAAAAAAGTATCACCCCTCCTATTGGGTTGATGGACAATCAATAACCCCCGCCAAGGACAGCTATTTTGATAGTAGTAGAAGGTCCTTTAAGAACAGACACTTGGTAACTACTGATCTTTGAGAGCAACCAGATAGATCTATGACCCTATAAAAGCAATCACAGTCTTTTCTTAAGAGCAAATGATCTTGTTCAGCGCAGTAGCTCTAATCAAGGTGTTCCTTGACCACTTGATAGCAGTTAAGATACCTTAACCACTTGCTTACTGGGCACTTAAACCCCCTCCTGCCCAGACCAATTTTCAGCGCTGATGCACTTTGAATGACAATTGCGCGGTCATACAACGCTGTACCCAAATGACATTTGTATCATGTTTTCCCCACAAATAGAGCTTTCTTTTGGTGGTATTTGATAACCTCTGCGGTTTTTATTTTTTGTTAAAAAAAATATTAAAAGACTGATTAAAAATATATATAAATAAATTATAATATATATATATTATATATATATATATATATATATATATATATATATATATATTTATATTTTGTTCTAAAATTTTGTAAACAGGTAATTTTTCTCCTTCATTTATGTGCACCGATAAGGCGGCACTGGTGGGCACCGATAGGCGGCACTGATGGGTGGCACTGAAGGGCATTGGTGGGTGGAACTGAGAAGTGGCACTAATAGGTGGCATTGATAGGTGGCACTGATGGGCACTGATAGGTGGCAGTGATGGGCGCCAGTGATGGGCACTGATGGGTGGCAATAATGGGCACTGGTAGGTTACACTGATAGGCAGCATTGCTAGGTGGCACTGATGAGGCACTGATTGGCGGCACTTGTGGGCATTTATAGGTGGCACTTGTGGGCATTGATAGGTGGCACTGTGGGCACTGGTAGGTAGCTATTATTATTATTATACTGGCAGCTGGCACTAATGAGGCACATCTGCCTCCTTCCTCTTCGGGACCGATGTCCCTTGTGAAAGAGCCGGTGATCGGCTTTTTTTCCTCCTTACGCTGACAGCGTGGAGGAGAAAAAAAAAAAAACGATTACCGCTTCTTTGTTTACATCACGTGATCAGCTGGCATTGGCTGACAGCTGATCACGTGGTAAGGGGTCGGGATCGGCCCCTTACTTGGATCGGTAATCACCGGAGTCTCAGTGACTCGGGTGATCACAGTGTGCGCCGCAGGGCGCGCAAAGGGGAGGCAGTCTATTGACGGCCTTCCGGATTTTCAGGTCCACGCTGAATTTGGCTATAGCGCGGGCCTCAAGTAGTTAATTGCTGAGCAATGTATCCTTCTTACAATGTCCATCAGTGGCTTGAAGGTTCTTCACAGATGCTCTTTCCAGGCAGCTATCCTTAAAGCGATATTAAAGTCTATTTATTTTATAAAAACATGTTATACTTACCTGCTCTGTGCAGTGGTTTTGCACAGAGCAGCCCGGATCCTCCTCTTCTTGGGCACCACATCGGCGCTCCTTGCTGGACCTTCAGAGCTTTGTGTCGGAACCGAAGTGACGTCATCGCGGCTCCGGCCAATCACATAGCCGGAGTGCTCAAACCCAGAAGAAAGGCCTGGGGAAGATGTCAGCCCTCTCAGCAGTGACAGCACAGCGCTGGAGGGCTTCATTCCAAGGTAAGCATTTAAAAATGCGATGCATACTAGCATATTATGCCTTACAAAAATGCGATGCATACCAGCATATTATGCCTTATGCCGCGTACACACGATCAATTTTTTGGACGGTGAAAACACAGTCGAGAAAATCGACGTGAAAAACGAGGAACAGCTTGTTCCCCCCACACACGGCCGTTTTAAATGACATTTTTTTTGGTCGAAAAAAACGACCGTGTGTGGGCTCCCCGGCAGTGTTTCCCTATGGGAAAACTGCCGCAGAAAAAAAATGACGGGAATCACGACGAGAAAAATTAGAACATGTTCTAATTTTTCTCGTCGTGATTAATGGCGTTTTTCCCGTCGGGAAAAATTACAAAAAGCCCACAGACAATAGTTTTTCTCGTCTAAAGGAAAAAAAAATACTTTTCCAGATGGGAAAAATTATCATGTGTACGCGGCATGATGCCGCTTACACACGATCGATTTTCTCGACGGTGAAAACACCGTCGAGAAAATCGACGGGAAAAACGAGGAACGGCTTGTTTCCCTACACACGGCCGTTTTTCCCGTCATTTTCTCTCTTGGTCGAGAAAAACCACCATGTGTAGGCTCCCCGGCAGTGTTTCCCTATGGGAAAACTGCCGCGGAAAAAAATGCCGTGAATCACGACGAGAAAAATTAGAGCATGTTCTAATTTTTCTTGTCGTGATTAATGCCGTTCTTCTCGTCTGGAAAAATGACCAAAGGCCCACACACGGTCGTTTTTCTCGTCAAAGAGAAAAAAATTAATTTTTCCCGACGAGAAAAATTGTCGTGTGTACGGGGCATTAAAGTTTTTTTTTTTTTTAAACAGCCGCGGTTTACTAACGCTTTAATACCATGAATAACAACATAATATTTGATTTTTACTCCAGGAGTATATAATGAGTTTGGAAATCCTAGAGAATTGCTAAAAATAATGCATTACAATTTAACTAAACCCATTCGATTTTAGTCAACTAAAATGTACTGGAGATTTTAGTGGTCTAAATGAAAATTGGAATTGATTTTTTTTGTCAGTTTACATTAATTGACTTAATTCTAATTTTATTTTCATTTCGTTTTCCTCACTGAAAACATGCAGCTGACGAAAACTATGATGAAAATATTTTCGTCTACGAAATTAGCACTGGTGTTTGGGCCTGGTCATTGACCGCTCAGGCCCGAGCACTGTGAGGCCCCATGCACACAGGGCGTTTTTGCAGCTGCTAACAGCAGCGTTAGACGTTTTTTTTTACAGCTGCAAAACGCCCATCCATGTTATTCTATCGTGTCATGCACACATAGAGCTTTTATGAGGTCCAAGTGGCATAGGCGTTTTCCAGCTGCAAAAAAAAAAAACAATTCCAGTGCGTTCTGGAGCTCCTGGTTCGAGCTGCAAAAACGCCTGACGCTATTAAACGCGCAAAAAACGCAGCGATTTGCGTTTTTGAGCTCCGGGATTTTTTTTTTTTTTTTTAAAAAGGTCAAAAAATGTTTAGAAAACATGGACATGTGTTTTTAAGCTGTAAAAAACGCGGCTGTAAAAACGCCCTGTGGTCACATGTTCCCTCATACCAGAAAGTCGAACTAAAGCCTAACTGGCAATAGGATGCTGTCCATTTCACATGCCAAAGGCTGTGGCCATTATACTCCTTTAAAGCTACATTAAGTTATAAAAGCATCTGTTGATAAGAACATCAGAATAGCTGTTGTTTCTTAGTAGATGCTAAAGAGCAGGGTTGCCAATGCAAATTCACCTACATGTTAAAGCAAATATAAAATAAATATATGTAAAACATTTGCGAAACACTATGATCTGATAAAACTCAAACACGGAATGAGTTAGAACACCAAGATAAACCATGTAATTCTGTGGATTTCAGTAAAGGTCCCATATGTTCTCTCATGCTGATCTTACCTGCAATATTCATTCTCATATTCAAGTTTGTCAATATAAAATGTAAAAGTCAAGTTATTACCTTAAAATATCCGTTGTGTTCACAGACCACAAAGAATGAAACTTTTGTCCATCCAGCAGTTCCGAAACTTCTGATTTCACAACCAAAATGTTGTTGTAATAACTCCCAGGAACATTTAACAAGTAGAGAATTTTGCCTGGGCTGCAATCATAAAAAAAATGTGCAGATGAATTCAGGCTATATTGGATAAACACACTAACCATAACTCTGATACAGTACAAAGAGGACACACGGAAAAATTCATATATGTATCATTTGCAAATGTTAGAGCACCTTTTCAACTATTCTCCTAGGGTTATCTTTTTGTAATATCCTGAACTTAAAGTGGATGTAAACCCTCACATATACCCAGTGAAGTGAACAGCCTCAGATGATACAGAGATTAAACAAATCTCCCTACATAGGTTTTACATGTATATCTGCTGTCTTCAGCTTTAAATATCCTTTAGTACACATCATATTACAGATTTGCTCTTCCTGTTCATACTCTTTCCCATTTTTGGATGGCGGATTGTTCAAAGCTTAGCATATTTTTTTATAACCTAACCCTGCTTTAAACTTCTCCACAACTTTATCCCTGACCTCTCTGGTGTGTTCCTTTGCCTTCATGATGATGATTGTTCACTAAGGTTCTCTAACAAACCTCTGAAAGCTTCACAGAACAGCTGTATTTATACTGAGATTAAATTACACACAGGTGGACTCTATTTACTAATTAGGTGACTTCTGAAGGCAATTTGTTCCACTAGATTTTAGTTAGGGGTATCAGAATAAAGGGGGCTGAATACAATGCACGCCACGCTTTTCAGATATTTTGTTGTAAAGAATTTGGAAGACCATTTATTATTTTCCTTCCACTTCACAATTATGTGCCACTTTGTGTTGGTCTATCACATAAAATCCCAATAAAATACATTAACATTTTTGGTTGTAACATGACAAAATGTGGGAAATTTAAAGAGGTATGAATAATTTTTCAAGGCACTGTATGAAATACACAAATTACCGCAACTAAATATACATTACTATTTTTACAAAAAACAGTCACTTCCAGCACTATGTGATGTAACAGATATCAGATAAAATGGTGGTGTAAAAGGTATATATGGTATCCCAAAGCTAAGTGGATGCTGTCTTCCTCAGATGGGGTAATCCGAAAGGAACTACAAGAAAAACAGAAATGGAAGGCGCGCACACCTAGTGCATTACCAGAGATAATTCAATAATAAAAAAAATTTGTATAAAAGTGGGTACTCACAAAATGCAACTGACAAAAGGTCTTAAACACAGTGCATGGACATGCACAGAATACAGGCCTAGCTTTGAGGAAGGGGGTGCGCCCCGAAACGCGTTAGCTGTACGCCGTGAGCTGAGATCAGTGTCATTGTCACTACTCAGAGCGGGGAGATGCTTGTTTACACAAGCATCTCTATACCTCTGTGAGACGATCGCGGGGATCCCCGCGGCGATCGAGTCCGCGGGACCCGCGGTCCGACTCACGGGGATGGAGGCAGGGACAGGCATTTAAAAGGGGACATACAGGTACGTTGATATGCCTGTCCGTGCCATTCTGCCGACGTATATGTACAGGCAGCGGTCCTTAAGTGGTTAAAAAACAAATATTGATAGTAATGCTGGGGAACATAGTAACCTAATTTATACTGTCTATATTATTGGAGTAGCTTATGTTATAGTTATTATACTTACTCATGACGACCGGTAGAGTCAGACTGACAAGGTATATCTATGCAAATTATGTAGATGATATATTTAAAATCTATTAAAATAAATGGGGAAAATATCCATAAGTTAGATGGTTGAATAAAAAAACTACATGAATAAAAACTAAAAACTTTTATTTATTTATTCATGTAGTTTTTTTATTCAACCATCTAACTTATGGATATTTTCTCCATTTATTTTAATAGATTTGCATACCGGTCGTCAGGAGTAAGTATAATAACTATAACATAAGTTACTCCAATAATATAGACAGTATAAATTAGGTTACTATGTTGTTTTTTAATGATTGTTGTACTGTCACTAAGGTGACCCTTATGTAAACATAGCGTACCCGTGTATACATTTCCATCACCCAATATGGCCGTTATCCAAGCCTGAGGAAGGAGTATGCATACTCCGAACGCGAGCACCGCCCCGCTGACCCGACCCAGAAGTGACGTCATCCGAAGTGTACCACCGATCGTAGTCCCAACTATACGGAAGCACCGTGCACCAGCAGTGTGGCCGGAGGACAGACCTGATCACGGACACCAGTGACATCGGACTCTTCCCTCACCCGGAAGTCGGAGCGAATGAAACCCTATTATCCCTTTCATCACCACAATCTTGTGAGCGTACGCAGTTAAGTTTTTTTTTTTATTAAACTGCATACTTACTGCACTTAGATGGCGCTGTTCTCTGTTCCCTTTTATATTTCAGAGTTTTCTTTTTCCTTCTAAAACTTTTTGAATCGGTGGCCTTCTCTGAACAGTTATTTACTTATTACTATTATTTTGAACTTTACATAGACTAAACCAGGCATATGCAATTAGCGGACCTCCAGCTGTTGCAAAACTACAAGTCCCATCATGCCTCTGCCTCTGGGTGTCATGCTTGTGGCTGTCAGAATCTTGCTATGCCTCGTGGGACTTGTAGTTCTGCAACAGCTGGAGGTCGGGTAATTGCATATCCCTGGACTAAACCCTCAAAAAGAACTGTTGCTATTCCCTTGGCCTCTCCACTCAATCCCTTCTTATTTGTACTGAGTCTGAACCTGAGTGCGCCATATTATCCAATCTTGTTTATAGGAGACATTATCAGTCTGCTGCTGCTCTTTCACTGTCCGGACATCCGGCTGTATCTCTTCTCATCAGCCATACATGGAACAAAATTAAGCCGGTTAAGCAGAGACCAGCTGAATTTCGATCCATGTATGGGCACTCTGGTTGTACACAAGTCGATATATCATTTAACTTTTGTGCAACCGGGGGCGTGGCCTGGCAGGCGATGGAGTAGGAAGCAGATAGAAGGAGCTCCTCTTGCCGTCTATCCTGATCACCAGCTTGCACACGGAATCTGGCGATTTTGACCATACAAAGCTGCCTGTGAACCCCCGGGACCGGGACTACATATGTCGCCGCCGAAGAAACCATCCTTGGCGGCCGAGAAATTAGCCAAATACCGGCATGACGAGGAGGACGAGCAGGCCCAAGATGGCGTCGCCGCTTGTAAGGGGGAAGACAGGTACGCAGCGGAGACAGCAAAGGTCCTGGAGGCTATGGCTACCCTCCAGGGCACTCTCACTGCGAAGATCGATGGGGTGAAAATAGACATCTCCCTCATGCGGCAGGACCTGTCGACGGTGCGGGACATGGTCACGGAATCAGAAGCTCGCATAGGGGAGGCGGAGGACATCCTGCATCCCCTGCAGCACGCTACAGAGGACATGCAGAGGCAGATTCGGCAACTGCACTCCCACCAGGATGAAATGGAGAACAGACTCTGCCGCTGCAACCTCCGCTTCATTGGACTGCCTGAGCGGGCGGAGGGGGGACCCAGCGGAATTTCTAGAAAAGCTCCTGATCAGTACCTATGGCAGGGATGTGTTCTCAGTGATGTTTGCGGTGGAGAGAGCGCACCGTATCCCTGCTAAGCCCCCACCAGCTGGAGCCCCCCCAGAACATTCATTGCTAAATTCCTGAACATCCGGGACCGGGATAAGATCATGCGATTATCTAGAGAGAAGGACAATATTCGCATAGAAAATTGACATGTGGCAGTGTTCCCTGATTTTTCCAGCGAAGTGCAGAAGAAGAGGTCTCAGTTCCAGGAAGCCAAGCGCCGCCTCAGGGCCCTGCACCTCGAGTATGCAAATGCTTTTCCCGGCCAGGCTGAGAGTGGAGGAAGATGGCAGAGTGCAGTTTTTTTGACACCCCCGCCGCGGTGAATGCCTGGCTGGATCGGCGAGGGAGACCGGATTGATCGCTGTTCCGGATGTCGGTTGCTGTGAGTACATTCTGGCTCAAGGGGCCCCCCCCTCCGGACGGGAGGGTGCCCGGGTGTGATTTCCCTTCCCCTTGCCCCATGCCCAGTTCATGATGTTTATGTGTGCCCGGCCCCCCTTGTTTCCTTTGGGGACCCTTTAGACTGCGGGTGTTGCGGGGGGGACAGGTACAGTTTGTATTTTACCTGTAAGTGTACTGGAGCCCCTCCCCTCTCCATTTAGCTGCTGCTCCTGACTGTTCCCTGCAACCCCAGGACTTCCCCAGGACTTCCTATTCCCCTGTTGTCCCCTCCTAATTCTTTACAAAACTTGAGGAGTATGTCAGATGTGCTCAACATGCTGGGAGGCAAGAGGAGAACTCTTATGGAAAATCCCCTGGGAACACTGTTGGTCCCCCCCCCCCCCACGGGAAACCTATAGAACTGGTATGCACGCTTTGTTCAGTGAATAATCGCCCCCATAGAAGTACCGTTCATTGCTACATCTACAGATTCATGAACACAAGCCGTAAGCCTTCAGCCAGAGTTTCTAGCTGCATGATTGTTGCAATGAACTTGTTTGGGATCTGGATGCTCTCACCATGTTGGGGAGGTGCAGAGCTGGGTGGGAGGGATGTTGCCCAGTTACAGGGCGTGTGTTATGGATTTGAAGGTAATGTTGGTTGCTATACTGTTTTTTGGCATGCAGGTTTATTTACTTTGAATACTTATCTACAGGATACAGAACATGATATAAGGTTACTAATACAAATGTATTTCATAATGCGATTGTACAGGTCAGCTCCATTAGATCATACTCATTGTTTGAATGACTACGATTAAGTTTTTGACATGGCAGAGAGCTAATGTCATTGCACTAACTGAGACGCATGTTACAGGCCATATGCAATCAGCCCTTAAACGTCCATGGGTGGGGTGGGCATATCGTAGCACGCATACCAGCTTCTCTAGGGGAGTATCTTTGTTGGTGACCAAGGCCACCCCATTTGAACTCATATCTGTGGAATTGGACCAGCAGGGAAGATATCTTTTCTTGCATGTGTGTATAGGGGCAGTGCCCTTGCTGCTGATTGCCTGCTATATCCCCCCCCCCCGTACAGCTCGGAGGTTGTTACGACTGGTCTGCTGTTTATGACCCGGCACCTGACTGTCCCGGCTGTGTGGATGTGGGACTTCAATATGACCATGAACCCCTTTTTGGATCGCCCGGTGCAACCTGGAGATGTGGGTAGAGTCTCTGAACAGACTAGACTGGGTCGCACATTGACAGAATTTGCCCTGATTGACATATGAAGACATAGAAACCCTACCACACGGGCCTATACCTGCCATTCCACTGGACATGACACTATGTCCAGAATTGATTTTGTGCTGATTTCTAAAATGTTGCTTCCTAGGGTGACCGGGGCGGGTTTTGCACCTAGGGCCCTATCAGACCATTCCCCATGCTGGGTCCAACTGTCCTTATTATGTGCGGCTCCCCAACAGGCGTGGAGACTTAACCCATTCTGGTTGTCAGCATTGACAGATCATGACTTAATAGACCGTGAACTGAAGTTTTTCTTCCCTGAGGGCCAGAGTTCCCTCTCATTCAACTCCCAGTGGGACAGTTTTAAACTTCATGCGAAGAGGGTTTTGGATGTCAGGATTAATAGACTTAAACGGTCTTCCAAAGTGTTGGTGAATATGGCTGAGGATACCCTTCGGGATTTGGAGGAGACCTTCGGTGTCCTCTCCACCCCTGAGAGCCTAAATAAAATTAAGATGCAATCCAGAGTGGTGTCGCAATTGCATATGGAAAAAGCCAAACAGCGACTGTTCTTCTGTAAAACTTGAATTTATGAGCATGGCGAAAAGGCGGGGAAGATGCTGGCTTACCTAGCGCATCTAGATGACAAGCCTCCTGTGGTTGTTTCCTTGATAGAGCCAGATGGCTCGGTTGTCACGGACCCTCCACGGGTAGCAGAAAAGTTTCTAAGGTTCTATGGGAACCTATAGAGCTCCCAATGCCACTACACACCACAGGAGGTGCGAGACTACCTGCACACTTTGCAGTTCCCACAGCTGACAGCGGAATAAGTTCAGACGCTGGAGGCCCCCATCACTGAGCAGAACATTACTACAGCAATTTCCCAGCTGGCCAAGTCCAAGGCCCCGGGGTTGGATGGCTTGCCCCTGGAGTTCTATGCCAAATACTCTGAAACACTAGTTCCTATGCTGAACACCCCATTTCAATCTGTTTTTGAGTTGGGTACACTTCCCCCCTCCATGCAGGAAGCCCAGATCATAGTCCTTACTAAACCCGGTAAAGATCCGCTATATCCAGAATCATATAGACCCATATCCCTGTAGCCAGTGGATATTAAAATACTAGCCAAAATGTTATCCTCCAGGTTGAATGCGGTCATACTTTCCTTAATTCAGCCTGACCAAACGGGATTTATGCCAGGGAAAAACACGGCGATGAATATTAGGAGACATGAATAATAAAGCCCAACACAACAATGCAGGATCTAGGGTAGTGGTAGCTCTTGACGCGGTCAAGGCATTCAACTCGGTTGAGGGGTTGTACCTGTGGGAATGCCTGCGCTGCTATGGATTTGGCCCGCGCTTCGCTAGATGGGTACAGCTTCTCTACCAAACTCTTAAAGCTCGGGTCTTTGTTAATGGGTGACTTTCTGACCAGATCTCCCTGGAGAGGGGTACAAGGCAGGGATGCCCTCTGTCACCACTGCTCTACGCCTTGGCTGCTGAACCCTTGGCGATGGCTATAAGGGCGTGCCCAGATGTGGTGGCCTTAGGCGGGGGGATTCTTGGGAAAAGATAGGTCTGTATGCAGACGACACGGTACTATATCTGGCTGTCCAGGGCCCTTCGTTACAAGCTGCATTGACTATTATAGAAAAAATGGGTAGATACTCGGGCCTGCGAATCAATTGGGACAAGTCTCAGATTCTCCCGCTGGACCACTTTCCCCCACCTGAGACGATCCCGGGACTTCCCTTAAAGAGAGTGGCAGAGATTAAGTATCTGGGGGTAAGGGTCACTAGACACCTAGGGGATTATGTTGCAAATAACGTGGAGCCCCTGTTCGCCATCCTCAAATCCAAAACCCAGACCTGGTCGAGACTGCCCCTGGGGGTGATGGGTAGAATTAATTTGGTGAAAATTATCTTGTTGCCCAAAATTTTATATATGGTATGGCATGCCCCTTTGTACATCCAATTGAAGGTGTTCAAACAGATGGAGGCTATTTTGAACTCCTTTGTTTGGGGTTCCGGTAGGCACAAACTGGCATGGCATATTCTTAAGAACCCCGCTCTGGAGGGGGGTTGCTCCGTTCCTGATTTGCAAGACTACTATGTGGCGCGGCAACTCGCTCACCTTTACTATTTCAATACGTCTGAGTCTCAGAGATATAGATCTCTAGTGTGTAATACACCTGAGAGCCCATTTCATACACCCATACAGGCGATTTTCCGTAGGGATCGGTGTCACCGCAGAACTCCATGTTTTAATGCAGGTATGCTGTCACACCACCAGAAAATATGGGACATAGCTCTCAAAAAGCAGAACCGACAGCACATCCATTCCCATTTGTGGCTAAATGGGCATCTGCCTGAGTTGAATATGGTGCCAGACCCGCAGCTCTGGGCGAAATATGGTATACTTTACCTGTCTCAGGTCTTGACGGAGACCGGACCTAAACCCTTCCACGTGCTCAAAGAGTTTTCTCTTCCACATAATTTACTGTTTCGGTATCTGCAACTGAGACACGCAGTTAGAGCGCAGGTGTCTTCCCTTGCTGTCACTCTGGATACCCCGCCGGTTCTTGGCATAATTTTCGGAGCGGATTCGACTAAACTGATATCTAACCTGTACTATACCCTCTGATTGCACAGAGTTCGGGGGGTGTCACAGACTGCCAAGATAGCGTGGGAACAGGACGTGGGACCTATTGAGAACTCAGACTGGGAGGAAAAACTGGAGGGGGTTAGGATGGTCTCCCCTAAACCTTCGGATAGGTTAACGCAACTGTATATAGTGCATCGTGCGTATCTCACGCCATTGAAATTGGCAAAGTTCCAGCCCACAAGAAGCCCCCTGTGCCCCAGGTGCTCGTCAGCCCCTGGCACGTTTTATCACCTGATGTGGAGTTGTCCACATATACAGACGTATTGGTTACAAGTGATCCAGTTTCTCCATGACAATATGGGTTCCCCGGTGGGTCTTGATCCTAAGACATGTCTCTTGGGGTTCCTACCAGACACGGAGATTGACAAATACCTAACCACATTCTTGTATGAAACGCTATTCCTGGCTAGGAAGGTAGTTGCAAAAGTTTGGATCGGGCCCTACCCCTGACACTACAAACCTGGAAAAAAGAAATTAATGATGTTCTTCCATATAGGAAGCTGATGTATATCCATAGAGGGCACCCTCAGAAGTTCTCTAATATTTGGGATAGGTGGTTGGAGGATGGTGAGACTTGCTCTACGTAACGTACGCATTAAATGTATTAGTTGATGAGAAGTACCCCTCACTGCCATGTGTGACACAAATATCCTTGTAGTACACTGTTAACAAACCTTTATGTGTTTATTTCTTGGACTGGTTTCCTTTGTACTGTATTCCCTGTAACTTTTGTGATTGACTTATATGTGTATATCATGTTTGCTACTTAATAAACATGCCTTTTTGGTTAAAAAAAAAACAACTTTTGTGCAACCAGCCTGTCAGATTTTTCCTAACAGATTAGTGCCACCGGCTATAGCTGTCAACATTAATCATTGTGTTCTGCAGAACATAAAAGCGCTGCGTGAAGGATTCCCCCATCAATACTGACTGTGTTGAAGGGGGAATTGAGCAATTTTCTTTCCTTTCACATGTGGTGGAAAGAAAAGAAAATTGCATAATCTATGGCCTGCCTAAATGTAAAAGAGAAAGTAGTGTCACCTGCATGGCTATGCCACAGGGCTGTTTACATCTCAGAAATCGATGTACATAAAAAAAAATCCTTTAGCAAGTAAACAGCTCCCTTATATGCATTTCATTTGCACATTTAGTTGTTTGTCTGGAGATCAGCTTTAACAAAAATCGGGTCAAGCTACTACCAGAGCCAACAATGACATTTAACATTGGAGCCTGCACAAATGTCAATGTTCTTAATTGGTAACATAACACTTACACTGGTCACATGCCAATTAACTTCCATCTACAAAATGGGTCAAGGAAACTCACCATTAACCAACGTGATTGTATTAATTCCAACAGAACTTGTAGGTAATGGGTTGCATCATTTTCAGAGCAAAAGCTAGCTGAAAGTGACTAAAATCACAGAGTGCAAAACTAGCAATAAAAGAAGTCAGAGATTTTGGAAACAAGTTCTACTATTCGATGAAATAAAAACTAAGTAGTAGATGTAACACTTTAAACCCACCCAGTCACTAGTCGTAACACAGTGTAGGGTGAAAACCAGCACACTCTTTATTCAAGCACATGTTACCACAGATATACAACTCAGAGACCCCCCCCCCCCACACCTTGGATTCAGGGCAGGGTAAACTGTCCCAATAACAATAGACACACAGGTCAAGTGTATTTAAACTTCTTATCAGCAGGGAGAACTGTTGGAGGAATCTGCTGGGCAGAGCTCAGTTATGTCTGGTTCTGATGCCAGCTCTCCTGCTGGGTTGGTAGAATCATTCTGGGGTGCCATCTGCTGCTGGAAAGGAGAGCCGGCTGATCCATCTCCCTTACTCTCATCTCGCTGCTGGGACGACATGTCTCTGTAAGGCCCCTTTCACACTGGGGCGTTTTTCATGCGGTTTAGCGCTAATAATAGCGCTATTATACCGCATGAAAAATTCCTGCCCTGTAGCCTTCAATGTGAAAGCCCGAAGGCTTTCACACTGAAGCGGTGCGCTAGCAGGACCGCTCCAAAAGTCCTGCTAGCCGCATCTTTACAGCGGTAAAGGAGCGGTGTGTTCACTGCTCCTTTACCGCGGGTGCCCATTGAAATCAATGGGACACCGCGGTAATACCGCCCGCAAACCGCGACAACAGCCGCGGTTTGCGGGCGGTATTAACCCTTTTTCGGCCGCTAGCGGGGGTTAAATTCACCCCCCTCGCGACCGCATACCGTGGTAAGAACGACGGTATAGCAGCGCTGCAAATCGCGCTGCTATACCGCCACCGCTCCTGCCTGCCCCAGTGTGAAAGGGGCCTTACTGTCTTCAAGGTGCATGGATCTTTGCTGGGGAAGAAAGATTGCTTCCTCCACCCTGGCCAACTGTTGGGAAGGGACGACAAACACCTCCTCTCCCTTCTCCCTCTGGATTTTAATCTGCTGCTGGGAAGTGACCATCTCCTTCTCACCAGGTGTAGGTCAGAGGTCTTGGACCCTCTGTTCAGTTCTCAGCGCTTCAGCTGCAGAAGTTTCTGTTAACTCCACAGATGCTGCTGGTAGAAAATCCCATGTCAGTATTGTGGGAGAAAGGTCAAGTGCCTTTTCTTTTAGGAAGGCTGAAGCTTCTGTTGGTGCTGGGCAGAGGTTAGCACTGTTGTCAGCACTTCAGCTTTGGAGACGGCAATTTCCGGAGTTTCCACTGCAGATTCTCTAGCATGCTGCTGCACTTTTCTTTATGCCCTTTCCAGATGCTGTTCCTTCCTTAGCAAATAGTCCAGATCAGGTTTAAGCTCTGAGACCCCAGCAAGACCGAGCATTGCCTCTCTGTATTCTCGCAGGTTTTTAAGGGTAGGTTCCCCTTCATCGCCAAACACAAAACAATCTGTAAGGCTCTACCACAGCAATCCAGGGCCACCAAAGTCATATTCCTCCAAAGAGCATTCTGTTGTCTCCCCTAAATATTACTGCTCTGCTTGCCATTGCAGTGCACCATACCGATTGTCCAGCTCTATCTCCTGCTAGACCAGCCTGTCCAACTCAGTCACCCATTGCACCTGGGACCGCTCTCCCAGGAATGCCATCCGTAACTCCTGTTATTCACTGGCCTGTTGCTCTGGGGTTGGAAAGCACTTTCCCTGTTACATACCAAAAACCTGGAGGGCTTTATTCCAGAATCTTACCTGAGCTCCAGGTATTAAATCGCAGACACAGTCCTGAAGTATGCTGAAAGGACGATCCGCAGCAGCCCCGGGAACTCTGATGCAAGATCCATATTTCCGCTGGGGCAACTGAAGTCTGCTATCCTGATCTTGGATCCAAGTAGAGGTTTGGACATGTTCATAGCCAGGAAGCATGATCCCACCGCTGCCAACCAGTTGTGACGATCCCTTGTCCTCAACAGGACTATGTCCGCCGTAAACGCTTCCTTTGTCCAGAACCAGCACTATCCAAGACCCTTTAGCACACCCAGTCACTAGTCGTAACACAGTGTAGGGTGAAAACCAGCAGACTCTTTATTCAAGCACATGTTACCACAGATATACAACTCAGAGACACTCCCCCCACCCTTGGATTCAGGACGGGGTAAACTGTCCAATAACAACAACAATAGACACACAGGTCAGGTGTAGTCAAACTTCTAATTAGTAAACAGTCTTATCAGCAGGGAGAGCGGTTGGAGAAACCCCCCTGCCTCCATAGAGATACACATCCCATAATATACTTTTCTTCCAAGCCAGACATATATAGAACATTCAAGTGTGGCTGTACAGTGAGTCTGACTAGCACAGATCAATAGTAGGGTTCTCAGTTACCCTGTGCCCCTAATGGACACAGGATGATTTACACATAAGAGGGCCCGGGGAAGCTGGACATTGAGTTTCCAGAGCTCTCCAAGGTAAGCAGAGTTGCACAAACCCCCCACCCAAAGTGACTCCCATCACAAGGACATTTCAAACATAGTCATTATTTCTTTCTTTGAAGTGTTCACCAAGATTTAAAAACATAACCTCAAGAGGAAGCATTTCAACATGCTTGAGAGGGTCCAGAGAAGGGCAACAAAGCTAATTAAGGGACTGGAGGACCTCAGCTACCGGGAAAGACTGCAAGCACTGAACTTATTCTCTCTGAAGATGAGACGCTTGAGAGGGGATATGATTTCAACCCACAAATACTGTACTGGTGACCCCACAATAGGGATAAAACCCTTCCGTGAAAGAATATTTAAAAAGACACTAAAATTAGAAGAGAAGTGGTTTAACCTTAAACTGCAAAGAAGGTTCTTTACTGTAAGAGCAGTAAGGATTTGGAATTCTCTTCCACAGACAGTGGTTTCTGCAGAGAGCATAGATCATTTAAAAAAACTAACACCTGAGCGACCAAAACATACAGGGATACACAATGTAATACTGACATAAAAGCACACACACACACACACACACACACACACACACACACACACTCACAGGTTGGACTTGATGGACTTGTATCTTTTTTTCAACCTCACCAAAGATGTAACTATGTAACATTCGTACTCCTTCATATCATTTTTTTATTGTATTCATTAAGAGATTTGTAGATTGGCCTCTAGAGGGAACTCAGGAAAAATCTGTCTCTGCCTTTGCTGGATCTATGGAAGGGACTATGGTTGTCACCCTAGCTGTACTGCCAACATGAAAATACATCGAAACATATTATTGAGTAAACATAAAAAAAAAAAAAAAAAGGAAAATAAGGGAGAGAAAGAACATGTACAGGGGTGCACGGTTAAATGTGGTACCGTGTATAATAAATCATTTTTTTAAAAAGCCAACAAGTCACATTAAAGTGTAAAAAAATGCAAAAATGTTTATTTTTCATTTTGGATAGAAAAAGGGGGGGTTATAGCCCCAGTCAAAATTTTTGGTTTTGCCATCTATGTCACATTGTGGAGATTTCTCTTTACTTCCTGTTCCATAGCTAAAACAGGAGGTGAGAGGAAATCCCTCCAAAGTGAGAGGATCCCAGTCACCAGAACTAGCGTCCCCACTGGAAAATTTCTCATCTATTAGTGTTCTAATGTCAACTTAAAAAAAATTGGGATTTTCTTTTACTTTTATTGACAATGTTAAAGTGGTTGTAAACCCACATTTCGTTTTTTTTTTTTTCCCCCACCTGCAAGAGAAAGGCATAATGAGCTAGTATGACTAGCATATTAGCTCATTATGTACCACTTACCTTAGATCGGGGCCCCCGAAGCCGTCCGCGTCCCTCCATCTAGCCGCATCCATCGCTGCGGCGATAGCCGGAAGGTTACTTCCGGGTATTGCCGCTGCAGCCAATCACAGCGCCGCTCCGGTGCTGTGATTGGCCGGAGCGGCGGTGACGTCACTCTGCGCATGCGCGCAAGAGCCGTCACAATCGGCTACGCCCAGCTATTGCTGGGAAGTAGCCGATTTTGTGAATGGGATTAACCCCATGAATGCGCCGTTCTCTACGGCGCGCATGCGCCGTAGACACGGAGCAATGTCATTTTTACTAAATATCTCCTAAACCGTGTAGGTTTAGGAGATATTTCTTGCACCTACAGGTAAGCCTTAATCTAGGCTTACCTGTAGGTGCAAGTTGAAAAAGTGGGTTTACAACCACTTTAAACAGGACAAATAGAGAGGGAGAATGTCCTTAACGAAGACACAGGCAGCAATAAAAACTGACTGGTGTTCTAAAACCTCTCCAGTTTATCCAAAATTTAAAAAAATGTTTTGCCTTTAGTTATACTATTGCTGATGTGGGACTTTAGTAAACACTTCGTCTGTATCTTTAACCTGGCACGCTGGCTTTTATTGGATTTCAAAAATGTCAGCCTTTGATCATCTACAGTAGCCTTTTTCAACCAGGATGCCTTGAGGTTTCTTCAGGGGTGCCTTGGCTAAATGCCTAAAAATGTACCCAAAATTGTATACAAGCCGGTGGGTGGATGAAACCTGCCTTTTAGTTACACAGAGCCACAGGTTTTTATTGTGCACCATTAAAACCTTCTAGCTGCCAACCTCCTAACGACCAATGACAGCAACAATTGATAAGGAGGATATCAATTGCCTGCATATCATCCTTGTTTGACCCTCCCCTACCTCTCTCCATAATCTTTGTGGTCTCATTAGCTAAATGATGGATAAAAACTGAGGGAGAAGAGAAACATTGGAATACTAGTCAGTATCAGTTTGCAAAAGTGTATTTGCTTTGGAAGAATAAATCATCTTTAACGTTGGGTATCCTACGTGTATTGATGTTGCAGCATTATGGAAAACTATTAGAATAGTTTTCACATTTTAGACTGGGCCGCCTCAAGACTGTCCAAAATTTGGAGGGTACCTTCAGATTATCCAGAAGTTTAAAGGGTGCCTTCACTAAAAAAAAAGGTTGAGAAATACTGATCTACAGTACAATACATGGTTGTTGATAGAATTGGTAGTTTACAAAAAAAAGTTAATATTGTTTCTGCTGTCTTTTCAGTTCACAGGGAGTGACAAGCACACCCTTTCTGGCAAGATCAACAGGTATTTCAGTACTTGCTACAAACATCTTAAACACGCCATACACTAGTAGATTTTCATAATATCATTTGCACAAAAAATAGGATTTTTATAACAGCTTACCTGTAAAATCCTTTTCTTGGAGTACATCACGGGACACAGAGCGACATAGTCATTACTAATGGGTTATATAGATACCTTCAGGTACTGGCACTGGCAACTTCCAAAACCGGAAGTACCCTCCCCTATATAAGCCCCTCCCATCCGGGAGCACCTCAGTTTTGTAGCAAAGCAATAAGTGTCCCTAAAGAGGGGCGGGAGCTCTGTGTCCCGTGATGTACTCCAAGAAAAGGATTTTACAGGTAAGCTGTTATAAAAATCCTATTTTCTTTCTCGTACATCACGGGACACAGAGCGACATAGTCATTACTAATGGGATGTCCTAAAGCAATGCCCAACGAGGGGGGGGATACACCATACATAAGCTGAGCGCTATCAGACATGAGGATCTTTTGCGGCCTGCAACACACTGCGCCCAAAGGCGACATCCTCCTGACTTCTAACGTCCACCTGGTAGAACCTAGTAAACGTGTGTACTGAAGACCATGTTGCGGCCTTACAGATTTGAGCCAGGGAGGCCTGGTGATGCACTGCCCATGAAGTTCCAACTGCTCTCGTGGAGTGCGCTCTAACTTTGAACAGAGGCGGTCTCCTTCTCAAGCCATAGGCTTGCATTATGACCTGTCGAATCCACTTGGCTAAAGTAGATTTTGACGCTGCCTGACCCTTTCTGGGGCCTTCCGGCAGAATAAACAAAGTATCCGTTCTGCGAATCTGAGCAGTGGCTTTTAGATAAGCTTTAACTGCTCTTACTACATCCAAAGAATGCAATAACTTTTCCTCTACCGAAGTAGGTTTGGGGAAAAAAGAAGGAAGAACCACATCTTGGTTCAAATGAAACCTCGATACCACCTTAGGAAGAAAGGCTGGGTGAGGGCGTAACACTACTCTATCCTTATGGATAACCAGATACGGCTCCTTACAGGACATAGCTGCTAATTCCGACACTCTTTTAGCCGAACAAATGGCTACTAGAAAAATCAATTTCCTGGTGAGAAGAACCAAAGAAATATGCTGTAATGGTTCAAATGGTTGTTTCTGTAGAACCGACAGAACCAAGTTTAGATCCCATGGACATATGGGAATATTAACCGGAGGACTAATACGCATCACTCCTTGTATAAAGGCTTTGACTAGTGAATGCGAAGCCAAGGGCCTTTGAAAAAATATTGACAAGGCCGAAATCTGACCCTTGATAGTACTCAAGGCAAGCTTCCTATCTACAGCCCATTGTAGGAAGTCCAGAATCCTACCTATTACGTATTTACGTGGATGCCATTTCTTGGCCTCACACCAGGCGATGTACGCCTTCCAGATTCTATAGTAGATCTGCCTGGATACCGGCTTCCTGGCATTGATCATGGTAGATACC
The DNA here is from genome assembly GCA_029206835.1 of Rana muscosa. Lineage (NCBI taxonomy): Eukaryota > Metazoa > Chordata > Amphibia > Anura > Ranidae > Rana > Rana muscosa. Next base: position 272,295,221 of record CM055127.1, read on the forward strand.
ACAGCATTAGAGAGCCCTCTCTTTTTTAGAATGTGGGCTTCAATAGCCAGGCCGTCAAACCTAGGGCTGGTAAGGAAGGGTGGTATATCGGTCCTTGCGAAAGCAGGTCCGGACGATGTGGGAGAGTCCAAGGACTCCCCACAGACATTTTTACAATCTCCGCGTACCATGCTCTTCGGGGCCACGCTGGAGCCACCAGAATCACTGGTTTCTTTTCTACCCTGATTCTGCGGAGTAATCGAGGTAACAATTGTGGCGGTGGGAATGCATATATCAGCTTGAACTGATCCCAAGGGAACACTAGGGCATCCGAGCCGCAAGCTAGGGGATCCCTTGTCCAAGAGACAAACCTGTCCACTTTTGCGTTGAATCTGGATGCTAGCAGATCTACATCCGGTGTTCCCCACCGCTGACATATTGTCCGGAAAACCTCGGGATGAAGGGACCATTCCCCTGGGCATAATTGTTGGCGACTTAGAAAGTCCGCCTTCCAATTCTCCACTCCTGGAATGAATACCGCAGATATGGCTGGGACATATCTTTCTGCCCATCTCAGGATGTAATTTACTTCCCTCTGGGCTGCACGACTCCTGGTGCCCCCTGATGATTGATATATGCCACTGCTGTGGCATTGTCTGATTGAATTCTGACAGGGGACCCTTGGAGTTTGGATGTCCATGCTACTAGGGCATACCGGGCTGCTCGTATCTCTAAGAGATTGATGGGCAGGACCTTTTCCGCATCCGACCATCTGCCCTGGAGAGACCATTGCTCCAGTACTGCTCCCCAGCCTATAAGGCTGGCATCTGTAGTGACCACCTTCCAAGAAATCGGACTGAAGGATTTCCCTCTTTCCAGATTCTGGGGAACCAACCACCAGCGGAGGCTCTTGCGAACGGAAGGGGACAAGGACATTGGTAAGTCCAGAGCCTGAACTTTTTTGTTCCAGGCTGACAGTATGGCCCTTTGCAAATTCCTTGAATGGAATTGACCGTAGGGTACTGCTTCGAATGATGCCACCATTTTTCCCAGCAGCCTCATGCACAGGCGTATGGATGGCTGTCTTTTTGAACCCACTAAGTGGATCAAATCTCTCAAAGACGACCCCTTTTCTTGAGGCAAGAAAATTTTTCTCTGGTCTGAATCCAGCCTTAGCCCCAAGTATTCCAGACTTTTGACTGGTTTTAGGGCTGACTTGTCTCGGTTGATAATCCAACCGTGATATTCCAGATACTTGATTGTCTCGTGAACAACCACTTCTAGTTTTTCCACTGAGTGGTCTATCAGCAACAAGTCGTCTAGATATGCCATTATCGTTACACCTCGTGTTCTTAGATTGGCCAATAATGGGGCCAGAATTTTTGTGAACACTCGTGGTGCTGTGGCCAGACCGAAGGGTAAGGCTCTGAACTGAAAATGGCGCCCTTCTACCGCAAAGCGTAGAAATTTTTGGTGGGCTGGAAAGATGGGAATGTGCAAATAAGCATCTTTGATGTCGATCGAGGCTAACCATTCATCCCCTTGTAGGGCAGTGGCCACCGACCGGATCGACTCCATCCGGAAAGTCCTGATATGTAGGAATTTGTTTAGCCCTTTTAGATTTAATATGGGCCTCACGTCCCCGTTTGGCTTCGGGACTGTAAAGAGGTTTGAGTAAAACCCGAACCCCCATTCTTCCAGGGGAACCTCTATAATTACTGCTTGGAGCAATAATTGTTCTAGTGCCAACAGGAGGGATCCTCTCTTCTGGGGATCCCTTGGCACGTTTGACCTTATAAAGTGGGAAGGAGGGGAGTCTTTTAACTTCAATTTGTATCCCAGATTTACTGCGGAGAGCACCCATCTGTCTCTGATCGTGTCCCGCCAGGTCTCTGTGAACAACTGAAGTCTTCCCCCCACCCGATTGAGTGGGGGCAACCCTTCATGCATTTGACTTTGGGGGAGGTTTTGTACCTCTCCTGCTCCAGGGCTTCTTGTTACCCTGCAATTGTCCCTTATTTTTACCTCCGGGATTTGACCGAGGAGGCCGTCGGAACCGTTTCACAGCCGATGTCCTAGGGACTGGAGAAGCCGGCCTCTTAAAAGAGGGACCTCTAACTCTGTTTTTAACCGGCAAAAGTGTACTTTTACCGCTGGAAATTCTCTGGATATATTTGTCCAGGTCTTCCCCGAATAAGCGTTCACCATGAAATGGGAAGCTGACCAGCAATTTTTTACAGGGAGCTTCAGCAGACCAGTTTTTGAGCCATAAAAGCCTGCGCATATGTACTACAGACAGCGTAAGGCGGGAGGCCTGATGGATTGAATCCTTTATAGCGTCCACCGCAAAGCATAAGGCTCTAGGTAGATCAGCTAGGGCAAGAGCCTGCTGATCTGGCAAGTCCCTTAAGACCTGTTTCAACTGATCCTTCACTGCTTGGCAGACCCCAATAGCTGCCACTGCTGGTTGTGTCACCAATCCTGCTGTAGAAAAAGCAGATTTTAATAAGGACTCTAATTTTTTATCTATTGGGTCCTTGAACATTTGGACATTATCCACTGGACATGTCAGTGATTTATTCACACAAGAGATGGCTGCGTCCACTGTAGGGACTCTCCATTTTTTGATGAACTTATCCTCCATGGGATAGACCACTTGAAATCTCTTGGGAGGAGTAAATATTTTATCAGGATGCTCCCAATCCTGGTAAATGAGCCCTTCCAGTAAAGGATGGATCGGAAAGGAACAAACAGTCTGGGGAGCTTTTAGCGACCCCAACGAGGAGACAGAAGTGGATGATGGCTCCGCAAGGGGCATTTTAAATGCTGATCGGACCATATTAGTCAGGGACTGAACCCATAACCTTTCAGCATGTGATGCTGAGAATGGCTCTTCCACTGTTGATTCCTCTACAACAGAATCAACCTCATCCTGATCCCCTTCAGGCAGGTCGATCCCTGTATGGGACTGTTGCTCTGCTAACAGGCACTCTGAGGGAGGAGACGGAGATCGAGCGCTTTTTTCCTGTGACAGGGAAGCAGCGATCAATGCTGACAATCTCTCTTCCAGCCCTCCCAGAGCTGAGGAAAAAACCTCCTCTGTTACATACACAGGAGCAGGTGAACTGAGGACAGCCACAGTACCAGGTACTCCTGAGGGTGCTCTACGGTCACTAACCTCTGATTCTTCAGGGGAGACTGGTGCAGCCGAAGCATGCCCAAGATCCTCAGAGCCCGATGGAGACCCCCTATGCTTCCTGGAATTTTTAGTCCCGGAGTTTTTAGACGGCATTATTCCTAAGCCCAAAGCTGAGGTATTTCAGCCGAAATACACCACTTACTGACAATAGTCTAGCATAAATGCTGCTATAAAAACAGTTGGTGTCTACTAATTTGCCTTTCTATGGGGATGCCTGCATCAACCGCTTGCTGTATGCCTTTTTTTTTTTTTTTTTTTTTAAATGTTGCCAGCTCTGTCTCTGCACTCCATAGCCAGCTCACAACACAGAATTGTGTTTTTTAACATGCTGGGACGCCCGCACATGCGCAGAAGCGCTGCGGCGCGCACAGAGCGTCATCCCCCAGGCTCCGCCCCTTTTCCGGCTCACCTCTATATATAGAGGCGCGTGCACGCGCACGGCCACGTGCGCCTTCGGCGCTAATTTTGAAAAGGGAAACTAGGGACAAGAGCCAGGGCCCCTTTTTGCCACAGGCCGGGGGATGGACGAGCATTGCAACATGGCAGAGGAAGCAGTTTCCCACAAGAGAACTCACCATCTGCCTGGACTTGCTCTGATGAAAAGAAACTAGTCCACATGACAAGAAACGTTCCACAGCGGCCTCTAGTGGATTAACACAGGTACCGCAGTCTAATATATTAAATATATATATATTTTTTTTTCTTGACCACTATTAAAATTATTACATTTTTTAGTAGTTACAGGCATGCACAGATATTAGCGGGAATACCGTTAGGTAACAGACAGAAAGACAAATTAGGCTTGGGGGTCCCCCAATAGAACCAAGTTCCTGGGGGCCCCCACTTACCTGTTCCCCGCCGCAGGACTTTGTTTGGTCCACAGAAGCCCAAACTTCACCTATCACGGCAGGCATTGTAATTAAACCTTCAGGGACCGGGTTCCCAAGGATTCCACTCCCCTGGACCTGTATAGCACCCTGCACAGAAAACATCTTGGTCATGGGTATGACCAGAGCTCTGGATCCCAGGGTCCAGCTCTCCTAAGAGAAGCATTACAGGCAAAACCTTGCTCTTCTCTGCAAGGCCCGGGTACCGACCGTTTAGCTATGAAGCTTTTTTGGTCGGATCCGGAATAGCTTACTGAGGCCCAAAAGAACCTGTACGCAAGCTCAGTGAAAAACACATGTTTCTTCTTGGCCAACACCTTAGACACTGGCAAAAAACTGAGGTGCTCCCGGATGGGAGGGGCTTATATAGGGGAGGGTACTTCCGGTTTTGGAAGTTGCCAGTGCCAGCACCTGAAGGTATCTATATAACCCATTAGTAATGACTATGTCGCTCTGTGTCCCGTGATGTATGAGAAAGAAATTCCTATCAGTACATTCGATGATTTGACAAATGTCGTCAAAAATCTCTTCAAAATTTAGTTTGCTTTTAACTTTGAATTTTTGGGAAAAATTACATTTCTCAAATGAAAACCACATTCACTTTAAAGGCCCATACACACGATCGGATATTCCGACAACAATTGTCCGATGGACGTTTTTTGTCAGATAATCCGACCGTCTGTATGCTTCAATCGGAAAATTGTTTTCGGAATTTCCGACAACAAATGTTGGATGGTCATGCTCTTAAATTGTCCTACAACAAATGTGTTCTTGTGTACACAAATCCGTCGGACTAAAATCCAAAATACAAACACGCATGCTCCGAACCAATGCTAACCATCAGACAACATTAGCAGAAGTTGCCCAAAGGGTGGCGCTAAAGAGCTGAAAAAACATGTAGTTTTGTGAATGTTGGCTGAAAAAGTTCTGCCGTCTGTATGCAGAACAAGTTCACGGCCAACGTCGTTCGGACAAAAATCCACTGGTTTGGCCGATGGAAGTCCGGCCGTGTGTATGAGGCTTTAGAAATTTTTTATTTGAGAACAAATTTCCATCCTGCCCCCTAGAATTTTCGAAATCACTGCGGTTAAAAATGAACTTCAATTTGATCCCACCAATGATTTGAAAATCAAATGTTCCTGAAAAACACAATTCCTGTAGCACATGGCCAGTTTTAAGCCCTATACACACGGTAGGACTTTTTGACAACAAACTTCAAAATGAGCAGGTTTTCAAAAAAATCCTACCGTGTGTACGCTCCATCGGACAAACTTTTTCGGTTTTTATCGGACAAAAGTTCGCTCTGCAAACGGACAAACTTTTCGGCAACAAAAGTCCTATGGTGCAAAGTCCTATCGTGTGTACAGAAATCCATCGGACTTTAGTCCAAAGTACAAATACGCATGCCCAGAACCAATGTTAAAATCAACCAACAATAGCAGAAGTTGACCAAAGGGTGGTGGTAAAGAGCAGAAAAACCACGTAGTACGTCAATTACGTCACTACGTTCATGTTTGTTGGCTGAAAAAGTCCTGCAGTGTGTATGCTATAGGCCAGCGATATGCAATTAGCGGACCTCCAGCTGTTGCCAAACTACAAGTCCCATCATGCCTCTGCCTTTGGGTGTCATGCTTAATGCTGTCAGAGTCTTGCTATGTCTCATGGGACTTGTAGTTTGGCAACAGCTGGAGGTCCGCTAATTGCATATCCCTGCTATAGGCGTTCCCGTCCAACGCCCTTCAAACAAAAATCCACGGAAAAGTTTTTTTGAAGTGTGTATGAGGCTTTAGTCTGAAAAATAAAAGTTAATGCAGCCACTACATCAAGAGACTGGTAAACCACAATATATAAAGTTTTAGTTTTTAGATTTAGGCCCCTTTCACACTGCCGCGACTTAAAAGTCGTGTGATTTTGCCACCATTTTGGGGAATGCCTGTGTAAACTTGAGGTCTATGGAGTTAAACTCGCATCAAAGTCGAACCAAGCTAGTACAGGGACTATTTTGAAGTCGGTGTGACTTGAAGTCGCACAGATATGGTTGGATATCATGGGGTATGACTTGTCATGCGACTCTGATGTGCAAAGTCGCAGGAAAAGTTGCACAAGTGTGAAAGGGGCTTTAGGGACACTTTAAAGTGCAACTGTGCCCACAAAAAAAAACGTTTAATTTAATAGAGCTCTTATTGTACTAAAAGGGTAAGTTCACCTTTACAGAAAAATCTGTAAGGTGAACTTACAGAGGACCCTCTCCTCGCACCCCCCCCCCACCCGCTGACCTGGACTGTGGCAATCTCCTGTTTTGACCCCCGGTATATCCGCGTCTGGAGTCTGGGGCTTAGAAATCCCCTCGGCATCCAAGCATCTTCTTTCCAGCTGACAGGACGGGCTATGTGGCTGCTGGTTGATTGGCGCCGCCCATGTGCCGGCGCTGACCAATTAGAATGCTCCGAAACGTCCCTCCGGATGAGGTACGTTTGGACATTCAGCTGAGGGGATTTCTAAGCCTGGGACTCCTGACGCGGATATACGGGGCTTAGAACGGGAGATTTCCGCGGTCCAGGTCAGCGGGACGGGGGGGTTGGGACGGGGGTCCTGTGTAAGTTCACCTTACAGATTTTACACTTTAAAATTAAACCTCTAAGCTATTTATTTTATTTACATTCTTGACAGTCTGTTTAGCAGTGTAGACAACCTTTCATGCTTGCTTTTATGTCAGCGGCTTGATATTCACGCCTCCCTCTGCAGTGCTGTACTCAGAGATGAGCAGCATTTGACTATAAACAGTCCCTGGGTTTTGTACTTTAGATGTTTTGTGTGTATACAAGGATTCCTTACAAGCTGAGTGCTACGTAAGTTTCCAGCACAATTTATATGGAATTACAAAGAATACACTGTGTTTGTCAAACAAAACTTGTCTACAAAAGTCAATCTACTAGCAATGTGTGGAATTCCCATCAAGTTATCTTTTTTACTTCACAAGGTCAGAAATTATTTTCTATATAAAGCCGCTGATTTTGGTTTGCTCTGCACAATCATAAAACGACATGACTATGCTTTATTGTCTGACCTTTAAAAACAACACACTGGTTAAAAAAATACCTCTCGGATAAGATGGGTATAAAGTCTTTCATCTGTGCTTGCCATTCAGAATCATGTTTGGTGTCTGAATGTTTACTTGATTGTCCCGCTGTTGTAGCACATAGATCATTGACAAAATATCCTTTAATAGTGTTATCTGTGAAAATAAAGAAAAAAACTGTTAATCTTTTCTGTATATTTTACTTCATATTTAAACCCCTAAAGGAATTTTCAAAAGGGAATGGATAAAATAACAGACACACGAGAAAGATGAGAATTTTATTGAGAAAAGTTTACAAGTTTACCCCTGAGAGGTAACATTTATAGTGCATAAATATATCAATAGATATATAGAGGCTTCCATATAAAATAAATTCAAAGTGAACGCCACGTTTACATATTTTTATAGAGCCAAGGTGATACTCTATGCCGAGGCAGAGAATAAGCAACTAAGCAAATAGTACAGGACTTTTAGGTTTCTATTGGGTCCAATATAGAGTGTCCACCTTTAGTATGTTTCCTTGTGAATTCTATAGAATAAAATACAATGGTGTCGATTTACTAAAAACAAATATACAGTAAAACCTTGGTTTGAGAGTAACTTGGTTTGAGAGTGTTTTGCAAGACAAGCAAAACGTTTTCATCAATTTTGACTTGATATGCAAGCGATATAAAAGTACCGTCACGTCACAACTGAGTATAAAAGAGAAGAGAGGCGCCTCTAAGTGTAGCAATATAGTTACAGTTAATGAAGGTACAACATTTAGCAAGTCACATGGTTGATGATTAAGACAGGCACATCCAAGTATTCAGGCAACTGGTGTAATGCTGTCCACATAGACCATCCTGCTCACCGCCATTGACGTCATCCCTTCCACGTTGTGCTCCATGAGCTCTTCAAGCCTCGCTTTCAGATCGCTCTACTGCAGGGTAGTCTTCCCGGTCACGATTGCAGACTGACAGCGGTGAGAGCTGGTGGTGCGGGGGATGGTCTATGTGGACAGTTTTACCCCCAGATGCCTGCATACTTAGATGTGCCTGTTTTAATCATCAACCATGTGACTTGCTAAATGTTGTACCTTCATTAAATGTAACCATATTGCTACACTTAAAGGCGCCTCTCTTCTCTTTTATACTCTGTAGCTCCTGCTGGATTTTGCTTCTAATTCCCTTGTGGAGGCTGCCATTTGTGAATGGACATTTTATGGTTACACAACCTTGCTATGATCTCTTTATATGGACTATAAACTGAAAGAGCTATGAATAAAATGGTTGCGGAACGAATCATCCGAGTTACCATTATTTCTTATGGAGATATACAAGTGCTTTGGATTACAAGCATGTTTCCGGAACAAATAATGCTCGCAATCCAAGGTTTTACTGTACTTTGCACTGCACGTGCACTTGTTCCAGTGCTTAGTAAATGAGGTAAAGCTTCACTTTGCAAAGAATACTCAAATCACATGCAAGAAAAAATTAAAAACAACATTTTTGCAAGTACATGATTAGAATAAAGAATCAGCAGTGCTTCCCCCCCAGATCTAGAGCAACTGCACTTGCAGTACACAGTATATTTGCCTTTAGTAAATCAACCTCAAAGTATGAACATTCCAAAGTAAACTGTAGACGAACATTGACACCATGGCGTGCAGTAGGGTGTTATGAAAACCCTGCTGACTTACTAACATAGACATGATGTAAAATTCGGTTTACAAAGATTATTTCTCTGCTCTGCTTTGCAGTATACATTTTTCATGCAGGTGGAAATATAGTGAATCTACCTTTAACCACTTAAGCCCCGGACCATTTCGGGCCATTAGGACCAGGCCTGTTTTTGGGATTCGGCACTGCGCTGCTTTAACTGTAAATTGTGCGGACATGCAATGTTGTACCCAAATGAAATTTGCGTCCTTTTCTTCCCACAAATAGAGCTTTCTTTTAATGGTATTTGATTGCCTCTGCGATTTTTATTTTTTGCGATATAAACAGAAAAAGACCGAAAATTTTGAAAAAAAATATGATATTTTCTACTTTTTGTTATAAGAAAAATCGAATAAACTCAATTTTAGTCATACATTTAGGCCAAAATGTATTCAGCCACATGTCTTTAGTAAAAAAAATGTCAATAAGCGTATATTTATTGGTTTGCGCAAAAGTTATAGCGTTTACAAACTAGAGTACATTTTCTGAAATTTACACAGCTTTAAATTTATGACTGCCTATCTCATTTCTTGAGGTGCTAAAATGGCAGGGCAGTACAAAACCCCCCCAAATGACCCCATTTTGGAAAGTAGACACCCCAAGGAAATTGCTGAGAGGCATGTTGAGCCCATTGAATATTTTTTTTTTTGTCCCAAGTGATTGAATAATGACAAAAAAAAAAAAAAAATTACAAAAAGTTGTCACTAAATGATATATTGCTCACACATGCCATGGTTATATGTGGAATTGCACCCCAAAATACATTCTGCTGCTTCTCCTGAGTACGGGGATACCACATGTGTGGGACTTTTTAGGAGCCTAGCCACGTACGGGACCCCGGAAACCAAGCACCGCCTTCAGGATTTCTAAGGGCGCAAATTTTTGATTTCACTCCTCACTACCTATCACAGTTTCGAAGGCCATAAAATGCCAAAATAGCACAAAACCCCCCCAAATGACCCCATTTTGGAAAGTAGACACCCCAAGCTATTTACTGAGAGGCATGTTCAGTCCATGGAATATTTTATATTTTGCCACAAGTTGCGGGAATATGACAAACTTTTTTTTTTTTGCACAAAGTTGTCACTAAATGATATATTGCTCACACATGCCATGGGCATATGTGAAATTACACCCCAAAATACATTCTGCTGCTTCTCCTGAGTACGGGGATACCACATGTGTGGGACTTTTTGGGAGCCTAGCCGCGTACGGGACCCCAAAAACCAAGCACCGCCTTCAAGGTTTCTAAGGGCATAAATTTTTGATTTCGCTCCTCACTACCTATCACAGTTTTGAAGGCCATAAAATGCCAAGATGGCACAAAACCCCCCCAAATGACCCCATTTTGGAAAGTAGACACCCCAAGCTATTTGCTGAGAGGCATGTTGAGCCCATTGAATATTTTTTTTTTTTTGTCCCAAATGATTGAATAATGACAAAAAGAAAAAAAAAAAAAATGTACAAAAAGTTGTCACTTAATGATATATTGCTCACACATGCCATGGTTATATGTGAAATTACACCCCAAAATACATTCTGCTGCTTCTCCTGAGT